>CAVLJG010000003.1:85183103-86383103 GCA_963669975.1 Acanthoscelides obtectus | reverse complement strand
GGTCAGAGGTGGCCATTGCGGGATATCATTTTTGAAAGAGACTTTTCAAATGAACAACAAAAAATATTTCTTAATGTATTTTTTTATAAACAAATGCTTCCACTTTAAATGGCCCACCCTGTATATCAAAACACAAGTTAAGAGAATCATTTTTGAACAGCAAACTCAAAGACAATCATCACACCAATTTTTTCTCAATTATGAACATGAACTATACAGTTCCTTTTAAAACATAATTTGGTATGATAGGTGGATTTAAATAGTAACATATTTATATAATACTACAATCTAGAACTTAATAATTAATACATTTTATTGTATTTATATATGTTTGATGTTAATTTATTTTTATTAAAGGTTAAGTGGCAGAATAGCTATAAGATAAAGTTTGCCCTAAATAAAGAATGTATTATATCGGATTCTGGGTAGCCAGGTGTGTTACGTCTAGATGCTAGCACATCGGCTCGAAAGCTTGCCAGATGCAAAACATCCTTTACGCAAAACCATCGCATCTGTATTCATACTCAAACTTACTCGGGAACTTTGTCAGTATCACCATACACGAAATAAAAAAAATGGCGACAAGTAGATTGACTTCATAGTTCCAACGCCTTCGTTGGGGTTTCAAGAAAGAGATGAGTCAAATTGTTTCAAAACGCTAAATAGAATCGTGATCAGGTAGGTTCACTTAGGTACGATGAATCACTGACCTCTGGATATCAAACTGTATGAGGCAAATTTATTACATTTCAGTTTCCATGGCATATGTAGGGAAAATATGTGTGACTTATTATACCCAACAGGTGCACGGTATCACCGAGATGTGCAGCTGCTTAATAAATAGATCTTTCACTGACACCAAATATGCAACAGTTTACAACCATAGGCCGCATAGCTTCCAATCCTCAATTTTCATTTCCTCTGTCTGACATGAACACGAATCTCAGATGCGTTGTAACTCTATATTCCAGCGATTTTATTTCAGCCGCCTCCGAATGATAATAACTCGCGATAATATTCAAACTTCGGTTCACAAGTTTTCTATTGCATAACGATATCTGCATTAGACAAGTCTGTGTTTCTCATTATGTCAGTTTGTCAGTCCGTGTCTGTTGTATATCAATGCTCAAGCTTTTTCATCTTTGGCGTAGTAGTAATCTTGCGTTGAAAATTTCATCAAAGTCCGAACGGTGGTTCTCAAGTTATAGGCGGTTATAAAATTAGCGGACAGACCGACAGCCAGACATATAGACGGAAATGAGTGACATGATTTTTCATGTTGTACATGTCATATAACATCCAAAAAACGTAATATCTCAATATAGAGATTTTTCGAGATCACAACACTTCCTGGCCAAGCTACAAGGTTATCTGTTGTCTCTTATGTACCAGCCCCGCTCAGCGTCCAGAGAATGGACAAACTACTGTATCTAACATATATTCGTATTCAAGCGTAACCGGGGACTTCGGCAATACAAATACGCTCGAGAAAGAGCTCAACAGGTGGTCTTGTAGGGTAAAGTCTGAACTTTAATTCGGCCTTTCAGCAACCCCAAAAATAATAATTTTCAAAGCAGCTATCACTTTCTAGATGATTTTTCGCACTGGATAAAGTTTTTTTTGTAATCATTCTGAACAAACCAGGTCAGAAGTAACATACCTTCAAAGTTGACCAGTTTCAAACTGTCCAACGGTTAAAAGCCTCCTTTCTTAGAACTTATTACCCATTGTATGAATTAGAACTTTTTTGTAATTTTAGTATCTAGGCGCATGCCTAAAGCTTTGTTATACATAGTTCTGAAGATCAAATCATATATTTGACTTCCCCCATTCTTCATACACTGAGTTAAGGTGACAATTTCTTCCCGGATGCTGGTCTCCAAATCATATAGAGTCCTTGAACGGTCCACCCCATAGAAAAATTCACAAGAGGTGATATCGGGAGAACGGGTCGGCCACTACAAATCGTTCCTAATTAAGATGAGGCGCTCTTCCCTCAAAACAACCATCGATGCTCTTAAAGTGTGTGCCGTTGCACCTTATTGTTGAAACCAAATGTTCAACTCATCTAGCCGTGGAAAAAAGTCCTGTAACACGTTCAGATACTGGTTCGAATTCAATGTCACTTCGACTTCACTTTCCTCAGAGAACCAGGGACCAATAATTCCAGCTGCGGAAATATCACACTGTGACTTCAGGTCAATGCAAAGAGGTTTGATACAATTCTCGAAAATTGGTGTCAGCCCAGCAGCGCATGAGTTAATTGTTCACGGATCCACTCAAATTAAAATGAACTTCATCACTAGAGAAGCAGTAGTGTCCTGAGGAACGACTTCGAGAAGACGTCACAAGTGTTTATCCGAGAATTGAAGTCACGTTCAGAAAGTTCCTGCACAATTGCCATCTGGTAAGGATGGAAGAGAAGATTATCATTGAGAATTCTTCTCGCAAAACGCATGTTTGGGCGGCGAACGGCGTGATAATCACAACATTGAAGCCCTCACTGCCTCGATGTTTTGTAACATGCTAAAATCATGTAACCTTTTCTTTACTATTTTTGATCACTTGCTAGTAATTTGAGTTTCTCTTTATTAACAATAGAGTGCCAATTCCTAGGCCAAACCCTTTTCAATGACTTTCTTTTGGTAAGCTTCATAGTTTATTGGTTGTATAATTTCACACGTAATACATCTTCCTTTCTCAGTGATTCAGTATTGTGTTGGAAGGAAAACTCGGTGGTTTTTTCTCCGTTACTTGGTTTCCTGTCGAACATATATTCTTGAAGGCCACTCATTAAACCTTCCGATTATATAGTTGTTTCGTATCAGTCACTTTTCTCCTGAAGTTGTGGTGTGAGCACGATTTAGATTATTCTCCAGATTCTGGAATCTATGGTGCCAAACACCAGTTAGTGGGGTACTACCCCCATTTTTATATGGGATTCTAATCTTCAGCGTGGGAGACATTACGGAGAGCCACCATATACTCCTCCATCTTGGCTTGTAGCTGCTTTGCAGCCGGAATTGCCGGAAGCCACCCCTTCCCTTTTGTAAAAAAACCCTGATATGAACAGGGTTTTTTTACGGCCAACCTCTTGACGTGCCCACTACTGGCTTCCTTTTTTTGTTCTTTTTGACCTGGGATTCATCTCGGCTGCGCCTAGCCGTAACTGGGAGAAGACCTCCACCCAGATAAGTGTAGTTTAGGCGTATAACATATATATTACATATGTAAAGCGTATACCATGGTAAACGTCAACTAGTTTTATTGTTCGACAGTTTTTTTTCTGCTAATATCCTTTCTCGCACTCCAGTAGCGGAGCATTAATGTGTGCTGTTTGCTGAAGCAGTATATTGTGAATTTGTTTTTTTTACTATCTTGTTTTACTTGGCTCTCCATGTACTGTTAATTAGGTTACGTCATTGCTGTTAGATTATTTTCTTTTTGGTCAAGCAAAAGAAGTTCCGGTTGACACCTCGAAGTTTGCACGCCACTAGACAGCTGTTTTGCATTGGCCGATCCTTAGACTTCATTCAATGTGCTTTATTTATTAGTTCATTAATTAATTTCAAAAGAAAAGGAAAGTGGAACCACACCATCTTTTCCCTTTTATTTATAAAAAAAAACGCGCAGCAGTTTTCAGGTGATCTATTCAGCCGAGGAAATCCAATTCTTCGTTTCGTGGTACTTGCAGCTTGACTGCACGTAGTGACCTACGTAACAATTTATGTCCAGTCCGGGACGTGGGCCTACGGGGCTAAATTAAAGCAAAAAGTAGGCCTCAACGGCACAAGCACGCTCACTGTTCCAACGCATGATGGCGACAGAACTGTGTCGAGACAAAGCTTAATAACAATCAGCAACCGGCTGAATGACGCACATTTCAGAAAAGGAACTCATTCTGCCGCACCCTGTATAAATACGCTTTAAAAAAGGTTCAACAGGTGGCCGTTGTGCCACTCTGCCACGTCGTGGCGCCATAATCATGCAGCTCTAATTGCGCTCATTCATTCATGAGCTTTTCGCAATTACAGCGGCGCGCCACCACAACATCCCAGCCCCGAATACTTACATTATTCAAATGTCGGAGAACTCAAGAATTTCATTAAAGTTGCTTAAATTATTGTGCTGCCGTACAAGCAGATTTCATCAGATACATGCGTAAAGCTTCTGGAATACGGGGTAATTATATCCCAGTAGGAGCGACTGTATTTACCTTGTCAGGTGGTTTTTATCTCGTTGCAGCTACTGGCGTAAAACCTGAAATTTCATTTTACGAGGGCCATTTTTGAAGGAAGCACCGAGATTGTGCACCGTGCCCGCGCATCATGTCACGTGACGTACGCTCAACCTCAGACACTCTTGACAAGCCTTCCACTATGTTGCCCTTACGTTTTACGGCAGTAATTCGGTTTTAAAACTCAAGATAATTCGCCCTGCTATAAAGCCTGAGAGGTGTTGTGAAACATTTTTTTTTTTGGTGATGGGGGAATGCGTTTACGCACCATACCATAGCCCGAGCTACGGCGTGTGTGGGACTCCAGGTTGTCTTGAGGAGACCACCTAATACCCACTAAACCCTAACCTCCGCGTGGCCCGACTCATCAGCGTCTCGGTAGGACATGTGTTGTGCGTGACCTGCGGTCTGCTACAACGTCTCCTCATGTGTTTCAGTCTCTGGGAACGCCGGGTTGGTTCCCTTTACCTCGCACATTCTATCGATGTCGTTAAGCGATCATCGATAGAGGGTCTGCTAGGTTCTCTTGAAACTCTTGTTTTCGAAAAATCAAGAGTTTCAAGTCCTCTTACCTATATATTGTTCCTGGTCCTGGTCCTGAAGGGTCCTGGTCCTGGTGGGTCCTGGTCGTGGCGGGTCCTGGTCCTGGTTGGTCCTGGTCCCGGTGGGTCCTGGTCCCGGTGGTTCCTGGTCCCGGTGGTTCCTGGTCCCGGTGGTTTCTGGTCCTCTGCATCCACACCGTGGGGGGGGGGGGAGCAACTGCTGGTTCTCCTAGTCTCCTAGTCAAGGTTCCAGTTAGCGGGTGCCAACTGAGACCTTGGTCTAGGGTACCTGGTTCTGCGGTTGCGAGGCCTCTCGTCCGGATCGTAGTCCATGAGGAATCGTAGCTGCTCGTTCGGGTGGTCCTGAGCTTTCTGGAAGGTCTTCTCCGCTTTTTTCCTCATGTACTCGTGAATGGTGCCCCAATGCAGGTCTCTACGCAAGGTTGAGTTTCTTACGTAGGATGGTGCACTGGTGGCGATCCGGAGTAGCTTGATCTCTAGAGCAGCAAGTCGCTTGCGGTAGCTGGGGGCAGCGTACCCCCAGACCGCGGAGGCGTAAGCGAGCTGAGGTCTGGCGATGGCCTTGATCAGCCGTAGCTTGGTCGCTAGCGGCATCCGGCTGTGTCTACCCAGTAATGGGTAGAGTTGAGCCATGGCTGCTCTGGTCTTTGCGATGACAGCTTCTATGTGGGCTTTCCAGGTGAGGGACTTGTCAAATACGATCCCCAGATATTTGACTTTGTCGCTCCCCTGGATATCTTCGTCGAAGATGGATGCTTCGAGAGGTCTTGCAATCCTTCTTCGTTGGATGAAGATTGCCTGCGTCTTCTGGACGTTGATGCGGATTTTCCATTTCACGCACCAGTCCTGGATGTGGTCCTTCCATTTTGGCGATGAGTCCATCGTGCGAAACTCGATCGAAGGCTCGTTCCACGTCCAGCAGGACGAGGCCGGTTGCCTCCTGGAGATTGAAGCCACTGGTGATGTTTTCTGTCAGTCGTAGCGCTTGGAGTTCCGTGTTGTGGGAGGATCTGAAGCCGAATTGCTCTGGGGGGAGAAGTTGCAGTTCTTCTGCCTGCTTCTCTAGTCGAACGGCGATAGCCTTTTCGACTACTTTGCCCATCGAGGAAACCAGGCTGATGGGCCGGTAGTTCTGGGGCAACTTCCGGTCCTTGCCTCGCTTGGTGAGCATTATAACCTGGGCTTCCTGCCACCGCCGCGGGAAGTGGTTAAGTCTCAGAGTGGCATTGGCGATGTTGGTGAGCGCATCAATGCCTTTGGAGGGAAGGTTCTTCAGCATCCTGTTGTTGATGCCGTCCCTTCCCGGCGCCTTTCTGACCTTCAACCTGCGGATGATCAGACGGATTTCCTCTGGACTGGAGGGGTGATCCGTCTCCTGGCCAGGTGGTCGACTCCTCATGATTTCGGCTGCCACTTCCACGGCCTCCTCGTGGTTGTCGTCCTCGTCTTCATGGTAATTGAGTCTGCATTCGGATTCTAGCGAATCGGCGAATGCTTCGGCTTTTTCTTCACTGGAGTAGGCCAAGCCGCGTTGGCCGTGAAGAGTGGGGATCGTGGTGCGCTGACGACGAAATTTTCGCTGCATAGTCCAGTCCGTACCATCCTGGGTCTCTAGTTCTGCACAGGCTGCATTCCATCTGCTGTTTTGGAGTTCCGCGAGTGCGTTCTTCAGAGCTAGCGATGCTCTGTTTCGCGCAACTCTCGACTCCTCTGTCAACAGCTGGAGATGTTCTCGCTTGAGTCTTCTGTTCTCCCTGATCAGGTGCCTAATATGGTGCGGTGCTGGACCATTCAGGTGTCTAGGAACTGCCGTAGTCTCGGAGCGGGCGCTGTCCTCGTGCGCTCGCAGGACAGCATTCTCCAGCTCCTCTACTGCGTTGTCCAGTTCCTCCGCTGATCGGATGGTTGGAATTTGAGTGATGTTCCTTTGGACGTTGGATTTGTAGAGGTTCCAGTTCGTCCGTTTGGTGCTCAAGCTATCTCGAGTTCTAGATCCTGTGCAAAGTGTTAGTAGGATCGGATTGTGGTCCGACGATCCTTCCACCAGGGTCTCTATCTCGAACTCCTCTCTGATGTTGCGGAGGATGGCTATGTCCAGTACCGCAGGTCGCCCAAGGCCGAATGGAATGTAGGTTCGTTGCTCCGGACCGAGGATGACCCCTCCAGGGCATCGACGTGTTCTTGGAGCTGCCTTGCATTCCTGTCTTCGACGTTGTTGTTCCATGCCGGAGACTTTCAGTTTAGATCTCCGATGACTATGCGTGCTCCTGGGCCTCTCAGGAGGTCAGCGATGTCATCTTCGTCTAGGGCCTCCCCTGGTGGCACATATAGGGAGGTGGTGAAACATTGGAGCTTAGTCGAGCTATTTAAGTGGCCCCCATATCAAAATTTGTAGCCAAGTGTGGCAAATAGAGAATGGAGAGCAAAATTTGAAGTATTGATATCTACATTAGAAATATAAACGCTTGCATTGACTAACATGAACTGTTAGCCTTCTCAATCAGAAGGGGTGGATCATCGGCAAGAGATAATTTTCTGTAAGAGTGTACCTACCCTCAAAATTGTTTGAAAAACGAGGGGTAGCAGACTTTTTCAGGGTGGGGAAGGGGGTGAGTGATATAAATGCAAAATTAGAAATTCATATAAAGGTTTTGTTTTACGATGTGTATGACACGTAAATCCATATGGAGTCATGGTAGGTAATGCTACTTTAGTTTTGAAAATCGTTTAAATGGCAGCGGTGTTAAGGGTAAAAATCAAAATAGCTTTCAGATCATCCCAAAGTTTGTTTCTGTATGCTTACAACATTCTGAACATTTTCAAAAGGCAACCAAATATCTTTATGGAGAGGTTACAATTTTTGAAAATTTCGAAAATTTGCTTTGATTGTTTGTGATTGCGTCAGATTAGGGCATATTTGAAACTCATGGGAAGATTGTAAATAGTCATAGGTGAATGCTTAGAAGTACCGGGTCAATCTAGATACTAAGTTACTTTAATTACTTGTAATTTTGGGGCCGCTGTAAGCTGGGGCCTCGTATCATTGATACGGCTGATACAGCGGTAGCTACGCCCCTGCTTCACAGCACCGCCTGACCTCACGTTGCTACAAGAACAGGGCTCACTTGGCACCATCAATCTTTCATCTTTTCGCGAAACTCAAGGAATTTCTCGGTGGATAGCGCTTGTAAAATGATGCCATATTGAAGGAAACAGTTACCAATGGATCTAATTGTCAGGCGTCAGTGTTCTTTGACGATTTGATCCAAAATCTGGCTCCAAGGATTGGCAAATTTTTCAATTTTTAAATAAAAAAATATTCGTATTCTAGTTTATGGTACAATGTACGGTCATAAATAAAGTTTCTATGATTACATTACAAAACGGCTCTTTAAAATGGCACGCGTATATTTGATGTACCCTGTGACGAATATTGAAGTTATATCCGAGTGGCGCCCTAAGTCATGTCGGGAAGGAGGGCGTGAATAGATCAAAAAATCAAGAGTATTTTATGTCAGACTTCTTGGAAATCGTAAATGGTCAACACAACGTGGAACAATATTTATATGTTCTATTTCCAATCAGACAACATTCCGAGATTATAGTTTTATTTTCAGGAATTTCTCTACGAATTGTGTGATGGATTACATATAATATTGGAAGGCATGTCACTTCACGTCTGCAAAAAGAGCAACGTGCTGACTTAGAAAATTTACAGTTTCATATTTTCAACTTGTAGAGCATAGAGAAAAAATAACGTAAAATTTTACTTTTCCCTCGGGAAAACCGTTCATTTTTACGTCGTAAATTGAAGGCATTGGAGAAAACTTCATCAAAAATAAACATGTATCTCACTAGAAAAATCACCGAGCACTTAAGATTTCGAAGTTACTTTTCTTTACATATACTTTGGAACCCATCACAAAATAAACACGTTTGTATACCTTTCTATATGTATAATAAGAAATTAAGCGTTTAAATGTTTGAGGTTAGCATTTACGAGTTTGGAATGGGTCTGTGTCAGAGCCCTAATAAATGCTTCAGCTCTGAAGCATCCCAATTCCCTAACTTGAATCAGGAATTACTTACTGACTTGCAAAGTTTGAGATGAATAAATAAATAAATAGTTTACCTAATGATAAGCAAATTCGGCCAGAAAGTAATCAATACTTTGTCCCCTTCGGGGAGGTGCTGGTCCACCGCCCCGCCCGTATACGCGCATTTTCACTTGGCATTCATCTGGTTTTCCCTTTCGACCACTGAAGGTGGTCATGCCAATCGTGTGAAAAAATATAGGGAGAACGATTCGCGGTAGAATTAGAGACGCGGTAGTGTAACTATGGCTACTAATTAGGTGTATTTACGCCGATGTATTTTGAAAACAAGCTCTCAATCAACTTTTGCAGTTCGGGATACGTTTTATAAAAATTGATATGACGGCTTCATCGGCAAGAGATCATAAATAATGATGATGAATAATATAATTCGATAAAATTTAGCCAAGGTATAAAAATATATGTTTATTATAACCTAAAAACTAACAGAAGTTTCTGGTAGATCATATACGAAAATGTCTACTGAAGTAGCCGAAACGTCAGTAACATTTAACTTTGACATATTTAGTTTCATTTGCAGCCGGCAATATATCTATATTATGTTACAAAGGAAGGCGGTTACAGTAGAGACATGTAAAAATTTAATTAACAGTTAACATGATATTAAAGAACAAAAGAAAGCAAGGCAATGTATAATTTACCCTGAAGCACTCAGAGTGAAGTAATGGTAATTTCATTACAAAACCAGTGCCTACAAAGAAAAATTCATATAGAGAAAGGTTTAACACGTGCAAATGATAAAAACTTTTCTGTTATTAGGCGTAAATGAAGTTCCATGGGAGCAGCGAGTGTATCAGAAATTTACATGAAAATGGTGGCCTTGTTTGTATTTGTACGTGTTTCGGCAGTTGGGTTATGCAAAATGAGGAGCTTGATGAACGTATTCAAATACAAATGTACTAGATTGGTTAGTCCGGTAATGAAAAGCTGGAAATCGAATAGGAATGAAGCAGCTGTATTTTGATATAAAGATGCGTAATACAATCGCAATGATTATGCAAAAGCTCAAGTCTTACCAAATACCGATAACTAACTTTTTTTTTTCTGTTATGTGATAAAATAATAATTGAAGTCGTACTTTCTATAACAGGTACCTATAATTGGGTTTTTTCTTTCAAGACAATATCTCATTCTTAGTAGCTGAAATATTTAGCTTGATTACTCCCTTTATCCAATGAAGATGCCGTGGTTTTTTGATGTTATATAATAATAATAATAAACCGTCTTTTATTTTCAAAGATAATTCAGTATTATAAAATATATATAATACCAGTGGCGAACTCTAACTGACAGATACTCTACTCAACCACTGGAGAGGAGCACCCAAAAAAGAGAATAATTGAATTTGTTATTAAATAATATGTAATTACATATGTCAAAATCAATGAGGTAGACAGAAAAAGTATACGTATGATGAATAACATAGAGCAACACAGGCATTCGCAGTAAAACATACATGTACAGATTATGCTTTTAACTTTTAAAAACTATACAGGGCGTACAAAGAAAGGAACAACACATTCTAAGTTAAACAGATCTAGCCACACTTTTGATATCAATATTACTTTTATATATACATATATATAAATATATATATATATATATATATATATTCATACATATATATACATGTATATATACATATACACACATAAGAGTTACACAATAATAAATAAATAAAAAGTTGAATTTACATCATTGCATCATTGATCCTACTGCATATCAAACAAATAACGTTTTAGTTTGAATTTGAACTTGTTCATATTAAGAAGCTTGAAATCTTGTGGCAGCTGATTACACATCCTGATAGCATTATATATGAACGATATTTGAAACATGGCGGTTTTATGCTGCGGAACGGTGTAGTTCAATTTTGACCTTATATTTTGATGATGAGTATCTTTGCGAGGTATGAAATGTTTGATCAGACCTGGAAGAATTGGAGTGTTGACCAGTTTATGCGTAAAATTACACAAGTGAAGGAGTCTTCTATTTTTCGTGTGAAGCCATTCACACTCTCTGATTTTGTGTGATATGGGGTCATCCTCATTCCGTATACCAGCCTACAGCAGCTATTTTGAACCCGTTGTATTTTCCTTATATCAGCACTAGTCAAGTACGGCCCATAAATAATGCTACAAATAATAAACTAAGCACTTCGCTTAATGCTTGGAATGAAATATTGCACAAGGTTACTACTATGCTAAGGGTGAAAAATCTATAAAGTTCTTGAAAATCGATCCAGTGGCGGCGGGGCTATGGGCAAGAACCAAAAAGTAAACGTCACCCAAACTTCGTTTCAGATGCTATTTTCAGGTACAGGTTCAGATTACATATCCAGTACTAATTTCCTATTCTATCGCGTAATACGCCTTCCGCTTCCTTAATCGCTAAGCCTGCCTACCATGGCATTCCTGTTCAGATGAATTCCTTTCTGACAGCTCTCGAGATCCCGTGTATCCATGTAATAGGTGGTCATACCACCGCAAAACAGGAAACGGGAGCGGGGGCTAGACACAATATCACAGATATTTCGTATAATATTTAGGTCTTTAACGGGGCCTTCTACAATCACGAGCACCATCTGCTGAGGTAACGGGGGGTGAAAAGGAAACGACGGTGGGCTGGCCCTAGACGGTTGTCGGCGCTACTTTAAAAGAGGACAGGATGATTGCGGGTGCATACCAAGGTAAATTTTTATAATAACAGAGTCGGATTGCGATTAGCGATCTAGCCTGTAAATCGTTTCCTATTTTGGTACTCAGCAAGTGATCATTTAGTATTTTTCTCCTCTTGTTACTGTTCGTCGATATTGCGTTGTTGAATTGTTGTGCTGTACTCTTGTTGATGTGATTGTTCTTGAGTGCCTTTTTTTATCAAGGTTGATAATGGACAATAAGAGGTCATATGCGACCATTTTAATTACGAATGCAGTGAGTTTACAGAAAATGAATAGTTTTATAGCGAATTCTGTCAAAAACCTGACATGAACAACATGAACTTGAAAAAAGGGACGACGAATTTTGCAGATCGAACAAGTCACCAAATCACAGGACTGTACTTTCTGGCGCCTTCATCGGAGGATAAGGTATGACAGCGTCTCGATTTGGTGAAGTTTGTAGAAGAAGGTAGACAACAAGCTATAAAGTTCTAGTAAATTCCATCATATACCCAACAGAGTTTTCTAGTAAGGCAATAAAAAAAGGCAATACAAAAATCATTGGACACGGCAGTTCAATTTATTGATCGCACAAATTTATTTCTGGCAGCATCGCCTCCATCTACCTATAACAGTAGACAAGAAATACACTTAATCCAGGTATAAGCCTATCTGTTTATTGCTTTGCAAAAACTACCTGTTTCCTCTTATTTTGACGGCATAAGATATTTTTATGACCCTCGTGCAATTGTTACCATGTACGGCATGACCCTTGTAAACATAATTGTGTTTACTGACATGAATAAACGAATTTGAATTTGAGTTCTTGAATTTATTTGACTAAAGATATTATATTATTTGAATATATTTTTTCTTAGTCGCGTCGCTTGGACTGGCAGGACGAAACAGTAGACAAATTTCGCCCAAAAGACGATTTGCACTTCACAGCTTACGTTTCATTTTTTATTATTTTCAAATTAAACTCTTTCAGCGTGCTAAAAACAAAGTCAACAGGGTGCTAACGATCCACTTTTTCGATTTTATCCACTAGGATCTTTTTAAAATATCAAGAACTTGAGCACAAATATTAAGCAATTCTTTTGTTTTTTTTTATACTCCAACTACCTAAGGCCTAAGCACCCATTGGGTACCGTGGCGCTATAGGGGGATACATGGGAAAGGGGGGACGCCACACGGACTCTGGCGAGGGAACACGTGTGCATGCAACATGCACACATTCTGGCTCCGCCTACGAGAACCGCCGAATGGTACCTCCGCGTTCGACAGTCAGAGACCATCTACCACCTACGGACAATCGCAACATCCACAGCCAAGAGAAACATTTCTCCTGGGACGGGACTCGAACCCGCACAGCGCACGGCGACTGATCAGGAGACCGAAGAGTCTACTACTGCGGCCACCGCTGCTGCCTAGATGCACAAACTCAAAATTTTGTAAAAGGCTCTGATAGTACCCCAGGCAAATATGTCCTGCTTATTTCCAGAAAAACATCACAAACTTCAGAACACAAATTGAAGGTGACGGCGAAATGGGTACATTTCACGAAATTCAAATGAAAATGCAGGAATAAAATCTACCAAATGATCGTTCTCAAAAACATATTTCCTTGACATATCGATAATTTTAAAGTTCCACGCTAAATGCCCATATACTTGACTGGAGTGATATCCGAATTCATTCTTCCCTACTGTCGTCGGATTTTCGTTACTTAAATTTCCTGTAATCATTGGAACCAGAAGCTTCTTAATAATAGAACGTGTTTCACTGATATCAAAGATGCAACATTTAGAATCACCTTCCCCAACCCTCACTTTTTAAGCAGTATATTTTTTTATGTCAGTGATAAGGAACCCCTGTAACGTCAAAAACGGAGTTTCAGCAATTGTTACTTTTTCTTTTTTGCCTATAGCAAGCACCCTTGCCATTGGACTAAAACTACAAAGCTTTGGCATACGAGTAACCTCATGTGGAAATTTCATAAAAATCCGAGCGGTAATTTCCAAGTTGCTGATGAGTGATGTAGATGTCATATGACTTAAAAAAACATAGCATCTCATTTTAGAATTTTTTCGCGATTACAATACTTCCTCGCCACTGGCGTGGGAAGTAAAACGGCTTTAACATCGAGGAGTATCAGCGATCGCGATTATGAGCACCTATTTGCGATATTATTTGAAATAGGGCCACCAAATTATCTGAATACGTCCTTTCTTCGTCCGTACCTTGCGCCGCAACGCTTGTGTTGGCAGCACGAAACAGTAGACAAAATTCGTCCAAAATACGATTTGTAGAGGTTTGCGCTCTTCAAAACTGACGCTTTATTTTTTTGATATGATTGAATGAAATTTTCATAGTGTGCTGAAAACAAAACCCTACAAGGTGCTATACAGCCACTTTTTCATTTTTTTCACTAGATTCTTTTTAAAAAAATCGTGAAGTTGAACAGAAAAAGTGCGCACTTCAACCCATCATAAAACTTGTGCAAAAACAAAATTTCAAAAAGTGCTCCTATGGCACCCTGGACAATTATCTTCTGAACATACTGTATGAATTTCATTCAAAAATATTGAAAAATGGAGTGTCAGTTTCGAAGCAGCTGAACCCTTGTAAATGGCTTGAAACTCACTGCGTTGGGGCCGCCTTAACTCCAACAATACCAGCTATAGAAAAAACTCGATATCCTTTACCTGCGGAGTGTCAGATCCGAATTTCGTCACGCCGTCCGACGATGTAATTATCCAGGTTGTACGAAAACTCTCCAGATATTATGAAATATTTTACCTAAAAAAAACAAATAAATTAACAATTCAATAGCGTCAGCAGCTGTGATGGTTCCTATGGCCAGCAAAAGTAGAGATACCAGAACATAATGTTCTTCAGATATGCTTCTTCTACTCTACGGTGTTATACTTAGATACTACACATGCTGCGTACTCAAAGTTCATTTATCCAGAATTGCGTTGTACAGAGTCAATCTACTCGACGCCATTTTTTATTCTAGATAACGCTAGATCGTGAACATATATTTAACACTGTTAAACTGATAGTCTGCTGACTTAAGATACCGGTATTTTGCATTTGTATTCCAAATCGCCATCTTTTTTGAAGTAAATCAAATTACGCTGAAATTTGCTGCAGTTAAGTGATACGAGCATGGATGGTGAATATTTCAAGAGACTTGATACTCCACTTCTGTTCAGGGATTTTAGGAACATTCGAACTTGAAATCAGAGTCGTGCTAATAAAATATTCAGTACATGTTTTACCTGTTGTACTCGTGTATATCTACTGCTTCCATTACTAAATCAAGGACTGTTACATGCTCTACACGAGAGGTTTGCTTGTTATGATGTTGGATCTAAAGCTTTTACACTTGATCCTTGGGTAAAATAAAAGTTGATCTCGGACCTGATCTCAGTTTTTATCTGAGATCAGCGAAAAGGCCCAAAAATCCCATTTTTCTAATGATAATATGGAATCGCGACCAAGGGCGGGCTTAAGATTTCATCTAGGGAGGTACGCAAACGATATATTTGGTGCTGGTATTTTTTCAACATCAGTGGAACTACTATAATTTATCCTATCATTGCTCCTTAAATCCATTGTGTTCTATCTGGTCAATGCCAGCTTGAAAAAAAAACCATCGAAAATACGCAGTAATCCTCAAAAAGGCAATATTTTATTATATGAGAACAAAAGAAGTACCTGTCATTTATAATTAGCTAGTGTAATAATATATATTGAAGATTAAAACATAAAAAACTTGATTGCTCTGCTAACCGAAAAAAAAACATTCTGAGGGATCCCGAGACATATCCCGGTCCATTCCACACAAAACAACATCTTGATGGCGAAAACGAACATGAGACCGAAAAATTCACATTATCGTATGGACTCTAGACGAGACAAAGATGTCTATAGACCATCTATAGATCGTTTCTTGAGACTGTCTCCAGTCTGCCTATAGACAAATTGTGCAACGGGGTCTAGTAGCGTGTACTAAGCTTAAGGATTAAGGCTCTGAACTACGCATTAAACAAATCAAGTAATTGGTGTAAATACTGACACAATCAAGCACTTCCATTGTATCAGCAGGTGATAAAAATATCAATAGGTATAGTCAAATATTTTTTGAAATTCAATATAGGTCTTCCAGTTATTCTTCAGACTTTCGTTGTCGATTTACGGCATAGTTGTTGTTTCCTCAGTTTTCGAATCGGTGTTGATCGCATGTAAGAAACTATGTCTGTTAGATCGTAATTGTTTTGATAATGTATGTTTGTACGAAAAAAGTACGGGAATATAGGGCTGTACATATTCACGTGTAGTGCAGAAGCTCTATGATTTAAACGAATTCAATATAGCAACATAAATAGAAACATACGCGGGATCATCGATCGACGCATTTTCTGAACAGGCCACAGGCGCACCGCTAAACAGATCTAACATATACTCTAATCATATTAGCAAATTTCCCGGAAATAGTTATGAAGTCCAGTTTCATTGGTGCAAGTTGTACAAGGAGGTATTTTTAACATGGTCGCATAAAATGGGTACACCAATTTTTGAGGGAAAACTTTTTATTTGACAACAAAGAATGAGAAAACGTGTTTTTTTGGGATTCAATCGAAAATGTTGCCAGGAACGAAAAAACTTTCCATATAAGATTTTTAGGTATGAGACCATACGAAAAAGTTTCGACTAATATCAAAAACGTGATGGCCGAAAAACGAGGCATAATGCAGGTTTTGGTACTTGTTGGCAATACGACGATAATTTCGCATTACTAGTTGAAATTCTTCAAATCCGTAGGATTCATAATTCTCTCTGTCATAATAACAACAGCACAATTGGAATATATTGTTCAAGTAGTTTATTGAGAATGTCTGATTGTTTATCCCAAAGCACCTATTTTCCGGCAGTCACTACTAGTTTACTGAGCACTATACAGAGCATTTAATAACAAAATACAATCACAAACCATTCCGAAAGATACCTAAATGTTATTTTTATGCGAAAAGCAAATGTTACGTTTTTTTCTTTTAACCAATTTCAAACATTTCGTATTTGTGAGTAATTGAACAAATGCACTACCATATTTGAAATACATATATGTTACTACACACATTTTAAAACAAAGCGGATGTGTCTATCATCTTTTGCTGCGAATTACCTTTTTTGCATAAAAATAACATTTATCTTCCGGAATGGTTTGCAATTCATATCGGCAAGGTAAACTAGTGTATTTTTATATAAAATGCCCTTTGGAATAACCCTGTATAGTCCTCAATAAAGTAGTTGTGATGGCCGGAAAACAGGTGTTTTGGCATAAGCAATTACAAATTCTCAAAAACTACTTGATCAATCTACTCCAACTTTGTTGTCGTTATTTATAAGTAACAGTCCTACGAATTTGAGGAATCTCAAATATCTGCAAAAAGCCATCATCGCATTACCAACAAGTGCCAAGACCTGCAGTTTTCCTTAGTCGGATCTTTTGAAGTGTGGTCTCATTTTTTAGGTCTCATAAATACCTAAAAATCTTATGTAAAGAGTTTTTTCGTTCCTGCCAATACTTTCGATTGAATTCCAAAAAACACGTTTTCTCATTCTTTGTTGTCGAATAAAAAGTTTTCCCACAAAAATTGTTGTATCCATTTTATGTGTCGATGTTTTGAATACACACTTGAACTATTTGCAGCAATAAAACCAGACTTTACAATTATTTTGCGAACCAGAGGTATTTTCATCTAATATGATTAGACTAATAGTAGTTGGCTGCGACACCAACCCCGAACAAAATCAGTCAAGTTTCACACACTTTTCAAATTACTATTTAGCAACAAACAGAACATAAATCACTTTTTAAGTGCAATCTGTATAGCTAATATATTGCTTAGACTTAGATTTGTCACAAGTCACAATACTCGTATATACGTATAAAACGTAAGAATTGTGCTGTAAACGTAAGTGATGTCGAAGAGGGACAGTGTTTGGAATACCAAAGGATACCAAAAATCGCAATGTAGAGTTCCTATAGCTATAACTTATAGTTAGTATGCCTCTGTCGCCATGATGCATCAGAAAGCAACATAATGCTGTTAAATTACAAAAGCAAGCGTCAGACGTCTAGAGGGGAGCGCGCGCCCCCCGCGCTCCCCCTCCAAATCCGCCACTGATCGCAACAGCTCTGACATTTTTTTATGGCTATATTCGAAATGAGCACCCCAAATCACCCTTGTACGCCACGCAGCTCCAAGTACCATTCTCCAATAGTAACACCAGATGAATGTGAAAATGTTGCACTGACTAACTCGTATAGTTAGTATATAGGCTTCTCACCGGACCAAGTCAGTCAAACAGGCCCATACAATTAGTACATAGAAATTATTTTCCTGTCCAACCAAGAGTTACTGTCCATCTGGCAACGTTGTCCCTTTCTACGCCTGCGTGGTAGCGTCCACCGCGGACCGCTACAGCGTATTAACCTTCATTCCGTGTATATGTTTTGTGCGCTGCAGTACGGAGAGATTAGTCAGCCGGACCGGTACGCCAAGCGGTGTTTTAAAAGCAAATAGCGGTACTTCCCAAATTGTAGACGGTCCAAGGATTAGCAGACAGACATATGACATTCAAAAACTGTGATGTCTCATTTCCGAAATTTCTTCCAGCTGCAATTCTGCAAAGTGAAAAAACTACTCGAGACTGAGTCTTCTACAGAATAAGGAAGCTACGTGGCAAGAAAGATTTCTTATCACCTCGGTGCCAAAAAGCACAGAATTTATGTTGAAGGAAGGAAGGATAATTTACATTGAATTCATTAATATTACTGTTTATACATGCCCTACATTTTTTCATAAAACATTTTTAACCCGCAGGAATAGTTACTGACATGCTCATGGCTGATTCAATTTTCGAACAAACGTTTGTTACCACCGCGTACCGGCTGGGAAGTATTGTAATCGCGAAATCTTTCAAAAGTGAAATATTATTTTTTTATTATTTTTAATCTTATAATCTTATAACCGTTTATAATTGAGAAGTACCCTCGGATTCTGATGAAAACGTTGAACAATGTCACTACTATGTCAAGGACGCAAAAGCTTTGTGATTTTTGAATTTGGTCCAGTAGCGGCGAGAAAAAAGCCAAAAATAAAAAAAATGCTCAAACTTTGTTTTTTGGTATTTCAGACAGTCCCGAACACTTGAATTAGCGCTTATAGGGGGTATCTCAATTTTTTGACGTTAGTATATTTATACGGCCTCCAATGCGTATTTCATTCATCATAGATGCCCCCCCCAGCATTTACCCTCAAAACTTAGAAATATCTCCACTGCTGTGGACGGCGTGCACTGTGCGTGGTGAATTCCAATATCGTAATTCATGCGGGATTAGTCTTCGCAACGATCATGTGCGCCTAGAACAATTCCTCCTAAGGGAACAAGGAACGTCTTTGATTTCTTGTTATACATGTTCGTAGCTAACTGTCTTCTCAAAGTTGATGACAGTGTAGCGTGGGAAGTACAGAGTCAACTTAGTTGGCGCCATTTTTGTCTCCATGTATTAAAATGCAATTGTTTTATATTAGCGAAAACTGACCCTCATCCATCATAACCTCCAATTAAATGGAAATAACAGCGGAGTGCGGATAGCATTTATACTATATAAAAATTGCTAATAAGCAAGCAACTTTTTTCGACTAATTAGTGCAATAATCAAATAGGTGAGATGGAATGCTTTATTTTGAATGTTCTAAAACAAAGTCACTCTAAAAAGTTTGTTATTTTTATCAATAGCACGGGATTACCTGAATGTAAACCAGTCTTTCAACAAAAAATTAAATACCGACATTCTTGGAAACCATAAAACTTTTACCATCATCACGTGGCCTACATGCAGGTTCAGGGTTGTCCTACAATTTCTGGACACCCTGTATAAGTATATCCTCACTACCAACCTTAGTCTAGACATTTCTTGAAAACAATTAAACTGCAATCCCCCTTGAAATCAACAGTGGCAAAATACATACACTCCAACCTGAACATCGCGTCGTGTGTGTGGAGATGCTCTGCAATTACTGTCGCCATTGTTTCGCTGAATTTTCCCAGACTAATTCCTTAACGGTAAACGAAATCCTCGTCTTTTGCCGGAAAATTGCACGTTCAGAGCAAACCAACTGCTGAGAACAGTGTCGGGTTTAGCCTTGGATTTATTACCTTAGGGACACCACGTAGATCGCAATAATGCATTCTGTTCTGTTCTCGTTTTCGGTATAACGTTCTGTGGAACAAATGTTTGAGGATATATTTCTCTTAAGAGTAGCTTTTATATACGGAGTGCGTCAAAAGTAACGGAACGGTTCCGGACTTTTCTTTTCAGGTAAGGTAGAAAAGTTAGGGACGGGTTTCTGCTAACCTTGAACAAAAATTTCAATGATGACTTGGATTTGACCTCGAACTTCAATTTCAAGGTCATAATGGTACATGATAACCCATTAGTAAAATTTTCCATTGCCGGTGTGAATGAGGGGGTTACCAGTTAAAAAAAAAGTTGACCTTGGAATTACTTTGGAAGTGAGGTTCAAGGGTGAATCTAAGGTCACCA
Organism: Acanthoscelides obtectus; assembly: GCA_963669975.1. NCBI lineage: Eukaryota > Metazoa > Arthropoda > Insecta > Coleoptera > Chrysomelidae > Acanthoscelides > Acanthoscelides obtectus. The sequence goes on along the minus strand of CAVLJG010000003.1, from coordinate 86,362,903 downwards.
TTGAAGTCATGTTGAAAATAGCTGGATACCTGCTTTTGCAAATTATTTCTATCAATAATCCTGCTAAACGTCTAAAAATTTTCCTTATCGTCACACTTAGCTTTGTTCGACCTTTAGACGTAACCTTAGTTTCAAATTTTAAGATATATTTGGATGAAAAACTTTTTGTTCTTTAGATTGCCGGTAGCAAAAACAGTCTTTTTAATAAAAAATGGCGTCAAGCAGGTTTAATATGCACTTCCTACGCAACGCCCTTATCAATACAGAAGGGAAGATATTTAGCACAAGCTATACATACCCACTGAAAAAAACGTCCGTCAAACAGGTCCATACAATTAGTCCATCGACGTTCTTATCCTGCCCTACCTGAAGTGCATCTGGAAATATCGCCTCTCTCCGATACCTGACTCGGGCAGACATGGCACCGCGATAACGCGACCAGAGCATAGAAAACACTTTGCTGTTGCGCAGCAGACATACGTGTGAGTCCATAACAAAACAGTCATCACGGTTAGCGCACGACGCCCGCAGAAACCGAGGCCGACAGGTACACGATCCGTCTCCCGAAAATATTCTTATAAGTCTTGAGGGCTGATGTACAGAGAAATCCCTCCCTACTCCCTTACAATCCCCCACCTCCAACCTTTTTTATCTCTTATTTGTTTTCAAAAATGATCAAAGTCCTCTGGATCGTCAAGAACGAAGTTTGAGTGATTTTTTTTTGTAACATGCCTTTTTCTCTACCTCCACTGGACCGATTTTCAAAAACTACAACGGTTTTGCGTCCTTGGCGTAGTAGCAAAATTGTGTAAAAATTCCATCGAAATCCGAGAAGCACTTCTCAAGATTAACGGACAGACCGACAGACAGATTGTTCGACGGAAATGAGTGATATGGTTTTTCGTGGCCAACTAAGAATGCGAAGTACTGTATCTGGGAACCTATCCATTGTAGTGGCTTGCAGTAAAAAAAAGTTTACGTAAAAAACACCCTGTCTATTCGAAACGACTAAACCAATTTTAACAAGCTTGGGCTAACTGAAAAGGGCTATTCTTGGGCTACAAATGTTATAATATTCGGAGTTTTAGAAGTTTCACATGTGGCCGCTAGAGGGCTTTTTTCGACATTCCGACGGAAATGGTTAATTTTCTCAAAAAAAATAAATGCATTAGTATGATTTTTTAATGAAATGGTAGACGAATCATGTCTAAGCAAACTTGTGAAAAACGCATCTCGATATCTAATTTTTAGGCCAAAGAAAGTTTTATACGGAAATCACTCAAATTTTATTTTTTTTTAAACTAATTTTTCTGGAATTCTTTTTTATTCATTAGAATAAAGTCACCCTTTTTTTAAATAAATCAAAATATCGCTTAAAGGTAAGTCAGTAATACTAATAACAAAGAGATAATTAATAGAAGCATGCCGTGGAATACAACAAAACAAATACCTAATCAGATCATATGTTAAATAATCCTGAAATTGTCAATAGTTTCGCGTTACTTTGAGAAATTTTTGTGCGGCCAAATGCGTTTCACGTACGATGAAGCTGTTGATATGCTTGCAGTTTATTTTGAAGGTCTCCAGAATGTCACAGTAGCAAAAAGAGTTTACTCAATATCCAAATCGGCGTCTTTGCGATGAGTTTTTCTCGGATTAGTTGTGAGCTTACGAGCCGATGGTAGTTTTCGGCCTACGTTTCAACGACAAAGAATTGGAAGAACACAAGATATTAACCGCGCACTGGGATATATTGAAGGAAATTCTGATTTTAATTGAGTTGGGCATATCACAAAACAACGGTTCAAAATATTTTGAAGGACCATAGGTAAGTTCTACTGACCATCAAAATATAGGGTTTTATTTAAATTTAACTTTTTTTATTACTTCTAGAATGCACCCATAGCATATCGTTCTGCGTCAGGCCTTGAAAGAGAAAGACTTTGATCGGAAGTTGGACTATTGCCATTGGATGTTAGGCCTGACATCCGAAAAGGGAGAATTTTGACCGATGAAGCCAAGCCACCTTTAATAACAATATGCATTATTGGGCTACAGGAAATCCGCATTGGTTGCGTGAAGTTCAGCACCAGGGGCGTTGGAGTTTAAATGTGTGGTATGGCATACTGGGAGGCAGAATAATTGGGCCATATTTTTTCTAACAATCCCTAAATGGCAATGACTTTCATGATTTTTTGGACAATCTATTACTGTTATTGTTGGAAGATGTGACACTGGAAACACGGCAAAACTTGTTTGTGCAGTTGGATGGTTGCCCAGCACTTTTTGGATAAGATAAACTTAATGTCTCGCTTTCGAAATTTTTCGCTATTACACTATTTCCCCTCCAGCAGGAGTGGGAAGCGAAAACTAAAGCTGACCTTGAAATGTCTTTGAAGTTGAGACTCAAAGTCAAGACCAAGGGTACCGTGGAACTGCTTGTTCAGAATTAGTGGAGACCTGATCTTAACCTTTTTCAAAAATATCAAACATACGAGCCTGATTATTATCAAATATCTTGGAAACTACTAGGCACTAAGCTGATTATAGCGAAATTTGAATCCTAGATTTGAATATGTCTTTCTAGAGGACGCTGTTAATTTTTAAATTATTTTTGAGGTATTTTGGAAATTTTATCTTGAATTTGAGACTCTCATTTAATAAAACAATCTAAAATACGCTATACCTCCTGTACTTTTTGAGGATCGGCACGGATGTTACGTATCTTGAAAAGTGACATTTCGTCGGCTTTGTTTTGAACATTTCGTAGGTCTTGATACAAGGTGTTAACTTAGCACAAACTGTTCTACACTTGTTGTGAATGCGTTTTGTTGCTGTACGTGTTGCTTAATCGTCAGCGAACAGCGATCATAGCGAACAAACGTGGAATAAACTACTTGCACACTTGAAACTTCCTAGTCTGCAAGATGACATTTAATCGGTTTTTTAAGTTTTTTAGGCTTAGTACGTAATATCCCTGCCGGGCTTCTTTTCGACAAACCTATATCAGAGGTGTCGAAAATCGAATTGTCTTGGAAAATTAGCGCGGAACTTCGAAAGTGCAATTCATGCATACTTGGAAAAATCCAAGAAGTCGAGTTCGAATAGAATACAAAAAATGACGTAAGTCTGATTAGGTAGCAAATATAAATAACATAACTTCGAAATGATCTAAACAGAAACGCTTCAAGCGCAAATCTCTCTGTGATTGTAGCGTAAGCATGCTAAAACTCGCCAGCATCGACAATGCATCTGAGAACAAATTAGAAAGGTTCTCCTAGTTCTCTTTTTCCACGTAAAAAGTCCCTTTAAACAAGATACTGAGAACCAATTTTATCTGACGGCTTGAGTCCAATGTGCACGAGAGAGAAGTGTGTATAGATACATGTTATAAAAAATAGAAGCTGGCTGGATAGCAAATCTCTTCACCATGTTGCCTAGCAACGCTGACGCGGCCATCTTCCGCAGTTCCTTGAATTAAGATGCATATGAATATGAATATAGTTTATTTTCTACGCTCAAATAATGGTTTTATTTTGAGCGTACACTTTTTTGAACTGTGAATTGTATCGAATCTGTTGCATCATTTTTTTGCTTTTCAACATCTTGTACATTTCAAGGCAAGGTTTCACCTCCATGATCATAGATGAGCGAATTTGGTCAGCAGCCATCTAGCGCTCATTGAGAAGTGTCGTTCTCCTTCGTACACGCAGGCAGTGATAGTTTGTATTTCGTAATGGTGCATATTACATTTTGCGACAGCGAGCGGTCGGATAACTCAGCATGTATAGATCTTATTGCCATCGGTGGAAATGAAAAATAATTCTAAAATAAATTAAAACACAAGGTCGCATCAAAATAGAGATAAATCATTCTATTCAAAATAAAAACAGAATATCAAATTAAATGTTCGAACCTCTTTCTAACGTGTGTTGATACACACTTCCTGCGCTTCTCTCTAATATACGTTGAACTCAAGCCGTGAGACAAATTTGGTTTTCCCTGAATATGATTTGTTGTTTTTGGTTCTGGTTCCAAAAACCACGTATGTTTGCCCATCCTCCTTTGTATACGATTCATCATAAAAAATCGTGTGAATAGCTACACTAAATTTTGCCCTAATCAAGCAAATTACTTGTTGAAAGAACTTCAACTGTGTCGCTTGATTATAAACTACTTATTGTCCTTATAATTCATTGAATCCTGCCCTGTATTCGTCGTATCCGCGGAGTTATGGCGTTACGACTTCCTGGAGTGAATTTATCGTCTTCAGGTGGAGGTGGAGGGGTAAAGGGCGGAAAAGTGCTTACTGCTAATTGGAGATTGTATTGCTCCTCGTAGATGGCGGCGGCTTTTGCTCTAGCGACTCATTTCAGTTAATTGTATAGCAAAAGCCGTGACTAATGATCTTCTGCACTGTTAGCTTTGTTTCGATTTATGTTGAACGCTAGATTTATTCGTTGATATGGAATCATTTGGTGGAAAGCATTCAGTATGTTGCCACAAATGATATACATGACTAACTCACTTCTTCACTATATAGTCTAATCATATTAGACGCAAATACCCCTGGCTTGCGAAATAATTATAGCGTCTGGTTTTATTGATGCAAGTTGTTCAAGGAGATATTTAAAATATGGACGCATAAAATTGATACACCAATTTTTGTGGAAAAACTTTTTATTCGACAACAAAGGATGAGAAAACGTGTTTTACGGGATTCAATCAAAAGTATTAGCAGGAGCCAAAAAATTCTTCAAATAAGATTTTTAGGTATTTATGAGACCTACCGAATGAGACGTGAAAAGATCCGACTAATAGTAAAAAAGTTATGGCCGAAGACCGAGGCAAATACGACGATAATTTCATGCAGATACTTGAAATTCTCCAAATCCGCACAACAAAATTGGAGTCGATTGGTCAAATAGTCTTTGAGAATTTCTAATTGCTTTTCCCAGTAACAAAGCGGGTGTGTCCATCAGTTTTTGTTGCGAAGAAAACAATATTTTTTTCAACATTTCTCTATACTATCATATTTACAGCTGAAAATCTTACACGATCAGAAATGAGCCCTAAAGTTTATAAAAAAAAAATATTCCATACTGAAATGCGCTGAACTGTTTATGAAGTTTGCTCGCAGACTGAAGACACAATTATGTTTCAAACTATCTTAAACTAGTTAGTATGTAGCATGTTCTAAATGGCTGCATTATCGATGACTGCATGACTTTGTAAAATAAGTAGGTCACGAAATCCAGTTTCTTTACGAAGAAATATACCTCTAATCTGTTCAATTACTAGGATAAACAATCAGAAAGACTACTTGACCATTCGACTCCAATTTTGATGTGGTTACTTGGAAGTATGAAGCCTACAGATTTGGAGAATGTCAAGTAGCTGCGTGAAATTATCGTCGTATTAGCAGCAAGTGCCAAAACCTGCATTTTGTCTGCGTTTTCGGCCATAACTTTTTTACTATTAGTCGGCTCTTTTCACGTGTAGTCTCATTCTGTAGGCCTCATGAATACCTAAAAAACATATTTGAAGAGTTTTTTGGTTCCTGCTAGAACTTTCGATTGAATCTCAAAAAACACGTTTTCTCATTCTTTGTTGTCGAATAAAAAGCTTTCCCACAAAAATTGGTGTACCTACCCATTTTCTGTTCTTAACAATCATATGAAGCGTTTTCATGATATACGGGGTGTCGTCAAGCATGCGAGAACGGAGTATTGCTCCTAAATAAAAATTATGAAATAAAACTATTTATAGGCACATTTTTAAATTACAATTATACAAGGCGTTCCAATTTTGCCACTCTTCAAAAATATTTTTTTAAATGGCAGCCCGTGCCTTTTATTAAATATGCGGATAGGTTTAAAAGAAGAAGATTGATATGACCTGCTTCTGGGTTTTGATTATTAGTTATTGGGCTAATGGGTACTTCATATAAAAAAAAACACCAAAGGTCGACAACCTGCGTATCTGCTGTCTTGGCAGTGTGCATTACTCTAACCATATAGGTTAATATATTGATGAAAAGAAAATATACGTAGTGAATTTCGCAGATTGCACCACGACCATAACCTTCGAGGTCATGTAAAGGTCATGACACCTCCTCTCGCTGAGACACTCAATTTTTTATTACGGATATAAAAAGAGTGAGGTATTCCACATTGAAATATCTACATCGAGCCATTACACTTGCTAATAATATATCTTGACAGTGACCTTCAATTTCACGTCATGCTTGTGAACTGTTTGGAACGGAATATGCTACTGATGATACCGGACGAAATAAAAATATTGGCGCTCGTCATAGGACATTCGCAAGAAGTGCCACCCGTGGCCTTTTTGGATATTGAAGGTGCATTTAATTGCACTACAACCGACTCCATCAGACATGCCTTGGTTAGGCTTGTGTATCCTTCATTTTTGAAGGGGTGGGCCTAGAAGAAGAATAACAATCTTCTGGGACAGCCAGGCTGCAATGAACTGCCTGTAAGATTACTTTGGATTGTCTAGCACCGTGGTATCCGGTATCGTTAGTGTGGGTAACGCTGTACGCTGGGATAAAGGGCAATGTGACAGCGGACGCTCTTGCGAAGACAGGACCAGCCAGCAAACTCGATGGACCTGAGCCATCGTTAGGAGTACCCGCGATAAGAGTTAGGAGGAAAATGGAGAAGTGGATTGCAAGACAACACTCTCAGAAATGGAGAAGCATCTCCAGATGGCACGGGAACTCATTGTAGGGCCCAGCGCTAAGGATGGACGTTTCTGTTTATCTTTGGATAAAGCCAACCTAAGGTTGCTGCAGGATCCCTTCTGTGAGCGCTGCGGGGTAGAGGAAGAGACTTCGACGCACATTCTGTGTCGCTGTGAGGGCCTTAGCTACTACAGGCAGGCTATACTGTGGTCCATCACTGTGGACCCCCAGGACGTTAAGGAGCTTGGGCTCAAGGCCATACTCAACTTCGCTAAAATTGCGAGGCTTGAGATCTAAGAAATGCAAAGGTGCACAAGAGCCCGTCTGAGTGGCCTATGCACATGTTTCATTCATTCATTCATTCATGGGAGATTCGACTATTGTAGATCAATGTGAAATGTTCTACTCTTTTCGTTTTCTGAGTCGAAAATAAAAAGTCTTACAGAAAACAATTGACTTGGCCTTGACGTGACCTTGAAGGTCTTTATCAAGATTTATTATTGGCAATGGTCAATGTAGATATTAACTTGACCTTAATGGACAGCGAATATGCAGGTTACCAAACTTAGGTGTTCTTTCAGACAAAATACCAGATAGGCCAATAACTAATATCCAAGATTCACCAGTAGGTTATATGGATCTTCTTTTAAAATGGCCTATCCGAGTGTGCAATAAGAAAGTATTTTTTAATACCATGTATAATAATCCATAAATAGTTTTCTTTGCCAAGTTTTCATTTAGGAGCAATATTCTGTTCTCGCATGCTTGGGACAACCTGTATATCATGAAATGCTTCATAGGATTGTTAATAGCCCATGAAAACTTTTGATCACCAGGCACTGATTTCTGTAAGGTTTGTGCCCACCGCTTTAAAGTTTAAGAGCATATTGAAGACAGTTTTTAACAGTATTTGCAACTGCCATCACCAAAACCCATGGGTGAATTTGGTGTGTAGGTCACTAATCTGGTGATAGTTGGGACCGACTGAAGACACAAAAAGTTTCTAAAAAATTTAACCGCTGTAACCTATCATCATTTTTGTATATGACACATCCAGCTTATAGTCATAAATGAGCTTCGACGTCAGTTCTGCGAACTAGCATATTTGCCTTCTTAGTGAGAGTGCTTATAGATATTTTTTCATGTTCCAGAGGCGAAGCTGTCTTCATCCTCATTGCAGAAGTGACGTGGGTTGCCACACTGTTCCTGCAAATATGTGTTAGGTAAGTATCCCTCATGTAGTCCAACATATATTCTTATATTCTTCTGAAATCATTCAATATATCCACGATGGTTTAGAAGTAGTTGCTTAACTATGGTTATATTTTACCCCATCAGTGAGGTTCCTAACCTAAATAGAATAATAGATTAAGTTTTCCTCTCACCAAACACAATAAACTCTAATGGAATTGCTTCAGCAAAGAGCACAAGCTGTGTTCCCGATAAAAAGAAAATTACAAATTCTCTGCCAAATAAAAGTACAACTGAACCGATAAACTGTTGGTTGGTTTACTGAGTGACATCGACCGGAAACAGTGCCTTCTGGTAAACGAAACTAATTTACTCCCGACATAGATTAAACTTTGTTTAACCTCGAGGCTACCGCTATATCACATACCGATTCTGTTTACCCGATGTGGGATTAGCAGTCGGGCCGTTGCTAGGTCACCCATGCACAAGTTTGATTCCACCATGTTACCTCCAAAATTTCATATATTTATTTATGTAATAATAATTAAATATCCATTGTCAATATAATCACCATTGTTATCTACTACTGCTCATCCCCAAACAGGCGAAGATCTTTGTAAAACTCCGCCAGTTTGGATCTATGTACTGTTGTTGCTGCAGTTCAGTTCAGTTGGAACATCACTCAACTTTTTTTTGATTCTTACCAAATTTTTAAACTGGAAACACAAGATTACCATACTTTTTTCCATTATCCATTGACAAAAGGTGGTATCCATCCTCTTTATATTCAACTTCTCCCATAGTTGAAGCATGTGTACCTAAATTTGAAATCAAGTGTAATTATCCTATTTACTTTAAGCAAGAAGCTAGCAGAACTGTGGAGAGGAAGAAGACATGTTGTCCTCCAGAAACGAGCCAATATTTTAGATAATGGGACCTCAGAGTGTGGTTCTTTATACTTTAGTTTTTTTTATGCAAATTGTCATTTGTGCGCCACCTAGTTCCAAGCACTAGGAAAAGAAATAACAAGTAACCAACGTTTGATTTCTGGTGCTAAAGGAGATACAAACTTACAAGGTACATAAACAGTCATCGAAAAACAGAAATGAAAAAATTCAAAAGTAGTCAAATTCAGATACAATCATCTCCCAGGAAATAACATAAAGTAACGAAAGTGCTAATGAGCCAATCAAAATTTGTTTGCCGAGTACTTCAGCAGCATTTTTTCCACAAATAATGTTTCCGACAGTCCTCTGAACGAAGGCATGCCCCAAGGTTTAAAAACAATCCATGAAGAGCGAGCACTTTTAATTGTTGACATTTTAGATATCAAAAAATCTACATTGACAATATACCAGTCAACATTTATCAAAAAATGTAAAATGATCTATACACACCTATTACTCTTACTTACAACACCTCTTTAGAACTTAGCACATTCTTGGAAGAAATAACCCGTCACATCTATTTTTCAAAGTGGAGACAGGCACATGGCAGCCAATTACAGGGATATTAGCAAGCCGTACGTATTCTCGAAGATGTTCATACAGCTAATTTATAATGAAATACTATTGATGTAAAAAACGTAATCATTAAGCATGGATTTTTTCCGAAAAGGTGATTGGATACAAATTTGCTTTGTTTTTCTGACTTTGTTTCCGACGCTTTGGACAGAAATTTCCAAGTCGATGCTATTTATACAGACTTCAGCAAAGCTTTTGATCGAGTTAATCATAATTTTTCTTGAGTGTAAACGTATAAATCTAGAGTCGCTACTCCATCATCAGGAGTTCCTCAGGGTAGTCATCTAGGTCCTTATTCTTCTTAATCTATATAAATATCGCCCAATGTTTCTTTTTTACCCGGATGGCTTAAAGATGTATCCTATAGTTAAAAGCCTCTGAAATACAATCTGATAGCTATCGACAAAGTCATCGATTATTGTCAGAGAAATGCCTGTCAGGCGGCGATAAATTGGAAGTGGTTGAAAAGTGATCATTAATTTTATACGGATCATTTAATTCGTCAGGAATGCTGCCTTTGTTATTCGATCTTTCACAAATATCCAAAACTTTAAGTCTCCTCCATAGTAAAGATGAGATTTAGTTGGTTTGATCAACACAGAAGCTAAAATAGGATGTTTTCTTATTTCTTACAGCGGTGGTAGTTAGGTTCTTTAATTCTTTGTAAGATTCCCAGTATCTTTGTTTTCCAGTAGACCTGAATTTAGAAAGAGCTTTATCACGCATGTGCATCATTAGTACAATCGTTTCCGTAATCCAAGGAGGCTTGGGCTTACTATATGTGGCATTTTTCAAGGGTGAAATCACGTCAAAAATATTGATAACACTGATCAACAGCCAAAAAATATCCTAAATAAAATCAACAAAATATTACTATTTTTAATGTGCTAAAACCGGAATGAAACTTATTTTTTCAATATTAGTTCAAGCTTTAGAGATACGGTAATTATATGTGTTTCTGCTGTGACAGTGTTAATATACTGTAATTCACAAGAATGCACGTGCTACATTTTTATATTCGACAAAGAAAGATAATGTAATCGGCATGACTGTGTTACGTTATGCATATGTGTACATTATATTATTTTATATTAGCCATTTTTTCGTCAATTGGCTGACAGCGTTCATGCAAGATGTCTCGAAAGTGTGTAAACAATCCAGATCAGTTTTGTTACGTGTGTGGTGATGTGACTTTTGCGTCTCAGAGACGGTCTATTACTCCACTAATAACAAAGGCATATCAGCTTTATTTCGGTTGTAAACTAGGTGATCAAGACAAACAGGGGGTACCCCACATCTGCTGTAATACATGTGCTTCAAGTCTGAGGAGCTGGTTAAATGGCACAAAACGGTCTATGCGCTTTGCTGTCCAAATGGTTTGGAGAGAGCCTACATATCATATTAATGATTGTTACTTTTGCATGGTACCTTGTGTTGGACAAGCCACAGGTATGTCCAAGAAAAAAAAATCGGTTATTAACTACCCAAACATGATGAGACCTGTGACGAAAATCCTATTCCAAAACCCCCAGAATCCTACACTTGCGAATCAGAAAACGAATCAGATCATGGCGATCGAGTGATTCGTCAGGAAGAAGATATGCCATCAACGTCAAGAGATCCTGATTTTATACCGAGCACGTCATGCCACCAACCGCACAAAATAACACAGTCAGAATTAAATGATCTTGTAAGAGATTTAGAAGTTCCAAAATGTAAGGCAGAGTTACTTGGATCAAGACTGCAGCAGTGGAACTTGTTAGAAGACGATGTTTCGGTATGTGTTTTTCGTAAACGCCACAAAGACTTAGAACCATTTTTCAATATGGGGAATAACTTGGTTTTCTGCAGTAACATTAACGGCTTACTGGCGGCTTTAAATATAAACTATAACCCAGAAGAATGGAGATTGTTTATCGACAGTTCAACATTGAGTTTAAAGGCAGTGTTATTGCATATTGGAAATATTTTACCATCTCTTCCTGTAGGGTATGCAGTTCACATGAAAGAATCAGATGAGAGTATGAAGTACCTATTGACATGCATAAAATACGATGAGCACCAATCGCATATTTGTGGCGATTTGAAAGTTGTTGCACTTTTACTTGGGCTGCAGCTAGGCTACACAAAGTTTTGCTGTTTTTTGTGTGAATGGGACCGTCGGGCAAAGGCACTTCATTACACCAGACAAAACTGGCCGGTTCGTCAATTCCTAGAGCCAGGTCAAAAAAATGTACAGCATATGCCATTAGTAGATTCGAAAAAAATTTTATTATCACCACTGCATATCAAGTTGGGCCTAATGAAAAACTTTGTCAAGGCATTAGATAGAGATGGGTCAGCTTTTCAGTACCTGCGTCAGAAATTTCCAAGACTAAGTGAGGCAAAGGTTAAAGAAGGTATTTTTGTTGGGCCACAGATTCGAAATATTTTGAAAGATACACAGTTTGAAAACACTTTAACAGGTATTGAAAAAACTGCTTGGAATGATTTCCGTCTGGTGGTCACTAATTTCTGCTGACAACTATAAAACTCTTGTCAAAAATATGCTGTCATCGTATCAAAAGATGGGCTGTAATATGTCTCTCAAGATACATTTCCTACACTCACACCTGGACTTTTTTCCTGACAATTGCGGAGCCGTAAGTGATGAGTGATGAGCACGGCGAACGTTTTCATCAGGACATTTCAACAATGGAAAAAAGGTAGGTACCAGGGAAAGTAGAATCCTTCCATGCTTGCAGACTACTGTTGGACTCTTGGTAGAGATGCTCCAGAAACGATCCATAAAAGAACAGCAAAAAGACAGCGCATATAGTGATTCTTATAAGTATATGAATCTTGTTACTTTTTTTAATATATCCTTAAAAATAAAAAGTTTTTTTCTAAACCGCAACTAGTTTTTTTATTTCATTGTCATTTTTTTATTCAGCGCCCCAAAATTAACAAAGAAGTGCACTTTTCCCACAAGATACAATTAAAAAACTAAAATGATCTGAAAAATTACTAACATCATGTACACCACTGGAGGAAATCATTAGATCTTCAGGAACTAGGATGACATCCAAAAGCGTACCCGTTGTTCTGGTTATGCGTGTAGGACTTTCAATGATTTGTTTGGGATTAAACACTTCAATACAATTGCTAAACTGTGTATAAAATGCACTTTCCAGTTCCAATAAGTTAGTGTTAATCTCCCCGCCACATATAATTTTGTGAGATGGTAATATATTAGTGAAGTTGTCATCAAGATTTGTGATAAAACTAGTAAAACTTGAGTGTGGCGGCCTATAAAGTATACCAAATGCAAACAAAGTATTATGAAGTCTAATCTGTATCCAAAGTTGTTCAACTGAATCACAGGGAGCAACATCCATAATTTGGAGTTTTATCCGATCCGAAACATAGAATCCTACTCCCCCACCTCTGCCACCTCTATCTTTCCTAAAAAACGAAAATCCGTCAATATGTAACTGAGAATCCAAAATATCAGCAGTTAACCAAGTTTCACAAATCCGATAATATCAAACTCCTCTTGCATTATGAAATTTCTAAATTCGGCAAAATGTAAAATAAGCGACCTAACATTAATGTAGCAGAAGCTAAACAGACTCATCGCTTTCAGATGACAACAGAAATAAAATAAAATACAAAAATAAACAGTAACACTTCCCTAAGAGAGTTATAGAAAAATAAGAGAACAACTTTTTCCCAAAACACTACAGAATATAAATAACAACCTTGGGAACATATTTTTTATCAATAAGAATATAGTATGTAAGGTCTAGTTATTAGAGAAAACTTATTTTTTGGCTAAAAATGCAAAAAATGATAAGGAATCTAGATACTCAGATAGTCAAGATAGGATGTTACAAGTCGATAAATCAATACACTCAATTGTCAACACCATTTCAGTACCTTTTTCTCTAGGTTTTCTTCCCTAGAGAAGTCTTCCAAACCGTAAAGTAGAATGTTATTCAATTTTTGCTGCCGTTAAGTATCCTCTAGCTCAGTTTCCAGATGACAAAATTTTGAAGAGTTTTCCGCAACGGCAGTGGTGAATGTTTTCATGCTAGATTCGAGCTTTGTAAATCTCTCATCAAGCTGTTTCATCAAGAAAATGGATTGTTGTTTACAAACTCTAGTGATTAGCTCTTCATTTATACTATCGATAGAAGACAATAGCTATCCTTGTCTTGTTTTCGTTGACATTGTTATCGACGCGGTAGTCCTTTTGATAGACCATAATAGATGTTTCTAATAATAATCGATGAAAATGTTATCTCTTAATCAATTCTCTTGAAAATGTACTATATCAAAGAATACATACAGTGCATGCAGCTTGCTTAATTTCAGCCAAAAACAACTATAGTTTCCAGGAGAAACACATTACTTTATCGAGAGCATCACGCAAACGTCTACTCACTTCGCATGTCACATCTATATCATATTCATATCTATTTCTGATTTCCCTAATTTGTTAAATAAATAATTACCCTGCTCTGTAATTCCTGTTAGACGTGAACCAAATCCGAATTCGTCGGAAACGTCCGATTATACTCCGTCTTCCAACTCAGATGACAGATGACATGGAGTTGTGTCTTGTCCCGCAGATTGTCCCGCAGGAGACTGATCCCAAGCCGCTGGCCACCCGACAGCTAGCTCAACATATTTCTGGGAACTGTTCGTCGCTCCGGCCGTCGTGTTGCTTTTTCCGCGTTCTGTGTGCGGTTGTCCGGAAAATAAGCAAAGTTTAATTCGCTCGGGAAGTAATTAGTTTTATTTGCCAAAAGAGTGGGTAATTCATTTCCCGACAGCACAGCGATGTCGTTGCGTGAACCCACAAGTGGTTTTATCCGGGGAGTTGTGCTTTTATCGAGTTGCTAATTTATGGCACCTCTCTTTTTAGGAGAGTAACAGCATTAAAGAGTTTAGATACAAGGATGAAAAAATGTAACAATCTCATGACCTTACATTCACTCGGGAGGTTATTAAAGAAGTATGAGAACTAAATACTCATAAAATCGATTCGGAGGAAATACGAATGATAAGCTAGATCAGAGTTCCCCAAACTTTTTTGTGTCGTAGACCCTTTGCCATATTTTTGCGTGTTGGGTAGACCCCCTACTTACCTGATATTGATTTCGTGTAAATTTCTAACTGTAGTGAAGTTTAGTGTTAAAAACTTAAAGTAAAAACACATGTTAATTTAAACATTTATTAATTGAATTTAAATTAAAACTACTCAAAATAAAATTTTGTATCTGTTATGTAAAATATACGTTACATTAAATAAACAGGTGTCTGACCAATAAGTGCCCGCATTGGGGATAAGTGCCCGCATTGAAAAAAAATAAGAGGGATAAAATAAAAAAAACGTGAAAAATAATAAAAAAAAGTTTTTTACTTAAAATAGTACAATAAGCGAGTTCGTTTATTAATTATAACATAAACGTATGTTCTACAATAATTTCACTGTTAGTTTGATTAAATTCCGCTTCTTATACGTTTAAGTTATCTAAAAATAGGCAAAAATTTTAGTGTGTACCTCCTTGAATTTCCAGAATAATTAAAAAAAAATATTTTCTATAATGCGGGCACTTATTCCCAATGCGGGCACACCAATAAACATAAAATAAACTATAAATAAAATAACATAAGCAATAAGTCAATATTTTTAGCGAGAAGGATGTTTTAATAATAAATTATCAACATTTGGCATCAATTATAAGGGTTAATCTAAAATCTCCTCGGCTCTTTTTTTTGTTAGGAGATTGATAACAGCGCTGAACCCCCTTTCCACTAGGTATGACGATGGAAAGGAAATTAATATATAATACGGGATAAGTAACGGGTATGTTGTTTTGAAGCCAGAATTGCTGATATCCGTTTTTAAACTGAACCTTAAGTTCTTCGTTTGTACTTAGTTCAGTCAGTTCCTCTTGTATTATCACATTCGTTTCTTCTATGTCACCATATGGATTAATTATCCACGGTGGTATTACCATAGTCAAAATATCCTCAAACCTAGATTCAAAATCTGAATAGAGGGCATTTAAATGTTGAACGTAAGTTGAAACGTCGTCTTCCTGGCAGCTTGTCTGTGACAAATTGGGGAACAGAAAATTCGCCCCGTCCAATATTTTGCTTCATTAGTTTAACTCTGGCAAGAAACGCTGATAAGATGGAGTTTGTTTTAATCAAATTTAAACTGTCGGCTTGTAATTGCAAATTAACCATATTAAATTTTGTAAACAAATCTGTTAAATAGGCGATGTCTGTTTTCCTCTTCATTAAATTTTCTTTTATAATTTTATCTTTAGTATCCAGAAATTCTAAACTAGTCTCAAAAAGTGCAAAAAATCTTGTCAAACATAAGCCTTTCGACAGCCAGCGTACTTCAGTGTGAAGGAGTAATTGATGAAAGTGTTCGTCATTTTCTTCACACAACTGCGCAAATAACCGCGTATTCAACGCGTTGCTTCGGATTCGGTTTACTGCATCAATGACTAAATGAAGTGATTCGTGCAATCTAACACTTAAATTTTTAGCAACTAAATGTTGTCGATGGATGACGCAATGTATTGCTAACACCCCTGACACATTTTGTTTTAAATAGCTTATAAATCCACGATAACGTCCAACCATGGCAGGTGCTCCATCTGTAGCTACTGATATTATATTTGATAAAGGAATTGCTTTTTCAATGAAGTAATCATTCAAAACATGAAATATTGATTCACCTTTAGTTTCGGTTATCAAAGTTCTTGCGAAGAGCAGTTCTTCGTAGATTTCTTGATTCATAATAAAACGAACATATGCCAATAATAATGCTGCATTATCAGGTAAAGTTGACTCGTCCAGTTGTATAGAGAAATGGGTCGTTTGCAAATAATTACATAAGAAGCTTTCAATATCATAACTCATTTCATCAATACGTCTTTCAACAGTATTGTTGCTTAAGGGAATTCTTTTAATGATATCAGATGCAGGTGTATGTAAAACAGTTTTTAAAACCTCTTCAACGGCTGGAAAAATTAACTTTTCTCCGATAGTATGCGGTTTTCCAAACCATAATTTTTTCTTTGTGACGTCAAAGCGAACATTCTGTCCAGTGTAGGTCTCTTCTGAAATTTATCTTTGAGTGTTTGAAAGTATTTCAAATCTTTCTCTGTTTTATCAGGTTGGCATCTTCTCAGACGATCTTGCAGTTTAGATGGTTTCATAGCGTCATTGCCCAAAACTTTGTTGCATAAAAGGCACATAGGCGATTGTTTGTCCGGCAATGATGGAATGAAGCCAAATTTCAAATAATTAACACTGTACTGTCTACATTTCTTTTTAGATTCGGACATGGCATCAGTCATCTGTGGGCAAAATTAAATTATTTAAATAAGACAGAAAATCCAGCAGCTGTATATTAAAAATATTTTTTGATTTTTCCGAAAAAATTCCATAATTCGAACATCTTCTTGCAACAATTAGCTCGAATTACGGAGATTGCACTGTAATTATATTACCGATTGCTAAAACTTTCAAAAAGAAACTATTGAGGAGTACTCGTGTAATTTTGCATGATTGAATATTTAACTACTAATAACTAAAGTCATGATTGGCGTAATTTATCTATCTTTGCTAACTACGAGTACAAAACTAAAATTTAATAAAAAATAATGTACTTACTTTTCTCCAGCACTCTCAAACAAAATAACACTGACTCACTATAATTTGTGTGATATACTATCTGTTTATATTTTTAAAAATATTTTCTTGGCACTTTCCTTTTCAAGATTCAGGAAACGAATAAACGTATTTGTCCCACATTCGTATTTATAGAGTGACGAATTGAACAAGTCAGTGCAAGGTAGCGAAGCTCTGAGACTGCGACTCTCAGGTTTTTACAGGTTCAAAATGTATTTCGACCACAAAGCGAATACCAATCTCCTACAACTTACACAATTTTATAAACATATATAATACATTTTTTACCTCATAGGTACTTTTATAAATAATGTATATGTTTTGATACTATAAGATAGTATGATGTAAGTAAATAGGTACTATCAGTGTATGTGTTGAGATCTACTATCGTGTGACGGTGCCACATGCCACACCGCACACGAAACAATGGCACTATTGAGAGGCTTTTCGGTGAACAGTTTATCTCACGTTTGGAGCCCGTCAATTGGCCGCCTAGATCGTGTGATTTAACGCCGTTGGACTATTTCTTGTGGGGCCATGTTAAGGCTAATGTCTACATGGATAAACCAGCAACGATTGACGCACTGGAAGCCAATATTGAAGCATTTATTCGTGAGATACCGCCCGATATGTTGGAGAGAGTGTGCCAAAATTGGACCTTGCGCATGGGCCATCTAAAGCGGAGCCGCGGCCAGCATTTACATGAAATAATCTTTAAACATTAAATTATATCGACCGTTATATCGACTCAAATAAAGATTTAATCGTTTTTTCAAATTTTTTGTGTTTTTTTTTTAAATCAAATCGTATACCTCTTAAAAAATCACCCGTTATTATGCAAGAATAGTCTAATGAAAAATGAGTTTAAATTCGTTCAGCAACGTAATCAAGAAAGTATTGGAGCAACCCATAAAGGGCAAAAGTAGGGATTGTGCCCTATTTTAAAAGGTCATCAGTTACAGTAGAACCTCAATTAACAGAATCGCGATTATCCAAAATGCGCTTTATCCCAAACAGATACTTTCTCCGTTTTAACCGAGGTTGTTCGGCAAAATCGGCGAATGATCCGAAGTAGCCGCCGGTAGTTCCCCTTTCGGCGTTTGCGTCATTAGATTCGCTGCCGATGATTCCCCAAGCGCGTTTGCGGAATTCACTGGTATGTGTGCGTGTATTTTGTTTCAGTCAGCTTCATAATTGCTAAGATGGAGCAGCATAGAAATAAACGTAAACTCGTTGTTATTTCCATAGATCAGAAACTTGAGGCAACAGACGTTTAGATAGAGGTGATTTGCTTAAAAACGTGGTTATAAAGGGCTATAAATGACACCAGAAATGTGTGCCTTGCCATATAGTTCAGTGTTTTATTTTCCACATAGAACAATAAACCTCCTCCCCTGCTGTCTCTGTCTACCCTCTCTACCTGATGGTAGAATAGATATATAATCTAAATCTCGCCTTCTGTAAGAATATTACAAATAAAAGACGTTAATTATTATTATTATTATTATATAGCATCAGAGCTGATATTCCTAGATAGCAATGTTTCTGAAAGACCTAAAACATCAACGCCAGAAGATAAAATCAAATTTTTTAATGTTTCTAGTCAAGAAAATATAGATCGAGCTTTCAAATGTGAGAACAGCATCGCATACAAAAAAAAAATCAGTAAGACATGTTAGATACCAATGAAATCAAAGAAGATTACTACACATTTCTAAGATGTACGGATAAAACAACTAGTGATGATTGAACAATACTGACATTATCACACTTTCAAATGAAAGTCGCCGTATTTCACTTAACTAGACTTGGATTGACTCTGCAGTTTAGGCCCGTATCGTCAGTCGTCCCTACAATTGTAGGGCGCGTTTATGGCCTCCTTGATTGTCGTACTCCTTTCTCTCCTTCAAAAATGTCTAGATTACACTTGTCCCGTGTCAGCGTCAGCGCTCTCCTATTGTGAAGATATGTTTTCTTTTTAAATTGTAGGAAATTCCAGACTGATAAAATATGATATAACTCAAAAGCAAGCACAATTTGATGCAAATAAATGTTTGTGACATAACCTCAAAATAGAGCGCTGACACGGAGAAGTAGAAAACTATCACAATCAAGGAGGCCATAAAGGCGCCCTACAATTGTAGGGACGACTGAGGATACGGGCCCTAGTTATTCTCGGGAGCTGGCCTTTAGAGTTCGGTCTAGCAAGTTCCTGTTTCGCCTTCTTAGTCGGTGGTTTGCTGACGGGTGAGATGCTGGGGCGTGTGACAGAGTTCTCTGGTAATACGTTGACTAACTCATTGTCACTGTGATGTTCAAATACGTCGCCAATCGGATCTATAATGGGTGAAGTTGGGGCGCTCGTGTTACTGTCTGACTGCGTAATGAACGTATCTCCTTCTAACTGATCAACAGTGTATTCGTCGCCATTGATGATCAGTTTGTCGCCGAGTATTGTTTCTCCTTAGCTGCTTTCCGGTGTTTTTAAAGGATTCTATTTGTTTCTCGATCTTTTGGGCATAGATCGTGTACAGAACTGTTTTTAAGTTTGTGTGCGTTATGGAAAACCTCCTGCTTTTTGAGGTATGACACGTACTCAATTTTTATAGGAGAGCTCCTACCTGACTTAATACTATAAATATTCTCCGGTGGATATATTTATTTTTAATAGTGCGTTTAATTTCTAAATTGCTGCACGTTGGAAGCTAGTCGTCCTTGTACCAAGAAGAAAGGTATATAACAAAAAATAGAAAAATGATAGGCAAAATCCTCAAAAAGGGTAAGTGGATTCGAGCAGAAAATAGGATAGGTAACCCGAGCAATACGTATTTCTGCTTGTTGGCTTCATCAGGCCATGGATGCATTCATTTCGGGCAGAAATACATATTGCTCGGGTTACCTATCCTATTTTCTGCTTGAATCCATTTTCCTTTTTTGTGGATTTAGGCCATTATTTTCCTATATTTTGTTGTACCTATACAGGGTGTTCCATAATTATTGCGACAAAATGATAGGGGTTGTAGAGGGCATCAAAATGAACAATTTTGCCTTATAAACCCCTGTTCGGAAATATGCCGTTTGGGCTGCAGCAAAAAAAAGATCAGTTTCTTGAAACAGCTTACCTACAATAATTGCTCGAAGTGTCCTCCACCTTGCTCAATACACAGCTGTGCACGATTGTTCAATGATCGGCGAACTCTGTGGCATTACCCCGGTATGTCCTGAACATGTGCGGACGCGGCCATCACTCTTCCCAGTAGCTCTTATTTTTTGGGTACAGTAGTTTCGTACACTAAAGCTTTCAGATGGGCCCAGAGAAAATAATCCAGTGGGGTCAGGTCGAGTAACCGCGCAGGCCAAGGCACAGGGCCACCTCGGCCTATCCACCTATTTGGAAATTTGTCGTCCAAATACTGCCGCACTTGTAAAGAAAAGTGGGCTGGAGCGCCATCGTGTTGAACCCACATGTTGGCTCTTATGTTCAGTGGCACATTTTTCGGTAGCACATGCTGTAAGAATCGACCATAAGCATGCCCATCCAAACGTGGTGGAAGCAAATATGGCCCGATGATATGCTCGTCCACAATGCCGCACCAGATGTTAATTGAAAACTGATGTTGGTCTCTATGGATGGCTATGGCATGAGGGTTTTCATCATCCCAAATGTGACTGTTACGGCTATTAAAATAACCGTCCTTTGTAAAACAGGACTTGTCAGTGAGCAAAACGTAGCGACCAAAGTTTGGTTGCCTCAACTCCTGCTGCAGCCACCAACGACAAAAACGTCGACGCGGCAGATAGTCTTCTGGACCCATGGCTTGGACTTTTAAAAGGTGGTATGGGTGTAGTTGCTGGTGTCATGGAGAACCCGCCAAACAGTAGTTTGAGACGCTCCCATATCATGTGCAATAGCACGCACGCTTGTACGCGGATTGGCCTCTACATGGTGCAGAATCGCTTCCTCAAATTATACTGTGCGCCTTGTGAAGGGCCGCCTTGCTCCCGCGAGGTATCTGATGCTGCCACTGACACGAAGACGTCCATGAATCCTTGCAAAAATGGCGTGATGCAGATGAGGACGTTCTGGAAACCGTTAGGCGTAGATCCGCGAGGCTCGTCTTCCGTTACCACCAGCTTTTCCGTAAATTAAATGCATATCCGCAAGTTTCGCATACGAATAACGCTGCATTTTAACACTAAGGTACTGTTATTTACTATCTAGTTTGACGCACCACTCAGACAAATTAAATAAATCGGTGTGGAGAATTTACGATAACAAAAATGTAAACACAGCAGGCTTTTTTACAAACCGGCGAGACCATGAAATGTGCTAGACGAACATTTTGCAGCTGGTGAATTTTTTGTTTCTCCTATGAGCTCTTAAGGTAAAATTAGCGGTAGTGCTCAAACGGCATATTTACGAACAGGGGTTTATAAGGCAAAATTGCATATTTTTATGCCCTCTACAACCCCTATCATTTTGTCGCAATAATTATGGAACACCCTGTATACAGGGTTATCCAAATTAAGTGTCCACCATTAGTAACTTTGTTATTAGTGAAAATACAAAGCTGTTTGAATTAGCAAACTAGTAGCATTTTTAACGCTGGTAAAAATGAGAAATAAAAAAAAACAATTGAGAGTCGTTATTTTGATTTTTTTCAGTAAAATAACATTTTTTTAAATGGAAACCCCTGTATATTATATTTTTTTCTGTTAAAGCATCAAATTTTAAACAAAAAAGTTCATAATGACTTTTCCGCTGCTAAAGTCAAAAATAAAGTCAAAATAACGATAAATATTTTTAATTATTTGCAGTATTATAATATTAAGACGGCTATGAAAACAACATGGCGTTCGCGATTTGACAGCATTAAGATAAGCGACAAATTGTTAAACTGGACATACTCGCAACTAGCAATTTACAAGCGAAGGTACGATAACCTTGACGCGTTAAAGACTGCAGTTAGGGAAAAGATAACCCAGATAGATGGTAGGACCATACTTAAGACAGTTCGAGCAGTTGAAAAACGTGCCCAAAAATGTATTGAAGAACAAGGTGGTGTTTTCGAGCATCTTCTTTAAAAAAAATTGTTATTGTATTTTGTAAGATTATAAGTTGATGTTGAAAATAAAGTTTGTCGATACAATTTAATTGTTTCAGATTGGAGGCCATAACTTCAACAATTTGTAACCTAGGAGAAAAGTTATTGTAAGCTTTTTTGTTTAAAATTTGATGCTTTAACAGAAAAAAATATAATATACAGGGGTTTCCATTTAAAAAAATGTTATTTTACTGAAAAAAATCAAAATAACGACTCTCAATTGTTTTTTTTTATTTCTCATTTTTACCAGCGTTAAAAATGCTACTAGTTTGCTAATTCAAACAACTTTGTATTTTCACTAATAACAAAGTTACTAATGGTGGACACTTAATTTGGATAACCCTGTATATAATGATATTCATTATACAGGGTGTTCCGAAAAAAGTGTGCAATATTCTACCAGCGGTTTCTAGAGCTTAAAATAGGAAGAAAAGTTTATATAAACATAGGTCGACAAACGTCCCCTAAGGGCGCTACGGTCTTTTAAAGGGGCTCCCCTGAAGATGGTTTTTCCTTAATATTTCCGAAACGTGTTGAGATAAAAACATGAAATTTGGTATTCTAGCCTAGTTTTTTATACTGGATCTAAAACTATTAACAATTTTAGACAGTTTTGTTTGGATGCGTATGTAACAGGGACGGACTCAGGTTATTTTAGCCCCAAAATTGTTGTGTGATTCTATTTTTGAAATTCAATTTCAGTATTTGAAAATTTTGAGTTTTCTACATAAAAAAGATACTCTTATTGAATATCGATAAATTGTGTTATTTTTGGATAAAATCAAACTAAAGAATTTGTCACATGATAGGAAATGTACTGCGAATTTAAATGAATTCTTGAATAAATATCCATGGCAACGAAAAACCTAATTTAATAATTGGTAAATATTACATAAATACATATTTATATTGCAACATAGCTAACGATTAGGCAAAAACAAAAAAATATTTTTTTCCTACGAACGAAAGTGAAATTTGTATAAAAAAGCAGACATACAGCTGGATATACATACTTAAAACTATTCCCATTTTGTTCGATACGGAGTCTCGCTCAACGAACTAATGATTGCGTAGCCCGAAAAGTGGAAACCCTTTTTCTTCCTATTTGCAGCCTGATGGATTCTTTGAAGTAAATCTTCTTGAGTATTTACTTCAGTCGAGTAAACTAGGTCTTTTAATGACCACCAAAAATAGGAATCCAGTGGATTTAGGTCAGGTGAACGTGCGTCCAAAATGTACAGGGGCCATCATGTTGAAAAAACATATTTCCTTGAAACTGCTGGCGCACATCCAATGGTATTATATCCATGAGCTCATTCTGAAGAAAGTTTTTTTTACTTGATCCCCAATTACTCCTGCCCATAAGTTCAATGAAAATCTATGTTGAAAATTTATACGGCGAACAACTTTTCGATTTTCATCTGTCCAGTGATGCATGTTATGGAAATTAAAAGCACCATTCCTAGTAAATATTGACTCATCCGACCATAATATTCTAGGAATAGTGTTTTCATTTGCTACTATCCCCTGGCAAAACTCGATTCCTGATAAAAAATCTGCCTCCGTTAAATGCTGCACCCGTTTAACATGATAAAGATGTAATCCTTACATTCTTATCATTCTTCCTATCTAAAATTATAATTTTTAGGATAACTATCAAATAGGCATTCATAAATTTTTCTTACTAATGATCGAGGTATTACCATATTTCGTGAAACACTTCGTATGCTTATTTGCGGATTATTTTCAAACATATTTAAAGCAATATCCATACGATGATTTCCCAGTGGCCTTCCTGAGCCCTGCATGCGCTGAAAGCTTCCATGGTTTGACAAATTCCGGTGAATATCAGTAAACATTCGACGTCCAGGTACTATGCGATTGGGAAATCTTCTTTTTTATTCTCTTATGGCTGCCAATGAACTGCCATTGCAAAATCCGTACACAAAATGCATGTCAGTCAGTTCTCTGTCTGTCTTGGCATTTTAAATCGATTTTAATCTAGTAATTTTACACTGCTAACAATGTCAGCTTAACGTCAAAATAAGTCATATCAAATCAAAACAACTGTTGTTTACAGTCATGGCTAACTGTGCATAATCAACAATTCATTTAAATTCGCAGTACATTTCCTATCATGTGACAAATTCTTTAGTTTGATTTTATCCAAAAATAACACAATTTATCGATAATCAATAAGAGTACCTTTTTTATGTAGCAAACCCTAAATTTTCAAATTCTAAAATTGAATTTCAAAAATAGAATCACACAAAAATTTTGGTGCTAAAATAACCTGAGTCCGTCCCTGTTACATGCGCTTCCAAACAAAACTGTCTAAAATTGTTAATATTTATAAATCCAGCATAAAAAACTAGGCTAACATACAAAATTTTATGTCTTTATCTCAACACGTTTCGGAAATATTAGGGAAAAATCATCTCCAGGGGAGCCCCTTTAAAAGCGCCGTTAGGAGACGTTTGTCGACCTATGTTCTTCCTATTTTAAGCTCTAGAAACCGCTGGTAGAATATTGCACACTTTTTTCGGGACACCCTGTATTTGCAAGCCTCTCATCTCCTATCCCAAATTCGGCCCCAGAAGTTTTAATTTAATCCTACCTGATTCTAAAATACTTTAAATTTCAAAAGAAATAATATGTAGATATAGAAACTTGGTCCTAAATATGTATAGCGCTTACCTTTTCTAGGGGCCGTATATTTAAATAACGTAAATTTGAAAATGCGTTCCGATTCCTAATTGTCTTTTTACGACCACTTCCGAGCAAGGAAAGCATTTATTATCACGTTCCTTTACCTTCTGTACCCAATGTGGGTATCAGACATGTCACATCATAAAGTTATTAGGTTGGGAATGAGCTACTTTATCGAGGATGTTCCAGCCATATTGCCTCTCAATTTGGTATTTTAGAGTGATTGATGTAGAAGATGTCGAGCGGTGTGAACTTCGGAGGTACATTACCATATGCGCACTAGGATAAAGCCCAAATGACGCATGTTATCAACCACCATAAAGAGAACAAGAGTATCATCCACAAAGGGGACTTCCCAAGGTTCACAAAATGTATAGAAAAAATTAAACAACTGGACGGAGCTGAACCTGAGTAAGATATATACTGAGTGACAAAAAAAAGGTAAACACCTTCCTATGTTTATTAGAATTCAAGAATTTTTTACATTTGATTTATCTTGCAATGAACAACAAGTGATAAAATGGTCAGGTTTTTATGTTAAGTTTTTGTGGTGGTTGCGTGTATTGTTTGGTGATAAAGAAGCATTCAGTTTCTGTTTTGTAGTTTTGCTGCTGATGAACGGTGGCATATGAAGGAAACACCCGCTCAAAGGAATGGGTGTTTATTCTCGAAGATTGTACAAGTGACGTCTCTGTCATTAGTTGCAATAAATATTAATACACACATGGAGGAAAGTTTTGAGGCGTAAACAGTTTCCGTATATTTACGGTGTCAGTTGAATGTTAAATTTCGTGTAGCTTATTCATAGTTTTATTCATAGTTTATTCAAATTCAAAATTGAGAAGCCTTTTTGTGATGGCTCAAAATGCCTAGAGTGCGCGTCCCAGCTAAGTGACTTTGAGAGGGGTGGAATTGTCGATCTAACGATGAGAGAAGTTTCTAGTAGGACCAACGCAGTATACTGCAGTGTGAACGAGCGTGGACTAGGACAAGGAAAGCGAGCGAGGGGTTCTGGACGTCCCAGCGGGACCATAAAGCGACAAGACCACCGGTTAAGATTTCTGGCTCTGAAAGACAGATTCAGTAGTACTCGAGGCATCGCTAATTACTGGATTGCAAGGATGGTTGGTGCGTATGGTATATCGCCAAATACGACAGTTTGGCCTTTTTTCTTTGCGCCCACATTGGCTGCTATCTCTCACAGCTGAACTTCGGCGTAAACGTTTGCTCTGGTGTAGAGAAAGAATTCTTTGGGACCGGTAATGGAATCCGGTGGCCTTTAGTGATCAGTCCCGCTTCTGTCTGGGGATGCACGATGATCGAGCAAGAGTGAGAAGACGTGACCCACAATTTCACAGAGAGCGTCACGTTCACCACACCGTGGGAGTTATAGTATGGGGTGCAATTGCTTATGGTAGCAGATCAGCACTAATTTCCATCAAAGGCAATCTGACAGCTCGATGCTATATTCTATTTTCAGCAAGATAATACCAGACCACATATTGCCAGAGCATCGTTAGCCTTGATGGATCAACATCGCAACAACCGTTTACCTTGGCCACCACGATCGCCTGACCTGTCTCCAATTGAACATGTCTGAGACATGATAGGTCGCAGGCTCCTGAATTTACAACACCCTCCACAGACTTTAGCAGCTCTTACTTTCGAAGTTGCAGTAGCCTGGAATGAGATACCCCAACAGGATATCGACCACCTTATCGGCGCGATGCCCAGGCTTGTCAATGAGTGTATAAGGAATCGTGTATCCTCAACACATTATTAAGCCAGCTTCTGCAGTCAGTTGACGAATCAAGCTGAAGATTTAATCACGTTAGTAATAAGGAACACTGAACATATATGCCGAAAATTATTCAAATCGGATAAACATACGTAGGTGTTTACCTTTTTTTGTCACTCAGTAGACTCCACCAAGAGTCAATTCAACTAATTTGCAGTCGGATAGCCAAACACCATATGCGTTCAGCTAATAGCATCTCCGGAACAATTGAAATTCAGATCACGAACTAATCGTAAACAACAGGGTGTATTATTAATAAAAGGACGGGCAACGCAGTTCGTCCCCAACCGCTTATGGTACAATTAACAATCAGACAATGCACCACCGAAACGTTGCGTCGATACGTTATTTATAGTTGCTGTGTGTCTGTTTGTCCGCTTGTAATCTCCAGTCGCATTGGTCGGTATGACCTAGGTTAATTAGTATACATTATCATGTCAACAAAGGATTAGTCTAGTCAGAATTGCACTGATTGCTCCTGCATTACTGATGAATCTACTCATAAAAGATCAATAACAGGGTCACGTCAAGGTCAAAGGGAGTTGGAACAATTTGGTTGTACAGAAATTTGATCTGTTTTTTTTTTTACAAAAAAATACTATACCGTAACTATCTAAAACTGTAATGACTCATCGATGTTCACGTGAACATCACTCAACCACCGGTAGTCGGGTTGTCAGTGGCGGGGTATGAATTTTAAATATGGGTGAACTTTTTTTTATTTTATATATTTAATAAAAAAGGAAATGGTTTGAAAGACGTTATGGACCAGAAATTTGGAGATTACCGTTGTCAGCTTTTTTCTGATAATCCATGAGCTAATAATTGAGTCTACGTCCCTTCATTCGTCGTCCCTTCCACTTCCATGTGAAAGTAATGAGTTGTCGCTATCGCTTTCTTTGCCAAGATCGACTATAACTGGTTCCATGATGGTGTCGATGTTGTGGTCAAGTTGCCTCATTTTTGTTTCTTCCTTCACAACATGACGGACAGCATTATGCCACGCTTCAGGCGTTACTAGCAAAGCCTTGACGTCTGGTAATTTAAAAGATGTGCTATGGCGCGCAATATAACTTTTCACTTGAGCCCAGATGCACTCTATTGGGTTCAGTTCACAATGGTAGGGCAGTAAACGTAGCACAGTGAGACCACAATGACGGGCCATCTCATCAAACACGTAACTAATGTCCGCTTTCACACAGGAATCGTCAAATGTAATGCCCTTTTGACACAACATTGCTGCACCACACTTTTGCGAGACCCCATATTTGGTACAAGTTCGGCTCCACAACTGTGGTAGGAAGCATTATCCATGACGATCACAGAGTTGGGTTTAACTCACTGAAGCATCCCTTGAAACCATCTCTCAAAACACCTGGCATTCATTTCGTCATGATAGTCACATCCTTTCTTAGATACGAAAGTCGCTGCCAATATGTGTAACGATCAATCTGTGACCTTTACCTGACGGTGCACGAAGACCTGTTGACAAACCTACAATGTTTGCTTGTCGGTTACTTAGTACATTTTTGTCTATCCAGGTTTTTTTAACTGTGTGACCTTTGTGCACCCACGTCTCTTCCAAATAATATATTTTTCTGCTCAGTCCTTTATATTCAGTTATTGCGCGTAGGTATTTTCGACGCTACGCGACTATTTCTGGTTTCTCTATAAATCCTGACCTCCGATTGCGCGTTTCGTAATGAACATTAAGTTCGTGCAGGGTTTTCCTTAATGCTTCGACGGTCACTGGGGGTATAATGTCATTACTCTTGATATTTGCATATATATCCATAAGGATGAATGTTCGGTTCGTCTTAACGCGATATTGCTGTCACCATTTAGTTTACTGGCCTTTCATCCCTTCAAATGGAACTTTGGATCAGCAGTAGCTCCAGATTTCTTCTGTTCATGTACCACCCTGCGAACAGTCAACTCTGGGACGCCTGTCATGCTTTCGCAACGCGTAAGTGCATCTCCTTGCGACATAGTCCTGTTCAAATAATCGAACACGTTGAGCACGATGTCTTTTGCATACTTTTCCAGTACCCTACGAAGCTTTCTACTCGTTCGCTGGTTTCCAGTGCTTCCACTCGCAGTCTCACCCTCGGTGGTTAAAGAAATATAACAATAACAAGAGGAATAACCAAACAATCATTCTGATAACAACAAACAATATCACCCGGAAACTAGACTCTCAACGAAAAGTTCCAGGCTCTACTAGTCTACGCCAATGTATCGAGCCTTGTAGCGTGGAAGCGTTTTCCTTCATCCTTTCAGTTTAATTATGATCCATGCGCGTTCCTTACTCGTAGCATGTTTGTTGATTTTGACTGGTTTTAATGTTTTATGACAAGTAGACAAGTGGAAAACCTACAATACGTTATGATTCTTAAGGCCACATCATTCATCTTGAATTGCGAAAGTTCGTCAAATATAAAATATTAATGCAAATGAGATATCTACCAAAAATGCAAACTTCTTACTTACTAGAATAAACCCACGGCTTCGCCCGCATGATAGTCAATAACGTTATAGGCAAACAGGATGCCGCGTGGCATCAGCTATTCATTCATAGTTAAACAGCTGAATCCATATTGAGTAAGCAAATAAAACCGGCTACAACTTTTTCGGGATAATAAGTATCACTTGACAAATTTTCACGGAATTTCGTGTCTCATGGTGATCCGACAGACTTACTTGAAGGAAAAAAAATTGAAAATTACCCTAGCGGGGTATAATGAAAGCCCAAAGCTTAATCGCTTGAGCCAGCCAAGCTATTGGACATCCGTTCAGAAACAGGCAAGGACCTAATAAGGCAGCCAGAGGACAATAGAAAATGTGCCTTTTTTATATGCTTCCGCGGATTTTTTAATTCTTTTGAAGACCCTTATTTTCGTAGTAGTAGCATTTATGTATCATCCACCATTTAGGCAGCGTACATAGTAAAAGCAGAATGTGAATATTCTATTTACTCGAACAGATCGCTGTATGGTAGCTTTCTCCTTAAAATAAGTCCAACAATTCATAAACCATTTTACTCTCGATTATTATAACAAATGAATCAGATTTTGTGATCATAATACAAAAACTAAAATTGTAATAAAGAAATGAATCAAAACTTTATGCCCATATTTTTTCCAAATTTTTGTTTATTAACATACTTGTATTCTAATATCTCAAAGTTTGTCAAGATGATTGTGGGATATATTGTTACCTGATTAAAATGTGTATTATTTAGAATGTCTTCCAGCCTGACGCCTCTCGACAGCCATTCCGTGGCCCGGCTGCGGTCATGATCTGATCACGCGTATGAGTCATTACAGTTTTAGATAGTTACAGTACACTCTCACAATGGGATGGCCCTTTATCTGTCTAAATTGAGTATCGCTCATATTATGTACTTATAGCTACCCTTTATGGGTTGTTCCAGTAATGTGAATTTAAGCTGATTACATGAGAAAGGGGTTCCTAAAAGTTTAACCATAGGACTCTTGTAGGAATTTATATAACGAAATTCTTGTTTTTGACTCTTCTTCTAACAAACTGATGAAAGCTATAATATTATAAATACGAATATGATTTCCAATAAACATACACCAATATGCCTTGATAAGTGACTAAAATGTTGAGAATCGACTCATGATGGTATTTTTCAACTCAACCGTATATCCTAATATGAAATTCATCAGTCATCTATTACTATAGATTTATATGTTTTTTTTTGTAAAACTAGATAAGTTTATCATATGTGACCAATTTATTTCAAAACTATCAAGGTAGAGTGTTGAGGGAGTGAGTATGTACTGCTGAATAACCACGACTCGAGCTTCCTTTTAAAATTGTTGAGAGTATAATTTCAGAATTCATATGGCAGACTATTGTATAACTTCGAACCAATATAAGTGAAGCTCTTTTTGTAGAGAGACGTAAAGTGCTTAGGTATAACTAATAATTGTCGATTTCAGGTAGTCACGTTATTGTTGTTTTCAAACTTGCTGAGTTTATTCAAAAGATATTCTGCTGTCTTATTCACTAAAATTTTAATCAAACATAAGCTTTGGTATTTTCTAACATTCTCCGTGTTCATCTTGCAATTCTCTTTGTACACATGGCTTATGTGATCAAATTTCCGTATACCTAGAGAAAAACGGTAACAAGAATTTGGAGCCGTTGTAACTTATCTTTTATCATTTTTTATTATAGCTAGGCCATATACACTTGCGCAGTATGAAACCCTTGAAATTATAAGAGCCTCACACAATAGCATTTTCAGTTTACTGTCTGATATATCTCTTTTACGATATATTTGTTTGAGGATACTATATGATTTTGAACATAATTCTTTAATATGGAAATTAAATTTTAATTCATTGTCCAACCATAACCCTCAATTTTTGCTAATGGTTACAATTGCTAACGGAATTTTATTAATTGCTAATTGACAAAGATGTCTGCTATTACGCTTGGTTTTTGACTAAAAAAACATTATTTTAGATTTATCGGCATTTATTGTCAAGTTATGAGCTGCTGAGATATTGAAAAGAGAGACCACATCGTTGTTAATTAGATTAAAAGAGAGAACCACATCGTCAATGGCAATGTTGTAGTATATTTGTGTATCATGTGCATAGTGATGTATTTTGCTGTGTTTTATATGTTTTGAAAAATCCCAAATGTATTTAAAAAATGAAACAGGACTGAGAATGTAGCCTTGGGGTACACCCATTTTTAAGACCGATTTATTAGATAATTGGTTATTAATGAAGATATACAGATATCTTTTAATAAGGAAGCTTATTATAAGTTGAGCGGCAGCAGAGTTAAATCCATAATATCTAAGTTTGGCTCACAAAATTTCGTGGTCAATTGTATCAAAAGCCTTACTGTAATCTAGTAATATTAAACAAACAGGGCAACACTTTTGAAATTTTCCACAAATCTGGAAATATATTTGATAAGAGGCAACTGTTAATAATAAAAGTAATGTGATTTAGAAGATGATCCTCAAGTAATAGCAACATCATCCTAGATATACAACTGCCTCTGTTGTTTTAATTCGCCGGATTCAAAAATAAACTTTTCCTGATCATTGTGGTCGTGATTGTGATACTTTTTAAGTAAACTCAGTTGGTGTTGAGTTCTGTTGACTACTGGTAAATTTGAAAAATATTCATTGATTTCATTTGGTTTGCTTAAATGTTGGGGAATAGGATTTTCATTATTTCTCAGAAACCCTGTCTATAGAAGACGTTGCTACGTTAATTTAGAGTCTTTTTGTCTAAGTGAAAATTCTATGAAAGCTATGAAATCTTTTTCGTTCGCATCGATTTGCATTTTTAGTATAGTTGCTTAATTAATATTAGGTATGTAAGTCTATAGAATCGGACCAGCTGCGGACCCTATTGTAAAATAGATATTGGATTTGCCCTTTTAATGTACCCAACTTACCTAGAATATGAGATCTCAATCGGATCACAAATGCAAAATTTCTTAAATTGTGTCAAAGAGAACCTCAAACTGTTACAAGGATTTGCGAGGCAAAGTCTCAATTTTCATCCGCCCCTGTTGCAGGCGGATGGAAAATTTGAAATATTCAAGGGCTTTGACCCCATTTTTTTTTAATTAGTGGTGCTGAATTCAAAACTTATAGCAGAAAATGAGCCGCTTGGTTTTGGTGTGAAATCTAAATCTACATACCAGATTTACCCAGGACATAGGTCTTTATCCAGATCACAAACTTTCATTGGTATCAGTGTTGCCACATACGTTTCCTGTAATATTTAAGTGGTTTACTATTTCTACATAAACTGTTCATCTTGAGTCTCTAATTTCACCTAATACATAATTAATGTATGAAGATCCTATTGTGAAGGAACGCAATGCTAAATGATCACATCCAGCGCAATTTTAATAAAAGTAGAACTGTGATAGTCATTAGGGCACACAGATCGACCTCGGGGTGAATTCTCGTGAATATTTTTCCCGTCGAACAAGCAGCGCCTGTCAGTCCCCGTTGAACTGTGTCGATTTCTCTTTCCATCTTTGATTCTCGTTAAACCGTTTTGGGGTTGATTCATAGTCCAGGTATATTATTCTTTCAGCAACAAGCATAATTTCTTGTAAAAGAGCTGGATTAGTCAGCTGTTATGCATTTTCCAACCCGTTTTGCCTCGAGCAGGTTGTCGGTTGCCCAGTATTGAAGTCAAGACAGTTTCTTGGGTGCCTCGAATTTGTCTGAGAGGCTATTGGATAGAAGCATACAAAAGAGCGCAGCAGCGACATCTAATCGAAAGTTTTTTGTAATATCAAGATCAATTACTAGAGTCTCGTCTTATGACCGAATGAGTCAACGTGTGATGTGAGCTAGGAGGCCCCCAGTTCTTTTGTAGTAACAAGGGGATGAGGGTCCAGCCACAAGCTTATGTTTTCAGCTCAGCGACGTTCGGCAATAGCGCAACCACTGTGTGAGTCCGTGTTAGTGTGCAAAGTTCGAAGGAAGGCAGAAGATACTAAGACCTTGAGCATGATATGAGCGAGAGTACGGGCATGAGCTTCTGCAGAAGCAGCGCATGTATCGTCGCTCAGCCCTACCGACGGCGACGTACGAACTTTATTTTAAAAGTTATTTTGTTTTGTCAAATGGTATGCTTTAAGTTGTAAACCGACCAGGAAGCCTCTATGTCATCACATAAAGTGATAACGTAGTTAACGCCGTCTTCCTACCCATTAACCTGAGAGAGCTAGCTCGGGAATTATTTCAAGCTATCAGGCAGAGTCCCATTCTTGTTCGTAATTTGTCAAGTTCGTGATCATTCTGTCATTCAGGGCAGGATTGTCGAAGATAACGTGGTTTGAGGGTTCATTCGTTTCTCCGTACATCCTACATATTAAGCTTGCTATAGTCACTATTTTCTGGAAATACGCTCTGAAAACCTAGTAGCCGGTCATAAAACGAATTACTTTCCACCTCTTTCCTACTCAATATATGTTCTCCTGTTGTATTTGGTCTTGAAGATCCCCTCAGAATTTCCTTCAGTTGAGTGCCTTACTACTCTGTCCCACCTCTTTTGGTGCTCATTTCATACCTGACTGGAGACAATGGCTCGTGCAAGGCTACACGGAATACCCCACGCTGGTTCAGGTCCAATGAGGGATAGATCAGCTCATTTTTGGCACACTGATAGGCTACCTCATTACCATCTATTCCGATGCCACTTGGCACCCACGAGGTATCTGCCAGTGTCTTGAGGGTATTATGACGGTGAACTAATAATATGGCTTTAGTTCGTCATACCATAAATAATGTCCAACGGTTCATGCTATTTAATAACTACTCAGCATGGTCTAGGCTTGGTATCAGGTAGAAAAACGAAGTATCCAGAGTATAAGGACAAGATTGTCGTCTGTAGTCGTACAAACAACAACTATATTACTAGTTTGTTCAATGGTGAACCGCACCGGTGTTACGTATTTTGAAAAGTGACATTAGGTCGTTTTTTTTTTTGACATAACGTAAGTTTTTCTGCAAGATGTTAACTTGGAACTAGCTGTTGGACACTTGTGAACTGGTTTTGTAGTTGTACGTGTCGCCTAAATGTCATGATGCTTCAGTTATCAATGTTTGGCTCTGATGTGATGTAACATATGCTTCAGAGATGGCATTATCGGAGGTTTAAGCTGTAAGTTGTATACTATAGCTGGAAGGTACTCGTAATGGCAATACATAGGTGCATAGTGAGGATTTATGTACTAGTAATATGTGTTGATGATAATTCGATTGGTTTCTTGTCCCAAATACACTTACTCGAGATTCAAAGCTAGAAATTAGATGCACATCCACTTTTTCTTATTCGTTCTGGAAATTACGTGTGCAAATTTGCTGAATTTTAAAAATGAAGCAACAGGTGAGAATATGCTACAGACAGGAATATTTATGAAAGTGAAAAGGTTATTAATTTTTTTTTATGCCAATAGAAAATACAAATCAGCACCTAGATGTGACTTAATTGCACACACCGCTGGCGCGATGACGATTATCTGTAATGCTCATCAAAGTTTTTGAAAACACAAAAAAAACGGGAAAAATTGTAATTTATAATTCTGAACATAACGTGTCTTCAGAAAGGACAACATATAAATAACCCGTGGGGCACAGCTGATAGATATACTTCATTGACAGCATATTCAGTAATAATTTTCTCACATAGAAAATATAACTGGCTTACACACATGCAGACACATACATAATAATACAGATGCGATCTTGCTACTCAACCAAATTTCTTTCTCCCACATCTTCTCAGAGATAAACACTACAGACTACTCGGCTTCACAAAACATGTACATGCTTTCTGCAACCAACAATGCCTGTAGTTGAGTCATTCCTTCAAAGATGGACACTCATAGCGATCATAGCGAGCAAACGTGTACCCTAAAAGGTAAGGTTTCGGTCAGAACCCGCTGTGGCAACAGATTTTACCCAGGCCATAAATTTCTCATTACGGACATGGACTTCTGGTCCAGACTTGATTCTTGCCGTTGTATTGAAAAGGTGGGCAGCAGTACCAAAAACAAGGATCTAAGACCAACCCTCACAACTACAGGCCTATGCTCTGCTTTCTGATATAAGTAAGGTGATAGACAGGTGGATAAATCGCGAATTTCTGGACTACCTCGAACGTCACTCATTCACCCAGTCTTACGGTGAGGCTAATGTCGTTGTTCTTGATATCATGAAAGCATTCGATCAGCTGTGGGGCGCTGCCCTCTTATGCATGGGTGGCTGAATTGATGGGTTCTCCTCTTCACAACGCCAACGCGGGTGTTTTCCATTCGATCGGTCTTGACTCCGTCAATGTTCCTCAACCAACTTTCTTTCTTTCACATCTGTTATGTGCGGCAAGGACACATCCGTTCCAGTCTGGTGGTAGGTTTATTTGAGTTTACAAAAGTGGACTGTATTTGATTTGGTAAATGAGTGACAATACAAATTTCTTGAACCTGATGATGCGTTCTATCTCTACACCTCCAATCTTGGTCGCGGCGCTTCGATCTCCTGGTGTCTCCGTCCCCATTGGCTGGATTCAAAAACTGTCAGGCAGCGCTTGCGCAGTGGTCGTGGCTGGTACACAGTGGCGCGCGCGCCAAATGACCATTGGCGTAACATAGGCCGCCCCCTTGAAAGCCTCCAGGCTTTCAACACGATGAGATGCTGTCGTCGTTTGGAAGTGGAAGAGCACAAAGCTTGACTACTGGCCTTTTGTACTCTCCAGTTGAAGTTCTTAAGGTAACAGTTCGAGTGATGTGGTCTGGTCCGGGATGGAGTTCAGTTATTCTGCCGATTCTCCATTTCAATGGAGGGAGTCCGTCTTCTTTAACTAGCACCAGAGTGCCGATCTTGAGTCTTTGAATGAAGTTCTCCTTCCACTTGGTGCGATGCTGCAGATGTGAGACATATTCTTTGGACCACCTGGCCCAGAAGTGCCGCGTCATTTTCTGCAGTCGTTCGAAACGAGATAATTGGTTTCCAGGAACGGTTAACCAATTTTTGTCTGGTGTAGCCATTAATGATTCGCCGATGATGAAGTGTGCGGGTGTGAGAGGAGAAGGGTCTGAGGGGTCGTCTGATAAAGGGTAAAGAGGTCGAGAGTTCACACATGCTTCAATTTGAGTCAATACCGTATAGAACTCTTCAAAAGTTAATAGCGTTTCACCGACAGATCGTTTTAAATGATGCTTTACCGTTTTGACTGCGGCTTCCCATAGCCCCCCAAAGTGAGGTGATCTAGGTGGTATGAATGTCCATTTAATACCATCAATGGCTAATTTTTCCGAAATGGCATCAGTCCGCTGTAAAATGAATTGTTTTAGTTCTTTACTAGCACCCACGAACGTTGTTCCATTGTCTGAGATTACGTGAGAGCAAAAACCTCTGCGAGAAGTAAATCTTCTGAAAGCAGCGAGGAAACATTCAGTTGTGAGGTCACTAACGATTTCAATGTGAATTGCCTTAACTGCGAGACAAACAAATAAAGCAATGTAAGCCTTGGATAACTTGGAGTTACGCGTCTTGCTGAGCTTAATAGTGAATGGACCGGCAAAGTCGATTCCTACAGATAGGAATGGTCGCCCAGGAGTGACTCGAGATTTCGGCAAACTTCCCATCAAGTATCTTTCTTGATTAAGGCTAAAGCGAAAACAAGAGATACATTCCCGAATAATTTTTCGCACAAGCCTTTTGCCGCCGATAGGCCAAAATTTTTCTCTGATAGATGCTAGAAGACCTTGACATCCGATGTGTTTTAAACGTTGATGTTCATGACGAGCGATAATCACGGAGAAATGATTATTTTGGGCTAGGACGTATGGATGTTTTTTATCATAAGGATAATCAGATATTTGCAGACGACCGCCAACACGAATAAGTCCATGCGAGTCAACAAAGGGAGATAAACTAAGAAGACTGCTTTTAGAGCAAACTCTTCCGTCCTGGGTTAGCTGTTGAAGATCGATAGGAAAAGAAGATCTTTGAACTATCCTTATAAGGTATGTTAGAGCATTATCGAGTTCAATAGGTGTCAAGGGGCCAGTTAGCTGATGCTCCTTTGACAGAGTCTTGAGTTTGAACCTGCTGATATAGCCAAACACCCGAAGCAACTTAGAGAACGAAGAGAAGTTGATAATTACAGAAGAGAGATGATTTTCTGTTGTCGAGAATAATGAAGTGATCTTTTCCTTGCGTTCAAGGAGATCAAAGCTATCGTTTATTGGGCTATCTTTAAAATGGGGCTAATTCGACTGTTCCCGTGACAGCCAAATAGGACCATGAAACCAAAGATTGGAGGTTAGAAAATCTGACGGAGATATTCCGCGCGACAACAAATCTGCTGGGTTATCACTTGTATGGATATAGTTCCAGGAAACAGGATCAGATAAAGCTTGAATTTGAGAAACTCTGTTTGCAACAAACATTTTAAGAAGATGAGGTGATAATTTCAACCAGCATAATACAATTTTCGAGTCACACCAGTAACAGATTTGATCGAAATTCAGCTTCATGGATTCTTTGACAGTTGATACGAGTTTGACAAGGAGAAGAGCTGCGCATAGCTCGAGCCTGGGAATAGTAACCTGCTTAAGTGGAGCTACCCTAGTTTTTGCACAGAGAATCTTGGTATGACAATTTCCTTGAAAGTCTACGGATCGAATATACACAACTGCTCCGTATGCCTTTTCAGAAGCATCTGAAAATCCATGAAGTTCGATAGAAATTGGATTGTGACATATCACGTGTCTAGGAAATTGAACAGTGTTCAATTCAGAGAGCTTTGATCTATAATCAAGCCACGTTGTATAAAGCTGAGAGGGAATGCTTTCATCCCATGAAACTTTGAGTTTCCACAAGTCTTGCATTATTAGCTTGGAGGTGATAGTGACAGGCGATAGGAGACCTAATGGGTCGAAGATTTGCGCTATACATGATAAGATGTGACGCTTTGTGATTTTTTGAGAGGCACTAGTCTCAGCTATACAATAAGTGAGAAGGTCCAGCGTCGCATTCCAAAATATGCCCAAAGTTTTGTTTTGCTGATCTGCACCGATTTGTATAGTCTCAGAATTTGCGAGAATATCTTTGTGGTTTGAGGACCATTTTCTCAAAGGGAAACCATGTTGGTTGAGTAAATCTGTAAGCTCTGCCTTCAAGGGCAAAGCCTGATCTACCGTATCTGTGCCCGTGAGAAGGTCATCTACGTAGAAGTCTTCAATAATTACACGACAAGTTGAAGGATAAGCTGTCTTATGAATCCGAGCTACTTCATGTAGCGAACGAATCGCAAGAAATGCCGCCGAGGCTGTTCCGTACGTGACAGTGTTAAGTTCAAATGATTGCAAGTCTTTGTTCCGATCGAACCGCCATAAAATCTTTTGCAGATGGCGCTGATCTTCTCGAACCAGTACCTGCCGATACATTTTGGCGATGTCGGCACCAAGAACAATATTGTGCTTCCGAAAACGAAGTAGGATCGAGAAAAGATCATTTTGGATAGTAGGGCCGATCATCATAATGTCGTTGACCGAATATCCCGAGGTGGACTTGGCGGACCCGTCAAAAACTACCCTTAGTTTAATCGTAGTACTATCATTTTTCATGACACAATGATGCGGCATGAAAAACCCAGTGTTGTCTTGATTTCGGCACAATGACATGTGCCCGAGATCGATATATTCGCGGATGAATGCGTGATATTGATACTTCAAAGTAAGATTTCGTTCGAGTTTCTGTTCAAGATTAACAAATCGTTTTTCTGCTAGAGATTTAGATTCGCCGAGGCTTGACTCGGGAAGTTTCAAGGGGATGGCAACTACAAAATGGCCGTCGATGTCTTGAACTGTTTCTTTGAAGTTTTGTTCGCACATTTCTTCGTCTTCAGAAAGAAATTTTTTGCTAGGAATCTCCTCTATTTCCCAAAACCTTGTTAGGGTTTTGTCTAAATTGTCTACGCTGAGGTTACAAACGACACGAGGTTGGCATGGTGAGGCTGGTACAGGGCCTGATATTATCCAGCCTAATTTTGTCTTTTGAAGGATTGGCTGATCGCGTCCGAGCTTGATCTGCCCAATGGATATAAGATCCCAAAATAAGTCTGCTCCTATAAGGAGATCGATATGGCTAGCTTTAAAAAAGTTAGGATCTGCAAGAGTAATATTATGCGGTAAGCTTAGAGAGCCTTTGTCAAAACCAACATCTGGAACGTTTCCAGTGATAGAAGGTAGAATCAAACACGATAAAGTAATGTGAAAACCGCTAAATTTGGATCGGATTTTGACAAATGTTCTGTGTGAGACCTTGGTATCTGATTGACCAATTCCAGATATATCAAGGTTAATTTTGGATTTTTGCAACTGTAAGATCTCGCATAAATTTTGAGATATGAAATGATTAGTAGATCCACTGTCTAGTAAGACTCTACATTCATGTGTGTTACCAAATGCATCTGAAGCATTAACAATAGCCGTAGATAGTAAGATCTGAGACGATTTGTTTGCATAAGAGTGATTGGAAGATAAAGAAACAATGTTATTATTTCTCGCTAGATTTCTGGCTGGCCGGTTCACATCGGCAACGTCGCGTTCGAAGGCAATGCGTTCTCCGCGCTGGCTCGCGGCACCGCGCTCAGCTGTGGCTGTGGATGGCGTGGGCGCATCAGCGGCAACGGCGGCTGCGTTATGACGCCCATTGTACTGACGCCGAACGGCAGGCGGCGAAGGAGGCGCGTCGTGTCGTCGAGCCTCAGGTTTGCTAGGAAAGTGCAGTAAAGTATGATGAGGCTTGCTGCAATATTTACAGAACATGGACTTGCAATTATTCACGTTGTGTCCGAATCTCAGACAGTTGATACAAAGATTGAGGCGCCTTGTTTCATTAAAACGCTCTGTGGGGGCTAAGCGAATAAACTCTTGGCAAATATAGATTGAATGATCCCTTTTACAAAACGCGCATGACGTATTTTCGTTGTGTGTAGCTACAAATGCCTTGGGCTTGACGTGCTTATTGAACGATTGATTTGGTCTCGCTTTATCATGGTTCATTTCGAAAGATTCCAGATTTCGACACTTGTTTTTTAGAAATTCTGAAAATTCCGTCATGGTAGGAAGTTCTTGCGTTTTGCTCCGCATTTCCCATTCGCGGCGAGTAGCGTTATCTAGCTTGGAGGAAATAAGGTATATGAGTATCGAGTCCCAGTGCGAGACAGGTAGTTTCAAAACCTCCAAAGCTCGCAAGTGTTTCTGTAGGCTGTCTACTAAGTCCCGTAGGTTAGCATAGCCTTCTCGTTGGATGTTAGGTATGTCAAAAAGTGCTTTTATATGATTGTTGACTAAAAGTTGCTTATTTTCGAAGCGTTCCTCCAGTAAGTCCCAAGCTATATTATAATTTTGATTTGAGATTTCGAGAGACTTGATTGTGTCTGAGGCGCTACCTTTTAGTGACAATCTCAGATAATGAAACTTTTGTATGGGGCTTAGGGCATCATTGTTATGGATTAAAGAGCGAAAGGTATCTCGGAAAAATAGCCACTGATCGTATGATCCATTAAAATGTGGGATATTCAAGGCCGGAAGCTTGATAGCCTGCAAATCTGGCTGTACAAATTGTGGAGGGGAATGTAAAGCCGCATTGTTTCCTAGCGATGGGCGATGATCGTTCAAAAATTGCTTGGTTTTTGATGTAATTTCGTAAAAGGCATTTTCAAATTCAGCACGCGCTACTGAATGAACTGATTCAAAATTTTCCTCAAAATTTCCATCTGAATCTTCGATTTTTTCTTGAATTTTGTTAAAATTGTCTAACAGCAATTCGACAGAAGCTAGTCTACATTCCAGTTCTGTGATATCTGGATTAGATTTTTGACTGATGGTATCGAAATAATTATGAAATCGAGTAAGAGTTTATGGATGCAAGTTTTTTAGCATTACCATTAGGCATTATGCGTGAGTGAGCGAGAACGAGAATGAGGGTGAATTCAGGTAGGTAACCAAGCCGTAACGGCACAATCTAACGTTAACGACAAATGAGAAAATTTGAGTGCTCCAGGAATAACGAAATAATGTGAAATACGAGAATTTTTAAGAGACAATGTGTGAGCTCAAGGAAAAACGACAGGAATTTGAGATATGGAACGCACCAACCTTTTGTGTGAGTGTGACGATCTTCGATGGCGATTCCCAATGATGGCGGCTTGTTGTAGGTCCCGTGGTCGCTGTGCTTCAGGCCGGCCAGGGCGATTTCAGGAGTTTCTGACTTCGATCCGGCTCGTAGGATCAAATGTTATGTGCGGCAAGGACACATCCGTTCCAGTCTGGTGGTAGGTTTATTTGAGTTTACAAAAGTGGACTGTATTTGATTTGGTAAATGAGTGACAATACAAATTTCTTGAACCTGATGCGTTCTATCTCTACACCTCCAATCTTGGTCGCGGCGCTTCGATCTCCTGGTGTCTCCGTCCCCATTGGCTGGATTCAAAAACTGTCAGGCAGCGCTTGCGCAGTGGTCGTGGCTGGTACACAGTGGCGCGCGCGCCAAATGACCATTGGCGTAACAACATCTTCTCAGAGATAAACACTGCAGACTACTCGACTTCACAAAACATATACATGCTTTTTGCAACCAACAATGCCTTTAGTTTACTCATTCCTCCATAGATGGACGCTCACAGCGATCATAGTGAGCAAACGTGGAATGAGCTATTTGTACCCTAAAAACTACTACTAGTCTGCAAGATAACATTCCATTGATTTTTTCTGACGTTTTAAAGGTTTTTACATAATAGCCGTGC
This sequence comes from Acanthoscelides obtectus, assembly GCA_963669975.1. Classification (NCBI taxonomy): domain Eukaryota; kingdom Metazoa; phylum Arthropoda; class Insecta; order Coleoptera; family Chrysomelidae; genus Acanthoscelides; species Acanthoscelides obtectus. Next base: position 86,320,832 of record CAVLJG010000003.1, on the reverse strand, counting down.
AGGTCATATCTTCTATATCACCAGAATCGGCGACATGGAGCGGCCACAGTCGTGAGCCAACTGACAATACGAACTGGAATACAGTTCCAATAAATAGCGTGCTGTTGTCAGTCTCACGGTGGTCGATTCCGCATTCTCCTGTTTTATTTCAATATTATAACGGTGTCACGCTGTTTCCGGAGTAAAGCTGTGACTTGCTAACTCCGTTAAAGTATCTCGGCTGTCTATTTTCACATAGATGGTCTTTTTGTTGTTTCCCGTATCTATGCATATTCTGCACTCTATGAGTGCAACAATTTCCGCTTGAAATACATAGATAGCTTAGCTAGGTTTTGCATAGATTTGACACGGAAAATACCTGCAACCATACCTGAAAAGGTTTTCAACCCACCAGTGTATCCGGTAATTCAGTCTGACAAGTGTCTGGGGACGGTTGATAGCTGGTGTTGGAAATAGCACTGCCAGCTCTAGCAAAAACCTGAGTTATGGGCATCAGATGTTAGGGTCGACCTACGACCCTTTTTCAGTCTCCTCCGGTGTTCTGAAAGGACCTCTACTGAGCGGGACCATGGTAAATGCTTGTTCCGGAAGTTGTTGAATTCAGTATAAAACATGTTCCTGCTCAAGTGATTGTACACGCATTAAAGAATACCTCAGTACCGATTGCCGGGTGGCGGTGCAAGTCCGCCAACTGGCGACCTTAGGTGTATTAAGTATCATTCACCCGCAATATGAAAGTGGAAGACAAGAACCAGTCGACCCAGGTAGTACCACCCGCTACCTTTTTCCAGGGTGTGTCCTGAGTATCCGCATGTTTCCACCCCTATCTACCCAGTCGATCATCTTCCCCAATAAAAAACTTGGATGTTGGATTCCTCGAAAGGAATTCTGGACGTAAGCTCACTCCACTTTCGGAATGTCAGGGTGGAGGATGGATTCGAGAGAACAACGTCGATGATAAAATTTGTTTCGCGAACATCTGCGGGATAAACAGCAACATTGATGCTGTTCATTACTACCTGCAATCGAATCGTCCCGCCATGCTTGTCTTGGCGGAGACAAAAATCTCAGAGTCTGGACCGATTATTCATCTTAGCTTCCCAAGCTACGAAGTGCACTCCAATCTGCAGCGGTCTTTCCTCCTCCGGAGACCTTTCTTGGTAATCAGACCGGAAGGACATTCTGTAGGTTCGCCTAAACTGCAAAATATCCCTCAAATTTATTTACTGCCTTTATCGCTCTCCCTCGGACCATAACTGGGATGACCTACTTGAGTACCTCGCCGTCAAGATCGAATTCCTGAACATCAATCACCCTGCTGCAAAGGTAGTTTTCCTCGATGATTTCAATTCCCACAATGAGCTTTGGTTGGGCTCAAACAAGACCGATGCAGCAGGTGATGCAGTTGAAGAGTTCGGTCTTACTCAAGGGCTGAACCCCGCGTCTGGTTACATGCCAGTAGCCTGCTGGATCTCTTTCTGTCCACGCATCTTGACCCTTAAAGCACTGCTGTCCAGTCTTCCCAGAGGACCTCATACCATCGCGTTGTGGAGGTAAGGTTTCGGTCAGAACCCGCTGTGGCAACAGAACTTACCCAGGCCATAAAATTTCGCATTACGGACGTGGACTTCTTTTCCGGACTTGATTTTTGCCGTTGTATTGAAAAGCTGTGCAGCAGTACTAACGAAACGATTTAAGACCGATCGTCACAACTACGAGCCTATGCTCTGCTTTCTGATATAAGTAAGATGATAGAGAGGTGGATAAATCGGTCTTGGCTCCGTCACTGTTCCTCTTACATATCAAGGACCTAGTTTCCTGTACGATCAACCCAATCCACAACTTTGCTGATAGCAGCACTATACATGCAGGAATCCAGAGCGATACGCCGATCTGTCGGTAAGCTGGAAAAAAGAAGACTAGCAGCGACTTCCACTCTGACGAGAGACCTGGAGGTATCACTGCTTGCGGACGCAACAATCTTGTACAGCTTAATGCTTCTCAAACACGGTACTGTACTTTGACGAACAAAAAGCGTCCTAGCGCTCATCCGATTTCCATGGATAGCTGAGTGCTGCCAAAGAGCCGTTCATTTCGGTTGGTCAGAGTCCAGATCACCGAGGACTTCATCTGTCACAAACACATCTCGTCAGCAGCGGTAGCTGTTGGGAAGGCTATTTGCTTAGGGCTAAAAAGTTATCTTCTCTGCATGACCTCCTCACTCGATACAAGGTCCAGATAAGGCCTAGTCTCGAGTATTGCACACACGTGTGGGGTGCTACCGCTACATTATTTATGCTCGCTGCTGCTCTCCAGAGGAGGGCTGTCCGACTGATTTTTGAACTTTTTCTAGCAGGCAGTCTCGGGACCTTTACTTCACCGGCGGCCGTCGGCGATCTAGCTCTCTTCTACCGCTACACCGAGCTTTGCACCTCAGATCTCTCCTCCATGATGCCGCCGCGCGATATGCCTGCCAGACAGACCCGTCTAGCTTCGGCCCCCCATCCTAACCGCGTCGAACTTCGAACATCTAGAACTGGCCAATTCGACTGGACCTTCGTCCCGAGAGTGTCGAGATTGTACAACAATCTACAAGAGGAATCTTTTCCCAGTTCTTCTAACCCTAGGCACCCCAAAAATCGGATTAACAAAATTAATTTGGAATTTTCATAGCAGCGTGGTGTCTTGACATTTAGGCATCAACCTGCGCAGCTGCTTCGGTGTAAAAAAAACCATTAGAAAGAGACGTGATGGTGGGAGGAAGCTTTGATGCACATCACCCCAATGCTATGGTTGGACACATGTCAGGACCAGACGTTTTATTGGTGTCGGATGAGACCAGTATTCATTCGATGGTCTTACATCTGAGGCACTAAAAGAGGAGATACGAGGTTAAACTCATAGCCAAAACTGCCCACGACAAAGACGAGGCTATCTCGAAAGTACACTGTGCAGGAAATAAGCTTCAGGTTCTGCGCATATGGCATCTCTCTAGTATGTACACTGGACAGAAAATGAATTTCAGTTTTGCACATCTCTCTCTCTGTGTGTGTGTAGATCACCATGACTTAAAACCAAAAAGCAAATGCTCTACGACCGCACACTAGATTTCCAAGAACCACGCCCTCCTTGGCGACAAGATTGGCTTCATACGAATACGTATATCCCTTACGCAACTTAACCTCCCATCTCTAGTCTTCATGACCTAAGGTTACCTCTCTCATAATGTGCAGTTAACTGCAAATATCTTGGCGAGTACTTCCGCCTCAGCTTTGGAGTCGATTACAATCGTTCAGTCCTGATACGTCAGCGACTGAAGGCTACCCTTTGCGTACCACTGCCTTTCAATGCAAATAATTTTCAGAGCTTTGAGCTATACTGACTAGTCTAACAGTGACAATTGATACCCTTGATTTGCTCGCTGAATTGCTACAGGGTAAAATTGATTACGGTTCCATGTGAACAGAGTAGGGAGGACCCAATGTTAGGATTTGTGGCGGTGATATAAGCTCACCTACAAATTAGCGGTTATATGCTCTAAACTGATATTCTTGCCTTCTAAAAGCGTTCAAGCCGGCAGAACACCGCCAGATACTTTTATCTGTGGAGTTTTGTAAAGTAAAATTTATTTATTTAACATCGAAGCAGTTTCCAGCCACACTGATCTGGCCGTTGTAGTCAACGATCGTCTTTCCTGGTCAGAGCATATTCACCACGTTACATCAAAAGCCAAGAAACTTCTATACATGCTGGAGAGGTCTTTCAAAGGATTCGATGTCAATACTTGCGCCTACATTTACAAGGCATTCGTGAAGCCAATTCTTGAATTCGCTGGCCCGGTATGGGACACTGTGCTTCTGCGCGATAGAAATCTCGTCGAATCAGTACAGCGTCGGGCTACTCGTATCCCTTTTGGAGCACGAAGACCAAGCTATGAAGATCGCCTTGAATTATTCAACCTGACCTCATTCTCTGAGCGAAGACTTCGTGGCGATCTTATAGTTACGTTCAGGATACTTCATGGTTTGATGGGCACCAACCTCATGCATCTATACCGTCTGTCGCGCAGCAATCTACGCGGACATAGCTTCAAACTGCATAAGGAGCCATTTAAAACAACAGTCCGACAGTGGTTGGTGTTACTTCAGTTAATAGCTTCAAAGTGCAGTATGATAGCTGGAGGAGTGTACAAACTTTATAGCTATGAACTGTCTTTTTCTATTTTTTTCTATTTGATGTATTTGTGTTACGTGTCTGTACACTATATTTACTGCATGAGCTTATAGTACTGTGTACTCTGCTCATCTCAATTATCATAATAATAACTATTCGTTATTTGTCTGTATCTCGGTCCGTAGAACCTTTGCCTTTTAGTCACTGACTGATGTATTGGGTGCGACATTAACAAAGTAATGATTGCAGCAGCGAAATGAATTATGAGGTAAATCAGATTGATACGGTATCTAGATAGGACTCCATGATTGTCTGGCCGCTAAATGAAACCACATATGTTTGAATTACTTTATACTGACGACCTTCCGAACACAACGACGGCCTTTTTCAAGTACAAATGCCATGTATCTCAGGATAAAGAGGTACTCGCCCTGTAATGAAATACTTCTCCACTAATGTATGGAATGTGCTATGAATCCTGCAGAACGGATTACATGAAGGGCATATCAAAAAATCACCTGTACCTATTGTTTGGGCGCCAGATTTTTGTCTGCAACAATGCTCCTTGGTTATTTTCATTAACTTGTCGATAAGGTATCCATAGTATAAGCCTCATTGGACTTCTTAAAAGTAAGTTCCTACCGGTAGCTCGCAAAGGCAATTCTGGTGGCTTATAACATATTTTAAAAAGGTGTAAGAATCATAGAAGCTTTCGTAAATTTTGTAAATTCTCATAATAAACACAAGCAGCGGCAACACTGCGATGAGCGATCTGTTAGAGAACGATCTCTTTTACTTTCAACGGGATGAATACGCACGGCAGTATAAAACTGAACGGCACAAAGTTCCGCGGTTGGGTTAGAGTTGGCCTGCAATTAAACACATTATAAGCAGCAGTAAGAAGATGGAAACATACCATTTCCATTCGGAATGGGAAGAAAAATATTTATTTACAGAAGTTAAAGGTAAAGATGTATGTTTGTTATGTGATACATCTGTTTCCGTTGCTAAAAAGAGGAATATCGTTGAAAAATCATTCCCATTACGTTCTGCAACCAGAAAGGAAAAACTGTATCAATTAAAAAATCAGTTAACTGGACAATGGACAATGTTTTTAAGAACAATCGACAAAAGTAAGGCTGCGACTGAAGCATCATACCGGGTGTTCCAGATAATTACACAAAATAAGAAACCTTATGAGGATGGATGGGGAAACAGGCGCAGATTCATTATTTGCCAGCTTTAGAAATAAAGACGAGATTGTGTCTGCTATAAAATCTATGCAACTTTCTGCTAAAACAGTTATAAGATAAGTAGAAGTAATGAACAATGATATAGTTTTACATTTGACAATTATTTCGATAACTGTGCTTATTTTTCACTGCAGCTGGATGAATTTACAGCTACAGCTACAGCTTACACCTCTCAGGTGGCCGTGTTCGTCAGGATGGTTTTTAGTGACTTTACGATTAAAAAAGATCTTTTGAAGTTTATTCCACTAAGCGGACAAACTACTGGGCAGGACTTGTTTTCTTCGTTTAAAAATATTATTTCTTCTGAGAAAATTCCGATACCGAAAATGGTAGGCTTGACAACCGATGGCGCTCCAGCTATGGTGGGTCGTGAGATTGTGTCGTAAAGATGAAATTTTTCCGCAATTTCTCTGTTATCACTGCATTGTCCAGCAGCAAACATTATGTGGACATTTTCTAAAACTAAACAACGTTATTAAATTCGTAGTAAAAATTGTGAACAAGATTAGAGCTCAAGCGTTATAAAGAAGATTATTCAAAACCTTGGCCGATCAAATTGGCTGTAACAATACGGAGAACTACTTCTTCACTCTGAAGGCCGATGGTTAAGTAGGGGACGGGTGCTGAAACGTTTTAATGATATCATATCTGCCATATTTAAATTTTTCAAACAACGTGATGAAGCGATTCCGGAACTGGAAAATTCAATTTGGCTTAAAGATTTTGGCTTTCTTGTGGCTATTACAGAAAAATTAAATAAACTTAATTTGCAGCTTCATGGGAGAGACAAAAATTTATCAGAAATGATTTCTGATATAAAAGCGTTTATCAAAAAGCTTGAGTTTTGGATACGATGCATTTTCCTCAGAAAATATATCTCAAAGTCGATTAGAGCCATATGACAGTAAATATCATGTAGAAATAGTCTCTAGCTTAAAGGATAACTTCAAAAATCGTTTCAAGGATTTCAACGAAATTGCTATAGTGGCGCAATTTGTTCTTTCGCCATTCATGGAAATTGATATCCAACAGTTTGCAACGTCTGTTACGCAGAATTTTAGCAAAGGCGTCGCTGCGACAGACATGGAAGTGATTGCGTTTCAAAATGATTTAGCTTTACAATCATTAGTCCAAATACAAAATGTATCTGGCCTTCAGTAAGCAGAGATAAATATTCAGTTTTATGTCGTGTTGCCTTGAAAGTTAAAGCGCTATTTAGTTGAACCTATTTGTGTGAATCTTTTTTTCAAATATGAAGTTTATCAAAAACAAATACCGTAATCTATTTACAGATGAACATTTGGATAATTGTATTGGAATGGCGATATCAAATTATACTCCAAACATTAAAAACAAATGTGAGACTGAGTGTCAGGCTTCCCATTGAACACAAATTTTTTTTCTGGACATTTTTTTGTTTAGAATAGTGCGTTGCTTTTATTATTTTTAGTTACCTTTATTAAATCGTATGTGACATGCCACTGTAGCTGACGAAAAATTTTGTTTATTTTTCAAACACCTACGACTGGTAGGAATGAATGTAGTATGTATTAGTATGTATCAGTATTAGTAAAATAAACACATGTATGTCGCATACAACTGTGTATAATTTCATTTAAGTTGGCTTACATTGCTTACGACCAGGTAGCTCACTGTTTGTTCCAAAATTATCAAAGTACCTCAACACGCTGAAAAGGTTGGCGACCACTGCGCTAGACCAACGTTTGAGTCTTGTGCTGTTGCTAACAGCTGAAGCGCTAAAGCAGCCTTATCACATACAATAAATAATAATTGAACCGGCTGTTAATAAGAGCAAAACCAGCTATTCTATGAAGGTCTCTTAGATTAGGTGCATGCTGCATTTGAATGATTTCTTAATAATCGAGTTGATGTGCATGCGCATTCACCAGTTTTGCAAATCAGCAAATTTATGAGAATGTTATCGTTTCATTCTTGATGTAAGACTGCCTCATTGCCAAAAAAACAAGTTGAAGAAATTATCTTTTTTGGGTGTAACACTTCTAATATCACTGAGTATACACAAACTATGAATATTTATTCCATCTAGCGGCCATTTTAAGATTCTGAGAGTAGTTTCCAGCAATTTCTCTTGACCCCTTCTTATCGTATTTTTTTAAACTTATAGCAATGGTCTCTGATCGCGCTTATACTATGCACCATACACCTCTTACAGCAGGTGGGTCACAAACTCAACCAATAAGAAGGCGTCTTTGAAGTAATCTAATAAATATGGTTTATTTCTCATGAAATATCTCTCAAATAAAATAAAAATTATACGATTGGTGTCAGATGAGCCCCTAATTCCCATATTAAAACAAGAAATGTCATAAATCACTTGGTTTAGCTACAAAAGCTTATTTTTTATTTGCTTCTGGGTACTAAATTAGCGGTCATAATCTTTTAATGCACCAATGAAAAATGAGCACTTTCGTCACACTCGAAGAATGGATACTAATCTGACACAATATCTAGATTGATATGACAGCAATCAAATTTGCATTTTATTGAAAATAACAGTGTCTCACTGTTGCTGTACAAAATTCTGCTTGGTGGATTCTTTGAGGACATTAATGAAGTTACAGAATTCTTATTCGTTTACAAACGTCTTGCGCCGTCTACTGGGCAGTAAGACAACTACTTCTAGCCTGGACGTGTAGTCGTCCTGCCGTCCAGTAGAGGGAGCGATATCTTCATGTTTACAGTAAGCGAAATGATTATTTCCGAGTGGGTCACAAATTCTTTTTGATTGGTAGAGTTTGCGGCAATTTTGGACCCGGACACATGAAAAATAGGTTTTTGTAGCTGAATTATGTAATATATGGAGAATTTCTTGATTTAATATAACAATTAGGAGCCCATCATAGACAAATCGTATAATTGTTCTCTAGTTTGACATTTTAAACAAAATCGACCCAGGATCATTAGATTCATCACTTCAAAGACGCCTTCTTATTGGTCTAATTTGCGCCAAAGGTGGTCAATACTGAGGTCGGGCCATAGTCTCACATACTTTCCATACTTTTACCATTAAAACGGAAATATAAATAATTTCTTAAAATTTCTGATAACGCGGCTTAAGATATCGTCGTTGTTTTGATGAAACCTCCCATGTAACAATTTTTCCACATCGAACATTTCTGAACAGTCGAATATGAGATCCGTGACCTGATGTACAAGGGCTTCATAATATAGACGTTATTCTGTAGAGATTTACTAAAAATGTATGTGAATCGAAGTGAAACCAATTTTTTAAAATTAAAGGAGTTTTCTTGTCATTCTGTAAAAACTGCTTCTAAACAAATATGAGTTTTCGTCAAAACAAAGAGGATATATGACTTTACACACCTAGCCAAGTTTGTGCTTCATATAAGTCTTTTGAAAGCGATAGAATAATTTTTTTAAAGAAATCAAAAATTTTAGAACTTTTAGGTCGCATCAGAAGTAACAAAGGCATGAGAAGTATATGGTAAGTCTACTTGACGACATTTTCCAACTGAAGCGTAGAATAAACAGAGACATCCATTAAATAACACATACTCATATATAGAAAATCTCCGACTAAGCCTCCTTTAAATGCAAAGTACTATTTCTTTTCCAACCTAAGGAAGTTTTTCACAAAGCCCACCGTTTTCGATGTCTTATTCGGAGGAATATATCTAAACTTAAAACAATTTATGAAAAGCCCATCCGAAGTTGCTCGTTGTTATTCAGTCCCCGTCCTGAGCAGACCTTCGAGAACGTTGAGTGGCTTATTACTGCGAAGCTTCTTTTCGCTTTTTGTTCACAAGAAAACGCACGACGTAATAGTGTGGGGATACATTATTTAGTTCCTTTTGTAGCCGGAAACACCAGCGAGACATTCTTAATTTTGGTGGATGTGTATACAATAAGCTACCAGTATATACAAGGCGCATGCACCATTTATTGAAATCGCTTTGTTGTGAGGGGGCCCACCAGCAAGCTGCCTAAACCTATTATCTTCAAATCAATAATTTTGGAGACATATCACGGTTGTTTATATTAAGTATGGAAGTGGCATGTTGCCGTCTTATGCAAATTTTTATTCTATTGCCTACTAGAGAAGCTTTGCAGATGGGTGGTTGGCGCAAGATATTTCAGGTTCTCATGTCATCCCACATCATCAACGCGGGTGTTCCCCCATACGAAAACCAAAATTATAAGTTACTAGCGTGACAGAAAATATTTAATTCGTTTTTGTTGGCTAACCTTTCTCGTTTGAATCAAGGCAACATGAGCGTCTTGCAACTGCAAGCCATTGGATGCAATTGTCTTATAGACAAAATAATGTCGTCTTGCAACTTGCTTGCATGCAGTGATCCTGCGGACTTTAAAACGGTTGTTATTTATTTCGTGTATTTAATCGCCAAAAACCTCGAAAAAAAACTATATACAATATAAGGCAAGACTTCATTAGTAAAACAAAACTTGTACCCGTGACACCTTATCATATACATAGAAACTGTATATTTTCTTACCATATAACATGGAATCCCTTTGATATTTAAATGATCCCTTTCTTTGGACTTTATGTCAAAAGTCCCCTCCTGCGTATATACTTTTCGCTATTCAAGTAAGGGAGGAAATGTAATGTGACACATTTTGAATCATTTTCCTCCAACCGTGTGTCAATACCCACAATTCCAAATGCTTAAGACGTTCCTAGTGTATCCTATCAGGCAAATTCCCAGCAGCATCTGCTAACGATGGACCCCATCGTAGAACACGTTTCATAGCAATGAGCATAGTAACTCCCATGGTTACTTTCATCGTCTGTTGTCCTACCGTAAATGCCACCTCTTTAAAGTAGCTCCTTATCATGTTCAGTAGGTAGCTAGTTGTGTCTAGCTTCTCGAGAGATCCAACGATTCTCTGCCATTGTGCCGGGTTGAGGGCATTCTTAACGTCAACCTTAATACCGCTATCGGCTGCTACTTCTAGCTGTACCACTGCACCGATCGAAGGGCTGTATTTTTTCTGTATTAAGTACCTCGATAAAACAAATCTTCATATACTTAGGAAAAAGGATTTGAACGTAACGGCAGTTTCTCAGAAGACACTGTCACACCTACCAGTTTCTGCAGCACCCTGAACCGCATCTTTGCATTTTTTTGCTGGGCATGTTATATTAAGTGATTCACGAAAACTTCTCTAAAAAGCCCGATTTTACTTAGCCGGGCATAAAATTGCGCCTAGGAGACAAACTCGACCAACAAGAAGGCGATCTCGTGAATATAGTCGATTTCGTGTAATATATTTCTAAGCAAACTAGAGAATATGTATACGACCTGTGTAATATCCCAACTAGCAAAGTAGTGCTATAAGCTTTTGGTAAAAGAACTGTTCAGCCGTAAAAGCTCTCTATTGTTGTTGCCTGAACACCAAAATGCTGGCTTAATGTTTTGTGGAATGCAAATTTGCTTTCTGCAGCATATTTGCTCTAAAATGAGGTATTTAAAATATTCTCATAGCATAGTTATACAACACCTTATAGGGCAAATTTTGAACGGTTGCATAAACGGTTATACAACTATTTTATACGGCATCTTTGCGCGGTAGTGAAAATCTTGTCTTGTGGCATCCATGGTAACGTTTATACAACAAACCCGAGGCTTGTTGTTTTGCTGTGCACATTTACTACTTTAGCCAACAAATTTCTCCCAACGGAAGCACTTATACAACTGTCGTTTGATAACTGTTAAAGGCTGTACATTTGCAACAATATTACAACTTTTATAGTACAAAATTGCTGTGCTCGGCAGACATTTGTTGCTAAATGTGCTGGTATACAACTTCACCATAACCTAACTTCCTGCTGTAATCTTTTTAGTTAAAATGCCATAACCAATATTTCAAGACATGCATATTGGTTTATAAGGTTTATCAACTATTCAAACGGAAGATACAGATCTGGTAGAAATTCTGGGTAAATCATTCGACTCTGTCCGTATTTCTTTTTACATAACCACCCGCCATATTGGGCAAAAATATATTCCTCTATTGAAAATTAATTGATTATGTTTCAGTTCGACATTACAGATATGAAGTGATAAACATTAGTGTAATTGTGTCTATATATATAGGATTTGTGGACGATTTAACGCAGATAATTTCAGTTTTTCATCTTAAAAATCTAAACATACCTTTGATCATTATTAAAATATGAATCAAATATGAAGCCCGTACAAATTGCGCAACTACTTTGCACGATAATCACAATAAAATTTGCTGCGCAAGTAATTCAATAGCCCTATATCACCGTGTAGAAGTTTATCATATACCTGTGTATGAAATTCACAATGGCCGATATGTAAGTGAACAAGATGACTGTAATGTGTTAGTTATCGCCTATACAATAAATAAGAAATAGTTTGGTTGGAATAAAGTAGAATCATGTAACAGAATAGTTGTATAGTTGACAAAAACTGAATCTTGCACCGATGCAAATGTTCTATAGCGGCCGCAAGAGGTTTACACTTTTGTTGTATAACTATTACCTGTAGCCCTTATACAACCTCTTAAATGACTGAAGTGTGGTAGGTGTCCCGATTTCGCTTGAATAGCTGTTCTAAGAGCGTTTTGCCAATATTCTTACAGCATCCAATGCTGTGTAAGGAAGACTGTGTAATCGTTCTTGCAACTCTAATAGGAGTCATAATTGTTAGTTGGGATGGGCCGCTAATTCCCGTATTAAATATTTGAAGTACTCCATAAATCACCTGGTTTAGCTACAAAAAAACTATTTCTTCATTTTCTCCCGGGCGCAAAGCTTGTGGCTACGGGCACAAAATCCACCAATCAAAAAGAAGACTTGCATCATACTTAAAGCTTGGACCAAATCTGATGCAATATCTAGATTAATAAGATTGCAATTACTGAGCATCTTATAGAAAATAACATTGTTACGTTTTATATGAGAGAGATAGTTTTGACCAAAGGAAATATTTTTAACAATTTATCAACATGCCCATTGACCTGTCTATAATTTAGCTGTATAAACCACCGTTTCCCGCTATAGCTTGCACACTGTCTGTGCCCCAGCAATATTCAAGATAAATACTTGCAATGATCCTATTTATTATAAAGGTATGCGTGTAACGTATATTTCTTTGTTAATATAACCGTATACAGGGTGGTTCACAAGTCGCGACCAAAAATGAAATATCGTTCTAGGACCGCATTTTAAGGGGAGTCCTCTATGTATTCTTCTTCTCACATACGGGGTGTTAAAGTTTAAAAATAAAATGCATTTTTTAATATCTTCAAAACCGTCAGCTGGAATGATCTAGAATTTGGTATGTGGATTTACCTAAGTATTTCCCACATTCAAAAGCCTTTACTTGAAACTATCATGCATCAGTGGCCGAGATACAGGGGATTAGTAGCATTATTTTTCCAAATAAAAATAGTACGGCACTAATTTTTTTTTGAAACGCGCAATTATTCGAATACCACATTCAATTTTTTACAAATAATTACTCTTGTGTTTTTTCCTTGAGTGCATTGCTTTCGTAAAAATAAAAGAAAAGTAGATAATCAAAGCTTTATTTCAGTAAATCTAAATGGATACAAGTGCGGCATCTTTTTAATAAAAATTTCCGCAAAATTTGTTGCGGCTTGAATTTGATGAAAATCATCACCTATTCTTTCTTGTAACTGATCAACAGTATTTATTTTATCAGCATACACTACTTGTTCAAAAACGCCCCACAAAAAAAATCCAAGCGGTTCAAATCAGAAGACCTCGCAGGCCAATGTACGGGTCCGTTTCTGCCAATCCATCATTGTCTAACATGATTACTTATCCATGCGGTTATGTCACGACGAACGTGCAGTCAAGCACCCTCGTGCTGATACCACATTCGTACCCTGGTTGCTAACGGAACATCATCTAACAATTTTTTTACATAATTCTCTAGAAAAGCTAAGTATGAGTTTGCATTTAAGCGTTGTGGCAATACGTGCATAAACAGTTAACCATTGAACATGCCGCACCAGATATTTCTAGAAAATCTGTGTTGAAACGAGTGGATTCTTACAGAACGGGGATTTTCTAACGACCAAATATGTTCATTATGAGAATTAAAGGTTCCACTTCTCGTAAAAAGCGATTCATCTGACCATAAAGCCAAATCAATAAAATCTGCATTTTGATTATGAATTTGCAGTAAACACAAAAATTTCGCTTGGTTGCAGACATTGCACGTTTTGCCGACGCTAAGGATGTAAAACGCTTAAAAATGTTCCACGCAAGACATTAGGAACAGGGTAACTGGGCTGCAATCCGCCTAGTACCTGTAGTAGGATCATCCAACGCCAAATTAATTACCCCCTTGTCCTCTTGAAGCGTATGCCGGACACCATGGCCTCTAACTTCGGGAATTCCATATTACCGAAGTCTAAGAAATGATCGCGTAAAAACTTTGGGATAGTTTGGCGTCTGTTAGGAAATCTGCGTTGATACAAAAATTATATCGGCATACTCATCATTGCTAAATTTCATTTCACTCAAAAAAGACTTAAAACTTGACTTTTACAAAAAAAACATAACTTTGACAAACTAACTCCCAAGAAACGTCAAGTTGGTACCAATGCCTCCTATTTTATTTTTTAACTAATAGTATCACGGCTCCTCATGAATGATCTAATTTGTTTTATTTTTACGAAAACAGTGCACTCTAGGAAAAAAACACGAGGGCAATTATTTGTAGCAAATTGAAGGCACAATTCCAAAATTAGCACGTTTTGAAAAAAAAACAATGGCGTACTATTTTTATTTGGAAAACTAGTGCCACTAATCTCCTGTATCTCCGCCACTGGTGCACGTTAATTTTGAGTAAAGACTTTTGAATGTGGACATACCAAGTTCATTCCAGTTGACGGTTTTGGAGATAATAAGGAAAATTATTTAATTAATTTTTAAACACCCCCCCTTAAATGTAGCACTGTGTATGTTGTTTCATTTTTGGTCACGACTTGTGAATCACCCTGTATATAATATTTATACATCTGTGCCTTAGAGGTAAACGATCGTAACTCCATTTTTGTAGTTTTTGTGATTATCTGCGTATAATTAGTATCCCTGGTTAATCATTACGTGGAGCAAATGATCGTAGCGCCTAACCACGATAATCATGAAATATATGAAATAGAACAAGTTGCTAGTGATTTTTTGTTAGAGATAAACAGTCGCTTCTCCATACATAACGCACAATACTATCATATGGATCATCGCTAGGCAGCGGTAAACAGTCGTGTCTCCGTCGCGCACCGCTTGTTTTACAAACTGTGTTCAATCATTCTTCAAAGTTCATCAGGGTGCTTAAGTAACCAAGAAACGGTAATAATGTCCTCAAGCTCTCAAAAATTAGTGCAGCTTGCACTGGAGGAGGAAATCGATTCTCGAGAATCTAGTAAGTACAACATAATTGATAGTATAGGTGTCCGAGTCAAAACAGGAACATTATGATGATCGTAAACTACTTTTACATATTACAAATAATAAGTCCTTCATTAAAGTGTATCATTCACACGTTTCTTCTACGTGGACACACACACATGGAAGCTGATCATATCCATGCACTTATCGAACGAGTTATAAAAAGACAACCAACCATGAAAATATGTACGCCATGGGACTGGCAGCAACTTATAAGATCAACCGGAGCTACAGTTTTCGAGATGCAGTTAGATCACTTCAAGAATTTCTAGGCCTTATATTCCGGTACAAAGTCACCTCTCATTCAAAAGAAACAGACAGTAGACAAAGAAAGCTTTTTAGTGTCATCAGCGGTGTGGCTTGAGGTTCGAAAACAGGATCCAGGGATACTCTACTATAAAACAGGCATATTCCAAGAGCACTACAAAATGGTAAGCATGAATGGATCCTCTATAAAACCGATAGGGTTACCACTAGAACTATGTTCGCCGCGTCAAACCCCAAAAGGACTTAGCCAGAAAAAGCACGATCATCTTCTCATGCTTCTGCAATGGATACCAGAAGTATTTGATGATTTTTATAAAAATATTCCTGTGCTGGGTCAACAAGGGCATGATGAAGACGACGACAATTGAATATACCTGTATATTCTCCAGATGCCATTTTTTGTAATAATAAAATGTAGAATATTTCCACCAATTGTACTTACTGTGTTTCATCCTATGCTGCACCTGGATTTTATTATCATAGTAAATAGTCGTAACTCACATAATAATCTGAATATCAATTTCTAAGATCATTAACATGAAGCATTACTGTTCTGTGTACCATATATGTTTTCCCAAAAAACTATATTCGCATATTAACAGTAACATGAACCGTTCTGCTAATAACTCAATCTTTAATTTGCTTGTTCTCTGAATTGCATTATATGGAGTTACAGCTATGTACCTCTAAGGCACAGACATATAGTTGAGTAAAGTTATCTTTTAGGATATCTGCAAGATTATTGTAAAGTGAATCTTCATTCTCAAGCTTTCGATAAACTATGTTATTATCTTAAGGAGATTAGTTAACTGAGAATAGTGCTAAATGTTATGATAAAACGACAATTACGAATGGATTCATGAATAAGCGAAACTATTTGTTGAAAACGTTAAAAAACTCATACTGTTGTTTGAAATTTAATGAAAACTCGTATGATTGAGATGTTGTTTCTCTGACTTTCATTGTCTATGAAGTTTTTTGTTTCACAACGTTTGGATTGATGTTCGCCAGATCCCCTGATGACAATCGTAACGTCGTGAAACAAAAAACTTTATCGAGAATGGAAGTCCGAGAAACACATTGTAGTGTCGTGTAAATAATATTATTATTTACGTTCGTTTCCCGTCACACAATGATACACAGATATCTCGGTACGACCTTCTCCCGGCGGGTGTGCTCGACCGACTGCCTCGCTGATAAGACGGCAACTCCCTCTCCGTCGTTCACCCAGCGGGGGAATAGATCTTTTATTCATTCAATATACTACATCCCTTCTTTGTTTACATTATTTTACATATATAGTATAACAAATCAGTTATAACTACCCTATATTGTTTGAATGCATTTAACAAACTAAAGTACTACCTTACTAACTAACAATGACAACTTAATACCTAGCTGAAAATATATAATCTTATTTAATGGCCTGTGTGAAATGTACAATGTTACGACTTAAGTAGTGTTCATTATTTTGCTCAAGTGAAGTTTCCTCATCCCCTTCAGTGTTTATTACTTTCCATTGCCCCTCTGTCTTTTTCAATGGACGACATTACATCTGTATTGCTGGCCAGTTTCGTCGTTTTCTACTTGGACGTCACTACCATTTTTCTTTACCACCGTGTGAGGGGTTGAGCAGAAATTCCAATCCTTAGGACACCTAAAGACTTCGCTGTATCTTTTCCTAAAAGGTGTCTCGTACCATTTTGTACTACGTAAAAAGTCGTCCGAGTTACAAACTCGCTTACGTTAATCTCAGCATCAAAACACCCAAGAATAGTTAACGGTTCTTTGCTAGCATAAGCCATGAGAATTTTATTGGGTCGTTTTGTTTGATTTGACACCGATACCTGCGAATTATTTAGGTACGTCCATGTTTCGTCATTTAATATGTTACACTTTCTACCAGAATCGATTACCATCTAAACTAGTATTCCTCCAATCATACATAATATGTCACAATCATTGTCAATGTGGAACACATAGTTTGTGTTGTGATCGTCGTCGTCCTTGTCTGGCTCTCTGTATCTTGATTTCTTACCGTTGTGCTCTCATAGTGTGTTCTTCTTTTCCCCGGCTTAGTTCTGCACTGCTCGCTGAAGTGTCCTTTGTAGCCGCATTTCTTGCAAATTTTCTCTCTTGCTGGACAGTTAAAAGAAATGTGGCCTTTTGAGCCACAACGAAAACATGATTTTATCTCTGAGGCTCTAAATTTTTTTTTGGTGTTATTGTTTATTTGGTTCACTTCAATGCCTGTTTTCTTTTCAGCAAATTCTTCCATTTGTCTTGATACTGCTTCCAATGCATTTGCTTCAGCAACAATGTTTTCTAATGAGATGGAGTCTCCAATTGTTAATATTTTCTTCCGAAGGTCAGATGAGCTGCATTTTTCAACGATTTGGTTTATAATGTTTTCTTCGGTTTTGCTAAATACGCATTTCTCTGCCTGATTTCTCAGCCGCACAAGGAATTTTTCGAACTTCTCATCCATCTCCTGTTTTATTAGCCGAAAAACATGTCTTTCGTACACCTTGCTTTGTTTTGGTGCAAAATATTCATCTAGCTTTCCTATAGCTATCTCGTAGACATTCACTGGATTTTCAACGTCTTCGGTTTGTTCAGAAATATGAGCTCCAGGTAGGTTGTAATATATTTCTTTTAACCCTAGCCCACCGATGTGTAGCAAATTTGCTGTCTTCTTAGCGGGGCTGTCGATGTTAGCTGCTTCTAAATACACTTCTAGTGCTCTTTTCCACTTTTGCTATCTGACAGCTACCGAGCAAACTTGTCCATCGCAGTCAAAAGGCTCCAACGAGTTTAATGTTGACATGATGACCTGAAATTAAATGTAATTGCTACTTTTGTGTAAACAAAACTCACATTGTATGCATATACATTTTAGGATCGATGGATCTTATAAGTCAAATTCATTCTTTGTTCATATATGTGTCATATTCAGCAAAGCTACGCAGTGTTATGTATCATATTCATATTCATGCCTTGTTGTATCTTATTCATCAAAGTAGCCCAACACATACATATACATTCAACGTTCGATGTGTCCTATTCATCGAGGTCGTTCGTCTTGACTTTGGTGTTTCTTATTCACCAGTTATACAGTGTTATGTATCATATTCATAATCACTGATTTGATGTATCTGATCCATCAAAATTATACTTTATGCAACCTATGCATCATATTCATGGTTACTTCTTCCATGTATCATATTCATGAAAGTTATTCTTTGTTTAGTGCTGCGTCATATTCATAGATTATCAAAACAACTTTTTTTTTCACTCGCAGTTTATCTTTTCTGCCTTTTCTACGTGTTTTGACACTTAATCTTAAGTAGCTTGATCAATACTTTATTGAGGAGTAAATGTACCCACATACCTTTTGTCCTCGTCGCCAATATGTAGTGTCGTGTAAATAATATTATTATTTACGTTCGTTTCCCGTCACACAATGATACACAGATATCTCGGTACGACCTTCTCTCGGCGGGTGTGCTCGACCGACTGCCTCGCTGATAAGACGGCAACTCCCTCTCCAGTCGTTCACCCAGCGGGGGAATAGATCTTTTATTCATTCAATATACAGGGTGGCCCATAAGTCCTTTGAGCTGGAAAAAAGGAATAAAACCAATCTAGTTACATTATGAAGAATTATTATATTTTGTTATCATCTTTATTGAATGGGAATTATGTTTTAAAAATCACATCGTCTAAATGCAATTCATTACGATCACGGCACTCATATAAACGACGTCTAAAATTGTCGATGACTGCGCGGCAAGTCAACACTGTAATGCTTGCCATTTCTCTTCGGATATTTTCTTTCAGGACATCAACTGATCGCGGAGTGGTGTCGTACACTTTACTCTTGAGGTAGCCCCATAAAAAGAAGTCCATTGGGGTCAAATCTGGACTACGTGGTGGCCAGGAAATGTCTCCTCTTCGAGAAATTACTTTGCTGGGAAAAAGTTGACAGACGACGGGCATAGAAGTGTTGGAGGTGTGGGCAGTTGCTCCGTCCTGTTGAAACCAGGTCTGCGTATTATAGCCTGGAAAATTCTGCAACGCTGGTGTCAAAAACTCTTCTATCATTGCTACATACCGCTCTGAAGTAACAGTTAATGCGCGACCTCTGTCGTCCTCAAAAAAATAAGGGCCTACGATGCCATGAGCTGACATAGCAGCCCAAACTGTAACTTTAGGGCTGTGTAAGGGCTTCTGATGCTTACGCCTTGGATTTTCGGGGCTCCAATAACGGCAATT
The DNA here is from genome assembly GCA_963669975.1 of Acanthoscelides obtectus. Lineage (NCBI taxonomy): Eukaryota > Metazoa > Arthropoda > Insecta > Coleoptera > Chrysomelidae > Acanthoscelides > Acanthoscelides obtectus. Next base: position 86,301,386 of record CAVLJG010000003.1, on the reverse strand, counting down.
TTGTTTATTTACATGCCCGTTTAAATGGAAGTGAGCCTCGTCCGAGAACAACACATTATTGAGCGAAGAAAATCGATTCAACATTTCATTCGCAAAGTTTAGTCTCTTAATAGCGTCATTATCTTTTAATTTCTGCACTAACTGAATTTTGTAAGCGTGCAGACGTAAATCTTTCCTTAGAATCCGCTGTAAAGGTGTTCTGGGTACGTTTAGTGCACTGGAACGCTTACGAGTAGACTGGGTAGGATTTTGACGAACAGACTGTGCCACAATGTTGATGTTTTCTTCAATACGAGTTGTCCTTGGTCGACCCCACCGCTGTTTATCTAACGTCGAACCAGTCTCTTCGAACTTAGCAACCCAGTTCTTAATCGTTTGAGCTGTTGGACACTTTGTAAAATTGTGTAAATTGTGGTATTCTCGATATTTACGCCGCGCAATGGTTGCCGAATCATTATTTTGATAAAACGCGCGCACACAAAAAGCACGATCCGCTCCAGTGAAACACTCCATGGCGACTGAATTCCCAGACACTGAAGATACTGCCCCCACCTCGCCCGCGCCGCTCACGCTCACCCGTTAAATTTTATTCAAATTTGAAATTTCAAAGGACTTATGGACCACCCTGTACTATACACATCACAAACAGAATTAAATCCACAATTCAATAACTGATGTTATATCGTTAAATGATTTCACTTTGCAATAATCTTGGCGATATCACAAAAGATAACTTTTCATCGAACTAGTTGTTGACGGCAGTGACTGCGTCCTACGTACAATAATATTTATACGTATACATACAGAGAGTCTACAAAGAAAACAACTCTTTGTATTTCGTTTCACAAGAGTTGGTTTCAGAATATAACCCTTCTGCGACTGCACAGCCTCGTCGTCATATACGATTTCTAGTTCGGAAGACTAGTCAAGACACCGTCCTGTGATTTTGTTGTTTTATCCATTGTTCTCAACATAAAAGGAACATATCTTTACAATGGAAGTTGATAATGAATTGTTGAAATCTTCATCAAATTAACAATCGATATGTCCTTTTTACATTTTTCTTAGGTATTTAGGTTTTTAATTTGACTATATTTTTTACAGGGTAGATATGAAATATGTTTTCGATTGATGAAATTAGTGCCAATGTCTTTGTGTGAAAAAATTGAATTTTGTAGCTAAACCAGGTGATGTATGGAATATTTATTGATTTAATATCGAAATAATGGGCCCATCTTTCACAAATCGTATAATTTTTGTCTAATTTTAGAAACATTTTACAAGAAATAGGCTATATTGATCAGATCCATCACTTCAAAAACACCTTCTCATTGGCCGAATTGAGTCATAGGCCCGGGCCAATAGTAAAATTGGGCCTTATGGTGTCAATGCCAATACACGACCCACATATAAGATGTGGCGACGCCACTTTGCGAAAACAGAGAGAGTGCACATTTGCCTATTCCTCTAACGAATCTTGGTGGGCGCTTTGTGGATTTAGTTTTGTTTGCAAGTCCTTTGGTGGCACAAAGAGGAGAAAATCCTCGCCTCGGAATAGCCTGGAGCACTGTGGAAAATATATAACGAATGCCGACGACGTCTTTGAAAGTAACGACAGCTTCATGACGGTGGCAGGAACAACACAATGACGTTTTCACAAGGTCGTGGTAAAAATCCTCACAACAGTTGCTGCTTTTTACTTCCCAGGTGGAAAGAGGACGATATTGTTATCACAGAGGTTTTCAAATTTCAGGTAATAGATTAATGTAACATCTGAAACATGTATGGGAAACAGGACATATAATAAAATGGGAGGATATCTCAGTATTACACAAAGAGGGTAACAACTACAGAAGTAAAGTAAAGGAATCAGCCGGTATGAAATTAAAAAACAATTATGTTTCTAGTCATTTTACTTGTACTACCACCCGGCGGATCTCTAAGACAGGGCCAAAATTGTGCATGTCTCATGCACACGTGTTCCCTTAGGATTCCGATGGGTGTCTAGGACCTGAACTTAGTGGTGGTTGCAGTATAAAAAAGGCAGCGATAGGAGAGAGCTAGATCGCCGATAGCCCGTCGGTGCGAAAGGGCTCCGGGAGAACCCTTTGACTGGACCAGTTACATGATCCTCAACTAACTATCACTTCTATTAGAGTTGCAAGAATGATTATACGCTATACAAGCGGAATGGGCACACCTAATAGGACACTTCAGTCATTTAAGAGGTTGTATAAGGGCTGCAGGTAACAGTTACACAACAATAGTGTAAGCCTTTTGCAGCCGCTATAGGACATTTGCGTCAGTGCAAGATTCAGTTTTTGTCAACTATACAACTATTCTGTTACATAATTCTACTTTATTGCAACCAAACTATTTCTTATGTATTGTATAGACGAAGTGAGGAATATATAACTAACACATTACAGTTATCTTGTTTACTAACATATCGGCCATTGTGAATTATTTCATAGACAGATATATGATAAACTTCTACACTGTGATATAGGGCTATTGAATTACCTGCGCAGCAAATTTTATTGTGATTATCGTGCAAAGTAGTTACGCAATTTCTACGGGCTTCGTATTCGATTCATATTTTAATAATGATCAAAAGTTTGTCTAGATTTTTAAGATGACTTATCTGCATTAAATCTTCCACAAATCCTATATTTAGACACAATTGCACTAATGCCTATCACTTTATATCTGTAATGTCGAACTAAAACATAATTATTTAATATTAAATGGAGGAATAAATGTTTGCCCAATATGGCGGATGGTTATGTATAATCATGGCATCGTCCATGTTGTCTTTGGTTTATTAGAATAGTTTGGTGTTGTCTGCAGGTGTTATACAACAATTTGACAAATGTCTGAAATGCAATACCGACAGATTCGAATGATTTACCCAGAATTTGTACCAGATCTATATCTTCTGTTTGAACAGTTGATAAATCCTTTTGAACCAATATGCATGCGTTGTTTGTGACATGGTTATGACATTTTAACAAAAATATGACAGCAGAAAGTTAGGTAATGGTGAAGTTGTATCCCAACATATTTCGCAATAAATGTATGCCGAGGACAGCAATTTTGTTCTACAAAAGTTGTAATATTGTTGCAGATGTACAGCCTTTAACAGTTACTAAACGAGCAATTTCTTGGCTAAAGTAGTAAAGTTGCACAGCAAAACAACAAGGCTCGGGTTTGTTATATAGACGTTACCATGGATGCCACAACACAACTATTTTGCCTACCGCGCAAATATGCCGTATTAAATAGCTGTATAAACGTTTATGCAACAGTTAAAAATTTGTCCTATAAGGTGTAGTATAACTATGCTATAAGAATATTTTAAACACCTCATTTTAGAGCAAATATGCTGCAGAAAGCCAATTTGCATTCCACACAACATCAAGCCAGCATTTGGGTGTTCAGGCAACAACAATAGAGAGCTTTTATGGCTGTACGGTTCTTTTACCAAAAGCTTATAGCTACTACTTTGCTAGTTGGTGATCATATTTCCTAAAATTATTTATTTAACCGGCTACAAGAATTTTAAATATTCTGTAGTCTGTAAGCGACCATTTGAACGAAGCTTTTATTTTCTGGGCATTTACCTGGATTCGAGTCTGAATTGGGATTGTCAAACATTTGTTTTGGTTGGTAAGCTCCACAGCTTCTGTGCGTTGGTGCGGCGGCTGCGAAATGAGGTTTCCTTGAACACTTTACGGCAATTTTATTATTCATCTGTACAGTCATTGTTAACTTATAGTATAATATTCTGGGGCTCTTCGCGGGGTGCCATGTCAGTTTTTATAGCGCAAAAGCGCATCCTGAGGTGCATTTTGAGACTTCATCCTCGAACATCATGTCGGGAACATTTTTCAAGATTGGGATTCTTGACGGTTCCATCACTATATTTTTTGGCACTTGTTTTATTTGTTAAAAAGCATATGTATCTTTTTAATAGTAACGCACATTATTATGCTAAAAGTATGACCGTTGTGACCAGAGGCAGAGAAAATCTGAGTGTGCCTGCACATTCGTCCGCATTTTTTAAGAGGGCTCCATTATACATGGCTGTCAAAACTTTCAATATGCTTCCTATAGATATAAAATCCGAGAGCAAGCCTATTAGGTTTAAAAGAGCGGTGAAAAAGTTTTTGCTGGACAGATGTTTGTACAGCTTTGATTTTAACATTTGAGCTCCATTATTTTATTTTAATAACATTTTAAGCTAAGTTGTGACATACTGGACTTTTATTTGTCATTTTAATAGTTTTTAATATTGTAAACATACATATACGTATAATATCCCGTTGGTATTGTACTACATTTTTTTTTTGACGTTGCTTATGTTTTTTTCTTTAAAATTTTGCTGGCAATAAAGAATATTATATTATTATATTATTATATATTATATGTTTTAGAATTGGGGAAGTGGCTGCTGGAATATAACAGATTCAGCCTAAAATAAGATGTTTTGATGACGTCATTAGCACACATGCGAAAGCGTAGGTATCTTTCCATGAGTAGCATACATCATTAAATTTTAAGTCTGTGCTGCCCTGTCAGGACCAGGCTCGCCTTTAGATGTCTCGGCTTTTCTTTCTTGGAAAAAAGTACAACATTTGATTCCATAATATACATATTCCAGCTGAGATAGCCAACCTAATGTCCGCATCAATTAGAAGACTACTTTGAGAAGGTTAGTATCTCATAGATGGCTCTGTAATCAACTACACCGGGTGTTTCAAATTCGACGTTCACCATTGGAAACTCGAAAACAGTAAGAGATAAAATAAAAAATGCCGCTTAGAAAGTTTCGGAACTCAAAGTACTTCCGGAGGTAGACGGAAAAAACGAAACTTCCCAAAATCGTTTTAATTTTTTCCTAACTTTATTTATAGTGCGATTTTTAAATAAATTGCACATCAACATTGCCACTATTCCTCCTCTAGAAGGTGGTATAGTTAGTATTTAAATATGACGTTTCGCTTCTTGACCTCCAGCACCAACTTTATTGTTTCTTAAAAATGCCATATTGGATTTTTACACAGTAAGTTATATTCTGATTCCAAAAATATATAATTTCAAGGCCTACCTAGGAAATTATCTTTTTTTTAAATAACTAGGGTTTGAAAATATACATGACATACTATATTATATTTTTGGAATGAGAGTTGAAAGCTGTATTCACCTGTGCAAATATCCAATATGGCATCCATAAGAAAAAATAAAGTTGATGCTGAAGAACGAGATATGAAATGGCACATTCGAATTTTTACTATGCCATTTTGTAGAGGAGAAAAAGTGACAATGTATAATTTATTTTTAAGTCCCACTACAAATAGAGTCAGGAAAACATTAAAACGACTTAGGAAATTCGGTTTTTTTTCGTCTTACTGCGGAAGTAATTTGAATTTCGAAACTTTCTAAGCGGAGTTTTGTTAGTTACATAAAACCGTTTCCGAGCTACAGCGCCATCTAAGAGAAATTCACCTTTTTCAAAGTGATTTTTTTAAGTACTTCGGTAAGGAGAAACATATGTTAGCTAGGACAAATTCTAGTAGATGACGCTACGATAACTCAGGTGTCCCCGTACGTAATCACAAATATACAAATACAAATACTCTTATTCCTCATATCATCCTAAGATGACATTGAATGCGTCAGAACGGAGGCAGGAAAAACCCGTTAAAAGACACAGTACACAAGGTTAAGTCACAGTACTACAAAAATACAACACATCTCTCTTCAACAGTGTAAAAACATTTTTTTGTTAAAATTTTCTTAACCTCGCGTTTAGTTTCCTTTATACAAAACAAAAGGGGTGGGTCTAGCTTATGTTGAACCTTATGAACTGATAACGGCGTTGCAAGGGACGTGCAGAGTCAACCTACTTGACACCATTTTTTTCTGTTATCATAGTTATGGCTATCGCAGTGTCTCGCTAAGTTGTTTTCGTTACAAAAACTGTGAACTAAAACTTTAAGGATGTAAATACAGGCTACTGTTAATAATTTATGATGCTTAAAAATTCCACAACGCGAATGCTGATGTGGTAATTTGAACATTAAGCGAATAATCCTTCTCTGCAATTTAAAAACGCTCCGAATCTCTCCCGCTTGCCCCGGGCAACAATAAAATATGAAACGACAGAATGCTCTGTTGCATTATGAGCATTTATGAGAGGTTTAGGATCCAGTGTGTCTTTCAAATTATTAACTAAATAGTAACTCTTGCTTAATTTAGAGCATATGCAATTTGTTTGTTTCCCCCCATGCTTAAAATAAATCTAGGTCAATTCCCAGAAATATTTTATAGTTTGAGAACTCAATCGATCCCCACTTCATTCATGGTAAAAGAAAGCTTCAGGGGGTTTTTATATTTATTGTGAAAATTAATCATTACTAATAATATAGTTTTCTTTCGTCCGACCACAGACAGCCAAGCACGGACAGCTGTTTTGTGCTATTTAGCAACTTTTCAGCATAGTGTAGTAGGAAAGCTCAACAACTCAACTCTTTTAGAATATACGGTTTGTCGAATTAAGACAACACAAAGCGACATAGATGGTACTTTGTACAGTCTTAATTCAGTCATTACTGTTTTTTTAAGTCGATAATCAAACGAGTTTTTTAGCATTAGTATCGAAATTTTCCATCCATTGTCTAAGCTTTGGCTAGCCTAGGTGTATATTTTCACCACGCTCATGACCTTAAAACCGAAAATTACTCTTTCCAACACCCACAGTGTTATTGCCAGTCCCAGCTTTCAGCTCGGTGATACATTGTGCAGCTGTATTATGGAAATGCCGGAATTTGTCCGAATAGTTGTTTCCACACATAAAGTGTGAAATACGTTGTATACTCGTAAAAGAAAACATGAACACGTACGAGTTTCTCAGTTTCTTTACAAAATTGCTGGAAGTGGAACAACACCGGATATGAGGGATCGCAAGGCACTGCTGGTAGACCAGTGTCGTATGCACTTTTAGGTCTCATTGTCAGGTGATAAACTGTTTTGTTCAGAGTATCTATTTAAATGTGTGAGCACCACGTCTGAACTACAATAAGGAGAGATGTAAGAATTTGTACATTCATTAATTGAAACCCGACGGAGGTTACAGGCAATGGTTGTATGCGCAAAAATTTCCTAGAGAAAAATGTTGCAAAACAAAGTTGCAAGCATTGAATAGATGTATCTAAAGGTTATCTTGGAATGAACTTAACATTCAAGTTACTCAGTTTTCAAGTTAAACCCATATTTTTAACACCGGGAATGTGGTGCGGAAAATATCTAACGTTAAAGTATGTTTTTGCCCATAGCCTTGACCGTGACTTCATCAGTATTGGAGAGTGCCCAGAAAGTAGGGAAAGGACAACATATCTCGCAACCTACGTTGCTTGACAAAAATATTGTGTATCAAAGCTGTAAAGTTTTAAAAATATCATCGTTCATCAACTGGTGACATTGAATATGACTTTGACTCTGACCTTGTGGATCAAGACAGTTTTCTTAAATAAATATTATGATGATACATCATTATTTTTTACACTAGAAATAAGAGAAGCAAAAAATTTTATGTTCAAGTATGCCCATGATCTTGACTATGATCATGAAGCTAATTTGAAGATCAAATCATTTTTTAACGGGCAACATCTGTTTTTTATTTGTAAAATGCAAATTGCGGACAGCTTTAAGCTGCTTGTCAATGAACCTGATCATGACCTTCAAGGTAGGATCAGATAAATTTTCAAATGAGCTTCTTGCTTTCTGTCGAGGAAATAAAAAACAAAACATTGAAATAAATGTATTGTTGCATTAAAATGTGGGATAAAAATGAGCAGTGTCAAAGTAACTATTGCAATACCTTGAATATTATTATATTGAATAATTTATTCTTTACACTACCACCATGCCAGTGGAGCCGTGCGCTTAGTCTTGTCTACTATAGATTCACAGATTAGAAAAATAGAGGTTACTGATTCCCTCAAGTGTAATGACGGTGTTATGCACTATTCTCAGTTAATTCCAACTATGATCTATTCATAATCAGCATGCTCCTTCCCAGAGATTATGGTGTAAAGTTTCATATAACCAGCTCTGTACGTAGTAAATTACGGGTGATAATCGCAATGAGAATGGTAGCATAATCAAAAGTATAGAGACTACAAATAGTAGGATCACATCATGAAGTAAAATGTGGAACCTATTTTGTGATTTTCATGCTGTTAGAAACCGCATACGTAGAAAACACTCCTTACTGACGTTTCGACCATCACCGTGGCCTTTTTTAAAGCACTGATCAAATGAACAATATATCTTATATCCATCTGCCTTACAGGTGACAGCCTTTACGGTCTTGTACCACGCCAAGATCACGGGGTCATCATTACAACTTTAAAATGACATCTAGCTCTCCCAAAGCGACAAACAAGCATGAGATTATCTGTTCGTTTGGATGTACCAGTCACGTCACTCTCGCTCAATGCCTCGAAAGCGCCAAACAACTCCACGAACACGAATTATGTTTACAAGAGGCGCACGAGAGTTTTTGAAAAATCACTTTATTTTCTACAGATTAGTCTAACAAATACTACTACTATAGTTGGTTACTATATGATTACAGACAATATAGTAACCAATACAATTGTTTTTATGAAGTCATCGAATAGAAATATGCACACAAACTTATATCGAAGAACCACTCACAAATACCCACCCAGAACTGTTGTCGCAGACTGTTATGCAATTTGTTACTACTACTAAGTACTAGTTCTCACGTTTCGGATCCATGAACATTGTAGATGCAGCACTGGGAGTCGAATGAATGTACTGAACTTATATTGAAATTAAACGTATTTTCAAAGACCAACCAATCACCTATCAGCTCTCACATTATGGTCTATTTGATTTAAAAAATGGTGATAAAGAAACGATGGAAATTAAGGGCTTTACCGTAAACGGTAGCCGAAGGCTGAAAACAGTAGAGATATGACAACAATACGCTAAACATTTGTAGCCCAATCGAACTTAAGTCCTTCAGAAAATAGTCACACGGTTCTCAAGCCATAAGTCAAAACGCATCTGTGGGTGCAGCTGTTAAAACTACCCTCAAAATCTAGATAGCGATTTTTTTAATGCCTAGAATACAAATATACGAACCCCGCGATGCAGTTCGTCGAGTAATATGATCTTTATTCGCCCTTGGGTACAAAAACACCTGAAAGCGCTTCAAAAATCATAAATTAATATGTACTTTTATTATACCCTGCGTAGAGAGTTTCAATACAGTCAAGGGGTATGAAAATGATTTGACGGAATTGCGAGTGGATGCTGTCAGTCTAAATTGTGACGGGATATTTGTCCGTATTTTTAGTTTGATAATGTATTTATCGAGAGTAAAAGGGGCTATCTGTTTTATAATTTCTCCCTTTACTGAGTCTTAATATTTAGTGGTTTGCCTTTTGTTGACTATAATGTTTAAGTTTCTTCTCCCTAGTAACTGTAGCTATGCAAGATTATCTCATGATGTTTGTTGCTATCTTCAGTCAATTTAGCAATTAAAGAATCATTCTCTTCAGGAAAGCATTTATACTGATGAAATTAAATACACTATTTGTTATACTTTTACTTCTCACAACCTTGTTTGAATAGTAATATAGTTGCCAGATGCCTTCGAGAGTCAATTTTTTTAGATATAATACTTTACTGTTCTGTGCGTGCCTATAAAATAGTTCTATTGCTTCCTTTCCTTTAGCATTGTCTGATAAATAGTTTGGGTATTGATTTGACTTTGGCCATTGTTGAAACCCAGTGCAACAAACGTTTAAAATTATGGTCGAAACACAGCAGTATACCTGAAATAAAGTTTGACCAAACGCGTTTTGTCTAGTAAGAACTAGTTTTAACTAGTTCTGACAAAGACAATCAGTTAAAACTAGTTTGAACTGTGCAAAACGCGTTATAACTAAGAACGGGTCTTGGCGGTAACATATACATAGAAAATACTGCATAATTCTTAACCGACTAAGATATGAAAGTTGGCTCCGTAATAAGTTCTATTTAGCGCTACCCTACACGTAACTTTTGGAGGTGGTTACCAGATTCCATACAACCTTTGGCATCATTCTTTGCGGTCAGCTCTCTTACAATAATGCAGAAGGTCAACATATCCGACCCGCAAACTATAAAGACATTCCACAAAGTATCTTTTCTTGATATAACTAGTCCTTGACTCAATCCTAGGAAGTATCCTAAAGACTCAGCCTCGAAGGTTTGTTCGGCGAGTAGCTCTACTTCCGATGGTCTCTATACTTTGGCATCAGGCACACGATATGCACGCGCCAGGTTAAACAATGCCAGCCTATTAAATTTTGCTGTTGAGTTCGTAGTACAACATACGATCCTGCTTAGAACAACGCCGGTACGGGCGTTTGTTATCTCATGCGCATTAAATCTTCAAAACGCCCCGTAAATTCTCCTTAGAGACTTAAGCGCCGGTTTGCGATAAGATGATACATTCAACTACCCTAAGACTGTACTCAGTGCGCCCAAAAATAGCTATATACTAAATATTGGAATGAGGTATAATAATAATAATAGTAACAATAATGATAAAAGTAATAATAATATTAATCATTATCGTCTTTATTCAAACTGTTCAAATAATGGTGGTGAAATTTGGCAACACGCTGGTCTTACACTCAACCTCATATGAAAAAACAAGGAAATAGAAAAAATATATGCTGCGAAAAGTTATACACAAAGAACGAAAAAAATAACAGCAAAGACAAGAGCAAGTTGTTTAAACTATGTGTCCAAGCTCTCTTGAAGCAATTTGGAATATGTTTTTGAATTCAGGACTCAAAGCATTGTATAAAACTGCAGCACTGTGCGCAAAAGCAAAAAACTGTGGAGTGAATAGGCGTAGTTATCATATTTGGAAATTTAATATATCTATCATGTATGCTATACCTAATGATGCACAATGGACATGAGTATTAGTTTATGAATTAATACCGGATAATATTTGATAATATTTTTTGTTTTACTCCGGTTTGATTTTATAAGACTACCAGAAACATGATCTTAATCCGCAGATGAACCTAGCACAATTATTTTGCACAATTTGAATCCGATATCTAGTATTAACATCAAAACACGGATAATATAAAATTTAACAGTAGTTTAAGATGGGCATAACCAATAACGAGCACAATTTTCCTTAGTTTAAAATTTAAAATTGCTTTATTAGCATATAGTGATCTCAATCTCAAATAGGTTAACTTTAAAAGGTTTTTGACATGACTCGTGAATCTAAGTTTGAGTTATTACGCCAAGAATTTTAATCTCATCAACCGGGTCCAGTCTTTGAGATCCAGTATTAACTGCTAGTTAACTTTTAACTTCTTGTCTTTTACGATCTGAACAAACACTAGTACTTACTGGGACTTATTGACAGGTTGTGGTTATTCGAAAATTTATACACTTTTTTTAATATCATGGTTTATTCATGCCTGCGCCATATATATCATCGGTGTCAAAACAACTTGAGTATCGCCCGCGAAAGGCTGGAGGTCTCAGAAGCTCACAGTCTTATATAGATCCGCAACATATATCAAAAACAACAATGGACCCAAAACAGACTCTGAGGTGCTCCAGAAGAAATTTCTAGAAAACTGGATGTGTTGTTTTCAATTGATTCACACTGCGATCTATTTGATATATTATTACGAAGAAAGTTCAATGGATCTATACCATAATACTTCAACTTCGCAATTAACAACTCGTGATGTATTTTGTCAAATGCCTCGGAGTAATTGATTGACATAATTGCTACGCCCATTTTTTTATCAAGAGCTCTAATATTATTATCAACTAAGTTAAAGAGGGAATACATCCGGATACGGGTGTAACCTGAGGAAACGAAGATGGAGAGGAAAAAAGACACACGAAGTCCACAACAAGAGCCAAAATATGGTGGGCATGTGTATCTACTTTTGTAGTAGCATATGTGCATTCATTTCGGGCCTGATGAAGCCAACCAGCAGAAATACGTATCGCTCGGGTTACCTATCCTATTTTCTGCTCGAATCCACTTTTTGCGGATTTTGCCCATTATTTTCCTATTTTTGTTATATACCTTTCTCCGCATGATAATTTTGTCTTTGTAGATCCTTTGGGCTTGAAGTATCACAGCATGTGGCTATAACCGGCCGCGTGGTTGTGGTTATTTGTCGCCTTGAAAATTCAAGGTCTTCTAGCCATTTTATACTACAATGTGTAGGTTGGCTCTTGTTGAGGACTTCGTGTGTCTTTTTTCCTCTCCATCTTCGTTTCCTCAGGTTACACCCGTATCCGGATGTGGGCATGTGTATCTACTTTTGTAGTTGCATATGTGCATTCATTTCGGGCCTGATGAAGCCAACCAGCAGAAATATGTATCGCTCGGGTTACCTATCCTATTTTCTGCTCGAATCCACTTTTTACGGATTTTGCCCATTGATTTCCTATTTTTGTTATATATATACCTTTCTCTTTATACGAGTATATATATATATATTATAGCTAAGACAGGACAGCGTCTGTCGGGTCAGCTAGAATGAATATAAATGTGTCAGCAATTCTTTAGCACAAAAAGGAGATATTGACGAATTTGGCATCATATCGCCCCAAATCTTTTTCCAGTTATTACTGGGATCACGCGATTGCCGAATTTTGAAAAAAGCTCTCCAACCTTATTCACAGATTGTTAAATAAAATAAACAGAAAATTAGTAATAGGCGAAAATGAAGGTATATATTTTATATATTTTTCAACTTTACAAAAGAACCTTTTCAGCTATTTGAGTATACCTATGTACCTTGGAACTGTTGTGCTAACTTTACTAACTGCTAGTTGAGCTCACCTTTAGGTGTCGTCTCAAAATCCAGTGATTCTGCTTTATGCCAACGCATAGATAAAATAGCATCAGAATGGCTAAAAGATGACATTAAACTTGCTTTCTGTAAAATGCAGGCAGAAAAAGTAAAAATCATTAAAAACCACATTTGTGGTCTGATACGATTCTGTAGACGTTATACCGTTATAGGTTAAACATACTACTTCGGTCCATTCCAACACAGACAGCCAACCATGTACAACGGCTTCGTGCTTTTTGGCAACTCATCAGCATGGTCTAGGCCTGGTCTCTGGCACAACGAGCGAAGGCATTGCAAGAACCCCGAGTCTGACATATGAGATCTATAGTTTTTTTTCTAAAGTTTTACATTGTGACCTCAATGTAGTTGACGAGCCAGTCCAAACTTTCGATATTCGAAAACAATTTCCTGGCATCCATTTTTTGTGGACTTGACCAAATGTATGCAGACACGCATTTTTTTCTGTAAAAACATACAGCAATACTACAATAGAGAATCCTCTGACGCATCCGTGTATTTGGCCTCCAGTATGGATTGTTAGTGAAAATGCAGTCGACATTTTTTGCGAGAATTTTTTGTTTTCGAATAGCTGCATACCATTCATCCGTAGACTATCAGACTATTACTGCTACTATCGTGCGCCAGCAAACCTATTTCCATTATTGCTTTTACTGAACTGCCCTTGGGGGTTTCACATTGCGGAGAAAGTACCATTATGTAGCTCGGAGCGGCAGAAAAAATAAAAATTAACAGCCGCCAGTATCAGCGACCTCTTTGCGCATAGACAGCAATTAATAATCTGGTTCTCCTCTACCAAACTTTTCTCTACTCCATCATCATCACTTTCACCATTTTAGTCCTGGCAGATGGACCCATCAGGAAGGTTTTGATGTTATTAAAATATTAGGTTTGATATAACTGTTCTGGAGCAGCAAGAATTTCTATTGAAACATCCTGTTGGGCACAGAGCCGTAAGAAAACATCTGCAAAATAAGGTCTGGCACCAGCTAAAATTCAGAGGGGGTGGATCATCAGCAAGAGATAAATTTCTCTAAAAGTGTACCTACTCTCAAAACTTTTTTGAAATTGTCAACCTCTGAAGACAGTATCATGCTTGATACTACATGTTGCCTCACGGCTAACTTAGAAAAGCTTCTTTCAGCTGTTGTAGTTCTAACCTCTAGGGGGTTAAAAATAAGAAGCTTGCTCCTGTCACCTAAGGTTTAGCGCTCGAGAATTTTTTTCGTACGTGGGAGCCCTGTAAGCTAGTAGCCGTACAGCAGCATACGGGTGCTATGGCGATACATAAACCCCTGACTTTTTTCACCTTAAGCAATGGGCCTTTGAGATCCTTATAACAGTCGCGGCTCTCCCGTATACAGGTTTCTACCTTTGCATCTGCATTAACGTAAAAAACTTAGTCCTAGTAGTTTCCTATATAGACATCAAATCATCTCACCCTGAAAGCTCATGCTTCACACATGAATTAATGAATGAATCTTGAAGTTTTAGGCATTCCGGCCACCATAAGGAGCCAGTGGATAGGCCGCTTAAGCGGACCCTTATGCACCTCTACATCCTGTAGATGCTTTACACATACTCTAGGTCACAAACTTATTGCAAATATCTTCTAACTATTCCAGAAGTGGTCAACTTCCAGCCAACCCTAGTGTATTATGTCCTCGAGAGGATTATGTCCTACGCCTACTACGATAAGCGTTTCTGGCAAATTGATGCTGAGCCCAAAGGTTAACCTTAACGTTCCATCATTGTGCGAGCATACCTACTCAAACATTCCTTTTCATGGAAAACAAAAGCCGGGGAAAATTCGTCTGGCTTAATGCCCGGCTTACGATTATCTACGATGGATCCTACGGTAAGGGATATGGGCTTCATGTATCACAAAACGCCAGGGATAATAGGGTGACAAGGCCGACCGCATGGGTAATACCGAGATGTTCTGGAAGCATTTAAAAGAAAGAAAGCTCGCTGCACTTCCAGTATCTATTAAGAATGATAAATATGCGCCCTGGTATACTAGTTGAACAATATTTAGTACACTGTTGCTAACAAAATATATTTCTGCAATTCTGAAAAACTGATTTCTTAATATAGAAGTAGAGGGTTCATGTAGACCTTATTCATTATCGGAGTTGTTAGAGTTGGATGAGAATTAGAGGTGTTAAATATTTATTAAATATATAATATAGAATATACGATTTTTAACAGGGATATCCACTAGGCCTGTTCCTTCAATCATATAGAGCTGAGTCAACACTTGATTGTATGCAGTACGATTTCAACAATATACCATTAATGAAAAATATACCGGGTGTTTCAAATTCGACTCTCGCCATTGGGACAAAGCTGCGAATTTAGGTAAGTAATAAACTGCTACTTAGAAAGTTTAGAATATCAAAGTACTTCTGGAGAGAAGCAGATAAGACCTGATTTGCCCAAAATCGTTTTAATTTTTTCCTGGCTTCATCTGTAGTAAGATTTCAAAATACGTTGCACATTTACATTGCCACTTTTTCTCCTTTACCAAATGGCATGATTAGAATTTCAATATGACGCTTTGTCTCTTGGTCTCCAGCATCAACTTTATTTCTTCTTACAGACGCCATATTTGGGTTTTTACACAGGTGGATAGAGTGTATAATTATGTTCTCAAACATGAATAATACGAGTATGTCATTGACACTTCACCTTTCAGAAAAACAGAATTTCTTAGACAGGCCTTGAAATTATCAGAGAGTTATTTGTTTCGTTGATTAGACCAAACGTCAATTTCAACATATTATTAGAGTTTAGAAGACTGAGAAGAAGAGAAACAAACCGAGCAGTGAACAATATACTGAGAAGAGTCAGGCCTTGTTAAAAAAAAGGGACAAGGTACTATGATTTATCTTTGCTTATTTGTGATTATTAATGCTATTGCCATCAATAAAATTTTACTTTTCGTGTTCACCATAACTATTTATTTCCTTATAATTTTGGTTATAATAACAAATTAATTGCCAAGTGATGTAATATATCACTGAATTTATGGCTGAAAACTCTATTTAAATGTATAGCGTCTTTATAAAAAAATGAAGTTGGCGATGGAAGTCAGAAGAAGAAACCTTGAATTCAAAATTTGAATACGCCATCTTGCAAAGGAGAAAAAGTGACGACAACATCTAATTTACTTTGAAATCACTTCTCAAGTAAAGTCATGAATAATGAAAAAAATGTTATGCGACAAATCTGGTATAGGAAACAAATGACAATTTGATAATTTCAAGGCCTACCAAGTAGATTGTGTTTTTTTTTTAATAACTAGGGCTTGGCAATCTCGTATAATATATTTTTAGAATCAGAATTAAAAAGTAAAAAAATAACTTGATGCTGGAGGACAAAAGACGAAACGTCATATTGGAGTTCTAATTACGCCATCTTGTGAAGGGGAAAAAAATGCAATGTTAGTGTGCGTTTTATTCTGAAATCCCACCACAAATAAAGCCAGGAAAACATTTAGATGGTTTTTGCAAAATTCGTTTTTTTCCGTCGCTCTTCGGAAGTACTTTGAATTTCGAGACTTTCTAAGGGTCATTTTGTTAGTTACCTACATATATATTACGCAACTTTTCCCCCACTTCGTTTGTATCTCTTACCGTTTCCGAGGTTCTAGTGGTGAGGGTCGAATTTGAAACACCCGGTATAGAAGAAAGACATTTTTATCGTGATTAAAACTTGAAATGAAAATGAGCTATGCCTGTGGCATAATCATATTTTTCAACTAATCTACTCAAACACAACAGCAAAATTTTTGTCGGTATTTTTTTTTATCGAGTTATCTTTGCTTCCATTAGATTTTGTACATATTTTGATGAATACAATAACGTAAATTATAATATAGCAGAAAAATAGTGGGATCTACCTGAAGCTACCATATTCAAATAACAGATAATGGCCATACAAAGAACAACTAGGCACATTAAATTGCAATTAAGAAAATATTAATTGATATTTGTTCCATGAACAGGCTAAAAGATCCGGAAATTTTGAACCTTTGAGCAATAAATCCCCCTATTTTGTAAATCAAAAATCAGTGTACCTGTGAAAAGCGAGGCGCCATATTGACCACAAAAAGACATGCTTTTTATCTCTACCCCATGGGCATCTGGTCTGTTTTCCCTTAAAATTTTAACAGAGCACGTATGCACCTTTGGGCGGAACCGAGTTTTAAGTAGCCATCAGCTCTATCATCATGAATCAATATATACAAAGACTTTCATTTATCTTTACATTGTTATTTACACCGTTTACTGTTAACCTATCTTCCTTTATATCAAATCCGTTAAAATCCATATTCGTGATGCATTTCCCTTTCCGCAAATCGTTAGCAACAACACCCTCGCTAACAAAAGTACTGCCGCCAAAAAATTGCGAATGTCTTCTCAAATATCAAAAGGCCAAGTATGAGCAAATTTTATTTTCTTCTTTTTTAGCATCTTTATCCGCCTCCACTGGGCCGATTTTCAATAACTACAAAGCTTTTTTGTCCTTGGCATAATCGTAATCTTGTGTAAGAATTGTATTCAAATCCTAGAAGTACTCTCCAACTTATACGGTTGGCGAACAAACAGGCAAACCGACAGTCAGACAGGCGGACGGAAATTAGTCACATGGATTATAATATTTTCTCCCCAATGAATGAGGAAGTAAAACATACTAATATATCCTAAACACAGAAACACGTACAGATAAGCATTCGCTTTCTACAAGAAAAGGGCACATCCCAAGGTACCCATCAAATTGCCGTATCTGGGAAAATATAATCTGCATTTTTCATTTTAATGCCGACGCCGGCGGAAGCCTTGGGATGAAAAGTACAGCCAAGGAGTAATAAAAGTTACTTGCTACAGAAATGTTCGGTATACGATACATATGTTCCAGAATTCCTTGGTGTGTTTTACGGATTAGGGAGCTATATTGCCGTCCTTGAGCAAACTCTGGCTTAGGTAATATTACATGTTGGACAGAAGCGGTATTACGGACTTTAAGTACTGTTCCCACCAAAAGCAACCCGACAGCAACTCGATTTCGACTTTGTGTTGGTGTTTCTGTGTTTTCACTAAAGCAAATGCCAAGCAACTCAGTTATACAGGGTGATTCACAAGTCGTGACCTAAAATGAAACATCATACCCATGACCGCATTTCAAGGGGGGTCTTCCAGGTAACATTTTTTCCTCGATGACTTCATTAAAAAGATACGGGGTGTTGAAGTTTAAAAACAAAAAACAATTTTTTTAATATCTTCAAAAGCGTCAGCTGGAATGAACTAAAATTTGGTATGTAGATTTACCTTACCTATTTGTCCACATCCAAAAGTCTTTACTGAAAATTCATGTTCACTAATGGGGGAGATACAGGGGATTAGTGGCATTATTTTACCAAATAAAAATAGTTCGCCACTGTTTTTTTTAAATGCGCATTTTTTAATTTTACCTTGTATTTTTACAAATAACTCCTCTTGTGTTTTTTCCTAGAATGCATTGTTTTCGTAAAAATAAAAATCAAACAAATTAGATAATCAAAGCTTTATTTCAATAAATGTTCAAAAAGACCACCAATCTGACGTATACAAGGACTGCATATTTTTAATAAAGAAGAACGTATTTCCGCAACATTTGTTGTGGCTTGAACAGTATTAATTTGTTCAGCATACACTAGTTGTTTAAAATCTACCCAAAAAAAGAAATCCAGGTGGTTCAAATCAGGAGACCTCGCAGGCCAATGTATGGGTCTGTTTCTGCCAATCCATCGTCGTCTAAAATGATTATTTTACCATGCGATTATGTCACCGTGGAGCTGATTCCACATTCGTACTTTCGTTGCTAATGGAACATCATCTAACACATTTTCTATGTAATTCTCTAGAAAAGACAAGTATGAGTTTGCATTTAAACACCAGGCATTTCTAGAAAACGAGTGGATTCATACAGAACGGGGATTTTCTAACGGCCAGATATGTTCTTATAAGATTAAAGGTTCCACTCCTCATAAAAAGCGATTCGTCTGACCTCAAAACCAAATAAATAAAATCTGAATTTTGATTATGCATTTGCAGTAACAGAGATTTCGCCGTTGCACTTCGTCGCCGGGTTGCAGACATTGCACATTTTGCCGATGGTAAGGATGTAAAACTTCCCGATTTAAAATTCTCCACGCAAGACTTTGGAAACATGGTAGCTGGACTGCAATCCACCTAGTACTTGTACTAGAATAATCCAACGCCAAATTAACCACTTCCTGTTCCTCTTGAACAGTATGCCGGACACTATGGCCTCGATCTCAGGAAAGCTTGGCAATTCCATATTGCCGAAGTCTTAGAAATGAATGCGTAAAAACCTTTGGGTCGGGTTGGCGTCTGTTAAAAAATCTACGTTGATACTTCGGAGAACCGTTTCCATTACAGAACCTGTACACAAAAATAATATCGGCATACTCATCATTGCTAAATTCCATTTCACAACACTCAAAAATGGGAAAACAAACTTTTGACTGGACTTTTACAAAAAAAATTATGGTAGTAGTAACGATAACAACCGTATAACACATAACTTTGACAAACCAGCTCCCAAAAAACATCAAGTTAGTATCAAGTTCTGGTATTTTATTTTGAAACTAATTGTATCTCGGCTCTTCATGGATGATCTTATTTGTTTTATTTTTATTTTCACCGAAACAGTGCACAGTAATTATTTGTAGCATATTGAAAATAAAATTCGAAAAATCGCGCGTTTTGAAAAAAAACAGAGATGTACTATTTTTATTTGGAAAAGTAATGCGACTAATCCCCTGTGTCTCCGCCACTGGTGAACGTTAATTTTAAGTAAAGTCTTTCGAATGTGGACAATACTTAGCTAAATCTACATACCAAATTTGAGTTCATTCCAGTTGACGGTTTTTAAGATATTAAAATAAATTGTTTTTTATTTTTAAACTACATAGACTGTATAAACTGCGCTGGATGGCACCTAAGTGACTTAGGAGGTAATGCAACGTTTTCAAAGTGACACTTCACCTCATCAGCAGTTCCCACCTACTGTTTAACCGAAAAGGGGACCTAACACATCTGATATTCCAATACCTACATGAAACATGCAGGACTAGTGAAAATATGCCACAATTTTCATGAAATTTCGGTACCAACTCCTCAAGGGGCCCACTTCCGCAAGACATAGAATCAATTTCACATGATTAAGATATTTTCCCTAGCTTACAGGCTTAGCTGAAAAACACAGCTCGCCTAGCACAAGCCTTTATCCATATCTCCCAAAGCGCGAAGTGATATGAATTATTCTGACAGTTCCTCATAAGAAGCCGGAATATAAATCGGCTATTGTAATTCCTGGAAGTTCTGATTGTATCAAAAAGCGCGTAAGTAAACAGAATATATGCTAAAAGACACAAAATACTCGTAGATGCAGATATGTGTGAATTCAGGATGTGGGAAAAGTGATACCTTATATAAGCGAAACACCAAAAGCACAACCTGCAAGGGAAATTACCTGGTACACTGATTGGCCAAAAACTGAGCGGGGAACAGATGCAGATATACATGTACATGGTGTTCCTTAATGATATGCGAATATTTAAGGATGTATTTCACTGATATTTCGCACGTAGTGAAAGTTAATAAAGTTGCATATTTTTCAATGCAAAAATTATGTTTAGCTTTAACAGTGACGTGCGTACGGGTATTGATTTCGATATTTTTTAGGAAAAAAATGGTACGCCAATGGTTTTTTGCCAAATATAAATTATTTTTGAATTCCCCGTTCAATTAAAAACAAATGATCTCACTTGAGTTGCTTTCTTTCGATGCCCCATTTAGGAGTAAAAAATAAAAACCGTTCTATTGTCCGAGAAAATTAATGTAATAATTGAAGAATGCAATTTAGCAATAAATATCTAGTTGCTCTGGAATATGTCACTGGCGTTTGGCATCTGATAAGTCTCTGTTATTCAAATCTGTTCGCTGTGACATATTTTTCATTATTTAATTTTTACAATCTTGTTAATAATGGTGAGTTATTCAAATGTAGAAATGGCGGAAATGCATTACGTATATGGCCTTGTCGACTGTAATGGTGAGGAAGCCAGACGGATTTATCACCAGAGATATCCCGATCGTGCTTTGCCAGATAGTCGAACGTTTTCTAATATTCGTCGTCGTCTCGTTGAAACTGGTTCTGTCAGCAAAGGAACATCTGAAGGTAGACCTCTAAGTGTGAGAACACCTGAAATTGAGGAAGAAGAGCTGCACGAAGTCGAAGAACATCCTGAAACGAGTACGAGGAAGATCGCTAGAAACTTAAATATTTGTCATCAAATTGTTTGGTGAATTTTAGTGGATTTTTTGTTATATCATTACCATATTTTAAGAGTACAGGCATTACTTCCCATTGATTTTCCAATGCGTGTGACCTTTTGTCAGTGGTATCTTCAAAAAATTTCCAACACCAATTTTCGGTTAACGTATGGGCAGGAATTATTGACAACCACTTTATTGGCCCATTCATCTTACCTGGACGACTTGATAGACAGACTTACTTCAATTTTCTTCAACAACAGTTGCCTTTGTGCTTGATGATAAGAAACAATATGTAGTACATGCATGCTGGTGCACCAGCGCATTTCAGTGTAGCGGTTCTTAATGATTTACAATCTGTTCATTCAAATCGTTAGATTGGCCGCGGTGGGCCCCAAGAATGGCCACCAAGGTCTACAGACCTCAACAGTTTAGATTTCTTTTTGTGGGGCTATCTTAAGACACTAGTGTACGCAAGTCCCATTAACACTGTAGAGGAATTAAGAGAAAGAATAGTTGCAACTTGTGATAGAATAAAAAACACTCCAGGGATATTTCAACAAGTGCGCCATTCCATGAGAAGGAGGGCGGAATCATGTATACTGAATGAAGAAGGGCATTTTCAACAATTTTATGTTTGTGTTGTCAGTTGTTGTTGTTCATTACCCCTAATGTGTTTAATTTTTCCAATTAAATTAATAATAATTTTGCAAGTTAGACAATAGAACGGTTTTTATTTTTTTACTCAAAAATGGCGCATCGAAGGAAAGCAGCTCAGGCGAGATTATTTGCATTAAATTGAACAGGGAATTCAGAAATATTTTTTTTTTGGCAAAAAACCATTGGCGTACCATTTTTTTTTTAAATATCGAAGTCAATACCCGTACGCACGCCACTATTAAAGCTAAAAATTATTTTTGCATTGAAAAATATGCAACTTTATCAACTTTCACTACGTACTAAATGTCAGTGATATATATGAAGCGGCTCTGAAAATATTAATTAATTTCCATTTTTTTCCTAAAACAACACCCCGAGTTTTTGTAAGGAAACATTTTTGGACCATAGTTTATAAAGCAAACTAACATTAATTTTTCATGTGGATTCATACCCTTAAATATTCGCACATAACTAAGAAACACCCTGTATATGGAAGCAGGTACAATCCTGGGCATAGTATACCGCTTTAAAAAGTATACTGCATGACAGAAGTGTATAGAATAATGCGCTGTGCAAGAGTGAATAATGCGCTGTGCAAGAGTAAATAATACGCGAGCGTATAGTCAGGTGTCACCCATAGCGTTAAGTCCTAGAGCGACATTTTTGTACTGATCTGGGAATGCCAACAAGAACTGAACACACTGGCGGAATAACAAAGTAACTCTGATGTGGGTGCCAGGACGTTCAGGTAACGCAGGATGAGCTCGCAAGGAAGGATCATTCACGCCCTATACAGGCCCAGAACCTGCCTTGGAGGTTTCCAAAAAGCACAATAAGGAACCAAATTAAAGAATAGGTAAGAAACTAGCACAAGGAACTCTTAGTGACTGAGTGTAGGCGTAGGCATGGGAAAGAATTTATCTCGAGACCATGTCCAAACAAGGCTGCCAAACTGCTCTTAATGTGTAGATACCAACTCCGTGCATTTACAGACCTTCTAGCAGGACACAGTGGCCTGAAAAAATACCTGAGCAAAATAAGGCTGTACGATGGCGACAATACGGAAAAGGAACAGAATCAGACCTAGAAGTCTTATGTGAGTGCAAGGCGCTGGATCACAAAAGACACCAACTCTTCTGGAAACCAAAACTAGAACCGAAGGAGTTTAGAGCAGTACCGGCAGGAAAACTCTGCCAGCTGGTACAGAACACTAGACTGCTAGATTGGGTATTGTAAACTCAAAGAGCAAGGCACAATAAGCCCTAGAGGCTGCGGTGGCATCGAGGACTTTGATCGGACGGCTCCCGGAAAGGATAAAAAGGTACCTTATATGCAAACATATTTCTCTAATCTGATGATCCCCCATACACTATTTAATTTCTTATGACATTGCTTGTATCAACTGCACCAGTGCTGAGCAACTCCAATCATATCAGCGACGGCGGTGGTAGCAGCCATTAAGCAACTGGTGGCGTTGTCGTCACTTTAGTGTGAATGCTCATATGACCCATGGTCCGAAAGTCAATAGATTTTTATCTAAATGGCTTTACAGTTTACAGCTTTAAGGGTTTTATATGGACCACAATCACCACAATCTTACTAGTTTTAATAATCTAACCTAAAACGTTTTCAAATTGGGTAATTAACAAATAAATGGCCTTAAGTTTTTCTAAGCCAAAATTTGTAGTCAGTAGGGAAGTAAGTTTCATTAAATTGAATATTTAAAACACACTCGACGACAGCGCGTCGGTCATCATCACTCTTATTGAATCGGCAATCGATCGCATACGGTAACAATGGTTAGTTATCCTTTTGCATAGTTTTGCTTCTTTTAACTCCCTCTATCACCCATTTAAATAATGACTATCATAACGTTTACACCCTGTATACAGCATCTTCAGGGGCACCACAGGGTTCGAATTTAGAACCATTGCTTTTTTGCCCTTCGTTAATTATATAAATAGCAATATTTATTGTGAAACATTTATATTTTCCGACAACTTGGAATTGTTTTTTTAAATCGACAGCAACACTGATTGTGAGTATTTACAATGTCAAGTATCTAAGTTGGAAGATTGGTGTCGATTGAATAAACTGCATTTGATTATTTATCTTTAAATGCAAAGTGGTTACATTCTACCGAAAGCAACAAATATCCCTATAACATCAGAGGAAACACCATATAGGGGTGAGACATTTGACAGTAGGATAAATCTTGACTACCACATTACTCAAAATGTGAATAATGCTAATGGAGATTTAGGTTTTACTGTTAGAAACTGTAAATTTATTAAAGACTTGACTGCATTAAAATCATTATTTATCATCATTATTTTTATTATTATTGTTATTATTAAAGTAATTTTTTAATCTCGCAATCCATATTTTTCATTCAGCAAAATCTCGGAAGCTATGACCGTGGGACAATGAATGATGCGTTAGAGATTTTTTCAGGTTCAACAAAACGGCATATGACAAAGTAGGAGTGAAATACACTTTTGTATTCATTATTGGTCACCTTTTCCCAACATCCTTCTCAAGATTAAATAAATTAAATAACATCAAAGGTATCAGCACAGTGACTAACAATGACAAGAACACGAAAATAAAATTCCAATGTCGCATGCAAGATGTCGCATGCGATATTCGAGAACATCCCCTTACCCTCAACCTTGAAATGATACCAATCCTTTTTCCAGGAATGACAGTAGACTATGGAAATGCTGGTCAGCAGTAAGGTGGTTCAGCTGTTGGAAAAAGTCAGTCGTATACGCGCCATTGTCAGCGGTTCCAGTTCTCCTGCCACATCAACTGTGGCTGTCTTACGTAGCAGCCGGATTGTTGGCAACTCTGGTAGTGCTACATTTGGTGCTCACTTTCAAAACGACGGGTGGTGGACGACGAAAAAGACGCAGGAAAGACAGATTGTTGCATCACGATACTGACAGCTTTGAGAGGTAAGAATGCTTTCTTGGTTCTTTTTATAATCATCTGTAGCAGTGCGATACAGTATCCAAAGCGCGTGATCTTAACTAAACCACCACAAGCGATAATTTCTTTACAGGAAACGAAACTAGTCAACCGCACTCAAAAAATATAATAAATATAAGTAAATTATGTAGGCAAAACATCAAACTTCGTTTGTAAAAACTGTATTTGGTTCCAACAATACCAGTAACCAAAAGTTCGCATGAAAAAAAGGTTGAAATCGTTTTAGAATTAACTAATCTCTAAATACTCTTCATTGTCTTGTAAAGCAAGGTTTTACCTTTAATTTAGATACTAGATGACTGCGAAAATTATGATTTTCCAGCGAGTTCTTAAGCATTGAGTATACCCGCACGGTAACCCAGATCAAATTTGTTTAACCAATTTGTAGTCGGATAGTTTTACTTCCTACGTCAAAACTGGCGAGGCAGTATTGTAATCGAGAAAACTTTCGAAATTGGGAAATTATGTTTTTTTGATGTCATATGACAATATCACGATAAACTATGTCAGTCATTTCCGTCGGTCTGTCTGTTGGTCTGTTTGCTAATTCATAACCTCCTATAACTTGATAAGTGCCGCTCGGATTTTGATGAAATTTCCACAAAAGATTACTACGATGCCAAGAATACAAAAGCTCTGTAGTTTTTGAAAATCGGTCCAGTGGTGGCTGAGCTAAATACAAAAACACGAAAAAAATAAATCGCTTGAACTTTTTACGGAAAATTTTTTGTAGGAGCTGAAACTCGGGAGTTGGGGGATGTGAATGTGACGTCTTGAGTATTAACACTACTAAATTTGTTTAACCAATTTTCTTAATTAAATTACAATTTTTCCCGAACAAATTTTTTTCTGGTTTTCTTGATTATTCTTAACTAGAAAGTCCATTGAGTTTTCTTTAAAGTGGACCATTTTCGAGTAATAGGCGATTTAATGTCTGAAATGCCCTGAAAATGGGTGTACCCAATGCTTAAAAATTACCTAAATTAAAGCTAAAACCTTACTCTAAGACCCTGAAGAATAATTTGGGGTTACATTATTTTGAACCGATTTTTAACCTTGTCTGTTAGGACGAAATTGGCGAACTTTTGGTTTTCGCAGACTCTACACAGCCTTGAACCAGAACCGCGCAATAGTTGCCTAGCGGGAGCAAAATCGGACATCGCTGTCATAACTTCCAATTTACTTCAGTATTGTGTATAGCAAATTCTAACCGTTAATCCGAAATCTCTAAAATGATGGAGATGTTCTGTACCTTATTTTGAGAATCTCAAAAGCATAAATGTCTGATCAAAATTCAAAAAGATGTTATTACTGGAATACTCACAAACATCTAGTAGCTACATATAATTATATTTACAATTATTCAGTATCTGCACTTAAACATTGTTATTTGCTGAATTTCACTATTAGTCCAAAGATGTTTCCCGTTTTGGCGACCACGTACGCGACGGCGAATACCAACTGTTCAATGTTAGTGGATAATGCCAGATAACCAAAGTGACGTCAGAGTCAGTTATCACGGGAACATTATGTTGTCCGTTTTTCCTTACATTAAATATATTGTTCTTTTTTAAAGACAACAACTATGTCACCATTTCCTATATGTGCTTTTTTTCGATATCATGCTAAAGATAACTGTAATATTAGTTTAGATTGTGCTACTATCGAAGTTAATGACGCTGTCAAAAACTGCTTTCCATTGGGTATCATGTAAAAACCTACAAAGCGTCAAAAAAAACCTATAAGATGTCAACTTGCAGACTATGTAGTTTTTAGGGCGCAAACAATCATTCCACGTTTGCTGACTAGGATCATTGTGTACGTCCATTCAAGGAGGAATCACTCAACTAAACTAAACGCATTATTGGTTGCATATATTTTGTGAGGCCAAATGGTCCTTGTCTGTAGTTTTTATCTCTGAGAAGAAAGTTGGTTGAATAGCAAGATCGCATCTGGATGATTATGTGTATTGGTCTGCATGTGTATAAATCAGTGATATTTGCTGTGTGACAAAATCATTAATAAATATGTTGCCAATGAAGTATATCTGTTGGCTGTGCCCGACGGGTTATTTTTATGTTGTGCTTTCTGAAGAGAGGTTATGTTCAAAGTTATAAATTATGAAAAACTGAGGAGAATTACGGGAAATCATCACCGCGCCCGCGTTGTGTATAATTACTGTTAGCATGTATATGGTTTGTAATTCGACAGTGTACAGTGAATATAATTATTTCTTAACTCTCTCATTTTTGAAATTCAGCAAATTTGTATATGTTATTTCCAGAATGGATAAGACAAAGCAACTAATTTCTAGCTTTCATCATCAACACATACCACTTGCAGCTAACCAAAGATTGATAACAAGCCTCATGACGTTTAGGCAACACGTACAACTAAGTGCTAAGCTAACATCTAGTAGAAGAACCTACATAATGTCAAAAAAAAACAGCATAATGTAAAAAAAATCGGCATAATATCACTTTTCAAGATACGTGATACCCGTGTCGATCTTACGTCAGTTATATCTGAATAAGGAAATTCCCGATTATCAAACTAAAAACTCTCTTAGGCGAAACATTAAATATGTCCAAAATTACTTACTGCAGTATAGGCGACAACCAATTTTGAGATAGAATATCACTTTCACGTATACAAAAAATTCAAAATTTGTTTCAAACTAATAAATAATTTGAGAAAACATGACCCTATAAGCGGTTCTTTGAGATGCTTGGGAGATCTATATGAGTTACACCTATTAACCTACACTTTTGCTTACTTCGATTCCCTCGTTTCTAAAGAACAAGCTGATTCCTCAAAATTATTTTCACTAAAGAGGCATACGGCTTACTGAGACACTCACAATGTCTCTTCACGAAATCTCATTATTTCGTAATTGCTTCACACACAACGTGTTTACATTCTATAATGAAGTACCTCAGGCTTTAAAATCACCAAATTACAATCGATTTAAAAATAAATTAGGCAATTTATTTTAGAGAAGTACTAACCAGCATAGGTAGACCCCTTACTTTGCAAAATGTTCCTTTTCTGTGTACTTCATATGTATAATTCAATTTTCATTATCTTCTGTGACTAGAATATTATATACCTAGGTATATTATTTTTGCATTTTTATAATTGTTATTTTTTGTGCGTTTCAAGGGTTAAGTAGCAGAATACCTTCAACCTAAACTTTGCCCTAAATAAAATATGTTTATTTTTTAATTATTACTATTATTTGCCCTTTGCCCTAAATAATTGTAATATACCTATTATCATATGCATATGTTTCCAGCAGTAAATTCGAAGAAGTAACAGAAGTCCTCGACGACGGTCTTCCAGACCCAATCCCAGGCAGCAGCCATTCCATATGTGACAGCTTAGCCTCGATGACAGCTATACAACCCGAACCGGACGGGGTACTAGAAATCTGACCAGAAGTCCATCGGCCACCAGATTTGTTCCGACATATCGTTGAGGCTACAGTCATCACGCCACCATCGAAGAGATCTTCAGTAATGAGCTCAAGTACCACGTCATTGATATCCCCCAACAAAACTTTGACCAATGTGGCCTCCAACATGACCTCGAGTTCCACGTCTAGGGTATTTCCGAGCAGTGCTCACAATGTCATGTCCAATATGTCCTCAAGTACTACTCCTAATGTGAACTCTGAAGTCACAATGTGTAAGGTGACCTCGAGTATCATGTCCCCTTGTAACATGATCTCCAATATGACCTCATGTACTATGCCCAAAGTGAATTCTGACGTCAGTACTTCCAAGGTGACCTCGAGTAACGTGGCCCCTTGTAATATGGTCTCCAATGTGACATCAAGTATTACTCCCAAAGTGACGACTGATATCACCATGTCTAAGATGACTTCGGGTACTTCGTCCAAGGTAACTTCTAAATTGCCCTCCAATGGTACTGCCAAAATACCATCGGTTGCTAGTTCTGTACCATTGATTGCTGCCACCAAGTGCTAAGGTTATTCATGGTTAAAGATGAGCTCCAATTCGTTTTTAGAAATAAAGGGTATGCCAATAGGGACTTAACCGACAACTTTTAAGAAATATCATGTTTGTCTATTTAGGTCGAGGTCAGTTTTAAGGTTGGCAGTAAAAAGCCAGGGGAAAATTGAAGCCTCTGCGACCTTTGAGTTTCTATTGCTTCATGTGTTGAAATAACTTAAATCGTTTTAAACAAGGGTTTGGAGGGTAACATTGGCCATTGCCAACTTTCACCCAAGGTCATACCTGATCGTAAAGCCATGTAAAACTGTTCACTCTATCCGTTTTCAAGGTCAAAGATCTCTTTTAAGAAACATATTGATCTTGATTTAACTTTCAAGGTCAATATATACGCTAAATTACTTCAAAAATTATGTTCTCAATTTTCAACACACAAGATGTATATTTTTGCACTGTATCATAACGCCTAAACTTCACCATAACCATTTGTAGTTCAAGATGGATAGCTTAGTTATACCGCATAGCTTTAGGAAACCAATTTTTAAAATATCGTGTCGCTATCTAACTCCTTATAACTCCGAGGGTTGATCCACCCCTGACCACCTTGCAGATGTTTATTTGATGAATAGACAAGAAAACAAGCGATCAAAGTAGGCTATGTTAGTAATTGTATCTTAGGTTTATTTGAAACACTCTGCTTGGACTATGGACAGATGGTTTGTGATTTTGGTATCAGGTGGACATGAACGGAGGTATAGCAACTATTCGAGATCTATATAGGAAAAAGACACCACAAAGCGCCATCTATTCTACTACTGCTCGCCATTGAAGAATTGAACATACTGCTTTGGTCAGCCCCACCGCAGATAGCCAAGCTGTTTCGTGCTTTTTGTCATCAGCATGGTCTAGCTCTGTCACAAACTACCGCCAGTACTTTGTAAATGAAAATCAGGTGAGAAGAAATAACCAAGGCTATCCAAAACAAACATAACCATCAACTAAAAAAAAGGAGATTGACAGTATTGACACCTGTGGTGAATGTCGAAGTATTCAAGAACGTCTAATAAGGACTTGGCTATGTCAGTTTCCATTCCTCCCTGATTAGAGTATTATACAGATTTTTAATGACATTTTTTACGTAATAACTCTTCGGGAGACTGTTGAACGAGCACCATTTAAATATGGCATTGAATAGTAAAAGACAACATATAGTATAAATTAAATATAGCTTTAATGGATTAGGGTCAGAGGTGGAGCATGAGGATCGACCCCAATATTTGCAAGTAGTTGCTTTCTCAAGGAGATGTCAAACCAACGATGTTTTTTAGTGCACAGGGGGTTACTACCCTAGGAAATTGTGTAGCTAAATTTGTAAATATATTTACCAAAACTGTAATTATCCTGAGTTAATTTGCTATTTTGCCAAGTTCTATTCATGTTTCGTATCTCTAGCTAATGAAATTATCTCACTGTATGTACATATTAAGTGCTAATCGAATGTGCAAAATTTATTGTACTGTTGCGATTTTAAAGTGAAACATTTGTAAACCTATCGAAATTTTTTATGGTGTGTTGGATAATGTGTTATTATTTATATGACATTAATAAATGGTTTCTCAGAAAATGCTTGCGTTTTACTTTTCATACATGGTCAAAAAAGTGGCGTGGGGCTGAAGTTTAGATATGAAATGATGCGTCTGGGATCACACGTAAATGCGAGAACTAAAAATTGACTTGGTCAAGTAGTAATTTGAATTTCGGCCGCGATATCTCGTAAACGGAACGTTTCCGGATTAAGGAGGCTGCGGATTTGGTGCCTAAGAAGCACATTTTTCGCTTTTTTTCGACCCTCACCATTGGAATCTCGGAAAGGGTAAAATATACGAAGTCGCTCAAATGAATATTTTTCCAAAATCGTTTAGTTTTTCCTAACTTTATTTGTAGTGAGATTCAAAAATAAATTACATACAAAAACATTGCAACTTATCTCCTCTACTCGTACAAGATGGCACCTAAGCAGAACTTCAATATGACGTTTTTTCTATTGTCCTCCAGCATCAACTTTACTTTTGCACAGATAACTGTTTTCCTTCTACCACCCAAGTACCCCGTTTTTTACATAACACGTACATTACACTTTCAGTTTCGTTAATCCTCTGATCGGAAACTCTACCAAAGTATTTAAAAAAAAATGAAAACGTACCAAAAACATTCAGGCACAACTCAAAGAATGCATGACTCTGAGGCGCAAGCATTCTGGAGAAACCATGTGATGCTAATGTATGGTGAAGGTGTAATACGCTGTCGCATTCAGAAATGAAAGGCAATGATGGATCTTACCCGGCCGATATTGGAAATTGTCCAAATGGAGCAAAGTTTAAGCAAAAGCGAAATTTTCTGACAAAGTTCAAGCCTCGTGTGCGATTTCTGGGGCTGGGGGTTTCAGCACCCGATGTTGACCGAGTTATAATATTTTAACTTGACCTCCCTTCCGCATGCGTATTATGTAAAAAACCTATAAAACATAAAAAAAACCTATAAGATGTCATCTTGCAGGCTAGGTAGTTTTTAGGGTGCAAACAGTCATTCCACGTTTGCTCACTGGGATCGCTGTGAGCGTCCATCGATGGAGGAATGGCTCAACTACACTTCTGCACGCATTGTTGGTTTCTATATTTTGTGAAGCCGAGTGGTCTGTAGTTTTCATTTCTGAGAAGAAAGTTTCTTATCTGGTGAAATAGCAAGATCGCATCTAGATGATTGTGTATATTGGTCTGTATGTATATAAAATCAGTGATATTTGCTGTGCGAGAAAATCATTACTGAATATGCTGTCAATGAAATATATATATATATATATATATTAACTGTGCCCGACGTGTCATTTATATGTTGTCCTTTCTGAAAACAGCTTATTTTCAAAGTTGTAAATTACGATTTTTTATGTTTTTTGTGTTTTCAAAAACTTTTAGAAAGAATTACGGTAAATCACCACCTCGCCCGCCTTGTGTGTTATTACTGTAACCATGCATATGACTTTTAATTCGACAGCGTACAGTGAATATAATTATTTTTCAAATGATCTCTCTTGAATTGTTTTCCTTCCATGTGCCATTTTTGAGTAAGAAAATAAAAACCGTTCTATTGTCCGAGAAAACTGATGTAATAATTGAAGAATGTAATTTAGCAATAAATATCTAGTTGCACTGGAATATGCCACTGGCTTTTGACATCTGACAAGTCTCTGTTAATCAAATCTGTTGGCTGTGACATCTTTTTCATTATTTAGTTTTTACAATGTTGTTAATAATGCTGAATTATTCAAATGCAGAAATGGCGGAAATACTTTACGTATATGGCTGTGCCGACTGGTAATGGTGAACAAGCCAGACGGATTTATCACCAGAGATATCCCGATCGTGCTTTGCCAGATAGTCGAACCTTTTCTAATATTCATCGTAGTCTTGTTGAAATTGGTTCTGTCCAAAAAGGAACATCTAAGTGTCAGAACACCTGAAATTGAGGAAGCAGTACTGCACGAAGTCGAAGAACATCCTGAAACGAGTACGAGGAAGATCGCTAGATACTTAAATATTTGCCAACAAATTGTTTGGACAATTTTAGTGGATTTTTTGTTATATCATTACCATATTTTAAGAGTACAGGCATTACTTCCCATTGATTTTCCAAGGCGTGTGACCTTTTGTCAGTGGTATCTTCAACAAATTACACAAAATCCGCAATGATTCTGTTCACAGACGAACCTAATTTTTCTCGAAATGCCATTCAGAATTTCCACAATAATCATTTGTGGGTAGAAGAAAATTCCTATGCCGTAACCGAAACCCATTTCCAATACCAATTTTGTGTTAACGTATGGGCAGGAATTATTGGCAACTACTTTATTGGCCCATTCTTCTTGCCGGGACGACTTGACGGACATACTTACCTCAATGTTCTTCAACAATAGTTGCCTTTGCTGTTTGATGATGTTCCGTTAGTAATAAGAAACAATATGTGGTACATGCATGATGGTGCACCAGCGCATTTGAGTGTAGCCGTTCGTAATTATTTACAAACTGTTTATCCAAATCGTTGAATAGACCGCGGTGGTCCCCAAGAATGGTCACCAGGGTCCCCAGATCTCAACAGTTTAGATTTATTTTCGTGGGGCTATCTTAAGACACTAGTGTACACAAGTCCCATTAGCACTGTAGAGGATTTAAGAGAAAGAATAGTCGCAGCTTGTGATAGAATAAAAAACACTCCAGGGATATTTTATTTATTTATTTTTATTTTATTTATTTATTTATACTCTACCCAACAGCTACAAAGCCAATTACAGAGTAGGACAAAGTCTAAATATCAAAAATACACAATATCTTGCATATTACACACAAATGTAGGAAGTTCAATCACAAGGATACTACGTATATATACAAATATTTCCAAAAATGGCAGTGTAGATAAAAAAATAAATAGCAAATAGCAGGCAAGACATCATAAGGAACCACGCAGCAGACAAGACATCAGAGAAATATATCTAATTGATCCGCAATGTAATTCGCTTTTCCACATGAGCTATACAATGGAGAAAATTTTGAAATATTTGTTCTAGGGGTAGGCAAATAGAAGGTATTGCATTGTCTAGCATTCAAACGCCGGACAAGGAAATTAAAATCATGCAATATATTGCAACAATCAATACCATTGTGCAATATATCAGTCACGAATTTAACACTGCACTTATCACGCCTCCCCTTAGACTTTGAAAATAGAAAGCTTCTTCTAAAGACTCTTGTGGATAGCCAATCGGTGGGTAGATGCCATTTTCCTTAAAGTAAAGGTACTTCAAAAAACGCCGTGGGATATTTTCGAGTTTGTCTATCCAGAAGCAGTAGGAGAGCTGCCAAATAATTGCCGCATATTCAAGCTTCGAACAAGTGAGTTATATAGAAGCTTAAATGTTTTAATATCCTGCAACTCGCAACCACAGCGTATGATGAAGCCCAGCTTTTTGTAACTCTCTGCAATAATTGAATCCATATGACCACTGAATCAATATTTACTGTTGAAAATGACACCTAAATCCTTTATTTCATGCAATCGATTAAGCGGCAGACCACCAATATCACAGCCAAATATGATCGACTGTGTCTTGTTCGTATAACTGACCACATTGCACTTCTCAGCATTCAATGGCAAACTATTTACCTGACTCCAGCAGTTGAGCATGTTTACGTTATGCTGTAACTTTTCACAGTCAGTTAGAGATTGAATGGGACAGCGATAAGTTGAATATCGTTGCTAAAGGTTTCGCAAATATACAGATGCACATTCTTTCAATATAAAAGCCGGAATTCCATCTGGACCAGAAGTTAATTTAGGCTTTAGTCTTCTCAAGGCATCATAAACCTCATTCACATTAAATTCAGTCACTGTTACAGGACTACTTCCAGTTGACTAAGTGGAGTTGGTTTTGCCACTTGGGCTAGCAATAAAAGATTTACTGAAAAAGTCAGCAAAGCTGTTTAGAATATCTTGAGGCTCACTTATATCCAAACCGTTATAAGTTATATTCTTAGATATAGAGCCATGACCTCTTCTGCTGTTGACAAATCACCAAAACTTTGACGGGTCTTGCTTTATATCATCTTCAGCTTTTTTTATATACTCTTTATAAGCAATATCGATATCCTTTTTAATTTTGAGTCTCAAAGCTTTGTAATCATGCAAGGTCATTTCATCAGAAGTTAACTTTAACCTCCTAAACAATATCTCCATAGTTCTGATATCCTTTATTATGGTAGCATTAAACCAAGGCGGTAATTGTCTACGACATCTGGTGGTTGAGTACTGTGGGACACACAAAGAAAAAATTACATTCAATGCAGCATAAAATTGTTCACCACGCTTCCTCAACATCATGAATGCTATCGAGAAAGTTCCAATTGGTGCAGAATAGTTGATCATACAATAAAGAGATATTAGATTTTCTGAAGTTGAAAGAGTTAGGCACCATTCTGTCAAATTGAATTTCTTGCTTGGGAAGCAATTCATTAATGGAGACAACTACCACCGGGTGATGCTGATCCTCCATCAGTATGGGATCGCTGCATTTATCAACACTACACATGAAATTGCATAAAACAATATCTAAAAGTCTCATGTTAGAATTGAAAACGTAATTATATTGCTCAAGAGAATAAAAGATGCAAAAGTTAAGCAAACTACTAACCACAGTAGATTCCTCACCACTTAGCACGTATGACGCATAACTAGAAATATTAAAATCACCCAGAATCAAAATATTGGCATCTTGCAAGGAATGAATTGCACAGATTAATTCAAAAACAGTTTCATATACATATGGAAAGAGGCTCCGTAGGTGGGATATACAATACCAAAATGCATTAATTTGTTTTCCCAAATACAGTTTTTACTCCAAGAATATCCACAGCAGGTAAGTTACATTGCACATCTAAAGAGACTGAGAATAATGTATCCGTGATTGCCAAAAGTACGCCACCTCCACGTGTTTTGTTGACAAGAGAAAAATATTTTCTGTACACATTGTAGTTCTGGTTAAATAATTCAGAATTATTAACTGAAGAGTCCAGCCAGGTCTCAGATAGGGCATAGCAATCAAAACCATCTGCACATGTGCCGTTGTAGAAAGCAGAAGTTTTAGTTCTCAGGCCTCTTACATTTTGATAATAAACAGAGAGCTCTGGAGAATTTTTTGAAGAAGATGTGGGTTCCAAGATGCAAGAACTAGAGTCAGAGGCAATTGGTTGCTGTTTTATACTCGCAACTTGCTACAAGCTTGTAAGTAAGAGGAGCAATTTTTAATATCCCAGGCGGCGTGATTAGTACAAACGTTAAGCTCACCTTTGCTTCGTCGAAAAACGCAGTTGATACACTTCAAAGTAGCAGACTTGCAATCCTTGACAGCGTTATTTTCCCCACATCTCGGGCACGAGCGCTCTTTCTTACATAATTTAGAAGAATGATTAAATCCATTGCAGTTGAAACAACGAGATACTTGCACAGCATCAAAAATTCTACAGCAGTCTAAACCAATGAATACATTGCCTGCCTTCAGCATATTCACATATGAGGTTTTGTCTACTTGAACAACAGCCTGACATTTTGCATTATCGCGCTTGAAAGGAAGAATTTTTATTATTTTACAATTATTCGGATTACTAATAAGTACATCATTCATATTGATTAATTGATTGCGCAGGTGCTCTGCAGAATATTCCGAGGTCATACCAATAATACGAACCCTTGGATTGACACCACCAACATATTTGACATCATAGGACCCAACCATTTTTTCTTGGACTAATTTCTTCAGTTTGAGATTGCCCTCAGCACTCGTACAGCCAATGAGGACGCCATCATCTTTGACGTGTTTTATCTTGGATATATGAATTTCATCAGCAACTAAATTCACGTTCTGTAGAAGATCAGTCTTCGTTTTTGACGTATCTTGTTTTAGGCTTAATTATGACAGCAGGAACCGTCTTTTTCCTTAAGACACTGGCATATGGTATCGGTTTGTTAACACTTGAAGCATCAGGATTCTGCAGAACAGCTTGTTCAATAGTCGACTTAAGTTCATTAATCTGTACGACAATCGAATCCAAGGCATGACTAATTTTGCTTTCAACAAGTTGACCAAGTTCTGCATCCTCTATAAAAACATCAGAAGAAAGACAGTCATTACACCTCCAAGACAGCTCAGGAATCTGTTTGATAAGTGTAGGTAAGTCCACCGTACCAGCATAAACACAAGAAACATGTACCACTTTTTTGCACGGTCCACCGCAAAAAATGTACGTTTGTTTCCGAGAAACAGCTGTTTCACATATTAGATGAGAGTCATTCTAAATTCTAATAATTCAGCTGTTTACCTCACTGCAACCAGCTAACAATACCTCGGCTACAACTTCATGCCACACTGCAACGGCTGACTTGACTTTGATCGATAAAGACACCCAAAAAACACAAAGAACTCGCACTTTTCACAGAGGCGATGTGTGATACGTTAAACCTTGCTTGCTTTCTTCTATATACTCTATATTTCAACGAGTGCGCAATTCCATGAGAAGGAGGGCGAAAGCATGCATACTAAGTGAAGTGCGCCATTTTCAATACTTTTTGTAATCATTTCGTTGGTTTTAATGTTATGTTTATGTTGCCAGTTGTTGCTGTTCATTCCCCTAATGTGTTTAATTTATCCAATTAAATTAATAATAATTTTGCAAGTTAGACAACAGAACGGTTTTTATTTTTTTACTCAAAAATGGCGCATCAAAGAAAAACAATTCAAGAAAGATCATTTGTTTTAAATTGAATGAAGAATTCAAAAATAATTCTTATTTGGCAGAAAATTATTGGTGTATCATTTTTTTTTTCTTAAAAAATATCGAAGTCAATACCCGTACGCACGCCACTGTTAAAGCTAACGATTATTTTTGCATTGGATAATATGCAACTTTATTAACTTTGACTACTTATCAAATATCAGTGAAATATCTTCTGGAAATATTAATTAATTTCCATTTTTTTCCTAAAACTTCAACACCCCGAGTTTTTGTAAGGAAACATTTTTGGACCATAGTTTATAAAGCAAACTAACATTAATTTTTCATGTAGATTCACACCCTTAAATATTCGCATATCATTTAGGAACACCCTGTATATTAGCTGTGCCCGACGGGTTATTTATATGTTGATCTTTCGGAAGACAGGTTATGTTCCAAGTTATCAATTACGATTTTTCACGTGTTTTTGTATTTTCAAAAACTTTTGAGGATAATTACGGGAAATCACCACCGAGCACGCGTTGTGTGTAACTACTTTTAGCATGTATAACACTTGTAATTCGACAGTGTACGTATATAGTGAATATAATTACTTATCTCTCTCATTTTTAAAATTCAGCAAATTTGCATATGTAATTTCCAGAATGGATAAGAAAAAGTGGTTGCGCAACTAATTTCTAGCTCTGAATCTCAAGTAAGTGTATTTGAGACAAGAATCCAATCTAATTATCATTACCACATATTATTAGCACACAAATCCTTACTATGCACCTATGCGTTGCCGTTCCCTCCAGTAATGCCATCTCTGAAGCAGATTTTACATCACATCAAAGCCAAACATTGATAACTGAAGCCTCATGACGTTTAGGCAACACGTACAACTACAAAACTAGTTCACTACGTGTCCATCGGCTAGTGCTAAGTTAACATCTTGTAGAAAAATCTACATAATGTCAAAAAAAAATCGGCATAATGTCACTTTTCAAGATATGTAATACCCGTGCAGAGGCCATTATACCAGCAGAGCTGGCGAATGGTTGGAACGGACTAACGAGAGAAGATAACTTCTCAAATATACCACACGCTCGGCCAGTCAGACAATTTTTGTCGTTGCAATGTCGAGAAGTTTATGACAAGGGATGGGAAGCCCAAAATAAATGACAATTGCTGGAGCGTATTTTTATAAAATTCCGAAGTGAACGAGAACGTCGTCCAACTGAACATTAGACAAGCCTTAACTAAAATGCATGCTACTGGAGTTCATGGATCGCTATTGTGTGTGTTTGTGTTTTCTCAAAACGTTACGTGACCAATAAATGCAATTCAAACGACCGTGCGTATTTTGGATCGCTTTAACCAAATCCAAAGTCATTCTCAACGTATCTGGTATCGTTTAACATGTGCAGCATGTTTAGTGACAATTTGCGCAAAACTTTGTGCCACTTTGAGGAACATAAAATCCATTCGTCCATCCATCTCATGGCAATCGCTGTAGTCAGAAAGTATCTCATGGCAGGATGTGTTTAGCGATTGTTACTTTAAGGTTGTCCTGTTGCTCGGTTATATCTAAATTAGAGGTAATGTCGGAGCTTTTGGGTGTTGACACGGCAAAGTGATATCCTGGTTTCTGGACTAGTTTCCGTAACAATTAATAAACTTGGTCTAAGCACCAGATTATTAAAGTATCAATATCGGGCATGACTTCCATGTGGTAGGAAGCTACCGTTCCCCCGTGCGAGGTATTTCCATATCAGGCGTGACTTTCATGCGTTAGGAAGCTACCGTTCCCCTAGTTATGGACATGGGTGTGACTTCAATGCGGTAGGATGCTACTGTCCCCTGGATGTGTAATGTGTTTCAATATCTAGTAACATAATTTGTATTGTTTATTGTATTTTTTTATGATCAGTATCAAACCAGCTAATTAGCATAATTGTGCATGTCGTGAGAAGGTAGAATATGGAAGGTACTCAAATGGTTTCTCCGAAAAGTAGGCTTGCCTGGGCCCAAAATCCAGTTCTATCGACCCAAAGCAGGACAGTACTTCTGACATCGAAGCCCTTGTTAAGTTGTTGATGTACTACCCTCGCAATAAAAGTGAAAAGGTTCAGGGTAGTATTTCCTACACTTATAAGGTGCGATTATTATGTTCTCATGTTTATCATTCTATCACTCTCTTATTTTTACGCTGAATTCAAATATGATCCTGAAACAAGTATTGTGAAGTCACATTTGGAGTGAAAAGCAGGCTAATTGCCGGCTGTCCAGGGCCACTCGTACATCCCACTACAAAGTTGACATCGGAGTTGGAATCTGCGCTACCAATTTATGCATGAAAACGAGTGTTTATCTAGATCACAAATGTGTATGGATTCTTGAAATCTTTTCCACACGTTTTTTAATAGCTAAGATATCGAAATCGGGATATTGTCGGACTACATAGGTTTTTTTAACGTTTTGGTAATCCACGATTGATCATATCGTAAAATATGGTGTCCATAGAATACTAAAAATCCAGAATATGTTACGAATTCGTTTATTGTTCTTTAATTTACACGTTAAA
This sequence comes from Acanthoscelides obtectus, assembly GCA_963669975.1. Taxonomy (NCBI): domain Eukaryota; kingdom Metazoa; phylum Arthropoda; class Insecta; order Coleoptera; family Chrysomelidae; genus Acanthoscelides; species Acanthoscelides obtectus. Next base: position 86,261,564 of record CAVLJG010000003.1, on the reverse strand, counting down.
CGCCATGGCGGTCCCATGGGACCTCTTGACAACGGGCCTATCACGCCACGTCGCCGTCGGTCCGTATGGACCGCTTTGTATTTAATTTATCTCCACCGTTACTCTAGTCAGAGGACTCAGTGTCTCATTTTAATTCATTTTAGCGTTAGATATGAACCGCTGTGGCTTGTATGGATTATACCCTTATGAAAACTTTAAGGTGTAATTTTGTTTTAAATAGAGTTAATCAATTTTCTTTTATTCACATAATTTATTTCCTACTAAATCAACACAACAACTTTGACAAAAACAAACAAGATTCCAATGAAAATGCAGAGATATAAAATAAGTTATGATATAGGGATACAAAATATAAGATAATTTCATTTATTTATGACTTCTTCCGAAACAGTCAAGGCAAAAGTGGGGATTTCCTTCACAACTGTCACAATATGTAGTAACTTTTGGAATTTCATTTTTTGGTATTTCACCCCTTATTTTTTTATTATAACATCTTTTACAGTACCGTCCGACTTCATGTAATTTTCCTTCTTTTTTTCAGTACATGTCGTTCCCGTCTTGTGTCAGCTTTATTATTTTTTAAAAAACCTTAAAAGACGACACTTTGGAGGTATTTTCAATTTATCCTAAAAAAAATACATAAACAGTTAGTTTTTTAGGATGTACTATGCATAGTATATTAGGAATAAAGGTAGCTATAAGAATAATAATAAAAAAAATATTGAAAATAGTACAAATATTTTGAAACGCATCAATATTGCAAATTTTAAAGAGTATGATATTGAACAAAACGTGAAGGCCGACATCACATTTTCTACATCTAGTAGTCGTGCGCTCATGACAGTGTGCACACCTTGTTTGTTTGCCGTGTGGAATGACTAAATGATCTAAGCGGTCATACCTTATGTCACCAAAATTTCTTGATTTACCTTGCTGGTACGTATAAGTCTTCTTATTTTGTATCAAGATAGTTGTAGCTACACTTCTTTTAAATTGTAATTGATCCACGTTATTTCCTCTCTTGTTATAAATATGCCAGGCATTTGTCAGTGCCATATCTACACATTGAGAGATCAACGAGAAATACCATTTTTTGCCTCGAATTTGCCTGTATTGAGCTATATTCTGGTCTGACCTATCCACCCCGCCCATACATTTATTATACAGCTTGACAACTTGCGGCTGATCTACATACACAAACTTTTTTTCTTTTTGAGAATACCACTTTACTGAATTTACTGGTTCAATTCCAATCGCTGTAGACCCAAAAGTTACAATATTGTTGTCATTCCATTTTACAAAAATTAAGTTTTTATCTTTTACTTTGGTATAATCAAACACTCCACGTTGTTCCTTTTCATAAGTTTTTTAATTTTTCAAAGAAGGCGTGGGTATACGATTTTCACGAATTGTTCCTGTACCACATATGCCTTTTTCAGTCAAGCTTTCAAACAAAGCTGGCGAAGAAAAAAAATTATCAAATACAAAATGAAACCTAAGATTTGCCCATTTGCTTGTTAGCCTATCAGCATAGCTCAATACAACTGATGCGCCAACACCTAAAGATTTGTAAGCCGCGTTCACATACGTCGAAGCACCCTGATAAGGTTCAAACCATAAGATGTAACCAAGAGTAGTAGCGCCAACCCAAAATTTGAACCCATAACATATTGGTTTCCCGTGGATATACTGTTTACAACCATGTCGCCCGTTGTATGGAACCATTGCCTCATCAATACTATGATGCTCTTCTGGTACTGCGTATTCCAAAAAAAATTTATTTAGGTAGTTGAAAAGACGCCTTAGTTTAGCAAATTTATCATTTGCCTCCAGAGCTTCATTGTTTAGGAAGTGAATGTGAGACATTATAAATTCAAATTTATCGCGAGAAATAGCTTCAGAAACAAGTGAGTTGTGTGAATCACTGGATTTTTCCCAATACATCCTTCTGCGAGATACACTACGGCAGCCACTCAACAATAATAGGCCTAAAAAACATTTGATTTCAGATTTGGTAACCATAATATTCCTGTTCTTCTGTTGAGCATACCGATTTGTCTCCTCAACTATTATGTTCAAAATTTCATCATCAAAAAAACTAAAAAATATCTCGGTTGGGGACTGCTCTTGTTCATCTTGATTTTCGTTGTTTATTGGAAACGCATCCTCATTTCTTGGCAAATCTTCTTTTACGTAATTATATGTTTTCTTCTTCTTCACTTCCTTCCTGTTATTACCCCTGATTTCACTGAGTGGTATTTCATCTTCTGAACTCCACATATCCTGGTTTTGATTCTTATTTACTTCGACCTCAGCTTGCATTAAGCTTCCTGGCAAGTTGTTGATACCCAGTCTTTCTTCGTCTCCAGAATCCTCCTCGGTTATATTACCGCATGCATTAGTGGGAGGTAACAAAAAAGATTTTTTCGCGAGTCCACGGTGTAGCACAGTGCACTACCGGGAACCGATACTCAAATTTTCGCGAAGAACGGGAATAGGGGAAGACGGATGTGACGTCGTCCGAATATCAAAAAATCACGTGGTACGGGTACCCGCCTAACGTCTGTGAGGTACTAGCGGGTGACAGGTCTTATGTCAATTTCATTTAAAAAACAGGCATCTCAATTGAAAATTTGTCTTCGTAGTGCCGAAAATTGAGTTAAATCATTAAATCATAAATAGAGGAACACGTCCACCTGATTTTAAATGACGAGAGAGAAGGTCATCGAAGATATATGAACCGCACTTGCGATATCAAACATTTTGCGCAACATGCGCCATCTAACTACTCCCGGTGTAACTTGAAACTGTCAAAACTTCGAGAAGATGGGGAAATTCCATCTGTTCCCGCTCAGGTTCACTACGGGATCTCGCGAAAAAATCTCTAAAGTGATAGACTCAGCTTCAATGTCGTCATCTTCTATCATTGCTAGCGCCTCATGCAAAGAAAAACCCCTGAAACAAATGTTAAATTAAATAATTACTTATTCAAAAATAATTTACCTAAAACCATTTTATTTTTGTTTTGACTATGAACATATTCGTAGACCCCTTTTTTCCTGATGTACTAAATAATATAGTACACCTAACTTTATCATAACCTCAAAAACAAAGCATAAATGAAACACATCATAAAATCATAAAATCTAGAAGCCGCAACTAAGGAAATAATATTTTCATAAAAATAAACTAGTTTTTTTATTTTATATCATAAAAAACCTACTTACTTTGCAAAGCGCACGCCATATTCATTCATCTTCTATTTTCCAATATACAAAAACTGATTTCACATACAAAATATTGCACAATACGCAAAATTACTCCGTACTGTACGAGATCCGCCCGCAAACTGTCGCCGCGAGCTATTCAATTTAAACAAATCGTACAGATATCTACAGGAACAAACAAGTGTAGGCTGTACCACTATCCATAGTACATTAGGCATAAATGGGTTATTTATTTTACGATTTGATCAAACATGCTTGATTATTTCATGAAGTAGCCGCCGCGTTTAGTTGATCACGTCGTTAAACGATTTGTGATCATTGATCTGATCCACATACATCATGATCTGGCCAATAGATAGTTACATTTCATGGAATGCTTCATCATTTCAGGATATGATCAATTTTATGAAATGGCAGGGACATATTAATATTGTATATTCTGCCGTTGGTTAAAAAGACATTCTCGACTAGACTATGCAGTATATGTGGTTGCCTAAGGCAGCAGAAAACTTCCTAATAAAAGGGGTGCTTTTCTGTTCTGCCACATAATATTTAATCTGAAAATGTACTTATTCACTAAAAAAAAATACACAAGGAAGTGAAATATGAAATACGTCCATAAAACGCGAAGCTCTGATGGAAAAACGGAAAGCTGAATAATTAACGAAAGCTTCGCTGAAAGATCCAGAGCTGAAACAGGTGCATCTAGTTCAAACTGTGCCTAATAGATGGTGTGCTGAAGTAAAACTGTAAAGGTGAATCGTAAGAGTACTGTAATATTTTTCGGAAGGTTAAAGTTCCAATGCATAGATGGCAGCATAGACATTATGAGAACATTCTGAATTGATTTTTTTATAATGCATGTCAAGCTTGGAACTTTAATTTTTCTAAAGTTTTGTTTTACGCATTTTCAAATTTGAACACCCAAGCTCTTCCGTCGTGCGTTAAATTGGCAATTATCAAAGTTCATAGTATGAGTAATTATAATAATAACGACAATCAGTAGGTCGCCAAATACAAATTTTGTTCTTTGGGAAGTTTGAATTTTTGCTCATAAATGGCAGGATAGACATTATCAGGCGTATTGCATTTTCTGTTCTGAATTACAGGAGGGTGCTAACTTAGATTTTTTAAGCTTCTAGTCTTAGTAGTATTTTTATTTTGGACACCTAAGCTATGTTTTATCTTTCAAAATTTAGTGACATTTCTAAAAGTGGAAAATATCTAGTTTAAAGAGTAACCAGCAGATGGCGGAGTATACAAAGAAAGGGAGTAATTGACAGAATCATTTAAGCATTGCTTGGGGATTTGTGCTCATAGATGGCAGGGAACGCATCTTTAAAACTTTAAACTGTTTTTTGTTTTTCACGAATTACAGGAATATAGAAACTTTTTTTTGTTTTTCTACAATAGTATTTTTGATTTAGTTGGCCTGAGCTTTTTCCTTGTGCTTCAATTTGGCATTTATTCCAAGTTGATATATCCAGGTTGGCGCCCTATTGGTGGAGCTGTGCAGTTGTCAAGTCGTCAAGTTGGCGATGCGTATGCCATTTCCGTAGGGTTTTTTAGTTTTTCAGTGCGGGACTTGCGGGAGTGGTGCTGTTCTAGCGATTAGCGAGTGTAGTGTCCGTAGAAAATTAGGAAATTCGGTGTTTTCCACGTACGTGTAAATAAAGTGACCGAAAACTCGAACCGGGCGCGACGCGGACTTAAAATAATGCCTGTACCCTCAACCTGAGACATGTTCCGGTGCATACCTATTTTCAAAGGCTGTAACAGGCAAGTCGAGTATGTTGATAAGAGACACTGCTCATTAATAAACGTACCTGAGGACATTCTGAGGTATTCTAGGAGCCTAGAGGAACTACTACTTGACGCCAATAGGATACAGGCTTTACCTAAGGTAACAGCAAAATTGCAACACCTTGTACAAGTTTAACCGCTGGAATTTTTCAGAGTTTTTTTCGACTGCACCGCCTTAGGAAACTAGGGCTTAGCGACAATGAAATCGGCGGCTTACCACCCGATATACAAAACTTCGAGCATTTGGTCGAGCTGGATGTTTCAAGAAATGGTAAGTGGCATATTTATGCAAAAATAAAAACAACCTGATGATAATCAAACCTGTTTTCAATTGTCACTGTAGTGGACGTCGCATTCATTTGTTTTTTCTCGTCTATGGTTACTTGATTAGGCTAACTACATAAACGCCAATTACATACAAAGCAACAAACACTAATTCAATTGTTTCTGATATGTGTGAGAACTGTTTTAGTAGAAAGGAATCAGGTTTTGACTGAGAAGCTGCTGAAACTATGACTTCCTTTTACTTTATCAACAATGTTTGTGCCATTGTACAAATATGGTATTCATTCATTGGTGTTACCACAGTATCTTAGAAAATGCAAATGATATACAAACAGCATTTAAGGTTAGGGGCCCAGAGTCAATGGAAGCATTCAGCCAATGTAAAGTGGTCCAGCAGCACATTGCTTCTATGCTGAATAGCTCTAGCCATGGAATAACTGTGACAGTTTGCAACATTCACATAGTATCAAACTGACAGCTAAGAGAAAGCTGCTGTCAAACTGACAAAACTATCCTGTGGCTGCTGCTATTCAGCATAAAAGTGCTGCATTGCTGGACCACTTTACGATTGCTGAATGCTCCAAATGATATCAACTATTTGTAAGAGCATAGCTTAGCAAGGTGTGATAGCCTCAGGCAGTGTTAGAAATTTGAGACTGTCAGAGTAAATATATGATATGGAATCAATATTACGACTGAGTTGTCTCAGTTGTGAGTCAGCAAAACTTTGTCTAGAAGGCAATTTGAGGGTGCTGAAAACTTTGGCCCTAAATGTCTTGACGATACATTTTTTTTTTAAATAAGCCATCTCTTAAATTCCATACTATCAAATGAAGAAAGGTAACATTTTTGTTTCTCCAGTGATTCCTTAATGTCTTGGATTAGGAAGTTTCACTAAATTCCATCCATGTATGCTCTGATATGATAGCCCATTTATGCAAAACATGATATTTTTCACACTCTAATTTGGGTGCATTTAGGAAACCAAATACTACAAATCCTGCGAAAATAGTGTTTAAAGGTAGATCAACATAAAAACTGTATTGCCATTAGCAAACAAGTAAACACCTACTATGATGCCGACTCCAGGAGTCCGGCTTTAAAAATAATTGCAGGATCCAAGTTTCAGTAACATTTGTTTTGTCCTGGTCTTACCTCATTTTTTATTTGTTTCTGCCAATATTGATAATACCGCCTACTTGTCAGCCCCTACTGGCTTCCATTGTGAACAATGGCTGGGCAAATATGTTAAAATAAGAAAGTATCAACATTAATCCCAAATTTTTGTAACATAATAGGAGCATATCGAAAGCCCAGAGGAAGATTGAGGATTTTGTTTTATTCCTAATTTTTGAATAGAGGGTCCTCACAATTGTTTTCTTTCCTATGATTTTTTATTTTGCTGAATAAATGGAAAACACTAGTATTAGACTTTATCTAAAAATCTGATATACTAATATATGTGGGAAGCACTGCTAATAACATGCCAACTTATGCCTAGTTTTGAGGTTATGAAGTCTGATTTTTATATCAAAACATGTGTTTCTAAACACTTGTCATGAGAATTTCAACAGAAACCAATACTTTTTAAGACATTTTAATCATATTTTTGCACAGACTCACATATCCATGACACCTTCAGTAGCTGTTGTCTGACAGCATCATATTGACACCTGAATTGTATCAGGAAAATGTCAACATATACCAATACCTTTTAAGACCTTTTAATAGTACTTTTGCATAGGCTCACACATCCATTCGACTTTCAGTAGCTGTCAAACTGACAATGTATCAAGCTAACCCCTGACTCTGTCCCAACAATGATGTCAGTCTGCACAAAAAAACTACACCTGCTTAAAATGTATACTAACACCTAGGATAATTAGACAACCCTATACCAGTATCACCGATATATATGTGAATATTTACTATTGAACCATAACTATCTCCAGTTGAAAGACACCTACTGCTAGACAACCTACTTTTTTAGATTTAGCATAATTTTGTTTAGGTTGCAATTGCACATAATCACTCTTAGTTTCTACTCAGTTATCGTGTGTATTTGTGGTACTTTTGTTTTACGAGCGTCGGGCGACATGGGTACCGGTCGTGGTACCAATTTTATCACGTCGGTTTATCAATTGTAAATAATGTCATTGCTTTGGAATGTTAAACGCCTACTTTTGGTTAGTTATTGAAATACAGAGACGCGCCGACGTGCCAACGTTGTTACAAGGCTTTCTAGGTCGTTTAACTATATAATAACATACCTTGATTTATATTTCGGTATATATATAGTGACCCTGCATATATGATTTATATTCACAAAGATTTTTACGTGGCAAATGTTGTTTCATAAAATATGTGAGCACAAAATAGTTTTTTGGCTAACCATAAATTGTACAAAAACTGTTTCTTATATATCAGAATTCAAGACAATTTTTTACTATATTAAATTATGATATTTTATATTTTCCTTCTTTAGATCATGCAACTAAAAATACAATCCAAATCATCCAAAACAATTGCGTTCGCTTTATCTTTAAGCTACGTAAATTTTATCGTATATCTGCAAAATAACCTATACTTAAGTGATTCAGTGGTTAGGTGGTATTATTTTTACGATTTCATGTTTATAACTACTGTTTAGAAAAAAACCGTTCGAATTTTTATAATATTATCTTAATTAAACTAAGAACATATGTTGCGACACCTTTTTGGTTAAGTGTAAGAGTAGCCAAGCTAAACTTTGCCAACTAGTTTTGTTAATGTGTAATTATTAACTATTAGATGTGGAAACTTGAACATCAAGTAACACAGCAGCTTTTGTGACCACAAGGACAAATGACATAAAATAAGTGACGTCATTCCATATTGTAGATAGATAGTGATTTCTTCTTATTTTAAGAAATTCAGTTTCACCAAACCAAAAATCAGAAAATCTACAATACGAGGTATTACGAAGTTGTTATCCATCCAAATTCTAACCGCGCCAGACCGGGATAGACCTTCATGCACCCATTACAATCCTCAACCGCAAGTTATTTACGTCAAAAAAGTTTCAGCGACTTTTATTTTTTCCACTTTTTGCCCCTAGTTCCGCCACCACTGGAACGATTTTCGAAAACTCCTTGGCAGAGGAGTAACCTTCTGTGAAAATTTTGTCGAAATCCGATCGGTGATTTCCAAGTTTCGACAAACAGAGACAAACCAATTTAATGTTTTCGTAATATACAGGGTGTTCATTTGAAAACTTCCCACCACGGATTTATCGAAAACCACTGTTTAAGAGAAAAAACGCCGAATTGCGTCAAAAGATTTGTCAAGGGGGACAACTTTTTAACCAAAAACTACTTCACCCCCTTTCACCCTCTGCCCCCAGGGTCATCCCCTTAAAAATTGTAAATGACAAGGGATATCGAGTAATAGCTTATTTGAAAGGTCTTTCGAAGTAACTAAATGTTTGTATGGGATAAAAATTGGTGGTTAGTGATTACGGGGGGCGGGGAGGGTATATCTCAATTTTTTGACGTAAGTATACAGCCTTGGCCAAAAGTATTGAGCACGCTCGATATCTTTAAATTCTAGGGGACCATTAAGTTGGGAGAAATTCACACAATTTTTTCTAGCTTTATATCGCTTAGTATTGAAAGAAAATCAATATTTTGTGGTACCACCCTTCGCCTTAATCACGGCAGAAATTCTTTTAGGTAAAGATCGTACAAGTTTATTACATTCTTCGTAAGTTAAAGCGTTCCATTCCTCACGTAGACGGCGCTTCAGGTCTTCTTTATTCTTGAATGTATGACGCCTGATCTTGCGCTTCAATAAGCCCCACAAATGTTCAATCGGGTTCAAGTCTGGTCACTGGGCTGGCCAATCCAGAAGCTCGATGCAGTTTTCTCTGAACCAAGCCATTGTCCGTGCAGCTTTATGGCAAGGCGCATTGTCCTGCTGAAATTTGACGCCATTCATGTTGGTATCGCCATAAAGTGCAGTAAACGACGGCAAAAGAGCATTTTCGAGTACGTTTATGTACTTTGTGGCATCCATGCGACCCTCACACACGAACATTTCTCCCACTCCTGAAGCACTCATGCAGCCCCAGACCATTACGCTACCGCCACCATGTTTCAAAGTAGGCACCACACACTCCTGATTGAATTCTTCTCCTACTCGACGACGAACAAATGTCACACCAGGTGTACCAAAAATCTGAAAAATGAAGAAATGTCATTAAGTAGTTGCTTAGTTGAATATTTTCTTCTTGTCATTTTGTTTCAAAAATTATTGTTACACCTCGTTACTGCATCAAATTAACCAACGTACCTCAAAGTTTGATTCGTCTGACCATACAATATTTGACCAATCCTCTTCAGTGAAGCTTTTGTATTTTAAAGCCCATTTATATCGAGCCTTTTTGTTTTTGTCTAGCTTTGCGGCCATTTAGACCAACTTCTTGAAGCCTTCGGCGAACAGTTCGAGTAGAAATCGGTCTATTAATTTGCTCTGATAGTTCGGCAGCGAGGACCAAAGAAGTTTTTTCCGATTTTTCAAAGATTCTCTCGTCAATATTCGGTCTTCGCGATCTGTAGTGATCCGTTTGCGGCCAGATCTAGGCCTATCTTTATGTGAACTGGTCTGAGAGAATCGCTGGATAGTGTATTGTACACATCGACGCGAGCACTTCACTGTTTTTGCAATGTCTACCTGGGACTTCCCTTGTTCATGGAGAACCTGTATTTTCGCACGTTTTTCAATGCTCAGTTCATTCGTTTTTGCCATATTACAAGAGTTGAACTCAGATTCTCGAAATAAAATCATCAATATTGCACTAAATCACTTGACTGTTCACAATGAGCGATAGCATCAAACTGATGAACACGCACTAAAAAGGTAAAACTGACTAGTCTCCAAAAAACTACGTGTTTTAACGACAGTAAGGAGATAAGAAATTATTTACAAACCGGTTTTGATACCTACAAATATTTGTATAACCATTAGTTTTTCTTTTCGTCTATCATTATAGCGTACGTGAAATATTTTCGGGGTGCTCAGTACTTCTGGCCAAGGCAGTATTTATACGCCTCCAACCCCAGTAATTCTCTCCGGCATATTTCACTAATCGTAGATGTCCCAGTACATTTACCAATAAAACTCCCAATATATCTCCTACAATTGGATGTCGATATGTGCGACCTCGTCCCTCGATGGCCAAGTGTCGTCGTCGGTGGTCATAGGTCACAGTCGGCAGTCGCTTCCACGCTACTGTGGGCTGCATGCACTGTGCATGGTGTAAAAAGGCTAACTTGTGCCAAACATAATGCTTTACGAACTGATGACAGCGTAGTGTGGGAAGTACATGGTCCACTTACTTCACCCCATTTTTTATCAGGTATTTTGGATCATTCTGAACAAAAAAAGGCCTCCAGTAACTTTTGTCTAATGTTGACCGTTTTCGAGCTATAACCGATTTAATGTCAAAAAACCCTAAAACTTGGTATATATAATTTTTTAGGTTGCCACGCACCTGAATAAAGACCCCCAAGAGTATTTGAAGAGTAGTTTATTTTAAAGCTTGGTTAGGTCAAAATTGGCGAACTTTTGATTATTGCAGACTGCATCATCTGTTTTACCTGCCTTTACTTATTCTGCTTTGCATTGCAAAGCATTATCCATTTTGCCACATACAACTAAGTGGCTATGATTATACCCAGAGTCAGAGATAGAGCGTATAAAATCGGCAGGTAGAAATTCCGTGAGCAAATCGCACGATCTCGCAGTAAAAGTTGGAATTTTGGAACAGTTGCGTCTCACGAAGCTACACAATAACAATAGACTGTCGGAAATGGGGATCAAGATAGCTGTGAGTGGAGATGGGCTTGCTCGACGTTCGCTTGTTCCTCGTTTGCTGTCGGGTTTGTCGTTTGTTTTGTGCGGCAGGTCGTGATGTTACACTGCATCGAGATATTTTTGGCCTTAAATACAAACAGAAGAAAGTTAGGTGCGGGTGACAACTGCTTTGTTTCCAGCGTATCGAAGGTTAGGGACTTGACGCTTTTCACACGAGTATACTATTATTGAGACAAATATTGTTATAAACTGTTTTACAAGTTAATTACATTATTCTTGAAGGTAATTAAAAGGCCCCGCATCAAGAGGAACAAAAAATTATCACATTTTAAAATACAACCTTTTAATTGAAATTAAAATAAATAAAGCAAACTAAAAAATTAAAAATAATTTTTCCGTTTTAAAATATTTATACGATGATGAAGCTCCTTCATCTCAAGTTTTCAAATAAAAGCATGTTAAACCCTTTTTTCATCCTGCTGTCAAAACGTAATACTAATCAAAAGCTTGCATTTAAAAATGTATTTTCTATTTTATTTATTACTTTTCAATGTTTATGATGTCAAGTAACTAGTTTGATAATCGCTATGAAACTTTCATATGTTTTATTAGTATGATTGTATGACTGTAAAAAGTATAAATCGTAACGTTGCGGTGGCCGCCATATTGGATTTAGAATGACACCACTATGCTTATTATTTTTCTTACATCAAGCCCTTCCATTTGATACCCATGTCGTTGGGGTGACTCTGAAATATGAAAACCGCCATTTTGGGAGGGTCGCCATATTGGATTCAGTTTGCTTATTGCGTTTCGCTCCTCAAGCCCTTTTATTTGATACCTATATCATAGGGGTGACTATGAAAAATGTAATGTAAATTTTGCGGCGGCCCCCATATTGGATTTAGAACGTCTCTTTGCTCATTAAGTTTCTCTCATCAAGCTCTTTCGTTTGATACCTATCTCATAGGTTGACGATGAAATATGTGAACCGCGAACAATTGGAAGTAGATGACGTCATTTAGCTTATTGTGTTTCTCTCATCAAGCCCTTTTATTTGTTACTTATATCATAGGGGTTACTATGAAAATGATGAATCGCTTATTTTGTAGGATCCGCTATATTGGATTCAAAATGGCGGCAGTATTTGTATTGTCATGCAAAGCAAACGTGTGTATAAAATATCAGCTCAATTGCTAAGTTTAACTGATTGAAAATTCAGTTCCAAGATTTGTCAGATAAATACGTTCTTCTAACGGTCAGTGTAAATAAAAGCTTGTAAAAATATTTCCTGGAGTGGTCAAAAAATGTAGGGGCCGAAAATACCTTCAAAATAAGACCTTACTCGGCCAGTTTGATGTAACGGGTGATTTATTATTAAAGAAATGTCAAAAATCGTTGGTTTCTACATTTGTTTTTTTATTCTTTATTGGAAAATATATAACGGTAAATTTAAAATAGTAGCAAAAAACTAAAGTTTCATTAAACATACTCAGGGTGTTACTAAGGACCTAAAAAGTCTGACTGACTACATTTTTATGGTATGAAAGTTCTTCAGGCCTTCATGTTCCTTGTTAAAATGCCACCTTTTGTGTTTCACAGCAGATATTCATCCAAGAAAAATCACCGGAACACCCAAAAATAGTCGGATGCGTTCTTTTTGTAAGAAATCCGTTAGGCTGAAATCGGGAGATCCAGTTGGCTACATGCGTGTAATGTTGTATTTTTAGCGCTATTGCTCATGTGCTAATGAACTCCAAAAGCATGGCATATATATCATGTTATCAGCGTATTCAACTTTCTCCTAAAGGAAGTCGTATCGTTAACGTTAAGTATTGTAATAAATATTAGCAGGTACAAAGTTGCTGCTGGTCATTGGCGGGTAACTAACAAACCACCGGTTTTAGTATCGAAAGAATTAAATTTTGCAGGAAGCTTGTAAATACAGGTAAATAGTTGCACTTTGCATAGCTTTTGCCCCAAATTAGGAAGTTTGGTAGATTCAGTTTTCTCTCTGGAAATTCTTTTGGGGAATTTCAAGTGAAATGGGAATTTTTTCGAATTAAAAAGCATTGTAGTGGGATATGAAACATAGCGTTTTATATTGGAAATTGTCTGTACTGTTTGGTGAAAAAATCAAATTTGAAATTAAAAGAAAACTTAATGTGCTAAACCGGGAGTAAACATTTCAAACCAAAATTTGGGCAACTTCGCATTTATTTTCGTTTTTTTAGTCTAAAATATAGCCTAAAGTGTGTTTTGAATACATGAGAAGTTTTGAACTAGTACGCTGATTAATCAAGGAGATACGTATTTTTATGTACATACATGTCTCCATGTCACCATGCGTATGACGTTAGGCCCTCGCTTAGGTCGACTGGTTTGCGAGATATTGTATTAATAGGCTACCCTATGAGTATTTTTCAGCTCTAATGATCAATTTAAATATATTTTGAATTAAAACTATAGTATACTTGTATACGACATTCTTAATTATTGAAACTTAAAAAATATGGTGCAAAACCGAAAGTAAATGCTTCAAGTGGTAACTTACGTAACTTCTACCATTTTTGTGTGAATACATAATTGCAGGCATCTCAAATCTACGACCCTCGTGTGCCTGACGCTTATGTATGATTGGTAAGGGGCATAAAAAATATATATATAGCATATAATTCATTTTTTAGCTTTGTTTTTGGTTCTAGCTCTTTTTAAGTAAACAATCTGGAAATACGTTAATTATTTTAAAAAATCGTGGAAAATGAGGTATTATTTAATAAGGCAGTAAGGAAGCGACCGCCGACTGCGACGCACGACCATCGGCCGGACCACGGCGCACCAGTATCGACAAGGGAGATATTTTTGAGTTTGAGCAACTTTTATTTTTTTCTTTTCGGACCTTTTCTCCGATGCCACTGGACTGATTTTCAAAGACTGAATAGCTTTTTCCTCCCTAGCATATAACATCTCAAAACATCCAAAAACATAATAGCTCGAAACTTTTTGCAATTGCAATACCTCCTCACTAGTGGGCGTGGGAAGTAAAAAGACTGCTGAAACCTGAATTCTGGGTCCTGATCCCTTCTGCAGTGTTTGCCCATTGTAGCCACGATATAACTATGATAAAGGAATACAAAGTAGTGAAAACACCGAGCCTTTATCAGCGATTTTTTTTTTGTAAATATTTTTTCGTATTCTGTTGCTGCTCCCAAATTTCAATAGCTTTAATCGTAAACGCTATAGCAACTTGTACATCATAAAATAAAAGCTTGGAAGAAGCATGTATTATAGAAAATAATACGGTATCGTCTAGATGTAGAGGCAAGAACAAGAAGTGCATGTATTTTCTAGACACGAAACATCTGTCGCGTTCACAGACAAGTAAGAAAAAAAAACATCGTCTCATAGTGTGCCTGCATGGTCGCTCGTCACTTGTTCTGGTTTATGGTTACCTACCGGGGCTTGATAATTTCTTCCGGTTCTGGTGCTTTATTTCTTATTTTTGCTTCTTAATTACTTTGTCGGCAAACCTTAATATTATGTGAAAAGCATCTAAAAATAGCACGACTAAAAAGTTCTGAGGGTTTCGTTGCTTATACTTTTTTGAATGTTTCTCTTTATGGATTGCATGATGGCCAGGACTTATTTTTCTCATTATTACTCATTATTTTTAGGGTACTCATTTTATTCATTTTTTTAATTAATTACTCATTTTCATTTCTCATTTATTTTCTTCGGACGCTTCCACAAAGACATATTGAATTCCCCTTAAAACGAAAATCAAACATCGTTAAGCATTGGTAGCTAAAACCAAATGACACTTAATGTTACTCCTCGCGTCAGTTGACTAGAAAATATTAATATGTTTAAATATGGTGAATCCAGAAATGTTTTTTCGGATCTGGATGATATGTAAATCACAAAAAACTATGTCGTATGACACTCACTTTCCTTATAACCCTCTAGAACTCTGGTATATTGTTCGGATTTTGGTGGCAGATGAGTGTTATCATGTCGTACTAATTTGTAGATTTTGAAAATATGTCCAGCGGCTGTGGAGCTGTGAACAACAAACGAAAAATCGGAGATTATCTCCAGTCCCCGTAAACTCTTCAGGTGCATAAGGGCCCGCTTAAGCGGCCTATGCACTGGCTCCTTATGGTGACCGGAATGCCTCTAATTTCAAGATTCATTCATTCCCCGTAAACTCAGTTATTCGACATTTCTGAGCTCGCGAGCTACGTCAGACCACTTTAAGTGCTGAAAACTGTGAAACCAGACATTTCTCACATTAATCTTTTTGCTTTAATGACGTATTTTCGTGCTCCCAGAATTTCAAATAGATTTGAACCATAAAGTTGGACTACTGAGTTAATCCAGTTGAACCCACTTTTTTCCGCATATAACATGAAACGCTAAATGGTCAAGTGGTCATGTCTGGAAATGCTAAAACCAATACGCTACAGGTACCTATGCAGCAGCAGAACGAATGTTCTTCGTTCGAACTCAGAAAAGTCACTAGTGCGGCATTTTTACTTCCCGCACTTAGTGACGAGAAAGTATTGTAATCGCGGAAAATTTAGAAAATGAGATTATGTTTTTTAGATGTTATATGACATGTACCTCTCGAGAAACCGTATCACTTACTTCCGTCTGCCTGTCTGTCGGTCGATCTGTCCGCTACTCCTTGGCCCATCCATAACTTGAAAACTACCCGGTGGATTTTGACGAACCTTCCACACAAAGTTACTACTTTGCCAAGGACAAAAGAGCTTTGTTGTTTTCCAAAATGGGTTCAGTGGCGGAGGAGCGGTAGGAAAAAAACAAAAAAGATAAAATCCACTTAAACTCGTTTTTTGATGTTTCAGAGGCTCTTGATCATTTCCGAAATACTTTTTTAGGAGTAAAAGATGTTGTAGAGGGTATTACTCAATTTTCTAGTTTATTTACACGTGTATTAGACAAAATTTTTACATACAATTGATTTCCAAGTACATTTCGCCTTGAATCACACATTCAGCGATGCCGCTTTTTCCTACAGTCATTGAAATTAACGGTTAATTACTCTACTTTTTGTTAATGTTTAACCAAACTTATAAAATGGTTATAAAGTTTCGTTTAATGATCATGGTCTTTAGTCGCCCCATCCGTCCTCAGAAATTTAATTTTTACACATTTTTTCAGTGAGATGCTAGTTTTTTCAAGATCTCCGGCCTGTGGCCACCCTGTACTTGTGTTGCACTGATCCAAATTATTCATGTCTCTCTATGATTTGCATATATTGAAACATTTCAGCTTGATTTATTTATCCACATTCTTTCACTTGTCAATGGAAGTACCGTGGCAAAATCCTAGAGGTGCGCATTCAGATTTCACCGATGTCAGAGTTTTTCTGATTTTCGCCTACTTTAGAGTTTGCAGCGGCAATATCTTTTGTTTGTTTCACAAGCGACAAAATACTTCACGGTACTGCTTTTATAATGGTCGGAGATTTTAGATCCGACTCTGTTCTACAACACCGACCTCCAGATTGATAACAACGTCGTTATCAGTGTCCATAATTACCGAACGCGTGAGACAGTTTGTTGGTCAATTTCCACCATGGCTCTGGGTCATCTTCAAAGGCACATTCCACAGCAAATTCCGCCGGCATAGCGATCAGGGGCATTGTTCCGCTTTATGAACCTCTTCCGCATTAAACTCGGACATTCTCAGTTCCCAGACGCGCTGCTGGTTCCCACAGGGAGCGAAGACCTTCTAAGCCGTTTGCAGGACAATGGACATTCCGTTTTCCACTCGTTTCGACGTCATACAGTTTAGCTAGCGTCAAGATGTGTAGATATCAATACTACCGTATTTGTTTTTATACTGATGCACAGTGTTGCAATCACGATTTTTACTGCCTACGCCTCCTGGCGGGAAAGTATTTTCAAAAATGAGATAAGGTGAAGTACCGCTTGAATTTCGATGAAATTTTGACACAATGTTACTACAATTTCAACAGAATCGAGTAAATATTTTTTAAGATATTGATATTTCTTTTTAAATTTATCACCCTGTATCGTGAAAACAAATAGAAATGTTTTTAACTTTTTTTAACAAGGTAAAATATCTCCATGTACAAGCACCCTGTACAATTGAAAGGCACCATATTTAACATAATATACAGGGTGGCCCGTCCATGTGTGAACAGAATATTACTTATAAAAAAATACATTTTGGGAAAATCTATTTATGGGATGTTATACATGACATTTGAGGGCACATTTCTAAAATATTGGTCATTATACAGGGTGTCCCAATTTCGACCTACATATCAAAGTTGTGATTTTTCAAATGGAATGCCGCAAATTTTATTGCATATTTGGATAAACCAATTCAAAATAAGAAAATTGATATAACATACTATGGGGTTTTGGTAATTAGCTACTGAGATACTTAAGGTGTTTTGTCTAGAAAAACCCCCCACTTCGGCAACCTCCCAGTCCGCCATTTTGAAATTTGGAGTGCTGAATTTTCTATCAAAAAAACTTACACACCTCAGCCTTTATCTTATTTGTTACTTTTTCGAATTTCATTTTTTGCTCATACAAGGGGGTCAAAAACGCAAATTGTAGTTTTTCTCAAAAATTTCAAATGAATCAGCCTGTATATTTGTGCAAGTGTGGATTCAATTTTTACAAGCTCTTTTTTGATACTAGACACATAAGGGTTTTTACGGCTATTTTTTCGGTTATTAGCACGTCTTTTATGGAACGGCCTCATTCCCTAAAATATAGCATCATCCTTGGAAACAAATAAATTGTTGGTTAGTTACAAACTGTCAAAATTATCTTTGTGATCATTATAATAAAAACGTGTTTGAAAATGATTTTTTCTAAAGAAGAATATGGTGTTCGTTTTGGGTGAAGCCCTACGAAATAGTTTCCTAGCATCTCGTATTTATAAGCAACGGTACCACATCCGGCCGGAGACATTTTCCACACTACGAGAACGTTTTGAATCAAGTGGGTCAATGGAGTATAGTAAAAAATGTATTTGTAATCCAAGTGTCATCAATGAGGCGAATCAGTTGGAGGTTCCATCCCTATCGCCTATGCTTGCATCAAGGCCTTCGTCCTCAGGATTTCGCAGCTCGAATGAAGTTTAGTAGAATAATACTAAATAAAGTGAGTGAAGACCCTACTTTCCTGGATAAGGTTCTTTTTAGCGATGAGGCAACTTTTAACGGCAATGGTGTTGTCAACAGGCATAACATGCACTATTATGCGAGGGAAAATCCTTATTGGGTTAGGCAAATAGATTTCCAAAATAAATGGAGCTTGAATGTTTGGGGAGGAGTTATTGGCAGACAAGTTATCGGGCCTTCCTTTTTCGACAACAGATTAACAGGAACAGAATACTTGAATTTTTTGATCGAGCATTTCCCTTTGCTTTTGGAGGATGTCAACCTGCAAACTCGGATGCATATGTACTTCCAACATGACGGCGCACCTGCCATTATCATAATCGTGTGCGTAACTATTTGGACACCTGGAGTAACAACCGTTGGATCGGTCGTGATGGGCCCATATCTTGGCCTCCTATATCACCAGATATGACACCGATGGACTTCTTCCTATGGGGCTACGTTAAGCAAGTTTATAGATATCCACCATCTACCCCGGAAAATATGAAGGAAAGGATTAAAGATGCTTTCCTGAACATAAGGGAACACATGCAGAGGGATGTGAAACGGTCGTCTATCCAAAGACTACGGCCGTGTATTCAACATAGTGGAGATATTTTCGAGCAGTTTTTATAGATTAGGTCTTGAGTAGTGATAGTTGTTTGTTTATGTTGTTGTTATAGTTGTTTTTCTCTATTATGCTTGAAGTTGATTTATACTGTTCTGTTTGTTATTAGTTTTTACAACAAATCTGTACTCTTACAGGTAATATGGAACTAGCCCACTGTTTGTGTTTCGTTTCCATGGATCATGTGATTTTTTTCCTTAATTTTGGAGTGTTCTTCTATTAAAAGCCTAATAACTCAAAATATAGTGACTTTATCTGAATCAAACCTTATACCAAAAAAAGCTTATAAAAAACTTAATCCAAACTTGCACAAATATACAGGGTGATGCATTTGAATATTTGAGAAAAAGTACAATCCGCGTTTTTGACCACCCTGTATGAACAAAAATGAAAATTCGAAAAAGTAACAAACAAGATAAAAGCTTAGGTGCGTATTTTTTTTTTGACACAAACTTCAGCATTCCAAATTTCAAAGTGGCGAATTGAGGGGTTGCCGAAATGGAGGGTTTTTCTGGAAAAAATACCTTACATCTCAGTAGCTAATTACCAAAACCCGATAGTATGTTATATCAATCTTCTTCTTTTGAATTGCAATAAAATTTGAGACATTCCATTTAAAAAATCACAGCTTTGATATGTAGGTCAAAATTGGGACACCCTGTATAATTGCCAATATTTTAGAAATGTGCCCTCAAATGTCATGTATAACATGCCATAAATAGATTTTCCCAAAATGAGTAATATTCCGTCCACACATGGATGGGCCACCCTGTATATAAAATAAAGGTTTCAAATTGAAAAACTGACTTTCGAAAGTAAAAGGAATGAATTTTCTAGGAAAATTTGACCGAAACGTGAAAGAAAAGTCGACACAGTCTAACTTCCCGGAATCCGACTAGTGTTGGTAAACAGCTTAGAGGCTTCACGTCCGTCGAGAATCATCTCTATATCCTCCCGTGCCTTGTTTCTGTTGAAATTGCACTTGTTTCCGGAAATTCAGACTTTGGAGAGCTTCCGAGTGTGCTAAGCGTTGAATTTTTCACGTTCTTGTTAACTCTAACTGAACTTCGAGCTCACTACGCTTGTTTTATGTTATTCATAGTATAGACCGATTTATATATGGGATTCTATAGTAATGCCTTTATTGGGTTGACAGCAGTACAGTTTGTATATGTAAGACCCTTCAGTGCAATAAGGCGTAATGAAAGACTAAATATAATTGATGTATCCACCATGATAAAATGCATCAAGCGGCACTGTAGTGACATAACTTTGACATGTTAGATACATAATTTTAGACAAAACTGCATAAAAGCTTATTACATGCCTAGGTTGAAAACTAGCTCATTACCTCGCATCTCTTTTTTGTCTCGAATAATCGCCAAAAAATACTATTTGGTCGAGATAAAAGGTGGCTTCGAAATAAACGATTCACCGAATCGCATGAGCTGCAAAAATCCGAAATTAGACGATAAAATATTGCTTATTTCAATAATGCAATTACTACAATGTAAGTTAGCAATATCTGATGGAAAATGTAAAGTGTGATAATTGTTTATAAATGCTCGCGAGACGTACCCATATAACAATTTATAACATCAAGGTCACGTATGTGTGATGTGTGCCTGCAATACTTTAGTGTCTGTATTACAGTTTACATAATTTCATTTTGCTTTACTTTGATATTTAGCAAGGCTGTCATTACTCATTTATATCCTATGATACAAGTTTGGAGAAGCATGTGCATACTTACGTTAGGAACTGTCGTCTATACAGGGTGTCCTGAATTTTGGGACTTTCCTTTTCAGAGTCAAGTACTGCCCTGCCACCTCTTCCTAAAATTTACAACATTTGAGGCTATCTAGTTCTTCAAGTATATTCAACCAGACGGCTTTGCACGATATAAGCAAACATGTGCAGCTCTGATGGAAATAAACATCTAGGACGACGACGATGTTCTGAGAACACTCGCTGAGTATAGTATTTTGAAGGCACTTCTATCAAATCGATAACTACGTTATTGCTTTAGGAATGTGCCAATTTCGGTATTTCAAACACGGTTTGTTTATAAACTAAGTTAACTTAGTCACGCGACGCCTGATTTGGTTACTGGCTCACTCACATTAATGGTTTGTTCATACAGTAGTCGAACACTTGTCGGTGACTGTCAAAATCAGAGTTAGAGAGATGTTACCTGTTCGTACAGTTTCTGACTGTTTGCCGACAACAGTCCGCTGTTCGTATATAACCTTCTGACAGTTCAGAGAACGCCAATCAATCAGTGACAACTATCAGAATGAGTCGAAACTTTCTTGAGGACTAATATTGCTTCGCAAAAGACATTTACCGATCGATGACTCTTCTCTAACGGACAGTCACCGGTGGGCCGTCGCCGATCTAGCTTTCTTCTACCGCTAAGCTAAATGCTTTACTCCTAAAAGCTCTCCACGATAATGCCGCCACGCTATGGCCTATCAGATAGACTAGCCTGACTGGCCTCCCATCCTGTCGAACTTCGTACATCCAGATCTGGCCGATACGACCGCTCCTATGTCTCTAGTGTATCGAGATTGCGCGGGTATATGGAGGCTTTTCCCAGTTCTACCAATCTTAGGCAGTTTAAAAATCGGATTAACAAAGTTTCTTTGAACTCCTCATAGCAGTCTCGCTGCCCTGACATTCAGGCTTTGCATGCGCGGCTGCTTGGGAGTAAAAAAAACTATGAGCGATATAATAAGCAGCGAACACACGGGAATGTCCGAATTTTCTTCGGAAGAGAGAATGAAACCCAACAACCTGAGTTTTGTGGAAGGAACGATTTTTTGTAAAATATTCGAGTGAGCAAGACAGTCGCGGAAAAAAATTTAGTGAAATTCTGTGGTAGTAACCATTTTAAATATGAGGCAGCGCCATATAGAAAACTAACTCCGTATAAAGAGACAAACTTTTAAGGTTTGCTGGATATCAAACAGCCATCTTCAGGATGTAGCTGATAGGTTCAATGTTTCCGTGAATACCCTTCATTCAGTTATGTCCAGATTGACCAACTTTTTGAGGAGTCTGGCACCAGAAATGATAAAATGGCTAATAGAAGACGAAGTATATAGGACGAAGCAATATTTCTATAATAAATAATAGATTTCCTAGAATCTTTGGCATCATTGATGGCACCCATATGAAGATTGAAAAACCAGAGGGTAATCCATTATCATATATTAATAGAAAATGATGCTGCTCTAAACAGGCTGGTGTGATAATAATCACCTCAAAGTTCATCCAGCAGACCTGTGAGGTGTCAGAGACTAGTGATGGCGATGTACTTTATGGTTGCGCTATCAAGTCAATTATACGTATATTCGGCTATAAGTTGTCTCGACTAAAGTTTTTAATAGGGCTATGATGTCTAATATAAAATTATCTGCTTTCAAAGTATATGTATTCATATTTGGTGCAATCTCAAATCACGTCAAGTTATCAAAATGATTCGTACTCAATATTTTGTTTATTGGCCCTGTAATTGCAGAAATGCAATTCCTAGATTCATTGTGAAAAATCTGAGGTCAAATCTTTCAAGAACCATAATTAATACTATTTTTTTGTGAACACTAATCTTTCCGAAATTTTGGTTACAGATATAAAATGCCGAATTACGCGATTACTTTGTTCCTACCAGTGTTGCTAGTAGTCATGATGATCAACTTTGCTATCTCAGATATTTATATATATATATATATATATATATGTACATATATATATATATATATATATCCATATTTCTGCTTGTAGTATGTCTCAAGGGCGAAAACTTATGATTTTCCCTTGATGAGTTTTTGTATTTTTGTAGTCTCATTTCTTTTTGTCCATGTTGGGAACTCTGTGAAACTTATAGGTATTTAAGCAGATCTTGGTAACTGTAATTATGCTCAGCCGTTTTAGCTTTTTAGTCTATATTCTCCCGTTGTTATTCAAAGACGTTAAATCCTTGTAGTATTTTTCTTATTTCGTTTAGTGAGAGTATGCGGATAGTTTGAGAAAATATCTTTGTATTTATTACAATATATGAAAATGCTCAAGTTTGACATACTTTTTTTTTAACCTTTATCACAAAATCTTCAAAACTGGTCATTTCGTTTTCTTCGATCAGCTTTGGGTTGGACTGGAGCTAGAATATATATACTGTTTGTGTATATGCTTCAAGACTGGGAGACAACACTTAGGGAACAAGAACCGTACTATTCTAGTTTGATAAAAACATATGTACAATACACTTTTCATGCATAATCATCGCAGGTGTTTATTCAGAATTCTTAATTTTTGCTTCTTCAACTTGTCATTCGATGTGTGGAATCACATTCCTCCGAATGTATGTCCATACTTTTTAAATGAGAGTTGAATGGGAATTACTCAGTAAGACTACTCGACATTTTTTGGTGATGTTATTTTTCTAGAAAGTGTTCCTGGTTATCCCACACTTGAGGAAAATTCAAGCTCTTCCGGGGTGTCAGATGATGGAATGCTAAAGTCTTCAAAAACACTGAAAATTATCCCAGATGCTGAATTTGGCAACATTGAGAAGATCTAATGCTCTTCGAGAATTCTCTTCGTTTTGTATGCCTGACAAACAGTCGACATTAATAGGTATAACCATTGACGGAGCAAGATGTAATTGAAAAGCATTTTCATGCCCTTGTCGAATACAATACCTACTTTACAATTCTACAGTAAATGATTTGAATCTATGTGTTAACAAATCGTTTACTTATGGAAACTCAAACATGAAATGTAAAGTATGGCAATTAGAAGAACTTCATTCTCCTTTCCACGCAAAAGAAAGGATGTATTTTGGATAGCAAATGTCGCGTTTTTAAGGATACCTTACCCTGGTAGAAATTTTTTATTAACAAAATAGGAACTTTAATATTATCTCATGTTAGGTCACCTCAGTATAGACCGATCGATGTTGAGAAGTTTTACGTAATAACCATGCAGCGCATTTTTTTAACTTCATATAACATTTCAATTAGAAGGCTCACTAACACTTAAGCGCTTCTAAGTTTCCCCATTAAGGCATCATTTCATTATCTTATTATCTTATTCGACGGTAGCACCATTTCCCGCGAGTATATTATAAAGGCAGGGCCTCGGAAAATGACCCTATAATTGCCTTCCTCCCCGTAATCACATTTACCACCCGTAAGGAAAACATTCAGTGAAGCTGTATACCAAAGTATACATACTTGCAATAGTAGGTTACTCAGTCCCTGGAAATCCCAGTTCCGAAAGTCTGTGGATTTCCAAGAAATTTGATACAGACGGTTTTTTCATTAGTTTTAGGAAAAAGCATGAACTTCTTAACAAAAATATGAATATGATGTATGTTTTGAAAAAAAAATTCGTTCGCGTTATATCATCTATTGTACGGAAGGTCACGACTTAACTAAAATTTTGTTCCAATAAGCAGCTCAGAACTAAGTCAGAATTATTTTTCTGCGCATGCCCGAGTGAGTACAGCTCAGAACTAGTTCCGGACTATTTTGATGGAACAGAAAATAGGCTACCTGACTCATATCAAATTACATGTAATAAATGAGTATTTCTTACAGTATTTGGCTTAGGTAAACGAAATATATCGATTTTAATTTTTAAAAGCACAAGATAATATAAGACCGATTTAAAAACATTTTTTTATTTTTGATATGAAACGGTGATGTGACGTCATGCAAATTGTAAACAAAGAAACGTGATTCGTATGTCACTCGTGGAGTAACTTTGTCTTCTAATATTTCTGAAAACTCCTAATCAACGTAAAGTTTTCTCGTTTGACATATTGATGGTTGACCATTTTTTTGCCTTCAAATCAGATTTATGCTCTCCTGAGCTGAGGAACATCAAGACTTCCATATAAGTACAGTGAATCGGATATAATGATAGACACAAAGAAAGAATAAGTAATACACTTACATAATCCTTCATTTCAGAAGTCTTTCAAAACTAAGCTCACGCACTCAACCTCTGAATAATTTTATTTCTTCTGATGTTGCCATATGTTACGTCCAACTTAAACGAGACTATAAAATCTGCACAGAAAAATGTAAAATATGTCCCGAACTCCCGAACCATAAGGTATACTCCAAGCAATACACAGTGTTGAATATATTTATTTCCCTGGGCACTTAATCCACAGCATTTCTGGGGTTTTTATCGATGTGTTTTATACATTCCTGGACGTTACAGAAACGATAATTAGGTACTAGGAGTATATTTTTCATGTAAACTAGTAGAATTCATGTTCATATGTTTGAAAGTTTGAGAGCTTATGTTGCTGTCACATGATGTTTACGAATGGTATGACGTGAGAGCTGATTAATATATAGGCCAAACATGGCTAACAGTGTTTTCGCCTGTCTAAGAGAGTTGTATTTTTAAATTGAAGTTTTACGATCCTTCAGGTCTAAAAAAATATAGTGTTAATTTTGTTAGCCGAAAAGAACAAATATTAACTATTTAGAACCGACTTAAAAAAGGCTCAACTTTTCTATTACATGGCGTAAATATAACCTTATTTGAAGTGATATTTACAATTATCAAGTTGCCATATGTTACACGTGGAATTTAGGATAATTCATTGTTTTTTGACGCAACGCAAATCTTTTAAAAACATTGGAAAACGAGATGGCAGATTCGACACTTGGGGAAATACTTTAATAAAATAAAAAAGGAGTATCATTTCACCTTTAGACATCATAATAATCCTAAAATTATCAACACTTGACTATGAAATCTCCTGGAACTGAGCTATTACCAGCTCAAGATCTTCATCCTCACTTGAAGCTGTTAGAAAGTAATCTACATCATCACCGAATATTTCAAAATGTGTAATAAATGGTAAATAAGCGGTCAAGATTTAGGTTTGATATATGAGAAGATTGAAAAGTTAGAAGAGGCACGGAATGTCCGCCACCAAATCCAGCTTTCCAACTGGAACAGCTCATCGACGCGATTTATTCTGTAAGCGCACATGTACTATCAAATTCGAGCTTTCCTCTCTGAACTAGGATCTTCATTCTTGAGTTTGAGGCAGTAGAAATTGTGAGAGAAAATGGCAAAAAGTGACCAAGAAATGTATTCCTGAAATCAGTTCTACCGAAAAGTGATAAAAATGAATTCATTTTAGAGTCGCGATTTCTCGGACCAAGAGAAACAGGAAAAATTAGTAGAAAATAGCGCTGTATAACCTAAAAACTATTGCGAAAAATGGATAAGATAATTTCAATCAATTGATGTATTGAAACGATATTATTAACAAGCATGTAGAAGAGGCAGTTGAGGAATGGGAGAATGGGAGTGATATTCTTGGGCACTGAGATCCTTTCATAATTTCGGATCGAAAATTTGTACAGATGTGTTTAGGTTGACCAAAAATTTGATGTATGAATTGCTGGAGATATTGACTCCATTCATACAACCACCCCCACGAGCTTTGGCACTTTCGATCACAACAAAGACAAGAGTAGATATTAAGTTTTAGTCATTCTAAAACAGTATCATCCTTTAACCTATGATTGTATTTTACCTGGTGCATTCGGGGGTGCTCTCGGAGAAATTCATTTTATCCTTTTGTTCATTTGTAATGTGTTTTTTAAAGTTTTCGGCGCCATAGATAAAATTATGAGGACCAAAGCCTTTGGTTACTTTTTGACTGTCAAAATTGTCTCCATTTTGATTGGTTTAACACGTTTACCCAATCCTGGCAACCCTGTGTCTTGATTTCCTTTCTCCTTTCTATCGAGTCTTTTCAAGAATACAGTATTTTCAAATCGATAGAAAAGCGGGGGAGTAGAAAAAGAGAGGGAGTTTCATTTTCTATTAAGCTCAAGAATAGGGGCACAGAACGTTAGAACCAGTTCGGAACCGGTGCGGAATCAGTTCGAAATTTGTTGGAACAGAGAACTGCCAGTTACGGAATCAGTTGCATGTTCTGTTGTAACGGTAATATTGATCTGCACATGCTATGTTCAGTTCAGTACTAGTCGGCGGTGTGTTGGAACAAAATTTAGTCCATTGAGGACTGAAAAAGAATGTCTTGTTTCGAGGAGAGTTGGCGGTACCGCTTGAGAAGTTCAGACATGGAAGATGTTTCCGCCAGAGATCCTACTAGTCTTTAGATTCTTTATACTTCACTGAATACCTACTATCTTTGAAGCAGCTCATGATATGATCCATTTCCAAGGCATAATGATAAAATAACACCACGCAAATTGTTATTATTCAGGACCTTATCTCCGGGATATATGACCGGCTACTCCATGTTATTACGGCTATTCTCTCAGAAGTAATTAAGGGGGGTTGTATAAATACGATCGACGACTCTAATTAATCAAATAATAAGCAATTTGAGGTTAGAAAAACTTTCTCTTTTTAAACTCAAATAAATCGTGAAAGCGCCCTAAAAGTTCAATAGCTATGGAATGACATACAGGTTTTGAAAATAACTGTAGTGGCAGTACCCTAAAATTTCGGTTCTTATGCGCCGGTTGATCGAACAGTCAGTCTTCAGCTATTATGGAGACAAAGCTGACGCGTAAGCAGACGCCTAAATACCAGAGCACCGTGTCTACGATTAGGAGCTTAAAGAACCTTTGTTAATCCGATTTTTGAACTGCTTTAATGTTGGTAGAACTGGGAAAATCCTCCTCAGGTAGATCTCTATAACCTAGGGACAAAGGAGCAATCGACACGGTTAGGATGGGAGGCCGAAGTCAGATGGGTCTGTCTGGCAGGCACATCGCGCGGTGGCATCATGGAGGAGAGCTCTGAGGGGCAAAGCCCGTTGACATTGCGGTAAAAGATAGCTAGATTGCCGACGGCCCGTCGGTGCGAAAGAATCCCGAGACTGTTCGTTAGAGAAGAGATCAATCAGTCGGACAGTTCTACTCTGAACGGAGCTTGGATAATGTAGTCGGGGCGGCAGGACCCTAAATATGTAAGTAGTACTTGAGGCTAGGTCTTATCTCGGTCTTCTACAGAGTGAGGAGGTTACGAGGAGGAAGGTCTCTTACCCCTAAACAAATAGTCCGGCGTATTCCCAGCAGCTGCCGCTATTGACGAGATATGTTCGTGCCAGATAAAGTCCTCGGTGATTTGGACTCCGACCAACCGACATAAACGGATCCTTGGCAGAACTCGGCCATCCATCGGAATCGGATGAGCGCTAGGTCGATTTTGGTGCTTCATGGTATAGTAAACTGTATCAAGTTTTTGCGTCCCCCAGCAGTGATTACCTCCAGGTCTATCGTCGGAGAGGAAGTTGCTGCTGGTCTTTTCTCTACCTCACCGGCAGTTTACCAAACAACCATGCAGTTGGAGTCCTGTAATTAGGCTTTGTCTTTTTAGTTGTTTGGATATGAAAACGATGCATCAACAACATATTTCTGAAGGTGATCGATCACCAGATCATACGCATTTCAGTAGCACATTATTTGTACATCTCACTGCTACCAAACCGGTTGAGAATTTGAAATTAAAATCGAGAAACTAGAAAAAACAAACCGATATGTATACACAACTATCAGGGATTTCAATCAAAGACGAGATGTGAGATCAGATGGAATTGACAGGATTCCTGGCATGTTTATTTGATTTGATTTATTTGTTAGGGTAATATTGATGTACCAGTGCCAGAAATGTAGAACGAAGTAATTGCATTTACTTAGACAAGTAGGGACTATCAGTTAAACTGCTTTGTAAAGATTCGGCAATTTTAAAACTAGATAATAACGGTATGAGGGTGCTTATGTTTTGAATAATTGCAAGATGATACAACGTGGTTCACCATGACTTCCAATTTTGCGGTAACGTGTTAATGCTTCTGTAGTATGTCATGTGGAACTCAGTAGGGGAACTTCCCAGCTCTTTTAGAGCCCGCGCTACCGGTTGTCAGACCGCAGCGCTCATTTAAAGTATTACAAAAAACGCAGAACTCGGAACGCCTGACCGCCTTCTATCTGCTCAGGCTCTTATATATCTTCTTAAAGCACCTCTCTAATTTATGCGTGAGGGCAAATCCGTAAGTTAGTACCGTGGAGATGCACGATTCAGTTATTTTCAATTTAACTCGATCAGGCTTTAGAATTCACTTATTAATGAGTCCGTCCGTGCTTACTGTTTTAAGATTGAGCCCAAGGTATCGTATTTGATCGAGGACGAAGGTTACGACTGCTCGCTCCCCATTTCGCCAAATTTGATCTGTTTAGGGTCCGTTCGTGATCTTAAAATCACCTTACCTGTATGGTTCTTACTATAGTCCAGGAATGTTTAATTTAAACTGTGCTAGAATGTCATCCGATAGGTTCCAATGAATTTTGCTTGTCTCTAGATGACACAGCGTAATATAAAATGTCTAAGTCGTTGAAATGTTGCTAAATTTAAATCCCAAATTATCTCTTAAGCCGCCCTTTACTTCTTGGCCTGATGGCGTGGGAAGTAATAGTTACGTTGACATAGTTAGCCGTTTGTATCCAGCCTCATCCTGGCGAGAAACTCCTTGACCTAGATTTCCCCGTCCAATCTGTTGATTTGGGTTCGACGACTCGACCCGACAGGCGACCGTGTCGGCGGACCGCTTTCAGGAAAGCGAGGCTGTTTTTGGTAAATTTTGCGTAAAAATGTCCGACACGATAACAGTATTGACATCCCGTCGACACTAGGCCACTAGATTAACATTTTGTCGACAATAGCCTCACTGCCTCTACTCACCTACTTTGGTTCACATACAGAGAATCACACTGCAGTCCTAAGGACCAATCGCATTGCCTATTGCCAACTGGCATCCGACTCTGTCTATATCCCTGTATTCTTACACTTAGCCCTTACCTCCTATTTAAGACTATTCCCACGTGCTGAAAAACCTACTGCTTTCAACACAATGGTTTTATTTCATTTTCAAGTTCTAACCTGCATCAACGTTCCACGTTCAGTCACATTTTGGCAAAGCCTCATGTTCCGCTCTAGATTATGGCACATGAGTCTCATTATTGTTCCCCTCCACCTTTATCTAGCTAGACTTGACTTCTTAAGCTCATACAACCTCATACTATGTTTGAAATCAAGCTGAATATCTCCCTGTTCATCCTGCCAAGGTCCTGCACGCTTTTACGCCAAATAACTTGTTTTGCAAGGCATCTTTCCGGAGATACTTAACTGGACTTCTCGCAAATCACCTGTTCGGGAAAATCACAGCCGGCACGGGTATTATGTAAAAAAACCTATAAAACGTCAAAATAAATCTATTAAATCCCATCTTGCACACTAGGTAGTTTTTAGGGTTCAAACAGTCAGTCCCTGTTTGCTCACTAGGATCGTTGTGAGCAACCATCTATGCAGGAATAGCTCGACTACACGCATTGTTGGTTGCATATGTTTTGCGAAGCCGAGTAGTCTATAGTTTTCATCTCTGCGAAGAAAGTTGATTGAATAGCAAGATCGCATCTGGATGATTGTGTGTATTGGTCTGCATGAGTATAAAATTAGTGATATGTACTGTGTGAGAGAATCATTACTAAATATGCTGCCAATGAAGTATGTCTATTAGCTGTGCCCGACAGGTTATTTATATGTTGTCCTTTCTGAAGACAAGTTATGTTCAAAGTTATAAATTACGATTTTTTACATTTTTGTGTTTTCCAAAACTTTGAGGAGAATTGCGGGAAATCACCAGCGCGCCCGCGCTATGTGTAATTACTGTTAGCATGTTTATGACTATTAATTCGACATTGTGTAAGTATAATTATTTCTTATCTCTCTCATTTTTGAAATTCAGCAAATTTGCATATGTAATTTCCAGAATGGATAAGAAAAGGTGGATCCCCAACTAATTTCTAGCTTTGAATCTCAAGTAAGTGTATTTGAGACAAGTATCCAATTCAATTATCAACAATATTATTAGCCCACAAATCCTCACTATGCATCTATACATTGCCGTTACTTCCAGTAATGCCCTCTCTGAAGCAGATTTTACATTACATCAGAGCCAAACAATGATAACTGAAGCCGCATGACACTTAGGCAACACGTACAACTACAAAAGGAGTTCATAACGTGTCCATCAACAAGCGCTAAATTAACATCTTGTATAAAAACCTACATAATGTCAAAAATATCGACATAATGTCACTTTTGAAGATACGTAATACCCATTACAGGTCCCGACGAAGAACCTCATTCATGTTTTGCAGAACATCTTTCCGTTAAAATGACTCCCCGCACGCCTCGCACAGCGTTTTTGCGTATGTCCAGCCGCACCTTCCGTTGGACATTGTTCCGGCCAATCGTTTCACTACACGCCTTCACACGTCGGTGATGAAGCTGTCATTTCGTCGCAACTCTAGAAACACCGCCGTAGTCCGTTTTTGAATCACCACTGGTGGCCCGATTCTCCCATAGTGTGATTGAATATTTTACAATATGCAATATCATTCTAAAATATTTAACATTGGTATTTCGTATATGCTCGCATGTAATTAATTAAAACAAAATTATTTTTTTAGTCCCATAGTCTCATTTCACCGAAAGGTAGGTACACTTGGTAACTACGATGGAGTACCAAAAAAAAATCAGGAATTATTTTTTAAAAGCTATTTATTTTCAACTCTTTCACAAAATAACCTTATCTCCTTCAAAATACTAAAACTAATACACTTGTTCCACCGGTGCTTTTACTGCTCGAAACTTTCTTTGAAGTCTTCCTTAGAAATGTCTGACAGCTCTTCACTTGTTTTTTTCTTGACCTCTTCAATGTCGTCAAAGCGGCGTCCTTTCATGCCCCTTTTCATCCGTGGGAATAAGAAAAAGTCGCACGGAGCCAGGTCAGGCGAATAAGGTGCGTGAGGCAGCGGAACCATGCCATTTTTAGCCAGAAACTGTCAAACAGAGATGGCTGTGTGCGCAGGTTGCACACTGTTTCGCAATCGTCTGAAAACCTCCAAATAAAAGGTCTGATTGACAGTGTCACCTGGAGGAACAAACTCGGAATGGACTACGCCTTTGACATCAGAAGAACAAATCAGCATTGTCTTGATGTTTGATTTGACTTGACGACATTTTTTTGGACAGGGTGACGATGGCGTCTTCCATTGACTGGACTGTTGCTTCGTTTCTGGGTCATAACCGTAGCACCAAGTCTC
Organism: Acanthoscelides obtectus; assembly: GCA_963669975.1. Taxonomy (NCBI): domain Eukaryota; kingdom Metazoa; phylum Arthropoda; class Insecta; order Coleoptera; family Chrysomelidae; genus Acanthoscelides; species Acanthoscelides obtectus. The sequence continues at coordinate 86,229,419 of CAVLJG010000003.1, read as the reverse complement.
ATCACCAGTGATGATCTTTGACAGAAAATTTGGATCAGACTCAAGCTGTTGTTTCAAAGCACGACATGATTCAACTCGGTGTTCTTTTTGATTGTCAGTCAGAGACCGTGGAACAAACTTGGCAGCAACCCTTTTCATTCCCAAATCTTCTGTTAAAATTTGCACAACCTCTCGAATTTTCGTCGATTCGGGCAGCTGATGGATGTCCAGAGCGAGGTTTGCCATCAATCGACACGTCGCTATTTTTAAATCAGGCAAACCACTCGTACACCTGAGTTTTTCCCATAGCATCATCTTTGTAAGCTATTTTCAACATTAAAACAGTTTCAGCAGCATTTTTACCAATTAGAAAGCAAAATTTCACAGCTGCACGTTGCTCACTGAAGCTTGCCATCGTAAAAAACCAAACAAGCAAGAAACAGATCTAGCAAAAATAATGACTACAGAGGAACGAAATAAGCCAGATCGGCAACTCAGGTGGCAGTAAACTGGTAATGAGTTGCGCTGTACGCCTCTAGGGGCAGGAATGTGTACTACACAAGCTCCGCCCACTGCAATGCTATTCCGGTTATTTTTGGGTACCTCGTCGTACTTTGCTAGCGACTGAGGTCACTACGGCACTGGGAAAATACCGATTCATTTCCGTCGGAGTATTTTTCGAATAATTCGAAATCGCTCTAAGTCAAAACTCACGCAGACCGGTAGGACGAGTGAGTTTTATCCCACTTTCTCATGTTACAGATCGAAAAATACGCGAATAATTAAAGTTATTGGATTATAATTAATAGACGCGGTCTTTACCAACGGCGTATTCCGCGTTAGGGACGGCCCACTTATGTTATGGCCCCCTTACCCTTCGGTATTTCTAGCCACTTGACATGATATAAACCTGCTTTCGACAATGAATCAAAAATAAAATGATCATTATCGTTGATGTTTACTACCCCAGACGGACATTCTTCGACCATAAAGCAAAATATAAACAACTATGGTTGAAAATAACATGTTTTTTTGTTTGAAACTGTTTTTTTTTTTGTTTATTTTGTTTAAAGTATTCAAATTTAGCTGAAAAAATAACATGTTTAAAATACTGTTAATACATGTTTAAAACAGTGAAAAAAGTAAAAAACTATTGCCTATATAATCTAGCAACGTTAATGTTCCTTGAGGGTGTTATTTCTATTTTTGATCCAGCTCTATCAGAGCACACCTCTAATTTAAAAGCGGACGTCGGAAAGCTACCGTGCGGACGACGGGGAAGTACCGGTTGCCTTTGGGTATATTTTACGCGTTGCGATCTCCAGCAGTCAAATGTGGTGGTGTGATTTGTTTTTTGTGCATTAAAAATCGACAAAAAAGGCAATGTCAGGGAGGAGAAAGGATCCCGCGTGAAAATATTTTAAGGAGATTGATGCCAAAGATGGCTCGAAAATAAATAAAAGAACAAAATGTTTACCTGCAATATGGATATAGTGCCACTGGTGACTAGAATGCGCAAGCATATTAAAAATTGTTATCAACTTAAACCAAGAAGTTTGCTAGAAAAACAAAATATTCATATATCAGATAGTTCTGATACCGACAATGATGATGTTTCTACCGAACCTACTTATTTCCTCAAAGTTGAGTAGGTTGGAGAATTGTGAAAATAAAAAATTTATTCTTTGTACGTTTTCCATGATTTTATATTTTGAAGATATGGATTTTTAGGATTTTTTGTTAAATAAGATAAGATAAGATACTTTTATAGAAATTTGTTAAGTAACTTATTTAATGTTATTATACAAGTAAATACATAGTCATATCCTGTATGATTATTCTGCTGCTTTTAGTGTACTAGTATTAGAGTTCAATGCAGCTTATTAAGTTCATTCCGTTAAGAAACATATTTTTTTCTACTAGTATTAGTTCCCTGGTTTCATGTTTGATTAATTAATAAAAAATAAAGTATATTTTTTAGTACCTGTGTTTTAACCTACCTATGGCCCTTTTAGTTTCGTTTTATATAAAATGAATTTTAATCATACTATAAACTAAAATATAAAAAACGAACTTGAATAATTCACAAACGACAAAAAACAGTGTTTAAAACACGTCTTAAACAGTTTAAAAAATTGGTTTAAAACAATTTCATTGTTTTAAATAGTGTTTAAAACACTTGTTTTAAACATTTTGATTAAAACATAAAAACCCTGTGAACAACTTTTCAAAATTTTTCACGAATGAAATACTTCCCCGCCTATTAACGCGGGAACGTGGGAAGTAATCACGTTAACATTGTAGCCGCTTGTATCCAACATCCTGGCGAGAAACTCCTTGACCTAGATTTTCCTGTCCAATCTGTTGATTTGGGATCCGACACGACCCGATCGGCGACTGTGTGTGTGGCGGACCGCTTTCAGGAAAGCGGCGCTATTTTTAGCAAATTTTGCGTTAAAAATACCGAAAGGTGCTATTGTCCGACACGATAACGGTTTTACGAGAATAAAACATCTTGCGGATTGGCGCACAGGCGTTTTGTTATGCGTTATCGATGTCTTTGATCGGTCGACGCTAAGAAAGCCTTTTGTCTTTATACTCGTAATTGCCGCGGTGAGATGTTAAACGGTATTTTATCGTCTGTTAGTGTAGCCTATGACCTTCGAAAAACTGATCTTCACATTCATAACTAACGACCTCAAAAAGCCCTCGCGATGCCTATTTACAAGACCATTGATTAAAATAAACCACTAGAAGGCACAACCGGTTACCGACACCTCCGCCTATGATGAGGTAATACATATGAATGATTATGGCCAGGATATTTGAATGCATCGAAGGCATCTGCTTTGCTCATATTACATCCCACGCCTACTGGCGGAAAAGTATTGTAATTCAGAAATTTTTCGAAGGTGAGATATTAAGTTTTTTGGATTTTATATCATATGTAGATCACGAAAAATCATGTACACTCATTAACATTTGCCTGTCTGCTTGTCTGTCTGTTTCTCTGTCTGTTTCTCTGTCTGTCGGTTTGTCTGTCTGCCTGCTAATCCTATAACTGCCTATAACTTGGGAAGTATCTCTCGGGTTTTAAAGAATTTTTTACCCAATGTTATTACTATGTCAAGGACTAAAAAGCTTTGTAGTTTTTAAAAATGTCTAGTAGGGACGAATAAAAAGGTCAAACAACGAAAAAAAATTAGATCGCTCAAATTTTGTTTTTTGTCGTTTTGGAGGATACTGATTTTGAGGTAAAAAATGGGAGTTGAGGTTCTATGGGTTGGGAGGGTATATCTACCAAAAAAATTTTACGGTCTACCGAAAATTTTTATCATTCAACGAAAAAATTTGCGATCTACCGAAAAATTCTACTTTCTACGAAAACTTTCACGATCTATCGAAAATTTTCTCGAGCTACTGAAAAATGCCACGATCTACCGAAAAATTTCACGATTTACTGAAAAATTTCATGGTCTACCGAAAAAGTATGCCCAAATCTACCGAAATTAGATCTAATAACCTGGTAACACTGCGGCCGTCACTCTCCTACGTCAGATCTACTTATTCAGCAGTTTCTCCAAACATCGATTTTATTCCAGGAATAATAATAAACCGTCTTTTATTTTCAAAGCAAATTCAGTATAATAAAAAAATATATAATACCAGTAACGAAGTCTAGCTGACAGCTACTCTACTCAACCACTGGAGGGGAGCACCTAAATAAGAAAGGAACAACACATTCTATGTTAAACAGATCTAGCCACACTTATATCAATTTTGCTTTTATATATACATTTATACATATATATATACATATACACACATATATAAGAGTTACACAATAATAAATAAATAAAAAGTTGAATATACAACATTGCACCATTGATCCTACTGCATATCAAACAAATAACGTTTTAGTTTGAATTTGTACTTGTTCATATTAAGAAGCTTGAATTCTTGTGGCAGCTGATTATACATCCTGATAGTATTATATATGAACGATCTTTGAAACATGGCGGTCTTATGCTGCGGAACGGTGTAGTTCAATTTTGATCTTATATTTTGATGATGAGTATCTTTGCGAGATATAAAATGTTTGATCAGACCTGGAGGATTTTAAGTGCTGACCATTTTATGCGTAAAATTACACAGGTTAAGGAGTCTCCTATTTTTCATGTTAAGCCATTCACACATTTTGTGTGATATGGGGTCATGCTTCCTAATTCCCTATACCAACCTACAGCAGCTATTTTGAACCCGTTGTATCTTCGTTATGTCAGCACTAGTCAAGCACGGCCCATAAATAAAGCTACAATAATTGAAATTACTAAGCACCACGGTCTCACATAAAGTTTTTTTTAGTTTTTAACTTAGGAAATGTCGACTGCTATAAATGATTTTGAGGGAACTAAATGCTTTATTTAAAAAGTATTACTTTTGTCTTCTTAGGGTTGAGCCTTAGGTTTTACTGCTCTGATAATGTGTTTATCGATTGAAGCTCTTCATTCAGAGTTCGTTCTGCTGCAGCTCTGTCTTTCATGGAAAAGCTAAAGTAAACTTAAATATCGTCAGCGTACGATTGTACCTTGACATTTTGTATCTTTCGTAGCATTTCTGCTGTGTATATTATGTATAACAAGGCCCAAGTATGGATCCTTGTGGCACCTCTGACAGGATATCCGTGCTTGCCGAATAATAACCATCAATATGAATTTTCTGGGAGCGTCTAAGTAAGTAGCTCCATATTAAAAAATTCAAAACTCCTGATTGTTTTTGAAAAAAAAATTGATTCGATCTACCAAAATATTATACAATCTACCGAAAAATTTTACGATCCATCGAAATTTTTTACCATCTACCGACAAATTTTACTATCTACTGAGCAATTATGCACAAATCTACCGAAAACAGATCAACTACACCTGGCAACATTGCTGCCGTCACTCTCCTACATCGGATCTACTTCTGGAGCAGTTGCTACAAACATCGATTTTGTTGGAGCAACACATATTCCCGGAATCAGAGTATTTTAAATAAATTGAAAACTCCTTTCTTAAGTAGAATTTATCGCTCGTCGGCGTATTGCTTAGTCAGGCTTAAAAATGTACAGCCAGCGCTTGCAAAAATAAACAGTCCTTTGCAGCTTGCAATTTCCAGAAAACGACCGTGCTGCTTCGCGCTCATCAAACGTTGCTTTAGTCCGGTGAAATTAGGAGCAAAATACATATGTACATTTATTTCTTAAATTGGTCATCATGTTGAAATTCGGGAAGTTAATGCATGGATACTATAATTTAGCTTAGGTGATGGTTAAATATTTCCAGATGCTACACGTTGAATGTTTAAAATGAATTTTGGAGCTCGTGAGTGTTTTATAATTTTAGAACATGAAACGTAAACAATATAAAATGTCATGTCAATCTTCTTTTGGAAGGGTCATTCGAAATATGCAGTAAATATATTTTTTTATACCGAAGCAGCCGCGTACTCCTAAATACCAGGGCGCCGCAGCTGCTATGACGAGCTTAAAGAAACTTTGTTAAACCGATTTTTGAACCGCCTAAGGTTAGTAGAACTGTGAATCAACTGCTGCCACAGGTAGAAAGGTACTTCTTAGCCCTAAACAAACAGCCTACTTTTTTCCAAGCAGTTGTCGCAATTGACGAGATGCGTTCGTGCTAGATCAAGTCGTCGGTTCATCCATTCAAACCGGATCAACGCTAGGGCGTTTCTTGTTAGTCAAAGTACAGAATTGTGGTTTGGAAGCATTAAACTGTACCAGATTGTTGCATCCCCAAGGAGTGACAACCTCCAGGTCTCCAGCTCATCGGCAGAGAACGCACGTAGGGTGCTATCAACAGCAAAGTTGTGGAACGGATTGATCATACAGGAAAGGAGGTGGTTGACACATAAAAGACACAATGTCGGTGCCGAAACCGATCTCTGGGAGGTCATAGGATTGAAGTTTGCATAAGAAGGCAGCATGTCACAGGTCACAGCTTATCGAACGCTTTCATGATATCAATGAGCAACGACATCCATAAGATTGGATGAGGTTGCTCGGCAATTGCGTGACATAAGGTAGGGGGTCCACCAAGGATAGCTGGTGCGGGAAACTGCCTGTCACTAGCTAAGCTGTGACGTTCCAGTTACTCCAGAAGCTCCCGATTTTTACACCTCTCCATCACCTTATATAGAACACACCAAAAAAGTACCACTTTTTTTAAATGAAATGTATATTTTGTTGCTTGTCCGATGAAGACAGGCTGATAAAATATCCATAGACCACATTCCTACCAGTTCGTTTTCTTGTGCACTTGTCTACTTTAGAAAATCTTAATTTGACTGCAGTATTTCCACTCGACACATTGCTGCTGCTCTCAGGATGTCAAGAGCGGGTCGCCTAATGAACCCATTTTGTTTCTCAATAGCCTTGCTCCTTTTCAGCTAGATAAAGAAATCCAAGGGGCTCCAAGAACATATATACCAAGTAGCGCCGGATTACCGAGGAATCCGGATATCTGCAATCGTTATTTATATATATATTTATACAGGGTGACTTCGAAGTTGAGTCATTTATTTTAACAGTGAGTAGATCTGATCAAAAGAAATGTTTTTTTCCTTTACCATTTTCCTGGTAAAATTAAAGTAACAAAGTTATAGCCCTTTGGAAGTTTGAGTACCGCCCTGTCTCAGTAATAATATTATGTGGTCGTGTTTGGCGACAACGAATATAATCCGCCGTATCGGTTCATCGCATCGGAAACAAAAAAGCGAAAGAATTTGGAACGATGCTTTTTACAATTATTTCATTCATTTGTATACAGTCAGTGTCAGTGAATAGTGGTATCTGTTGCGTGGCTCAAACGAAATAAAAAATGGCACATGTTTATGCGGATCGGTTTCCCAATCGAGTGCAACCAACCCCTCGTGCCTTTGTTAATGTAGTACAACGGGCTCGTGAATCAGGTGACTTAAGACCTCACAGGGGACCTCACGATCAAATACAGGTCCGCACTGAAATACTTGTCGGGAGGATACTTTATAAAACAAGGTAAACAAATTTTTTTTATTTTTTTTTATTTTTACACACATATTTTGGTTTATCTTCCTTCTACAATCATTATCTGAAAATTAATGACTCAACTTCAAAGTCACCCTGTATATAAAAATGTTTTTGTTCAAATTTAAATTAAACAAGAACTTGAATACACAACGGTCAGTAAACATAATATAAATGAAATAATTTATATACCACATATATGTAGTAAATAAATAAAAAATATGTAAATTTAAGTTGGCTTTAAAAAATAAACTATTTTTTCTGAAAAGTCTTGGAGGTAGCTGCGTCAACTGCTTTCTCTTTAACCTTTTTTAAGAGCAAAATTTCGTGCATAACTAAATCGTTTTCTTCTGCCCACTGAATACATACTGTTAACGCCTTTACAGCATTGCCGTGTTTCACGTTAGCCACAATATTCTCATCGTCCGCGTCTAAAGATTCGGTGTTTTCCGCATCGTTAGTTTTTCTAGATTAAAAACTGCATCTTTTAAATTAAACTGCTTCAAAACTGTTACTAAATGTCACCCTCATGAGCGATAATATGATTTAGTAACCGTTTCCTGTAGGTTACTTTTATGTTTTGGATTGAAATTTGATCCATTGGCTGTAAAACCGCTGTGCAGTTGGGCGACAAAAACATAACTCCAAAGTTAGGATCAAAATTTATTTCTGTTCCAGGTGGATGCGAAGGAGCGTTATCTATAAGTAACAAAGCTTTATGGGGTCTGTTGACTTCGTATAAAAAATGTTTGACGTCGGGTATAAAACACGCCTTGAACCATTCTAAAAAAAAGGTTCTGGTGATCCATCCTTTGCTAGTTGCCTTGTATTTGACCGGTAACGTAGCATTCTTCAAGGCCCTTGGATTTGAGGCTTGTTCAAGAACCAAAAGGGGTAACTAAATTTTTCTTAACTATGAACCGATGTAGTATCAGGCAGAGCTCTCCAAAACGCTGCCGATTCATCAGCGTTATAAACTTGTTCAGCAATTCATTTGATCAACCACAGCTCGATTTTTTTCTTGGTATGGTACTATGGCATTTATATCGCTGGAAAGTTTTTCGCCACACACTTTAAGAAATCGTATTCCGTGCCTTTTTTGAATTCGTCAAACCAACCTGAACTTCCCAAAAAATCATTTTTCCCGATTATTCTTTGATAAGATTGTTTAGCTTTTATTCGCAGAATCTTTGATGAAACAGGCACATGAGCTGTGCTGCTGTAGAAACCACTTATTCAAAGCAGCTTCAACTTCGGGATGTTCCCCCTTTCGTACAATCTGCCTTTTACCTAAGAACGTTAAAAAATGTTTTTTCAAGTCATCACAAGAGGAGTTAAAAACCATACCTGGCCCACTGAATGACTCCGACACGAATCTTATTATTTTGGCTTTGTTTTTCTTTATATCGCTTACGGTGGACTTCGGAACATTAAAAATTCTCAGCCGCTGTACGTATGCTTCCCACATTATCAAGATAATCTAATATTTTACATTTTTCACCAATAGTCAATGTTTAGTAGGTGCCATTTTTCATAATATATCGATAAGCGCATATCCACGGTTCTTCACGAACTTTTGAACGTAAAGTGTAATCAGGTGTGTATGACTGTCCGGGCTGCAGAGGCAAAATTTCCGTACACCATGGATCGCCGGATTACTGGAGTGTCCGAGTCAGCGAGTGTCCGAACTACTGAAGTTGTTCTGTAAATTGAAATCAGAGATAAAGTTCGTAGTCAGCCCAATCTGCACTATGATAGTTATTTATGTATCTAGTATGCTAAGTGGACGCTTAGTTACACCCAAATTCCATATAGAATTTTATCTGTCACCGACATCTCTCGTTTTCTCATGAGCATAGGTCCGTTTTAAGAAAGCGGGTGCTAAAATTACTTTACCGCCCTAGAACATAGTCCATTAGGTGATAAAAGACACCAGTTTGTGTCTGGGCAAGAGTAAATTCAGGGACCTACCTTTAAAATGTTAAACTTGAATTTAAATAGGTATGGGTGAATATACGGTATTTGGAATTTCAATGAGTCGCTAAAAAAATCTTAAGCAAATCGACAATTTATCGAAATAAACCGTATAAATAGATGTAGGCACGATATGTTCAAAAATTAAAAACAAAAGTTTTGCTACCTTGGCGTGCTCCATTCCCGACGTTCACTACAAATATCAACAAATCTCTGCATGAGAAACTGGTATAAGTATACCAACGCCATTTGTATCCCCACATACATAACATATTTTCATGAAAAAAGACACTAGACTGTATAATCGCATAAAAAAGACCTTTTTAGTGGTTCCTGAACATTGTGTCACCCTCACCTGGCAGAATTCAAATTGCATAGTTTCGTTTACATGTGACAATTTCACGATTTAACCTTGATCAATGCGTAGAAAATTAATAAATGATGGTCTGAAACTAGCGGGATTTGACCTACCTTCCAGTATTACCCCTGGTGAGTGTATCCTAGTCAATTTCAATGGTACATTAATGCAACTATGTAAGAAAACAATTCAATAATATAATAACTAATGTATCTTAATTTTTTGAGGTTACTACCCTAAAGTCACTTTCCTGGCTGGCAGTTTTCATGGTAATTGTTTTTTCGACCGTTTTTCTTTTTCTACTTACTACTTTTTGTCATTTCTTATCCTAGAAAATATTGTAAACAATGCTACCAACGGCTGCGACCCTCTATCAAAAAAAAAAAAATTCTAGCTTCCAAACACAACTGTTACCCTGAGGGTCTGTGAGCTCTCAAACTTTATGATTCTCTTGTTTCAAGACGGATGGAACAGAAGAAGTTATTTTTAATGAAAAGCCATTGAACTTATTTGGCTAGTGATATTTATATCACGTTCAAGGTATCTCTTTTATAGTTTAAATGTCATCCCCTAGCCATACATTTTCTCTGGCACCTATGAAAGCTGTCTAATATTAAAATATTGGCTGTCCATGTCTAAAATGTACCACATATCACTCCTCAGTCTTGTGACGTAATGAGTATGAAAACAAAATAAGCCATTTTTCGTAGTTGACACTGAAAACCCAAATACCATATAATCACCCATATAACATACATTCCGTTATAAAATATTGCCATTGTTTTTATACCTTTATGATGATGAATGAGTAACAAGCTGTACCTAGCGGAAAGGACCTTTTTTTTACTCTTTGTAATGTTTTTTAAAAGACCAAAAACTGAGAAAATGTATGAAAAATCCGCTTTCTTTGACATATAAGATACTGTCGACCTGAATAATTTTGTCGCAGACATCATCAATTTATTTGAATCACCCAGCGAGTTTCCCGGCCCTTTAGTGAGTTTGCGTGTGAGTATGCGTTAACGCTGTTAACTCGCATTTGCGTCACAGAAAACGATTCTTACTCGAAGTTTCGCTTATTATAAGTTCGCCGGCAACTTCCCTAACGATCCACAAATGAAGAGCTGAAATTGGATTTCAGCTTACCTCGTTATAAATAAATACAAATCTGTTTTCATGACGTTAGGTTTGCGGGAAATATTTGTGAGAGGCGGCAATTCCCAGTCAATACAGTAGGCGCTCGCTTGCTTTTTGTCATCTGCCTCCAAATGACTGGACATATCTAAAAAAGCATAAAACTACGTTGTATGCGGTTGGTTTTTGTCAAGAGACGGAAAGACTCTATACAAACCTGTTTCGTTTATGTAACTTGTGCTAAGTCCTGCAAAGCTGGTAGCATCGTGATAGCGAAGTAATGTTTAGCCTCCGGCACATAAGCGATCGGCTACGGCGGATGGCGTGCACCGCCGTTTACAGCGTCAACCGGCAGTAAATCGACGCATACTCCATACTCGGACTTATCAGTTCTTTCCAACAATTAATTTCCGATAGTCTCAAACGGCCATATATAGCAGACCAGATCAGATCAGCTCATAGCAAGGGTAACATCATATCATTAACTTGAATGGATGACTGTATGTAGTCTTTGATAGTCAGAAATTGCATGTTGGAAATAAGGGAATAATATACTAAAGGATGAACTCGCTACCTGTGGGAGTAGAGTAATTTATAGAATGTATTGGGCACAATACATCAATACTATATAACGCATATATTTATATAGATGTGCTCGATATGTAATCATATTGTCATTCGGCATGAATTGTGTCAATGTTAAATATAAACATTTTCACAAAAAGTCTCCGTGCTATATCTTGATAGTCTGATGGCTTATTTGGGTATGGTCGCCCGTGACACTACCTGACTAGAAAATTACTATGTGTTTTTTGATGACGCCACCAATTTATTTTTTAAAGCCACACAATTTTGAGAAACGAGAAAATTTCAACTTGTTTTGAGAATTATGAGAAGTGAATAGAAAAAAGTTTAAACAGGTAGGTTGTCTCGATAGTCCACACACCACTAAGAACCAAATTCGTCTGACGGCTTGAGTTCAATGAGGTATATTTTGAGCGTACACATTTTTGAATTGTGAATTGTGTCGAATCTGTTAAAGATCGATTCCGGATCGGCCCTAATGGCGCCCCATTTTAGGTCGAAATGAAAGCTCAGGATCGCCACAAATTCTGCAACATAGCATCATTGGTTCGCTTGGCAACACCGCATCTCGTACATTCTAAGGCAAGGTTTCCACCTCCATAATCATAGATGAGCGATTTTGGTCAGTACCCATTGGGGTTCATTGGGGTGTATCGTCCTGCTTCTAAATAGTTTTCACCTGCGTATACGCAGGCAGTGATAATTTGTGTTCCGTAATGGTATTTGTTACATAATTCTAAAATAAATTAAAAGAGTAAGTCCTGTCAAAATTGAAATAAGAATTCTAATAAAAATGAAAACAAAATATTAAATTACTTGTTCGAACAGACCTTCTTGAGTTTGACAGTAACCAAAGCTATTGTAGAAGCGTGCACGAACATTTTCTGATGTATCATATTGGCAACGCGGCAGATTGGTGGTGATGACGTTCGCTCTTCATTTTCTATATCTTTCTAACATGTGTTGATACACACTTCTCGCGCTTCTCTCTCGTACACATTGAACTCAAACCGGCAGACAAGTTAGGTTTTACCGGTATATTTATATGCGCCTCATAAACATTATAGCTTCACAGAAATTCAAAGCGTTGTTATAATGAGCAATCCCGAAAACGTCCAAGTTTGTTGACGTTCTCAGATTTTTCTTTTTTGCATGTGCCTGCGCCTTTGTTGGTGAAAACATTTAAGATCATTCTAAAAATTGTATTCGAATTCGAGCAGTCACTTCCGAACTATAGGAATACAAGACCTAAAGGTATTTTTAAGTCCATTGTTCGGACTCAAAACAGTCATCCACATACAGGTTGCTCAGGTCAGCGCAGCTACGACGCTGAAAACGCGATCCGACCCTGTACCACTGTGTCTGTCACTGCTTTCTCTCGGGTTATATTGGTGCTGTCTATGCTAGAAACTGTGCTGCTCTGCGTGAGCATAACAACGAATCGCCTATGTTGGTGGGCATTACACTTGTTTGTTTCATCGAAGGCTCAGCCTAACAAATTTCCCAATTCTCATCTAATTTTCTGCAACATACGAATATTTGAAATGTAAATAGACACCAATATGTTTTTATTGCTTATGTATACATTTCACAGTTAATAAACTTTTCAAACAAAACAGATGGATTTTACTAGCATAACATTTATTTGATTTATTGGCTAAGCTCCTACGGATCACAAATCCTTAGAGAATTCGGTTTCCATGACCAAAAATAAAATTAAGTTTGCAAATACAAATATCTTTGCGCGGAATAATTTATGGTCTATAGATTCTTATGCTGCCAACACTGTTTAAAGTTTACTTAGATAGAGTGTATGTTGTGAATTACAGCACAATCTATGATTTCTATAGGCTTGCTTTTTCTTTGGAATCTTGAAGACAATATGAGAAATCCTTGCTGACTCCAATCTAATTTCTGTTTTCAAGAGAGATGGACAATTTCGAACAAATGCACTATTACATATTATTATTTTCTGTATCTAAGAATAAAACCCTCAAAGTTACAGTGATGCAGGAGGCAGCTTAATTCTATAAATGTAACTATAAGGGCCAATTTCACCAACATTAATATTTGACGGTCAGTACCAATAGGAAAAGACCTTATCGAAATGCAATTTGATAGAAGCTGTCAAAGCTCTCTGAATATCAGTGGTTTCTATTGAAATGTTGAATCAAGTCGTGAAAAAATGGTTGCCTTATAGATAAGGGTACATTATAGATGTAATATTATGTCTTTGTGCTTTAGAATTTGGATAACTTTCATAGAATTTCAAATTTTTATCACTTCAGAAACGACGGTCAGTTATTTAAATGGACCAATGAAAATGAGAGAAATAATAGCTCGATTTTCTAGCTATTATATTTGGTAGGATGTCTTCACTGTTTTGACGACTTTTCATGCATGACAATCTAGTTTTGTCTGTATATCACGTACAGGGTATTGTACATAATATGTAACTGTAGAAATGTACCGATTTTTGTTATTTTGCAAAAAAAAGGATATAAAACGTATTCCAACTGGTTCATCATCTTTTGTTACATCAAAAACCAAATGTAAATAAACAGCACATTCTGCATTTCTGGGTCCTCAAACATCGATATTTCTAAAAGTATCCGCATCCACGTATTATTCATCGTCTAGACTCTAGATATTATAAGTCAGAATCAAAAATACCTATTTATGAAAATATATCTCCAAACATGTTATATTTTCTTATTATTTCTATTATTATAACACGTCTGGGATATCAATTGCTTTTAAAGTGATCTGCACATCTGCAGTGTTGCCAAACCGGCAAAAAAAACTGAATCTGTAAATAGTGTCGTTGAATTCGCTATAAAGTAAATGCCGTCCCAAGATCAGTGGGCGCGCACACAACATGTTTTTTGGGGGCATAGTTCCATATTACAACTTCTACAATGTGCATACTGGTCCCTCTTTCAAAGTACTTTGCAAACCATTCTGGAAACTCCTTTTTCGATTCTTGCTTATGGAATTGTGAATATTTTTCTGTTTTACCCCTAAACTCATGAACTCACCTCTCATTTTAACTAAATATTTATTTTGAAAACAGACAGGTTTTGGTTTCTTTATTGCTTGTCCGGTGATGAGATAATCACGGTAATCTACCAGTCTGTATCTTTTGTATGCACAAAAATCAATTCAGTGCAAGCGGAGTAAGGGATGAGGATGTGCGTTCGTAATCATAGGCAACCCAAATCTACGCCTCTCATGTGCCCGACCACCTGAGTGTGTATGCATATTATGTATGCTTGATATGGGGCATAAAACTATGAAGACTACATAAAATTAACTTTTAGCTTTATTTTTGGTTTCAGCTCTTTTCCGGCAAGTATAGAAATATTTAAATTATTTTGAAAAATCGTGGAGAATGATGTTATCGTTAAAAATCCCGAAAAATCCGGTTCAAGTCCATGCATAGACAATCTGAAATTTGCAATATGGATTTATGTTATAAATTCTATGCATATCCGTTCATATTTGTCAATATTTCATTTGAAGCTTTTATTTGTCATAAGATTTTAGCAAAATATAAGATAGTAAAGGCAACACCGCACCCTGCAGCCCAGTTGACAAGAACGACAAGCTGTCAAGATTAGGGATGTTTAGATCCACGAAAAGTATCGTTATGTATCGATTCTTATCGTTTTAGGAAGTATCGATACTCTAAAATATTGGAATAAAATTATCGATATCCAGCGGAAGGAAACAAAGGAGAAAAGTAATCTGAAGTTAGTCACTCTTTCTGACACAGTCCCGATCGAAAGATGACGATACTCGTGAAATGTATCGATACTTCTAAATATAGGATCGTATCGAACATCCCTACTGTCAAGATGTATAACCCGAGGTACCGACGGAGGTATTTTGCGGCGTCATGGAAATAATTTTAAATTTTCATTTGCATTTTTTCAAGTGTTGTGCAACGATTTTGGGAAAAATTCCACTATAGTCTTATAAAGCATAGTAGAGTATATTTCAACAGTTGGCGGAGCTTACTTCACTGGGACCAGGGGTTGACGGATACCACACATGTGTCACTCGTTGGGGAGTTTTGAAATGTAATAATCAGCTGTTATTCAAATAATGTCTAATATAAATATAACCTAGAATGTGTACTCAGTGACACAGGAAAGTTATTGCAAATTCTATTTTTTTTGCAGGTTTTAAGTGTGCCTGTAACTTTACGACATATATTTGAGTATGTCTTAATCGCTGTAAATATAGTGTTGATGTTTGTTCGGTTCCTGAACAACCAAAAAATATTTGACTATGGATGTATGGATATCAAAAATCCTTAATGGTTTTGTGGGAAAATCGATCGACGCTGCTATAACGGTACTGATGAACGGCAAGTAAATGAATGAATGTTTGGAAATGAGCAATATCTATGTGAAATGTTTGGTAGAGCCTGTCATCAAGTAGGTGCTTAATGGCTATCTGCAAGAGGTTTATAGGAAAAGAACACACGGTAGGTGATCAGTAAAGTCGCATATCAGTTGAAGAAAATAATATAAACATGAATAAACGATCGACAATATTAAATAAAAACATGAATTTAATTCAACACTTTTTTAAATGTTGACTAAATCATATGTAATTTCTTAATATTCAATAAGCTGGTGATGCTTCAATGATAAGCTGTCATCTCATACTTTGACAGTATTTTGTCTTCAACATTTCATAGCTATTGGTTACTAAAATTTGTTGATTTTAACTTGAAGCTCATTCGCTGTATTTGACGGACTGTTACCCTATAGGTGGAGAATAACGGACTGTTGATTTGACATTCCTGGTGATATCCACCCTAAGGAAACTATTACTGAAAAAACAATTTGATAAGCCACCCAAGCACAGAAGGGAGAGAAGAATGTTTCCAATGGATCCAATTCAAAACGTACATCAACTTATAAATCTTAGATCCGATGAAGCTGACCTTTTTCCTCGGTTCAGATATTTCAAACAACCGATGTCGAAAAACAATTGCTTTCATTTGAATGAACGAGAGCACCGTGTTTTGCCTCAGTGGACACGATGAATTGGCCGTATGAATGAATGAATAAATTGGAGATATTCTCGTACCATTTCCATAAGTAAATATAGACGTAGGTACGTCCTTAAAGCCGCGTATAGACCGAAAATCTGAAAACGAATGCAAGCACATGTGACGTTGACGTTTGTTGTTGGAAGGTATTGGAATGCAATCGTCTACACCTAAATTTAGTTTCGAGTAGAACCGCGTTGAGTTTCGTTAGGTGCTTATGTCGAGCGACAAGTCTCCTCTCATCGAATGCAGACAAACGACTAAATACTAGAAGCGCAACAAATCCTGTCCAGACCAAATCAAACCTCCCCTTGATGTACCGATCAAGGAGGGAACGCAATCGAACGCTATCGCCGACCTTGGAAACCGTTGGCTTATGTTGGCCCCCGCCGTACACACCGGTTCGAGCACCTCCAAATCTGTAACCACATGTGCCTTGGCTTGCGTGGGATTCTCGGTCTGAACGCGGCTTAAGGCTCCCTCAAACCAACGCAGAAAATTCGCAATACATACGAATATTCACACCGCATCATATTGTTTTCACTGCGGTAAATAGACAAGTTCAAACTAGCGCGGTTTTCATCGTCTTGGATGCGATTTTTCTGCATACTTATTCACACGGAAACTTGGTTCGCAATCAGATACGTTTTTATCGGATTTTTAGTAATTCCACAACGCCATAAAGTGAAAAGTAATCGAAATAGAGCAAATTATCGAATTGGTTCGATAGTTCCCTATATTATATGACCTTTCCCATGAATATAATAATTTTCGCACAAAGGATAAGCTTTTGACTAAATTAGCTGAAGAACTAGGCGAAAATGGTAAGTTGAAGCATATTACACTATCTAAACGATAATCATAAATATTATAGTGAAACTTCTGACATTATAATAATCAAATTCAAGCGAATAACCAAGCAAAAATGGTATTTACCATTTTGGATTGGTATTTACCGATACGTTCAAGTGAGTGTGGTTATCAGTTTGGTTATGTGGTCCGTGACGTCATCAATCAGCTGTTATTGTCATAGTTATCACCGTAAAATTGTGGTATTTACCCAAATACGGCGTAGTTTCATATTTTTGGTTATTATTTGAAATGTGTAAGTTATAATTTTGTCGGGCATTGGATATTTTTGTTCTACTTCATTTTTGGGAAACTTGATACAGGCTGACCTCACCTTTGGCATAAAGTAGTTATACTCATTTCTGCTGTTGGGGACCCTTCAAATATAATTCCTATGCTTAACAAAGTATCCTGTGTAGCCACATACCGCAAAAATATTAAAATAGGGCTATATAAACTCACTGGATAGTGTCCACCTGTTTACGGCTTTTTTTATCATTTCTGCTAAATCAATAAATGTTTCCTTTGAAATTCGGAGAAACCTAAAGAATTGGAAGTTATCATTTTCACGACAAACTTGTTTAAAAATAAGTGAGTTTTTCTCAAGTGATTTAACACCTGAACAATATCTTCTGAAAAAAAAACATTTCTCCCATTAATATTATGAAATTTTCCTATTTTAAACTTTCCATATCACTATTGTAGAAGAAACGGCACCGATTATTAAGTAATAATAAAAATAATCAGAAATTGTATACGCACTTTAAAACCAACGCATTCAAGAGATTCGAGTAACTGACGTCATCAACTTGTGTCATTTCAAACCACATTATAACCGCGATAAATAACACAGAAATTTTGGTTATTCGCTTGGATTGATTTATATGTAGTACATGCAGGATCATTTATATTGTTTTAATTATCACAAACACATTTATTATAAATCTGAACATAAGTTGTTCTCGTACAAAAAATACCAATCTTGCTGCTCTCCCTGGATGATTTTCTACATTTTGAAAAGATCCGACTTCAGGTTCTGCTGGTTCTAAAAGTTCGATAAATCGATCACCACATTTTTATACATTCACATTCTTTTCTAGTACTACCTTTCATCCATCTCGATAGTGAAAATACAACGTAGATGATGCGACTATATTCGCTTTGGTGTGAGGCGTCATCTGGAATCCGAAATGAAATTCTCCGCAACGAATCCACTGCAAACAATTCGCATTAGTTTGGGCTTTACACCGCCCGCACTGACCAGTTAATTTATAGTCTCAATTAGTATTTTTCCTTCCTAGTCTTGACTTATCTTGCAGTTCTCTTTTTTCCTTGATATATCTTTAGCCCAAAATGTTCCTTTGCCTTTCACGCACATGTACATCCTTCTTGGATAGGAACCTCAATTATAATTTCATGAGTTCGATTAGTCAATAGTGAATTTTTTGATAGTGATGATTCACAGCTATCCGTATTGTTATCTGTTAACCGCTGATGACTAATACATTTACCACATACTTTTATTATTCAAGGCTTTTGAATGGACGCATCTTAAATGCACCTTTCATGTTAGTTTTCATTACCGTGTGCATCTATTGGCTTCAACTATCGTGAGAATATGATCATAACAATTATATATTTTATTGGCAAGGTAACAGAACAAAAATATGAAACTAACTAAAATGTTAATAACAATAAATTCTGGCGAGGAAGTATTATAATTATAATCGCGTAAAATTTCGAAAATGTTTTTACTTCCCACGCCACTAGCGAGAAAGTATTGTGATCGCGTAACATTTCGAAAATGAGACATGTTCTTTGAAATTTGCATGTGCAGTCTGCAGAGACTTGGAAACCTCAATATTAATCATTAACAGACTTAAGCATTAAAAATGCCCATTTTTGGAGTCTGTCAGACCTTAATTGGACTATCACTGAGTCAACTTTAGGGAAACGTTATTAAGTTTATTTAGATTGTTCAAAAAAATGTACGCTGCAAAAAAAAATTATTTGTTCAAAGAAATTTGGATTTGGAAATCTATCACGAATGCGAGGCTTTCGCCTTGTCTGTTGTCCCAGTATCTGATCACTGATCTAGTGGAAGCCATTAATTGAACTCGGTGAGTCATTATTTTTCAGGTTATTTTAGCATCTAAATTGAAACTGAAACCTTCCCCTACAAGATCACTAAGAGCATTTTAAGATTAGTTTAATTTAAGGCGATTGTTGACCTTGTTTTGTAGACCACAATTGGCGACCTTTTAATATTCGCAGACTACACATCACGAAAAGCCACGTCATTCCTGTTCGTCAGTGTGTCTGTCTGTTTGTTCGCTAATTCTTGACACGTAGGCCATACGCGGGCGACGTGTTTTACCACGGGTAGACGGAAATTCCGATAGTGGTGTTAAGTATATTTTGCTTTTTTGAATCTGCGAGGGTTTGAATCCCATCCCAAGAGAATATTTCTCTCGGCTATGGATGTTGTGATCGTCCGTAGGTGGTAGACGGTCTTTGGCTTTCGAACGTGAAGGTACTACCACCCTGCTCAGCTCTAAGGCGGAGCCAGAATGTGAGGATGTTACATGATACACACGTTTTCTCTCGCTAGAGTCCGTGTGGCGTTTCCTGTATACCCCTATAGCTCCTCGGTACTCATGGGTGTTTTAGGCCTTAGGGATTCGTGGTGGTTCAAGTTTAAAAGAAAACTTTGTGACATACACGGGACCTCCACGATTCTCTGCCAATCCTGTATAGCGATAAACAATGCAACTGCACCGGATTCCTAAAGCAATAAAAATGATCAGACATCGAGTCAGTGACTTCCTATATTACGATCGAACGGTAAACAGCTACTTATTATGAATTAGGCGGATTAGACTAATTGGACATTAACTTTTATTACTTACTTCATTGCAGTTGCATCGTATAAAAGCTGTAATGGAAGTTATAGATTGATACAAGTTGACTGCAACTGGAGATTATTGATATTACAGTTCTTTGTTAAATATAACGGTTTGATGACTCCTACAATTTATGAACAGAGGATTATGGCAGTTTTCCACTAAACGGACAAAACAAAACAATACACAAACTCACGCCGAATAAAACAAAACTGTAACGTTCCGCAGACTTTTTAGAGCTTGTCGTGTTTTGCGACAGTTGGAGCTTTGTTTTTCGTCTCTGCTCTGAAGCGGTCACATCAAAAGGTTTCGACGTATTTTGAAACTCGAGAATGTTCTGAGGAACCGGTGGTGTTGTGTTTTCTATGTTCGTCTTACTAGTCTGAATACAAATTTTATACCAAATTAGTAAATAACGTATTTTTTTATAGATAAGAAATTTGTTTAGAGACTCTGGTTAAATTTACAAGTACATTAAGCTTTGATAACTGCCCCAGTAGCAAGGAACCTCAGTGTTACTGCTAATCGATATTTAACAGAAATTTAATCTCAAAAGTTTATGATTAATTTTGCAAATTTTCTGTCCATAAGCTCTTCAAAAACAGAGGAGGACATTTTCAGAAAATTATGAGTTAATGTGCGATGTTCCCCATGCGATCCAGTGTCATAATTTTCATTCATTCATCATCAATCATTCATCAATTATGCAGCACCAGCGTTTACTCTACTGTTTTCTTGTAGACACAGTACATATACACATTTACCTTTTTCCAATGACTTCAGGAGCAACCAGCCTTGAATAAGAATAAAAAAGTTTCCTCTCAAAATATGTTGGTTGGTTATTGAACAAAAACTGTTCTTTGACTTCCTCTCGACAACCAGGGGAAAAGGACCGAAAAAAAACTCGAACGAAATGTAGCCCGCCTAATGAGAAAAAAAATGTGGGTTTGTTTCTGTTTTTCAGGTTTCAGGAGATAATACAAACACAACATAAACTCAATTGTTCGTTTAGTGTAAAACCGTCTTTATACCGCCTGCAGAACACTGGGAAATGTTAAACGTCAAATCAGGCGTTCAGATTAGAGTTCTAACATCTTGATTAGCACGCGTACTAAACCTCTAGGAGATGGGGTTAACAACTATTTGGTAATTATTTCAAAAGGTAAAATAGCCCACAAAAAATGGAAACATTTTTTTTACAACAGCAATCTTTATTCAGAATTAAGTCAACGAATGTTTAATGATTGGTCTGTGCTGTATGTAATATACAGGTAGAGTAGAAGTCGAACTCTGAAAGTAACAACTATGATCGAATCGAAGCATTGGACATTTATAGGAGAATGCTAAAAATACCTTGAACGGCAAAGATAACCAAGAGTCAGCAAGGATACATAATCGTTAAAGGCGGTCTCGTGCTTTTTGGCAACTCATCAGCATGGTCTAGGGTTGGTCTCTGGTAAAATAAATTAAAGCATAACTGTCCTCTAGCCCAGTGTCCACTTTGACCTCTAGGGGCTGACGATTTTGGCGGCATAGTAAATGTTGTCCACTCGCCATCGAAAAACTTAACATGCCGCTTTCGTCCAATAGATCACAGCCAGCCATGGACAGCTGTTTCGTGCTTTTTGGCAACTTATCAACGTGGTCTGGGGTTGGGATATCAAATGCGAACGGAGATCTATACAGTACCAACCGATAGCTGCTATGCACTCCCCGCAATGGTGGATCCTGCTCAATACTGCAGCTGATAGTCAAATGCAAAATAGAAGCTTATTGGCCGAAAAGCAGTCCGTTTGAACAGAAAAACGGAAACAGGTCAACTTTACCATACGGAAGAAGACCATAACGCCTTCAATATGGAGTAATTCTGATATGATACAAGAAGAGGTTAGTTTGTTATAACCAAATGGTATGGTCCGATTGTACCAGAAATAACAATACGAATCCTTTGAGTGATAATAAAAAAACGGTGAATCACACTGCATAAAATTACGTAAGAAATCCATTGAAAAATTAGCTTTCAAGTAGCGTAACACCAATACGATATTTTCACGGTATGCCTTTTTGAGTCAGCGATACGTGAGATATTTTTGAAATTAGTTATTAGAATGTTTCTACCGTAAATGGACGGCATAATTTAAAAATCTTTAATTATCGAGGATATACTCATAACGTAACGATTAATTATATTACTACTCTGACCATTTACGAGCACCAAATTCTCAACTGGACCTCATGTATGTGAAAAGTATTCCCTCAAAGTCTTGGCGTCAAGTAGGTTGACTCTGTACTTTCCATGCAATTCTATGCCAATGTCTCAGTCAACTGAACATGCTCCTTGCGTCCATCCGACCACAGACAGCCAGTCATATGAGATCCAGTTTTCAAAGAGGATTTCTAAATAATTCGTCTTTGTGGTCTGCCACTGCCTCATACGTGGCACCAACACGTAAAATACGTTATTAAGAGATACCGGGAAATGTGCGTTTCCATTTTGACAAGTTGTTATATTGCAAATGTACCTTATCATCAAAGCTAAAAGGGCTATGAATGCTGGAGACTCAATATATTGGAACAAAACCACCAGTAATTCGCCATGCGCTTTAATACGCGAATAGAATATGTGTGAGAACGGTGAATTTGTCAAGCTTCGATGCCAGGATGGAAGCGAAACAACGAAACGAACCACAAACACAGCTAACTCGATGCGGATAGCTGTTATTGTGTAGCGCTAATGAAAGCGCTCACCATAATAATATTGTGTGTTTGCACAGTGGCATCGGATAGTAATTGAAAACTAACGTTTGCACAATTACGGTAGTTCATCTTCTTTCATTAGGTAGAGCAGCGGTTTTCACGTTGGCTGGACAAGTGGAATTTTCATTGTATTGATATGTAGCATTGCGTACTCGTAGTATATGTGTCGTAGCCATATCGTAGAATTGACCAATACATGGAATGGACAACTAAGTTCGACCATATCGTTAAATGGTCAACGATTAACGATTTGGTCATCCGCAATTGGTCGATAGAATATATATAACAAAAACCCAGAACTTGTTTTGCGTTATTGCGTTTATTGCAACCATTTTGATTAAAACTAGTGATATTAAGAAATTAAAATAAAATAATTATATTAAAACGTTATTAAATTGTCACATATCCTTTGAGTGTCAACCCTAAAATGAAATCAAATATCCGATGAGGTTTACAATAATATTAGAGACAAACGCAATATTTCAGTTGACGTACGATTTCGACTTCAAATAAATGAATGATAATGTAATTGAGTAAAGTACTAACCTCTGAATCGGGTTCCGAGCTCCACGGCTTTTTTATCGGCACTTACGTGACCCGCATAGTACTCGAGAACTCGAGTACCATTTAGCTCATCTCAGAAAAAAAATCACAACCCTTAGTTGTAATTGCGATTGCAAGTTCATTATCCCGTTTATTTTCTAAATTTTACAAAATTGCAGATATCTCCTGAACTATAAAATGTCGGACCACACATATAGGGATTCATTCGATAGGTTTTGAGGCCCTCTTTCACCTGATTTCTAACTTTCCACCCTGAATGTGTCATTTTAACATATACCAGATGCAAACTGGCTTGAACTATGATACACATGAATGAATCAAATACAAACTTTAAGGTTTTGACCAAACTAATTAAAATAAGTATAATAAACCATATATAAATGTGTGATCACAAAAAACTAAAAAATCTTATATGAGACCCCACAATTTTTGTATAAAGCATCTTTCTAAAAAGCCATACAAAGGATTAGATGGGAGGTCATTTAATAGCGGGAGACCAAGTGTATGTTATCACGAATATTAGACAGCTGGGAGGGGGAACTGTACATTTGTATGTACTTGTCCTTCTATTCAGAAGTAGTAGCAGACGAATCGGTAAAAAGAGCTCGGATTAACCGACATAAATTCACAACTTTTAAGCCTTCCGCACGCTTGGGATCGTCTTAAATTGAGTTAGTACAATGAGAACATTTGATTCAAGTTTTGAGTAATCCCATCGGAGTCACTGCTCCCAAAAGAATGACGTGTGGTCGTTTTAAAAACTTGTTTTTATACCGTTGGAGCCGCGAAGGTCTAAATACCGAAACACCGCGGCTGCTATGAGGAACCCAAAGAAACTGTGTTGATCCAATTTTTGAATTGGCTAATGTTAGTAGAACTGGGAGATTGTTTTGCAGTCGATATCCTAGGGACAAAGGAGCGGTCGTACCGACCAGTTGTGGATGTACGAAGTTCGCTACCATCAGATTGAATACAGAAACAAGCGACATTCAGCAACTGAGCTGTCATACTTCACACAGTGCTATCAGCAGTTGAATGTAACCAATATTTCTTAGTATTCATTCTAGTTTTAAGAATACAAATAAGCTTGCGACCGTACATAACGCGTTTAAACGCAACTCTTAATGAATTGACTCGTGAAAAATATGTTCACTCATTACGTTTGCTGCCTAAACTCATGTGTTTAGATACATTGGTTGGTCTAATCCGCACGGGTATCATGTAAAAAACCTACAAAATGTCAAAAAAATCTATAAGATATCAACTTGCAGACTAGGTAGTTTTTAGGGCACAAACAATCATTCCACGTTTGCTCACTAGGATTGTTGTGAACGTCCATCTTTGAAGGAATCACTCAACTAAACTACACGCATTATTGGTTGCATAGTTTTGTGAGGCTGGGTGATCCGCGTCTGTAGTTTTTATCTCTGAGACGAAAGTTGGTTGAATAACAAGATCGCATATGGATTATTATGTGTATTGGTCTGCATGTGCATAAAATTAGTGATCTGTGTGAGAAAATCATTACTGAATATGCTGAGTATGACGGGTTCTTCATGTTGTGCTTTCTGAAGAGAGGTTATGTTCAAAGTTATAAATTACGGAAAACTGAGGAGAATTACGGGAAATCATCACCGCGCCCGCGTTGTGTGTAATTACTGTTAGCTTGTAATTCGACAGTGTACAGTGAATATAATTATTTCTTATCTCATTTTTGAAATTCAGCAAATTTGTATATGTAATTTCCAGAATGGATAAGAAAAAGTTGATGCGCACCTAATTTCTAGCTTTAAATCTCAATTAAGTGTATTTGAGACAAGAACCCAATGTAATTATTATCAGCACATACAACTTACAGCTTAGACCTCCAGTAATCCCATCTCTGCAGCAGATTTTACATCACATCAGAGCCAAAGATTATTAACAAGCCTCATGACGTTTAGGCAACCCGTACAACTAAGTGCTAAGTCAACGTCTTGGCGAAAAACCTACATAATGTCAAAAAAATAGCATAATGTCAAAAAAAATCGGGATAACGTCACTTTTCCAGATACGTGATACCCGTGCCGAAGATGAAAAATAGTGGTACGGAAGATAAGTTTCAAATTCAAATATATTTAGTTTGCAAAGCTTTACATAACTTCTTACAATTTCATTTAGGTATAAACCAGACGTATAATTAATACGGTCATAAAATCGAAAATTACGCGTATTATAGATAAAAAAAATGCAAATGTTAATAAAGCAAGGAATTTCAAATCGGCACTTGAGAGTATTTTTACATCATGTTACGGCAGGCTAGCGGGATCATCGTAAACACATAAAACTGAGAACTCGTCTGACGTCGGCGGGAAAGCAAGGCAGACTCGATTTGTAGTGGGTAAACATATTAAGCCCGAGTGTACGTAACCTGGTTCTTGATTATCGAAAGTTTAATACCGCGTCAAGCAGCGATGTATAAAATGAGCGATTTACTAGAATGGCAAACAGATCGACACCCTTATTACGTTACTGTATAAGATGCTGATAGAACAATAAACGTGAAAACAACAAAGCCGCGTTAAAAGAAATCGTCACACATACAGACTATTTGGTTGCTAGGTGTCCGGACAGATATGCTGAGCTTAAAAATTGTTAGGAAAAACAGTCCAGCAACTAGGATATCACGTTGCCGTGTCAACACTCAAAAGCTGCGACGTTACCCCTGACGCAATATGACCTTAAACTAACAATCCCTACACATACTGTTATGCGATCCTTTCAGACTCCAGCCATTGCCAAGCCATCGTGTCTCGACACCCAAAGCGCTCCGACATTTCCCCTGGCAGAGGAAACCAAGCAGTAATTAACATAACTACCTGAACCCCGCAATTGGGCTCCGAAAGTCCCTAAAATGGTGGCGTCCCACCTGCCGCCATTCGATAACAATAAATAGTCCTAAGCCAAAAATTGAAATATGAAGGTAAAAAGCTTAGCCTCTTTATAAACATGGCTTAAGACGTTCCTGATCTTGAATATAAAAGTATTATGGTTAGTACAGTATGATAAAGGAAATACCAGTGATAGCTCAGCTTTCAGGAAATGAAAACAATACAACCAATAACACAAAAACACTGTATTTAAGTGAAAGCTTATCCTGGGAACAAGTGCCCAGAGGAATGGAATGTATAACATAAACAGGCTTAAGGGCGGTTGTGTTGAGTGACATTAGCCAGACTTGTGTACCGTCTAGAAATATTTCGTGTGCTACAGGGTTGAACTGGCATGCCAAATGTGTTTGAAATATTTCGTATGCTCACAACTGCAACCGGAGATTGCAATTCCTTATGTCAAATAATGGTGATTTCTTGTGTCAGAATGTGATTTTTGCAAAAACGTTCTTTACCAGCGCTTTAGCGATGTAACTTTTTGTATTTTTTTGAATAAAGTAGAACTCTAAGAGGTATACGAGTATATTGTTACCGATACCTCTGCCTATGATGGGGTAATAAATATCAACGATTATGGTTTGGATATTTGGGGATGGGTCGAAGACGCATCTGTTTTTGTGTAAACTAAACGTGATGCTTCGTGCTTCTTGGCCACTCATCAGCATTGTCTAGTCTTGGGGTACTCGTCTCTGGACAACGAACGAAAGCATCGCAACTATCCTCTATCCAGGAGGTACGGTCTATCGAAATAAGACAGCGCAGAGCGCTATCTATTATACCAGAATCGCTCTCTGCAGTGGTCGATTCACATGTGATAGATGGGGCTTTACGCTGACTTATTTGTTTTTGTTTATGTTATGTCAAGTGGCTAGAGAGCGGAATGGAGACAGCCTAGCATATCGGGGTACATTGAATACTGCGCCTTAATGTTGGAAACGTGGTGTATCAAGTCCGCGCCGAGTTATTATTGGTATTTCCAATACCTTGAGTTATTCGCGTATTTTTCGGTATCTAACAATATTCTATTTGTTGCTGTAGGATGTGGTTTACATGTGAAACTCCCCTTTCAACAATACTGGCTGTCTCAGATGTGAATAAACACTTGGCGGGTCGGGCTGTTTTGGAAGAATGATGAAATATATCTATAGATAGTGATAGTTTTTGGAATAAAGAAAAAGGTAGTTCAATTCTTTTGGTAGATGTTTCATTAAAATCGGTAGATCGGTATATCAGGACTAAAATAGCTAGATCTCCCTAAAAACTGATAGAACTTTCAATACTGGCGACAATACTCCAGAGATGGCACCTTCTTTTCTGCTCTGTTCTCATCGTGGACGACGCATGCTTCTCGCGCATCGCAATTTGTGAGGTCCTTATTAGTTCATTTCGATGAACTATTTCAATAGATCGCGTTCACTAAAATGAACTGTAACTATACCACGTAACGCCTTGTCATGCCAGTGAAAATGTTGCATTTCATCCGTTCGCCGGAAGTTGAGCAGTGCCACGCGCGAATGTACTTTTGTTTTTTATTTTCACCAGTTCAGGGTTGCCAGATGTTCTTTCGGGAGAACGATGCTCTTTTTTTGGTATCGCAGTCGAAAGCCAAGCGGAAAATGAACCGAAAAGACGAAAACAGATTCAGACCTTTGGGACCAGTTTGACCTTGACGTAAAACGTCTTTCCACGTCGAGCTGCAGTAGATACGAGTATTATCGAACTGGATAAATACTGCCATACTTAGGTAAAAGACAGCAAAGTGTGAAAATTAAGTTCAAAATTTTGAATTCCTTCGAACTAAATAAATAGTATTATTACGACATAACAGAAGTAAATGAATGTTGCAAAGTTACGTGACTTCATACAAAGTCATTTGAATCATTTCGGACCATAATTGTTGTCTAGGCCTAAACTAAATAGCATTCCGTCTGTAATTGTCGTGAATCAAAAAGCAAGCAAATTTACTGCATTATTTCGTAATTTTTATATCTTTATATTATTCCTTAAAAGGAAAACGCAGCAATGCAGAATTCCATTTTATTTTAATATAATTTGTTCATATTGAAATTCACACAAAATTAATTCTTTTCTACATCTAATAATTCACCTTAATAATTATATGATTACATTTGATAATTACATTCAACAAAAATAATTATATAAATAAACTAAAACAGCATATGCCAAGATAAACGTAGAATTCTTTAAAATTACTTTTTTGGACCGAAAGTATTTATAACGATAAATACTTATTCACAAATAATATATAATAATAAAATTATTAAAAAAAATAATAGTGAAACATCATAATAGGTTATAACGGGTAAAAAGGCAGTACTTGTATCATACAGATAATAAAAGCAGTATGGGTTGAAAACTACTGCTTTTTTTACTTTCATAAAATGATTTAGGGCCGTACAGTCAGTCGATCCTACAATTATTGTAGGACGCCTTTAAGGCCTCATTGATTTTCATAGTTTTGTACTGTACTGTGTCATCGCTCTATGAAAATTAAGGAGGTCATAAAGGGTCCTGCAATTGTAGGAACGACTGACGATTCGGCCCTTACTGTTTTTATTCTTAGGAAATGTAATTACATAATATAAAATTTTTGACAATGAAAAAATAACTAGTTTTGTTAAATAACGTGATATATTTTGCAATTTTAATCATTAAAGGAATATATTGGTGTCAAAATTAAAAAAGGCAGTGAATGAACTCTACAACTACGAGGGATGTCTTTTAAGTTTTGCATATGGAAATAAAACAACACAGTACGTAGTTTTAAATGACTTTTTTGTTTTTCGAAGTATTCTCTACGAAGATTAATACACATCTGCATGCGCTCGAACCATTTTGCGAAGCACTTATTCCTCTCGTTTGCTGGCAGATCCGAAACGGCATTTTTGAATGCGTCAACTGCTTCTTCTGGTGACTGGAACCTTTGACTACGCAGTCTATTTTTAATTTTCGGGAAAGTAAAGAAATCGTTAGGACTTAGATCGGGACTATATGGAGGATGGTCCAATAATTCCACGTTTTCTTCCGTTAAATACTGCCTTGCTTTTTGGGCTGTGTGCGAGCTTGCATTGTCTTGGTAGAGGATGCTTCTTCTTTCGGGGTTGATTTTTCGAAGCTCGGTGATGACTTTTGGCAAACAAATGGTGGTATACCAATCGGTAATAACAGTTCTTTGCTCATTAAAAGGAATTGTTGCAATATCACCCGCTTTTGACACAAATGTCGCGACCAACTTTTTCGAAACAATTCGAAAACGGATGACTTTTGTTGGCTTTTCTTCACCTTAGAACACCCAAACAGCCGACTGTCGTTTATTTTCTGGTTTATAATAGTAAATCCACAATTCATCACCACTAACAATGCTGTACACATTTTTTGAGTTTCCGGAATTGAAACGGTCAAGCGTTTTTTGACACAAATTAACCCTGGCTGCATTCTGCTCTTCAGTCAACAGGTGGGGTATCCAACGAGAAACTAATTTTCTTACTCCTAATTCTTCATCTAAAATTTTTTGAATTGAGGTCTTTGAGATCTTCAAGGACGCTTCAATCTCGCGATATGTCACATGTCTATATTCAATGATGAGTTTGCGCACAGCATCGACGTTTTCCTGGGTGACTGCCGTTTTTGGTGCACCCACCTTGGGATCGTCGCTAAGACTCACCCGTCCACGTTTGAATTCTATATACCAACGGGAAATTGTCGACTGATGTGGCGCTTCGTTGTCGAAAACAGACAGTAACTCAGCTGGGTTTTCTTGTTGCGATAATTGTCTCTGAAAGTTGTAATAAATTATGGCGCGAAAATGTTCTCGGTTGAGTTCCATTTTTCTAATGACTTGGTGACACTTAAAAATTCATTTTAGTGAGAACACTGCACCAGTATTGTTGTGAAACTTTGAATTTAAGTTTATTAAAGAGTGAGGTTAAGATTCAGTACTGACGTTCGATCCGCACACTGCACGTATTGTTGTGAAACTTTGAATTTAAGTTTACTAAAGAGTGAGGTTAAGATTCAGTACTGACGTTCGATCCGCGCGGCCTACTATGTTTCTATATGCAAAACTTAAAAGACATCCCTCGTACGGTAGAATAGTTAAATGAATCGCTTTTACCGAGAACTGAGGATCCTCTGAAGTGATTGTAGAAAAGAGCAAAGGTCTATCCCAGATTATTTGCGATGGTTAAAAAACGTTTGTGTCTCGTAGCGACATCTGTGCATAAAGAAAAGCTCTGATATTCGTTCAACAGCTATTTATTTCATATATCAGTGATCGATCTTTTATACAAAAAACCGTAAAGATGACTAAGCTTAATATCAGTGAAAATAGGAATCATTTTCATTCATCTGGACAAAACACGAGCGTAAAATTGGCAGACCATTCAGGTGACTGTCGCCGGTTCATCGGCTTTCTGTACATTAAGCTCAATCGACTGTTTTTAGAATACTCACTACCTTTTTAACAGAACAAATACAACGTTGTTTTCTGTTCGTACTATTTTCCACAAAACACATAACCCTGAAGAAGTGGGAGCTGCATGTTAAACGATGGCAGCAACACCATTGACGTTTGTCAGATGAGGGCGCCGCCTAGTTGCCTGGACATATCGAAGGAATGCCGAGAATAATAATGATAATAATAATAAGTATTTCAATACAAACAACCTAGAGACATAAGCAACAAAGTTTTGCCAAGGCTACTGTTACACTTAACTGGTTATGTTAGTGACATTACTTGTTCAATACATAAAGGAGAATAAAATATAATACAAAGACAAAAAAGCATAAAACTTGTCACATTCTACATCTGTATAGCAGAATTTGTTAAGCCTATGGCGAGCAGCCTGCTTTTAACTTACTCACGAAAACTCGGCAAGGACATTGATTTCAAGCTATTTTCCAAGTGATTATAGAATAGTGCTGCATTATATGAAAAACCACGTTGGAACAAAGCAGAGTTGTGTGAGGCGATTCCAATATTATAGCGATTTCTGACAGCCCTGTCATGTACTTGTAGTTGTATCGCAATTTACCTCTTAGGTGTTCAGTTTTCGATGATATGAGAATTTTGTGAATTGAAACAAAGTACTGACATTTAACCGGCCTACCTATCCTGAACCAATTGAAGTCCTTAAATTTTTCACTAATGTGAACAGGATATTTTCGATATTGAAAGATTATTTAGTAAACGTATGTTAATAAAATGTTCCCAATAAGGTAATATCCCTTTCAGTAGTTTTGGTGGGAACAAGTTTCAGAATAATAAAATCTAATACTAATTATGATGCACAAAATACATTCATTTTCAACAAACAATCACATGCTACAAACATATTTTTTGACAAGGGTATAAAAATTGTATTACATGAAAATACCTTAGATAGATTTATTCCAAATTCGTTTTGTGTTGTGATGCAAAACAGAAGTGTCTCACTCCATTGAATTACTTCTTGATAATTCTGAAATAATACTGAAAATACTAATGCAATTTATACATTCTTTGAAAATAAGCTAGTTACTTTTAATTAGTTTGCTCAGTTCTATTCCTTACATTTGTTAGCCTAGATTGACAGAATTTTGCTTTATAAAACTGACTATACGGTGCCAACTACAACGATTATAAAGAGGGTCGATGTTAAGTTTAAAACCCAGCTGTAGCACTTAATGACTCTCCTCAACTTATACATCTCCCACAATAGACAGAATACATTTCACTTATACCATCACAGGTACTGATAGTGTAGCTTTGTATGCTATGTTTATTTTTTAAATGTCTCCGAATGCATCAGCATTGAGAATCTGGGTATTACCCAAAACAAACGCCATATTTGATATTTTTGCATTATGCATTTAGATAAAGATAGAGAATCCCGGCAAGCATCGCTTGCCTGAAAATGATGAGATCTTGGCGTTGCCAGTTTCGCCGTTTCACCCTACTGCTATTTTCTTAGGATGTAGTGGCCTTTCAGTATAAAGCATATGGGTCTTTATGTCATTTTCAGCTGAAGATATATCAAGTTTTGGCGAATCATTTGTCAATGTTGTCACCGCTTTGCACACAAAAGTATGTTGTAGTAGTATACTTAGTGTTTCAGTGCTTTCCGTTTATCTTGCGGATCACACTACTGTATCATTGCCCGCTGCCACTACTGATCAGATTCACTCAAAAGTAGTGGCCGCGATGGATCGGTTTTCAGCGTGGTGTCAACGTAACAGATTGCTGATGTACGAAACTAAAGCTGTCATTGTCAATTTTACAGTCTGTAGACGTATCTCAACATATTGCTCAGTTCCTATGAGATATCGCAGCATTGCAAGCTATTAGGAACATTTTCTGACAGTAAGTTGTCCTTTATCAAGCGTGTTGATCATGATCACTTGTGCAACAACTTGAATAAAGCCTATTACGCGTTGTTGCAGCTTAAAGACATGCTTAACGGCAAGGGCTTGCTCAGTGTCTCCTTCGCGCTTCCACATAGTCACTCGTCATACTACGTCATGACAAGGGGTAACTCCATCAAAAGTGATAGAGTATTTACTGCTCAGAAACAATTGCTGAGACTAATATTTAACATAAACCTTACCGAATCCTGCTGAGAGGTGTTTAAGCAGAGCAACATTTTGACACTTGCTTCTGTTTATATATTCTCAGATATGTTACTTTTTTTAGAGGAAGTGATAATCTATTTCCTGACCTGTCACAAAATCATAAATATAACACCCGAAACGTCAACATTAAACTCAGAAGCGTTCTACCTCATACTTCAAAACTCTTCTTTCTATCATTGTGTCGTCTTATTTAACAGTTTACCTCAGAGTAATAGGGAACTCAAAAGCTACAACAAATTCAAAGGAGAAGTTAAAAGCGCCCTCATGAGACATCGATTTTATAGCGTTTTTGAATATGAAGACATATTTTTTTTAATGTATCATTTTATGTTACTCGTGTTTAGATTGTTTTTATGTATTTTATACTGTACTGCTGAATTTTAGATCCATTTTAACCAGCTTTCTTTAATTGAAAGCATAGTTAGTGCCTACATTGCATTTGTACCCACAGCTGACATTCCACATGTACACTGTATCTCGAGTGGTCAATAAATCTAATGTCTAATATTTGCTTGATTGCTAATGAGCATGAAACAACAATTTATGCGTTTTGTCATGGCTACAGTGCGGAAAAGCAAACAAATTCAGTTTTGGTATTATACAGGGTGTTAGGGAAATAATATTCCTAACTTTAAGAGGTGACTCCTTGCATTATTCTAAGCAAAAAAGTTCATTATAACCTATGTCCAAAAATCAACCGTTGCCGAGCAAAAAATGCTGAACTTATTTCTTTTTAGTCATGAAATAAATAAATTTTGTACCTTTTAAATTCATATGCCTAATAGCGTAAAATGTATCAATACATCTGTTTATTAATTAACTGTCTCTAAAGATATAATTTTCTTGCTTATTAAATACAATTTTCCGAAGAAAAACAGACAAACAAAATCCCTCACACAACTGGCACTCCGCCTGCACTGCATGTATCATCGCGTGTTGTTGTGATTACTAATACATTTAAGTGTAACTTTATGTGATTTATGGATGTTGGTTTTTTTCTTTTTTTGTGCATCGCATCGTTTCAAATAAGTGACTGATCGTGGGAATTGGTGGTATGTATCGCCGCGTACCGTTAAGTTCTGTCATCTCAAGTAAATGTACTGTACTGATACCGTTATTAAATAAAAATATAAGCTACAAAAAAATGCGTAAAAGTATTCAATAATTCAAGGCATATTTTCAACAAAAACATCATACAAACGTAAACAATTCGATGAATCAGTTGCGGTCGTTGTGCGTTCGTATCGCGGTTGCGTTGCAGCGTTGACAAATGTTTGAGAAAGTTTAATTATTTACGACTCACTTTCCTTGAAAATGATTGATTTTCGGACATGAGTTATAATGAACTTTTTTGCGTAGAATAATGCAAGGAAATCACCTCTTAAAGCTACGAATATTAGTTCCCTAATAGACTGTAGAAAAATAATTGGTATCATAGGCGATACACGAGTCTCTAATACCTATTCTAAACAGGTGATTAGCGCTTTCATTGCCTGGTACTTCACACTGTCCAGAGACTCATTCCTGTGATAGAGTTGATTTTATTATCGGATATATCACAGTGCTCAGGGCAGTGAAACAGGTTGCTAAAATGTTTGTTCGACAATAGGCTAGTTGACACTTTTTTTAAATAGGTCTGAAATAGTTTATATTTTTGTTCTATTGGACCGAACAAATTAATACAGTATTATTTCAGACCTGAAAGACCGTAAAACTTTAATTTAAAAATATATTTTTCTCAGACAGGCGTAAACGCCTTATTAATGTGCTCTGACATCATATCATCTGTAAACATCAGCTGAATGCCGCATAACCTCTCAAAATTTTAAACATATAGTTGAAATCACCAAAGATGACGATTACGTCATTTTAGTCTGTAGTAAAGACAAACGACAGCGATTTGTGAATATTTTTACTCGTAATGTTGCATGATCGATCATATTTGAAAGATGAATAGTTAGGTTATGTTAAAGCAGGTTAGGTTGTTTGCGATTAATACTTTGGTATTTAGTCTTTAGTGTTCCTTTCTTGAGGTATTCTACTCATAACTGTAATTTTTTTTAACAAAAGCTCCTCACTAAAATTATTATTAAGGTATCACTCAAAACCATGAAATAAAATGAAAACAAAAATAATCTGTGAAATAACCTAACTTCGCAAAATCATAATATAAGTTTTTTGTTATTATGTTCCTGATTACTTCAGTGATATTGACTATATAAACATGACTTCCACAAGTTTACATGAAAAAGGTAGTAATTATCGTTATTGTATCGTCCGAGAATATAAAAACATCGAAAAAGGCCCCAGGAAAGCTGCGGATTAGAGTGTTTAGGGAAATAAGTATATGCATCACTGGGTATTGCTTGGAGCATACTTTATATTCGGGGCAGATTTTGTTGTCTGGTTTAAGTTGGACGTAACCTATGGCATCATCATCCTACGATTATCTTGCTGATGTGTAAGAGTAAGAAGAAATACAATTTTAGATAAAATTATCCGTAGGTTATAACGCATGAGCTTAGTTTTGAATGACTTCTGAAAAGGAATATTATGTAAGAGTATTACTTATTCTTTCTTTTCAAATCTATCGTTATTTCAGATAAACTGTATTTACATAGAAGTCTTGATGTTCCAGCAGAGCAGAAATCTGGTTTGAAGGCAAAAAAAATCCAACTATCAATTTTCGGCAAATTTGTGTTTTCTTCTTTTACCAATCCAACGTCCATGATTGTTTTTTCAATAAAACGAGAAAACTAAGTATAACCTTTTACGTTGATTTTATAGAAATATTTAAAGAAGACCATTCATTATTTACAATTTATATGACGTCACATCCTGGATATTCGTGTTTTGACCTTTTCTTATTAAAAATTGAAAATATTTATTTTTAAATTGGCCTCATATAACCGATTTCAAAATTTAAATCGTTGTTTTTCGTTTTCCTAAGCCAAATACTGTAACAAATATTCATTCTTTGAAATTAGATATGCGTCAAGTAAGCTTTTTTTCGTCTGATATATTTTAGAAAGCGTAACGTAAAGTTTCTTGACATCAGCCTTGGTGTCAGGTATAATTTTTATGAGATTCCTTTTAGTTTCACAAATATATTTCACCTAAGTAATAATTTAAAGATACTTTAAATAGATCAAAGCCATTTCTATGAAAAAGCTAAAAGTATCTGACTCACTATTAGCAATACATCACCTGTACTATTTCTGTCAACGCCTTCACCATAATGATAAAATGCTGTTGGCTACCGTGCAGTCGACGTTTTTTTCTGTCATTTTTTAGCGCAAAAAACTATGTGGGCTAATTTGAATTCGGCAGCATCAGCAGCAGGCGACGAGGAAAGGTCTTTCAACTCCCGTTTAGTAGCAACCTTGGCATTGCTCGATGGCCAAGGTCAGAGACACCAACAACATTGGCGTGCCTACGGATATACTCGTTGCGCTGTCTCTCATGTAGTATCAGCTGCCCGGCACCGGCGAGAGAATGCAGGACAAGTTAATTGCGGGC
Source organism: Acanthoscelides obtectus (assembly GCA_963669975.1). Lineage (NCBI taxonomy): Eukaryota > Metazoa > Arthropoda > Insecta > Coleoptera > Chrysomelidae > Acanthoscelides > Acanthoscelides obtectus. The sequence continues at coordinate 86,193,106 of CAVLJG010000003.1, read as the reverse complement.
GGGTAATAGAGATAAACATCCCCACTACTTGACTTGATTTTCAAACGACTTGAGTTGACTTGAAATCAAGTATTAGATATTAGCGATGTAAATCAAGTCGAGTAGTTTTTACGTCAAGTACTTGAAAATTCAAGTAGTCTCGATGTTACTTGATAATTTTTATAAGGTAAATACGAGTAGATTATACATACACAACGGAACGGCATTGTGACAAGTTATAGAGAAAAAAACAAAACATTTTGTTCATCGTATAACACGTACTCAGACTGGATTAACTGTTCCCAATAGCTAAATACTGCTTTTCACCAATCAGCCTAATATTGGTATATGTAATCATTTTTAATTATTTATATTGGTATCGAATTTAAAAAAGGTGTATTGGTAGAGAAAAGAATTGTCCCCTATCGGAGCCTGTGGCATTGAATTATTCGTATCACTGCTCACGGAAACCGATGATTCCGATCGGAGCCGTCGGAACATGGCGAATATCACCGATTGGCTCCGATCGGAGTCATCGGCAGCAAACGTGATAACTAATAATAACTGATAATAATGAGGCATTTATTGCCCAACAGTGCAGATGCATTTAAACATAAGTGAAGTGCCGTAAGGTGAAAAAACAAAACAAAAAGGAGAAAGGCGTTTTAAGTAGAGAGGGAAAAGAAACGATAAATATGATTAATAGGTAATAGCAAAAAAGAATATATATCTATATCATGTAATGTTCACACATAAACATATAACAAAGGAAAACGTCCAGAGAAAGGAGTAAAAAAAGTCAAAGATGTGAGACTATAGATAGCACTTCGTAATTCCTGAAATCCACATCAACAGATATCGCAAAATCTCCCAAATTCTCATTATTGCGCATGAAGCTTACTGGTGCTTTAGACAGAAGTTTAATTTTTCTTTGTCCTCTTGCAGAATAAGGAAACTTCATATTTGGATGTCGATCTTGTAGGTACCAAGAAATCAGTTTGCGATATCAAAACAGGATAATCGATATTACCATGTAGTAATTTGTATAAGAATATGATGGACGCCTGCTCTCTGCGATCCTTCAAAGAAGGGATACTAAATCTATCGAGTAATAATGGATAGTTATATCCTCTTGGAGGATAGACACCATGAATCCTAGAGCATAGATATTTCAGGAACATCTTTTGCACATTTTCAATATTATTTTTGTAGAGTTCATAGATAGGGCTTCAAATAATTGCATCATTTATTCTAATTTACTTATAACAAGCACTAAAAATGACATAATAAATAAGCGTTGTGAACTAACAAATAAAAGAACGATAAAACTGCAAACACAAATACAGGGTCCGTCAGAAAGAACGCATGTTTTTCGAATGGGTACTACATCGAGTGGGCTGGTCTCGTGTCGGTGGGGAAGCGCCTGTTGGATAGCGAGAGAAGTGCTGTTTCAATTGGCAAGATGGTTTGGAACGTTGAGCATCGTGTGTTCACTGTACGTCGGTACTTTCACAATGGCGAGTCTGTCGTTCGAACGCAACGTGAGTTTCGCGTTCCCTATCGTGTTCCACGTCGTGGGACAGTACCAGACCGTAACACCATTTTCAGATGGGTGGAAGCATTCAACACAACAGGTAATGTGATGAAGAAAAAACCGCCAGGGCGAAACCGTACTGTTAGAACCACCGAAAACGTAGACAGAGTGAGAGGTGACACGCTGCAAAGCCCGAATCGTTCCGTCCGTTTGCGTGCCAGTTCCCTAGGGATCCGCGCGTCCTGAAGGATTTAGTGTTCCACCCTTACGAAATCCAAGTTTGTCAATAACTGTTGCCAGGGGATTATACACGTGTTAATTTTGCATAGCTCATGATTGAACAGTTGGATAACAATGACATGACGTTGTTTATGAGTGATGAAGCACATTTTCATTTACATGGATACGTCATTAAACAAAATTGTCTATATTGGTCTCCAGTGAACCCTCAACAGTTGCATGAGCACCCCTTGCATACCCCGAAAGTTACAGTTTGGTGTGCAGTAGGCCCAACGATGATTATTGGATTTTTTTTTTTGAGGATGATGGAGAAACAACCAACTGCTGTGTATTCAGAGCGTTACATCCTCATGCTGAACAACTTTTTTTCTTCCGGAACTTTGACGTCGACGTGTCCGTCTCAAAACAGTGTGGTTCCAACAAGACGGGGCAACATCTCACACAGCTCGCCCTTCGACGGAACTTCTTCGGCAAAAATTCCCAGGACGTCTCATTTCACGTCATGGCGATACTCCATGGCCCCCTCGTTCCCCGGACCTGTCAACGTGTGATTTTTTTTATGGGGCTACCTGAAATCAGAAGTTTACCAAAGCAAGCCTCGGACCTTCGTTGATTTGAAGGAGGAAATAAGAAGAGAAGTAACCCAAATTCCTACACGGATGCTGGCCGCCGCCATGGGCTCATTTCAGCTCAAGGGCGCCATATGGCCGACATAGTTTTTAGAACTTAAATTTTGTTTTACTCAAAAAAATGGCTTGTATTTCTGAGTATTTTGATATAATAAAATATTTTTTTCCACGCTTATTTTGAATGTACCTCTCATTTAAAAAACATACGTTCTTTCTGACGGACCCTGTAGTAAAAAACATTTCTTCTTCAACTGGTACAAAAAACGAAAAATTCTGAATTCGCTTTTCATTCGGTAACCACGAGTTAAGTCACATGAGGACCCTAACGGATTTATCGTTTAATCTATTGCAGGGTTCCGTGATGGTCAGTGCAGCTCTAGAAAATTCCCTTTTAATGGACGCTGATGTTGCTGGTGTCGATAAAAAATCTCTTGTCATTAAAACTAGATTTGGGAATACATTTTCATGCCTTTTCCATGACTCGTGATTATTTGAATTAAAATACAAAATAAGGTTCATCGGTAGTACAAATAAATATCACTGAGGGTCTATAATATATAACAATATAATTTACGTAATCGTTTCAATTCCATTGTCAACCAGTTTCTAAAAATATTAAGCTATACTAAGTGACATATAAATCCGAACACCCAGTTTAAATGGTTTTATTTTAATAAAATTTTGTATAAGTACTTAATGAAACATAAGTAAATGATAAAAATTTCAAAATGATTGCACTGCTTTAGAGCCCTTTGACCTTTAATAATGTGTGGATGCACCCTGATGTGCTACGCATTCTCCAACGCGCCTAGGCATGCTTCTGATCAGGTGGTCAATGTCCTCCTGTGGTATCTCATTCCAGGCAACGACCAACTCCTCTCGAAGTGCTTCTAGAGTCTGAGGATTACGTTGCAAATTGAGCAATCTCCTACCAATCATATCCCACACGTGCTCAATTGGGGATAAGTCGGGAGATCTTGGTGGCCATGGTAACAATGTGACATCATTATGTTGAAAGAAGTCTATTGTGACTCTTGCAACATGTGGTCGGGCATTATCTTGTTGGAAAGTTGGATCTGCCAGGGTGTCAAGATAGGGTAAAAGTTGGGGTTCTAGAACTTCGTGGATATATCGCTGCGCGTTCATGTTACCTCTGATGAAGATTAAAGGTGACCTGGAACCATAAGCTATAGCACCCCAAACCATAACTCCAACAGTGTGATGAACATGTCTTTCAACAAAAAACTGTGGATTCCTCCTTTCACCACGTCGCCTTCTAACCCTGGCACGACCATCGTGCATGCCTAAACAAAATCGAGACTCGTCACTAAAGACAATACTGTTCCATTCCTGATCCCAGAGTGACCGTTGTCTGCACCACTCAAGGCGATTACGTCGGTGTTCTCGAGTTAAAGGGAGGACCCAGTGTGGCCGGTATGAAAACAAGCCAAAACTTCTCATTCGTCGGTAAACACTTCGCATGCCAATAGGTCTTCCGTGTTCTGCAAACCATTCATTTGCAATGGACCTGGTAGTGGAGAAACGGTCCCTTAAGGCCAATAATCTTAGGCGGCGATCTTCACGGTCTGTTGTTCTACGGCGGCGTCCAGTGCCCCTTGCTCTTTGCGTACGGCCTTCTCGAAGCCATGCCTGACAACACCTAACCACAGTGTCTACACTTCTTTGCACTCTAACTGCAATTGCCCGAAAAGAAAGTCCCACTATACGGCCCCTATCAAACTCAATAAGTTGACGAAATCGTACAGGTCTCCGTACTCTAGGCATCGTAACCGCTCGTAAAGGATGTCAAGAACCAAATTCCGCCAACGTTGAACCTTTACTGCGGCTGAAATATTCATGTTTAGAGCGTTAGTGATTTAAAAAAAGCAGTATAAAAACCGGAATGTCCAACTGATAAGGCTGAAAATTTTTTCACTTGTTATTTACAGTAAGATAAATACTTTCACCAGCTTTTATTAAAATAAAACCATTTAAACTGGGTGTTCGGATTTATATGTCACTTAGTATATTTGACTTGATGAATCCCTAGATATACACTTCATAGATAATCTTAAATACGAGGCTCTAGGATCATTCCTAAGCAGGCTGACAAGTGACTTGAAACAGAAAACATAGGGTCTGGAGTTGTAAGGGTAGATCTGAATATGCGAAAATTTATGTTGAACTTGACTATAGAAAGGCAATATGGTTTCCGAAACCACCGATTCACGGGGTACCTCCTACCTTACGTCACGCAACTCTGGAGTAAACTCATCCAGTCTTATGGTGAGGCTCATGCCGTTGCTCTTGATATCACGTTCGATCAGCCGTGGCATGATGCCCTCTTATGCAAACTTACATTCTAAGACGCTAAGTTTCGCAGACGGGTGGCTGACTTCTAGGCGCAAGATATCCGTCGTAATTGACGGGTTTTCCTCTTTATCCCACAATGTCAACGCGGGTATTCCACAGGGATCGTCTTGGCTACGACATTGTTCTTCTTACATATCTACGACTTTTTTCCTGTTTAAAATCGATCCCCAGCTTTGCTGACGATGGCACTCTACATGCATGAATTCAGACTGACAAACCGATATCCAATCATGAAAAGATTTAATATGCTGTCACTGTTTAATAGAAGAATGATTTCTGATATTTGTGTCTCAACACGCTAGAGAGACACGGGAAGTATATTGGCCTCAGATCAATCAGATAAAATCAACATGGCCTTGGTAAAAGTTTTCTAGTTTTCGAGATATTGCCATTTTTAAATTTTTTTCAAAAATTCACTACTTTTTGCTCCTTTTTTACATTTTTGGCCTCTTATCATTTATTACCATTAATTGTTGGTTGAGACAACCGAGTATTCATTTCATTGAAAACTAGCACGGTATGCTAAAAAAAATAATTATTACATTTTGTTTAAAAGTTTGACTAATTACTAAGAAAAAAATGTAACAGACTGAATCAGCTAATGATATTAAAAACTAGCCGATTTATGCTCTTTTAAAAATAGTACTCGTATAACATTTGCAGGTCCTTTCCACTGAAAATTGAATAATTCGAATTTTGTCATTGGAGTCGTAATGCTTGCGAAATACTACAAATAAAAAATAAGTGCAGCCCTCTGTTGTATCCAAATCACTAAGGAATGAAACGACCTAAACATTTCATTGACTATCTCGCTCTCACGTTCACTGTTAGGTGGGTGGCATTATGACACCGCGAGGAACTTTTAGCATACCGTGCTAGTTTTCAATGAAAAAAATACTATTAATGGTAGCCCAGGAAAAAAATCATCAGTTGGAACTTCTTTATAGCCATAAAAGGCAAAAAAGGAGCAAAAACTAGAGATTTTAAAAAAAAATCTAGAGTGACAATATCTCTAAAACGTTTACTGAGGTGACGTGTTAAGTTAATAACCTTTATGAATGTAATAATCTCCGTTCCCTAGTTCAGTTTAATGTTCTAAATAGGAATTATCGACATTACTCGTATATCATATTTACCATATTGTCGTACTAACTTGGGTATAAATTCTCCATTAGTAACAGCGCAAAGATCGTAAAATTCAATTTTTTAAATCGATAATCACATCATATTAGTCTTTTTTCATATACATTAATATCCCATAATTTTGTACACGTCACTCATATTTTATTGTAACATAGTGGTTGTGTGTCGTCTTTGGCCGTAAACACCCCTAATTGCAATAAATAATTATCTGCTGGTGAGATAAGAACACTAGAAGTGACTCGCTTTCTGACAAGAGATCTGGAAACATTTTGATCTGGTGCAGCTTAATGCTTCCAAAATACAGCTTGACTAACCGGAAGCGCCCTAGCTCTCATCCGGTTTCGATGGATTTCGGAGATCTACCAAAGAGTCGTTCATTTCGGCTGGTCGGAGTCCAGATCACCGAGGACCTGGTCTGGCACCATCCCATGTCGTCAATCGCGCCAGCTGCAAGGAAGAAGCTGCTTACATTTGGGGGTGTTCTCTAATGAACAGTCTCGGGGCCCTTTCGCACCGCCCGGCCGTCAGCCATCTGAGTCTCTTATACCGCTATTTCAACGGACTTTGCTCCGCCTGACTTGGGCCTCCCATTATAACCGTGTCGAACTTCGTACATCCAGAACTGGACGCTACTCTTTATCCATAGGAACAATCTACCTGAGGAAGCTTTTCCCCGTTCTACTGACCTTAGACAGTTCAAAAATCGAATTAACATAAAGTCCGCTAAACCTAAACATTCTTTTTTCTTTGCAGACATTCAAGATGTTCCTGAGACGATCGGCAACCTACCATCCTTGCGCGTGCTGGACCTCAGCTCGAATCCGATCTCTTATCTCCCCCCCACTTTCTGTAGGCTGACCAATCTCACCGTTCTGGGCCTGAACGACATGTCGCTGCAGTCACTTCCGTCGGAATTCGGCCGCTTGACGGCACTGCAATCGATCGAGCTCAGGGAGAATATGTTGAGAGAGTTGCCGGCTAGCATGGATAAGCTGGTCAACTTGGAGAGACTGGACTTGGGAGATAACGAGCTCCATGCGTTGGTAAGTTGAGGCGAATGAAGTTCAAAGGCCATAGGTAAAACTGCGAGGTCTGGTAATAATGAAAAAAAAGTTCAATGTTATACTGTCACCCTTAAGATAACTTCCTTTTGAAGCAACACAGCGCTGGAGACAGTTGTTCCACTCCTCATAGCCGTGCTGGAACTCCAATACTGGAATAGCCTTCAGCTGGTTGGTTACAGCCATTTGAATGTTTTTGACTGTCGTATAATGAGTTCCCTTGAGATGATTTTCAACTTCGGGAAGAGAAAAAAGTCACAAGTACTTAAGGCTGGCGAATAAGCCGGCTTAGGAGCCACATGAATGTTTTTATTGGCCAAAAACTCGTTTATTGACATTGCTGTGTGACAAGGAGGATTATCGGGATGCAACACCCAGTTCTTGACGAATGACACTTTTTCGAAATTTTTCAAGAACCTTCCGGTAAAAGTGTTGATTGACCGTTTGGCCTGGAGGTAGAAACTGTGGACGATTTCGTGGATACCGAAAAAATGGCTGAACTATACTTTAGCGCATATCGCAAATATTAGATTTCTTATTTTAAAATGAAAGATTAGGATATAACTTGCAAGAAAATATCATTCTTTCTTTAAGGAACCCTCTGCTTGCTATTTTATAGAACTTCAAAGTTGCATTTTGTGTGGTAATACTGTGATATAGAATACTGCTTTATAAGCTGTTTTTTTCTTGTTTACACAAAAGATTGCTCAAATTTATATAAATATAACATACAATGTAAATTGCTGTGACACTGTTCACCGCAATAATGCAATTTTGCACTATTTTAATAATGAAAATAGTTCATTGTTAAGTAGTAATTTCTTTTATTTCAGACGAATATTCCCATCACTACACCATCATCCACCACCATCACTATCCTACTCTCTCCATCTAGTTGCTATGTTGCCAAATCATGGATAGTTATATACCCTAATTTGGTTTGTCAAATTCTTAGTTCTATACTAGCGCAAAAATGTTCAATCGGCACAGGATTGTCATGAAAATGCGGCTTGGAGGTGTGGCCGGCAGGTTTTACTGTACTAAATCCACCTTGTGCCCTACGATAGCGTTAGCTAAATACACTTTTTTGAAGAATGCCTTATGCGCTTCACAAAAGTACTTCGGTTATTGTTTTTACTATTTTATAGTTATAATATATACTAAGTGACATATAAATCCGAACACCCAGTTTAAATGGTTTTATTTTAATAAAATTTTGTATAAGTACTTAATGAAGCATAATAAGTAAATGATTAAAATTTCAAAATGATTGCACTGCTTTAAAGCCCTTTAACCTTTAATAATGTGTGGATGCACCCTGATGTGCTACGCATTCTCCAACGCGCCTAGGCATGCTTCTGATCAGGTGGTCAATGTCCTCCTGTGGTATCTCATTCCAGGCAACCACCAACTCCTCTCGAAGTGCTTCTAGAGTCTGAGGAGGACGTTGCAAATTGAGCAATCTCCTATCCATCATATCCCACACGTGCTCAATTGAGGATAAGTCGGGAGATCTTGGTGGCCATGGTAACAATGTGACATCATTATGTTGAAAGAAGTGTATTGTGACTCTTGCAACATGTGGTCGGGCATTATCTTGTTGGAAAGTTGGATCTGCCAGGGTGTCAAGATAGGGTAAAAGATGGGGTTCTAGAACTTCGTGGATATAACGCTGCGCGTTCATGTTACCCCTGATGAAGATTAAAGGTGACCTGGAACCATAAGCTATAGCACCCCAAACCATAACTCCAACAGTGTGATGAACATGTCTTTCAACAAAAGCTGTGGATTCCTCCTTTCACCACGTCGCCTTCTAACCCTGGCACGACCTTCTCGAAGCCATGCCTGACAACACCTAACCACAGTGTCTACACTTCTTTGCACTCTAACTGCAATTGCCCGAAAAGAAAGTCCAGCTTCCCGAAGTCCCACTATACGCCCCCTATCAAACTCACTAAGTTGACGAAATCGTACAGGTCTCCGTACTCTAGGCATCGTAACCGATCGTAAAGGATGTCAAGAACCAAAATCCGCCAACGTTGATTCTCTACTGCGGCTGAAATATTCATTTTTAGAGCGTTAGTGAATTAAAAAAAAAGCAGTATAAAAACCGGAATGTCCAACTGATAAGGCTGAAAATATAAATACATTCACCAACTTTTATTAAAATAAAACCATTTAAACTGGGTGTTCGGATTTATATGTCACTTAGTATATTTACTTTTTGTATGTAATTTACTTGAAGAATTATTCAAAGTGAAGCTGCTGTCATAAAATATACCTGATTAAGGCCCAATTTCACCAACATTAATATTTGACGGTCCCTTGGACCAATGGAAAAATAGCTTATCGAAATGCAATTTGACAGAAGCTGTCAAAGGTCTCTGATAATCAGTGATTTCTATTGAAATGGTTGCCTTATAAGTAAGGGTACATTTTAGATGTAATATTATGCCTTTGTGCTTTAGAATTTGGCTAACCTTCATAGAATTTCCAGTTTCACAAAAGATGGTAAGTTATTTAAGTGGATCAATGGGAATGCGGCAAATAATAGGTCGATTTTCTAGCTATTATATTTGGTAGGATATTTTCACTGTTCATGCATGACAATCTAGTTTTGTCGGTATATCACGTACAGGGTGTTGTACAAAATACGTACCTGTAGAAATATACCGATTTTTGATATTTTGCAAAAAAAGGATATAAAACGTATTCCAACTGGTTCATCATCTTTTGTTACATAAAAAACAATTTTTGACAATTTATGATCTAATAATCCACACCAAATGTAAACAATCAGGACATTCTGCATTTCTGGGTCCTAAAACATCCATATTTGTAAAAGTATCCGCATCCACCTATTATTCATCGTCTAAGATATATTAAGTCAGAATCGAAAATACCTATTTATGAGTACATATGTCCAAACATTGCTTTATTTTCTTATTTCGATTATTATAACACGTCTGGGATATCAACTGCTTTTAATTAAAGTGAACTAACTGCACATCTGCAGTGTTGCCGAACCGGCAAAAAAACGGAATCGGCAAATAGTATCGTTGAATTCGGTATAAAGTAAATGCCGTCCCAAGATCAGTGGTAGATCAAGGGCCTTTGAGTCATGAAAAACGTCTGTTATTGTATTGAGCGCGCACACAACAAGTTTTTTGAGGGCATAGTTCTATATTACAACTTCATCATACAATGTGCATACTGGTCGTTCTTTCAAAGTACTTTGCATCCATTCTGACACATACTGTTCAAAATTTCGTCTAGTTTTCGGTAAATATTGGGTCAACTTCTCATAAAAATCATTTATCTTATCTGTCAAGAAATGAACGTTATAAATTGGCCATTCAGAATTGTTTGTACTTTCCAATATTTCTTATAAACGCAAATACTTTGATCTCATTGAAAATACGCGAAAAAAATGGTTAAGGAATTTCAAGAAGACTGACTACACAACACTTCTACACAGTTTACCAAGTAAATACTATCATTTACGTATGTATTTTGAACTGTTATTTTAGCTTTTAAGTTAATGTGTAATAACGCAGCTGATTTTGAACCTTTTTTGCAAAAAACAACGATATTTTACAGTTTCACATCTATTTTCCTTATTACTATATAGTGTATGTTATATTCTTATAATTTAAAGCATGATTTTGTGCGAAAAGCAAAAAAACAGTATTCCATTCTAGAGTATTACCGCCAAAAATACAACTTTGAAGTTCTATAAAATAGCAAGCAGAGGGTTCCTTAAAGAAAAAAATATATTTTCGTGCAAGTTACATCCTAATCTCTCATTTTAAAGTAAGAAATGAACTATTTGCGATATGCGCTAAAGTATAGTCTTACAGGAAAAACAAATCAGCATGCATTTGATATTCGACTTCGTCTTTATTACTTTTTTAGACCTAGAGGTTGAAGTGTCTCCATGTTCTGGCGCTTGGTTTCTGGGTCGTACTCAAATACCCAAGAGTCGTCACCTAATGACACAATGGGGGTCATTTTCAATCGAGTTCAAAAAGACGAGGCACCTTTCCTTCCTGATGTCCTTTTGGTCTTGCGAAAGGTTTTTCGGAACCATGTTTGCGCAGATTTTTCTCAGCCCCAATTCACTGTTCAAAATCTGATGAACGCTGGTGTGAGTCATCCGACGCTTCGTGGTTCATCTTCAGTCGACTTTCTCCTTTCTAAAAATGTCTTACACCACCGAAAACCCTGGGCTGTTGGCAAAACAGTCTTCGTAGGCCTACTGAAGTTTAGCAATAGTTTCCGTGGCACTGTTCCCAAGTCTGATGCAAAACCTGATAGCACACCGTTGCTCGAAATGGATGTCACTCATTTTTAGAACACGATAGATGAAACTGTTTCACAAAAATAATCGCTAGGAACAACCAAATGACTCGAACGAGTTCAAACTTGTACTGAAGGCGGATCACATATTTTCCTGTCTCCCCTCCAAGCCCGGCGCATCAGATGGAATGCTACGTTGCCAATCTCATTACTTAACTTACAGACCCCGTACACAATATGAAAATTGCCCCTAAAGGTATTCAGATCTTGATTAATCCAAATTGAGGCATATTGGGTCAAACCACCTTGGTCAAATTTTGAGATCGATAGATCGGCCCCTAACCTTAAAGACGTGTTTTTTCGAAAATATTTTTTCCTGTCTAATCTATTTCAACAAATTTTGAAAAAAATTTCTGACTCTCCATTGTTGTTATCCTAGATAACCGAAATTTTTCATAGATTTGTGGAACTTATACGTTCGTGAAATTTTTTTTTGAAATCACTTACTGAATTTTTTATTAGAAATTGAGAAATTGGCAAACTTCAAAATCTACGGTATATCAATGCTTTCTTGCCTTCTTTTAACTAACAAAATTATGAATTTTTGCCCGAAAATCCTCAAAAATCGGAAAAACTGTATTTTGCTTTTGTTTTTTTTTGCGAAAATAGTAAAAACCACATTTTCGCTGCTTTTGTTCAATGTTTGACGCTTTTGGTCAGGAAAGAAATAGTTGCATAATCTAGTAACCCATTGCATATATACATTTTCTACATTTTTGTCAAGTTCCTTGTGAAAATAATGATTTTTTGTCCGGAAAAATGCTAAAACTCTTAACCTCATTCACGCCGATTTTTTTTCAATTTTAGGTATTTTTAGAATAGGATATCTCAACTTGGCCAATTCAAAAGCTCAATGCGCATATATGTTTCTTTGTGCATTCTTTCAGGTTTCATTGTCAAAATTGTGATTGTTGCCCGAAAAATTGCGAAAATAGGAAAAACCGCTTTTTCGCTACAGTGATTAACGTTTTTGGCCAGGAAAGGAATACTTGGCTAACACAGGAAAATGACCATAAATCGGAAACTTTCATTTTTCCGATTCTAAAAATGTTTAGAGTTAAATCTTGTAACTTGGCTGACTCGAAAACTCAACTTCAAAATCTGTTATATACACAACGTGGGCTGAGTTTGTGAATTAGCAAAAAATGTCTAAAATTAAAAAAAATATGAAAAAGCGGTTTTTCAGATTTTTGATTATCATCCGGACAAGAAATTATTTTGACAACTGAATTGAAAATCACCTAACAAAGTACATATCTACAGTGAGATACTGTGTTCTTTCCTGACAAAAAATGTCAAAAATTGAATATCAGCGAAAATCCGGTTTTGCCTAATTTCGCAATTTTTCGGAAGACAAATCAACATGTTGACTATGGAATTTACAGGGTCCGTCAGAAAGGATGCATGCTTTTTAAATGAGTAGTACAGTCAAAATAAGTATGGGAAAAAATATTTTATTATGTCAAATTACTCACAAATACATGCAATTTTTTCGAGTAAAACAAAATTTACGTTCTAAAAACTATGTCGGCCATATAGCGCATTTGAGCCGAAATGCCTCTCCGGCGATATTCCATGGCCCCGTCGCTCCCCGGACCTGTCAACGTGTGATTTTTTTATGGGGCTACCTGAAATCAAAACTTTATCAAAGCAAGCCTCGGACCCTCGTTGATTTGAATCAGGAAATAAAATAGTTTTTAGAACGTAGATTTTGTTTAACTCAAAAAATGGCATGTATTTCTGAGTATTTTTATATAATAAATTATTTTTCCCATACTTATTTTGACTGTATTACTCATTTAAAAAACATGCGTTCTTTCTGACGCACCCTGTATATGACCATTTCTTGCTTCAACATGATAACTTCCAACACCTTCCTACAATGTGTTTTAATGAAATATTTCGGTAAATCGATTTTTCGAGTTTTGGTCTAGGACAGTGGTCGCCAACCTGATCGCGAGCTACCGGTAGGTCGCAAAGGCAATTCTGGTCGCTCACAACATATTTTAAAAAGGTGTAAAAATCATAGAAGCTTCCGTAAATTTTGTAAATTTTCATCATAAACACAAGCAGCGGCAACACTGCGGACAGCGATCTGCTCGATTACTTTGAATTCGAATTTGACCATCAGAAAATCTTGAAACCAAATTTAAGGTAAATAATGATCCGCCTGGACGCATATCCTTGATCCAGTTTTCCAGTCGATATGCTGTCTTATATTCTAAACGTACATTGGCATTTAACATCAAAATAGTTAAATTTTATCAATTATTTACAAACTTTCTCTCGATACTGCACATAGAATGACTCATTGCGATTTTATATCCATGTCTGAGCGATTGTGAAATTGATTGATAGACATCGACGTATCTAGATTTAACAGAAAAAGGCGCGGTATGAGTATGTTTGAGATATCAATTCGTATTGACGTTCCAAAGGACCTATGGCATTTCTAACGAATATACATACGTTGTTCGCCTATCTTATGAGATCTAACAGATATGCAAAGGTTAAAAATGCAATATACAAAGTTATTTCGAACATTTGAACGTTGTTAAACTCAAGCAGTAATCAATTTACTTCTATTAAAGTTGAAGGTATGTCAATAACTACGAAAATTTCAGGATCTCCGAGTTCTTAATATCCGGTCATTTTAGACATATGGTCGTGGTAGAAATTGCTCTGTTTGTCATCGTTTTTCGCGTTAAATAAATTCTTCCAAAACATAGTACTGCACATTGGCCAACAAGAAGCGCCCCAAAGTTCATCCGGCTTCAACTGATGGGCGAGTTCTACCAAATAACCATTCATTTTGGCTGGTCGTAGTCCAGATCACCGAGGACTTGATCTGGCACGAACACTTCTCGTCAATATCGGCAGCTACTGGGAAAAAGCTAGGCTATTTGTTTAGGGGTTAAAAAGTATTTTTCTCCAGATAACCTCCTCACTCTGTACAAGACCCAGATGAGACCTAGCCTTGAGTACTGCTCACATTTTTGGGGTGCTGCCGCACCGACTACATTATCCATGCTTGATACTACTAGGAGGAGGGCTGTCCGCCTGATCGATGACTCTTCTCTGACTGTGTCGATCTTTGTACGTCCAGAACTGGCCGATACGACCGCGCCCCTGCCTCTAGAGTATCGAGTATCAAGATTCAGGAACAGTCTACCACATGAGAAAGCTTTTCTCAGCTCTTCTAACTTCAGGCACCTCAAAAGTCGGATTAGCAAAGTTTTGTCAAGCTACTCATAGCAGCCGCAGTGTCCTGACATTATTTTAGGCTTCTGCCTACCAGCGTATAACAAAAATGTGAGATTACTATTTTATAAAATTAGTATCCAACACTACTGCTGAGTGTTTTTTTTTTAAATGGCAGGGTTGGCAGGTTTGAACCAACTAGTTTTTTCAGGTAAAAAACCAGGTTTCTTGTAACTTTTTTTTTCCGCCAACTTTCCTTTTATTTAATCAAAATTACATTTTTCTGAAGTTTAATCAAATGTCAAAAACACATCACTACCACATCACCTTAAATGCTCCCTTTGTCACCAGATTTAGTGGCATTATTTTGATATGATGTATTGCCAATAATCGTAAAGTTTCAAGCAGTGTTCAATTTCAAAAAAAAATCTTTTGAAAGCAGTGTAACTTCAAAAATGACGTCAATTAAGTAGTAGAGAACCAAAAAAAATAGTGATAAAGCGAAAATGAGAAAATTATCGGTATCGTTCAATACGTAACTACACACCACACAAGCGTCTTCAAAAAGAGTAGAAATAATGTTTTCTTCTTTTGGCTCAATACAAAGCAAGCTACGTAATAGACTGGGTACTGACGATCTCGAAATTAGTGTTTATGTTACCGGTAATCTGTATAATTCAGGTATTCTATACAGTACCTGGGCAATGTATACAATCCCTGGGTTGCTCAGTTAACCGCCATACCTATAAAATGACGGGCAAATGAAACAAGTTATATTATTTAAAATCAACTTTATTAAAATTAACATTTTTATTTTACTTTCCTCCAGATTCTGGGATATTAGACATCCAAACACCAGTTTATGGAGTAGTTCTCCTTTTATTTGGTACCTTACGTTTAGTTGTTTTGGTTTCGGTGCTACCCGTCCATTTTCTTATGGGATTTTAACCTTTAGCGTGGGAAGGCATTCACACTCCTCCAGTTTTGTTTTGCAGCTGATATTTCTGGAAGCCACCCCTTCCCCTTGAGCAAAACCCGTTCCTTGGTCTCGTCTTTTACGTAAATGAAACTTTAGAGCATTTCTTGAAAAGGCTATCCTGTCCCAATATGAAAAGTGTAATTACTTTCTAAATATGATCGGAACCCGATCAAAATGTCAGGACACTTGCTATAGCCAAAAACCCCTTTGATCACATTTTTGTGGACGTCTATAGAGTAGACTCTTTTCAACTCCTTACTATTATAGACTTACTTAGTAAATATGCTGAAGCTTACAATATACAGTCTAGAAATGCTATTGACATTTTGAAGAAATTGAAACATTATTTCTCATATCATAGTACTCCCAAGCGAATCACTGCCGCGTCAGGAGAATTGAATAATAAGGTTAAGAAAGATTATTACACAGCACATAAAATTAAACTTCATTTCGGAAGCACTGCAAATCTCACGTCTTGTTCTTCTATAGAACGTTTACATTAAAAACGCCGAAAAAAAGGGCACATTTGGTTATCAAGGCCAGAGGTGGGTATTTGCGGGATATCATTTTTGAAAATTAATTACAACAAATCTCCTTGGATCAAAATAAAAGACTTTTCAAATGAACAAAAAAAAATATTTTTTTATGTATTTTTGTTGTATAGACAAATGCTTCCACTTTAAATGGCCCACCATGTACTTACATTTATTCCTTTCTTATTCTCTTATATATCTTATGCCACTTACTACCTATATTGTTTCACTGTGGAAAGCTGGCTTTTTGACGGCCGACCAAAATAAATTATGTCTATAAGCAGCTATACATTTATATATATTTTCAATTTGTATTAGTTTGTCAGTACGCAAATTGTGTAAACTAAATTAATCTTACTTAAACAAAACAAAACTGTTTTTTTTCTTTGTTTTAAAAAAATCCAACCCTTCTAATTGGTATACCATGTATTGACTGTGGAAGCTATACGAGTCATTGAGACTGGAAATTAAGGAGTTCGGAGTGTTTACGTATGCGTATCTTTGAAAAGAAATTAATGGACTAGTGAGCCAGATTACTCAACGCCTTTTTACTACAATAATTCCAAATACGAGAAAGCTTTGTAGCTTTTCAAAATCGGACAACTGGTTTTTCGAGTATCTTATGATATTTTGGCGTACTTAAAAAATATTTAGATCAAATGTTATATTATACGTATAGTCTGCGAAAACCAAAAGGTCGTCAATTTTAATTGATTGAAATCACTTTAAGTTAAACAAATCTCAAAATAATCTTGAGGGTCTTGTAGATCAAGGTTTCCTTTAATTCAGATATTTGACGTCCTTAATTTTTTTAAATAAATTACATTTTTGGTCCGGTAAATTTTTTTCAGGCTTCCTGGATCATTCCGAACAAAAAAGGCTTCAATTAACTTTTTTATAAAGCTGGCCATTTTGGAGTTCAAAGAGATTTAATGCATGAAAAGCTCTAAAAATGGATATTATGAATGCTTGAAAACTCGGTTAAAATTGAACATTTTTGAGGTCGCCAGGAATCTAAAGTAATCTCTAAATCTTGCTTTACTAGGCCACTATGGGTATTTTGAGATTACATTTATTTTAAAACGATTTCTAACCTTGTCTGTAGGCCAAAATTGATGAACTTTTGGTTTTCGCAGACTTTACCGGGTGACCCCAATAATGCGGATGTCGTGCAGCATAAACCCTTGCATCAACACGAGCATGTCAAAGGCTCTATCGGTTATACAGGGTTATCCAAATTAAGTGTCCACCATTAGTAACTTTGTTATTAGTGAAAATACAAAGTTGTTTGAATTAGCAAACTAGTAGCATTTTTAACGCTGGTAAAAATGAGAAATAAAAAAAAACAATTGAGAGTCGTTATTTTGATTTTTTTCAGTAAAATAACATTTTTTTAAATGGAAACCCCTGTATATTATATTTTTTTCAGTTAAAGCATCAAATTTTAAACAAAAAAGCTTACAATAACTTTTCTCCTAGGTTACAAATTGTTGAAGTTATGGCCTCCAATCTGAAACAATTAAATTGTATCGACAAACTTTATTTTCAACATCAACTTATAATCTTACAAAATACAATAACAATTTTTTTTAAAGAAGATGCTCGAAAACACCACCTTGTTCTTCAATACATTTTGGGCACGTTTTTCGACTGCTCGAACTGTCTTAGGTATGGTCCTACCATCTATCTGGGTTATCTTTTCCCTAACTGCAGTCTTTAACGCGTCAAGGTTATCGTACCTTCGCTTGTAAATTTGGTTCTTTAAGTAACCCCACAAGAAGTAATCAAGTGGGTTTAGATCTGGTGATCTGGGAGGCCACTGTATTGGGCCATTTGTTCCTATCCACTGAACATTAAAAGTAGTACTTAGAAAATGATAAGTACCTCTGGAGTTGTGGGCAGGTGCGCCATCTTGCTGAAAATGCAGATGATGTCTACTTATAAGATCCAATTCGTCTAAGAAATTAGTCAGAATTTCTGACATAAATTCCACATATCTTTCACCAGTTAGGGTTCCCTCATAAAAGAACGGGCCAACAATTTTTGAACCAATTATACCGCACCAAACGTTGAAACTGAAACGGACTTGTGGGCCTCTTGGATGTACTAACAAAAGATTTTCTCTTGACCAATAATGGTGGTTTTTTCTATTAAACATTCCAGAATTTGAAAAATTTGATTCATCTGTCCATAACAGGTAACGAAAGTTATTTACATTTTGGCGACAGAAGCTAAGATACCAATGGCAAAAAACAAGTCTTCTCTCTGGATCCCCTGCCAAAAGCGTTTGAACTGGTCGGTACTTATACGGAATAAATTTGTATTTTTTTAAAATCCTCTGAACAGTACCATAACTGAAATTAGAGTCCTTGAGAATATCTGCTATTGAATTCTCACGATAAGCTTCAAAATATCCAATAACTGCAATTTCCGTGGCCTCGCTTATTATGAATTCTTTTTTTGCCCTTGTTTTAGCAAAAACATTTTCGTTGCCCCTAAATTTTCGATAAAGTCTCAGAAAATATCGTTCATACGGTTGAATGCGAGCTGGATATAATTCACTGTAGTATTCTCTTGCTCTCAAGGAGGATTTTCTGCACACTAAATAGCATTCTAACATATCACACTTTTCTTCATGGGAGAACATTTTTCTTTAAATTAATGACACAATAAAGCTTATAAACAAGTATTTACACTAATGTTTGACATTATTTGATTTTATCATTGTTTTCCAAAGCCTTCTAGTTGCGAGTATGTCCAGTTTAACAATTTGTCGCTTATCTTAATGCTGTCAAATCGCGAACGCCATGTTGTTTTCATAGCCGTCTTATTATTATAATACTGCAAATAATTAAAAATATTTATCGTTATTTTGACTTTATTTTTGACTTTAGCGGAAAAGTCATTATGAACTTTTTTGTTTAAAATTTGATGCTTTAACAGAAAAAAATATAATATACAGGGGTTTCCATTTAAAAAATGTTATTTTACTGAAAAAAATCAAAATAACAACTCTCAATTGTTTTTTTTTATTTCTCATTTTTACCAGCGTTAAAAATGCTACTAGTTTGCTAATTCAAACAACTTTGTATTTTCACTAATAACAAAGTTACTGATGGTGGACACTTAATTTGGATAACCCTGTATAAAAATCAATTTCCAAGTAAAATATCTTGAAATCGTATCATATTGACACATTTTACATAACTATTCCTAGCTTGAATTTTTAAGCATATTTTTCAGTATAACTTCATAACTAATAAATATATTGATCTGCAGTTTTCGCCATTTTGTAAGATTTTTTATGTACTTTCCGAGCAATATTAAAAAAGTATGCCACTGTATTCGAAATTTTCGAATAGATTAAAAAAACAGTGACACATCCATAAAACGCTATCAAGTGGCCACAAAATGAACTAATTTGTCAAGATTAGGTAGGAGCTTGCGCTTGTGCTCTTTCGAAGGAAACCAAGAAAGTACAGTACGTTTTTTTTTAAATAATGGCATTTGATTCTTTTTTGAAATTGAAAATTCGCCCCCCATAGCGGCCATTTTAGGAAGCTGAAAATAATTTTTAGCAATTTCCCTTGGCCACTTTTGTTATGATATTTTTAAAGGATGGCTCTAGGTTAAGCCGTTGCTAAGACATAGTTGGCGTCCTTTATTATTGGGTCATCCAGTACATACAATCAAGTGATGAGACTGAGCGAGTTCAAACTTGTACTGAAGACGGATCACTTTTTCCCCTGTCTCCCGTCCAAGCTCGGCGCCTCCAGTGTTGCCAGATTAAACGCTACGT
The DNA here is from genome assembly GCA_963669975.1 of Acanthoscelides obtectus. Lineage (NCBI taxonomy): Eukaryota > Metazoa > Arthropoda > Insecta > Coleoptera > Chrysomelidae > Acanthoscelides > Acanthoscelides obtectus. Next base: position 86,173,276 of record CAVLJG010000003.1, on the reverse strand, counting down.
TACCAGTCTCATCACTTAATTTACACACCTCGTATCATTTGAGTAGGAAGTGTCAACCTACTTGACGCTCTTATTCCTATTTCAGCCACCGCACATAGGCAAACTACCCGCCCTCCAAGAGCTCTGGCTGGACCACAACCATCTTCAAAGCCTGCCCAGCGAAATCGGTCAACTCAGCAATCTGACCTTCCTGGATATCTCAGAAAATCGCCTCGAGTACATCCCTGAGGACATCGCCGGACTGGAGAGTATCACCGACCTGCAACTGTCCCAAAACGTGCTGGAAACGCTACCAGACGGTATTGGAAAGTTGGAGAAGTTGACCATATTGAAAGTGGACCAGAACAGATTAACATCGCTCAATCCGAGTATTGGACATTGTCACAATCTTCAGGAGTTGATCCTTACGGAGAATTTCCTCAGCGAGCTACCTGTTGAGGTTAGTTTTTTGTTGCTTGATATAAAAATACACATCTTGGCAACATTTATAAGGTAGAAATAAAGTAGCCAAAAATACGTTTCTAGAGGCTATCCTAGTAATAATAAACATCTTTTCAGGGTGTGTGAAAAGTTCGGGAACTTCACGATACTTTGAGAACTAATAATGCTAGAAGAAGACTAAGCCCAGCAATTGATATATTTCCCCAGCTATTCAATGGTGACCTTGACCATGACCTTCAAGGTAATTTGAAGGTCAAGCTGATTTTTCGGTTTTTTTAGTGGAGCTTCCCATTTTTAACTGCAAACATGAAAGTTGTGGAAAATTCTACGTTCATGTATGGTTTTGACTATTCTCATATTTCAACGTTAGGCGGTCATGGTCAAGGTCAAACCCAGTTGCGGTGATATAACGTGAAAACCAGTAGTCGTATAGGGAAACTACCGACATATTATTTTCATGATTTGCCGCGGATAACCAATAGTGTGTTCTTGGATATGACCTTGATCATGATCTTCAAGGTCATTTGAATGTCAACTCTATTTTAATGAGACTCTATACTTTTGACCGTGGAAATGGAGAAAAGAGAAAATTTTATTTTCGAATATGTCCTTGACCATTTTCAGAACTTGCCCATCAAGGTCAAACACAAGGTTACCTTAGTTTCTTGATAATCCTAAAACATTAACATTATTAGTTCACAAATTATCGTGAGGATCCGGAACTTTTCAGACGGTGTTGCAATACATTATTCTTATACAATGTATGAACGTACCAACACAAAAAGAAGTATTTAAGTACCTTTATAGTCATGCAATTAGGAGGGTTCGAGATTAACCAACAGTTTCTTGATTTTAGATTTAAATTTCTCAATACCATCTATGGTTTTCAAATCATCTGGCAATTTGTTATACAGTGTCCATGTAACTAGGGCTAGTCAGTGTCAGTCTATGAATAGGGTATTTAAAAACTAAGGTTCTGGTATTGTTTGCATGAAAAGTCTGTGATTTGAACCTGTTCCTATGTTTAAAAAAGCACAGAAATCATAGATATATTCAATAAAGAGTCAATATGCTAGATGATTTCAAAATACGCCTACAACTTTCGTTAAACCCCATGCTTCTAATAAGGGAAAGCAAATATTCGTTATATTCATGTACAATGTTAATCAGGATCGCCTTTAATTTCACAGTCCACAGAATACAACATGACTTTGACATTTTATATTTATATGTATCAATGAAAAGCTGGTAAAAGTGATATCCAAAAATTCCTAAAACGAATTATGTTTTTTGGATGTTTTAATTATGACATCTCGAAAAAGCACGTCACTCATTTCTGTCGGTCTGTCTGTCCGCTAATCCTTGGCCCATCTATAACTTGGAAAGTAATTCTCACTTGGAAAGTAATTCTCGGACTTGGATAAATATTTTTTTTACACAAGGTGACTACTATGCCGAAGACGATAAATCTTTATAATTTTCGAAAATCCGAATTCAAAACTTGGAATGACAGAAATGTTTTCGATTCACGTCTGCTTTTGCTTCCGGCGGCATACCGGCCTTGGTAAGTGTTCTGGTATTACTGCCACGCTGCCGCCTCTGACAGGGTTAGATATTGGGCAGAGGGAACGTTGCCAGATCGGCAATCAGTAGGACACTGAAAGAATGTCCATGGATTCATTGCATGGACCGGTTCGACTGATCTCGTAATTTTATGTTTTACATGTTCGTAACTTAAGTTTTATCTCACTAGGTCTAACTTGTGCTTTTATGATGATGGCGTTGCATGGGAAGTGCAAAGTCGACCTACTTGACACCATTTTTGTTTTATAACAGTACGTTTTGCGTTCTTGGCCACCCTGCTCTGACCATTAAAAAAATTAGTTCAAAATTGAGTATAATAAAAAAAATACACAATTCACTACTACACCTGTCAAGACAGCAGATTTGTGTACTGTCAAACTTTGTTTATTTTTTATATAAAATACCTCAACAACTAATAATCTAAACGCAAGTATGTTCCTCTTCTTTAAAAGGCCCTATCGGGTATGTAATAATAAGTAGGGCATTAAAAGAATCAACTTTGACATGTGAGTAAAAATTATTCTGTATAATTGTGAATATATGTGCCGAGACACCAATGAATGAATCGTGAAATTAGAGGCATTCCGGCCACTATAAGGAGCCAGTGCATAGGCCGCTTAAGCGGGCCCTTATGCACCTCTACATTCCTTAGATCACAAGCCTCGCCCTTTTAGCGAAGTTGAGAATCGCCTTGAGTCCAAGCTCCGTGGCGTCCTAAGGGTCCAAAGTAATGGACCCCAGTGTAGTCTGCCTACAGTAGCTCAGAGCTTCATACCGACACAAAACGTGCGCCGAGGTTTCTTCCTCTACCCCGCAGCGCTCACACACAAGCGATCCTCAGCCACCCCCATCACGTGCAGATGGCGCCTTAACGTGTTATGGCCAGACAACTGTCCCACCAGCAACCTTAGGTTGGCTCTATCCAGAGATAAGCAGAAACGTCCATCCTTAGCACTGGGTCCTTCAATGAGTTCCCGTGACTGGCGGAGATGTCTGGAGATACTTCTCTATTTCTGAGAGTGTTGTCTTGCAATCCACGTCTCCATTTTCCTCTTTTCCTCCTAGCTCTATGCCCGGTCACTCCTAAAGCTGGCTCAGGACCAACGAGCTTGCTGGCTGATCCTGTCTTCGCCAGAGCGTCCGCGATCTCATTGCCCCTTATCCCAGCGTACCGGTACCCACATTAACGATACCGGATGCCTCGCTGCGAGGCAATCCAGAGCCTCCCTGCATTGCAATACAAGACTCGAAGTAATCTTACAAGCACTCAGTGCTTTCATTGCAGCCTGGCTGTCGGATAAGATTGTTATTCTTCTCCTAGGCCGACCCTCCTCAAGAATGCGAGATACTCAAGCCAGAATCGCAAAGATTTCCGCCTGGAAAATAGTGGTGTATCCACCGAGAGGCAGAGATAGCCTAGTTCTAGGCCCAGAGACCCCAGCACCTGAGCCCTCTTCGGTGACCGAGCCGTCCGTGTACCAGACCTGCCCGCTCACTCCGGAGAGTCTCCAGCTACCGGCGTCCCACTCCTCCCTCGTTGGATACTCCACAATAAACTTGCGGTTGAAGCGACATTTAGGGGTAATACGATCACCCCTGCTTAGAAGGACGGGGTCCTTCCCTTTGCAATTCGACTAAGATGGCAGTATTCCCCTTGACAGGATTCAAGAAGGCCCAGCTGCCCTGACTCCACAATCGATGAGCTTCACCGCGGATCACCAGATCCAACGGTGGGAGATCCAACAGAGCTTCCATTGCTCTCAATGGCGTTGTTCGCACTGCGCTTGTAATGCTAATACAGGTCAAACGCTGAATTTTACTGAGTTTGGCCTTAGTTGTCTAAGTTCTAATACAAGGCCACCAGACCAGAGAGCCGTACAAGACATGGACGTACTATCGCCGTGTAGAGCCCGTATACCACTTTGGGTTTAAGCCTTCACCTTACACCGACAACACGTCTACAGGCCCACATTTTGCGAGCCTAGCTAACCCTGTATTCAACATGCTCAGTTCAGTTTGTAATCCAGGATAATTCCCAGACATTTCACTGATTGGGTTAGAATTAATCTAGTCCCAAAGAAGGTCGGCATGACCAGCCCGTCAAGCCTTCTTCTTCTAGTGAATAGGATCAGCTCGGTCTTTCCAGCATTAACAGAAAGATCGACTTCCCTGCACCACGATTCCACAGAGCGCAGAGCGCCCTGCATAATTTCAGAGACTGTTCTACAAAAACGTCCCCTAACTACTAGGCTTAAGTCATCCGCATAGGCTTGCACGTAGACACCCATACTGCTGAGCCTAACGAGGAGTTCGTTCACCACGATGCACCACAGTAGGGGTGGCAGAACTCCGCCCTGAGGGCAGCCTCTAGCTACGCTGACGCTGCAGATTACGTCATTCAGCATAGCTGTTGCTACCCGACCCCCCAGAGTAGATAGGACTATTAGGATTGATCCAACCCCGTGTCTAACCAAGGCATGTCTGATAGAGTCGGTTGTGGTGCAATTAAATGCACCTTCAACGTCCAAAAAGGCCACGACTACCACTTCTTGCTGATCTAGAGTCTTCTCCAGCCTACCGACCAGATTGTGTAAGGCCAGATCAGTCGATTTCCCAGGTTGGTTTGCAAACTGATTTGCGTGAATGACACACCTTTCCAGCGGGCCATCCCTTAAGTATCTATCAACTATCCTTTCCAATGTCTTAAGCATAAAAGATGAAAGAGTAATCGGACGAAAATCCAGGTGAAGAACAACCGAACTCCGTCCCTGCTGTAACATGGCTGGAAATACGCCGTCAAGACCTGGACTTTTGTATGGAGCAAACGAATCTACTGCCCATACCGTCCTTTCAAAGTTGACAATCTCCCTAGCCGTGTGCCAGTCCTTCCTTGAGGGACTGCGCAACTGCATGCACTCTATGAGTGATCGCGCTACTGTGGAACCGAGGAAGTGAGTATCTATCAGAAGCCTCAGAGTACCTTCCTCAGGAGTGGTATTCCCTCCCGAGGGAGAGATCCCAATCTTGCTTTAATGTCTTTGCATAGGACCATGTGTAGTCTAGCGGTAGCAGGAATGTCTTTTATGGACTGACAGAAGTTCCTCCAGGATTCTCTGGAGGCCCTTCTAATCTCCTTTTTGTATTCCTGCAACGCCTTCTTGTAGTCTTCCTATAGAGGAGAACTTCTCCTGTGCTTAACTCTGCTAAGAGGTTTGTGCACCGCTCGTTTTCTAACCTCTAATTCTTTAGACCAATCTATGCGTAACGAGCAGTTTTCTTCATATGAAACCGTCAAGTCCCTGCTCGAGACTCGACGGTTGCTTCTATGTCAGAGCCCCTACAAAGTCTGTATGGGACCGCTCCAGGCTTACTGTCAAGGTCTACCCTAAAGGACCCCCATCTAGTATGCCTAGGATTCGGATCATATTTATCTGGAATCTCTCCATCAGTCTTAAACAGTATATACCTGTGATCCGATAGAGAGGGTGCTAGAGACACTTTCCAGTCCCTAATTATCCTGAGCTAAGTTAAGCGTTCCCAGTGTTACGTCGATAACCTCTTCTCTGACACTATTGCTGAAAGTAGGCGTGTTACCGACATTCAGAACCTCAAAGTTCGATGCCCCTAGGAACTCCATGAGGTCTTCGCTCCGTCTGTTGGTGTTCGAGCTGCCCCACATGACGTGATGGGCATTGCTGTCGCATCCAATCACGAGATCGAGTCCAAAATGTGACAAGATCCCCAGTTCCTTAGACGGAGGAGGTTCTCTTGAATCGTAAGGAAGGTAAGCCGAACATACGTCCAGGTCCCTGTCAGTGCCTTCCTTCTTATATCTAATTCTAACTGCAACTAATTCTCTGAAGGTAAATTCTTTAAGTTGCCATGTGTTAATGGAAGTCATTACGCAGACTCTGGGCTTAGTGTCCAGAGTATCGCTAAAAAGAGTATAGCCCGGTATGCTGAGCCCGTTTACTGAACCGTTTCTCAGCCGGGGTTCCTGGATAAGAGCCACGTCATGTCGGCCTCTAGTGATCTCCCGAGTGAAGGCCCTCGAAGCCGCTATGCAGTGCTGTAAGTTAATTTGGATGAAATTAAGACTTACCATGGGTGTTGAGATTCCCCTTCTACACCTTCCCGAATGACGGTATGTGTCCTCTATTCGGGCGTACGGCCGTTGCCGTCGCAGTCTTCACTGTCGCAGTCGCCTTCTTCTCCGCTTCCACGGAGGAGTTCTCGGACTCGGTTCAGAATTCCTTCCTCATCCGAGTCGCTATCATTGCCCTGTAGGACCCGCTCCATCGTAGGGACCGCCGCGATGTTTTCTGCGGATATCCCGCAAGGACCCGCCGCCTCGTCGTCCAAGACCTCCGGTGGTTCCAGCGAGATCTGCCCCGGCTGACCCATCCCCTGTGAAGGAGCCTGGTCTACCGCCACAGCTCCCGTCGGTCTGGACTGGTCTGGACTGGTCCGACTCTAAACGACTTTATGCACCTATTAGCCATATTTCATTCATCATAGATTTATCCGTACGTTTAAAACCTTTAAGACTTCGAATTATAGAGAAATGTTTTTCATCCGCGTACTCGTGCCTATCAAAGCGAGCCGCCTGGCAAACCAGTCCGGTTTATGTACTGAACTACGGAACGTGGCGAATCGAAAGATAACTCGCTGCAGGGATGCCGAACAGATTTGGAAAGGGACAGCGCTGCCACAAGGTCGGTAACTACCAGTAGGTCAGGGAAAGAATGTGGCCTAATTGTATGGGCCTAGTTAACTGACTCAATACGTTTAATTTCACTGTTCTACATGTCCGTAACTCAATATTTTCTCACCGGATATATATATATATCCCTTATAAACTTGACGGCGTCGCAAAGGAAGTGCAGAGTCAACCCCCTTAACGCCATTTTTTTGTTACAGATTGGCAAGCTAGTGAAACTGACCAACCTAAACGTGGACCGCAACAGCCTTACCTCAATCCCTGACGAAATCGGCAACCTATGCGAACTAGGTGTGCTCAGCCTCAGAGACAACAGACTGACCATGCTCACTGACGCCCTAGCCAGCTGCAAACGGTTGCACGTCCTTGACGTCAGCGGCAACAGGTTGCCTTACCTCCCTTACATCCTATTACAACTGCAGTTGAAGGCTGTGTGGTTGAGCGACAACCAGGCGCAACCGCTGTTGACGTTTCAGACGGAAACGGATCCGAATACGGGGAAAACGGTGCTTACTTGTTTTTTGCTGCCCCAGCAAGAGTACCAACCAACAATAGGTATGTGAGTTTGATGAGAGATGTCGAAGTATTGTCGCGGAGGTTAGAATAACATGGAGGAACTGCTTGGCCCAATGTTCAGGACCTGACTGGGACCATTTGGGACCCTCAGCTAAAACCTGTAAAGGGACCCTCTACCGGAGAGTTTGGGGGGTGTGGAAAATTTAATAAAATTATGTGCTTGAAAACGCGTTTTCTGCTATTTTTGCACTTATAGAGAAGAAGAAAGTCAGCTAGGTTTTTATACGAGTATTATGATTTTCGACTTTTGCTGACTTTATTATTTATCAAAATAAGAAATTCACAGTATTTTTAGGGTACCACAACACTAAAAAATACATGCTATAGAACTGTCAATAATTACAACGGAGTTTAAAATAAAATGCAGCATTTTATTCACCGCAAAGTATAATGAATTATACACCAAATTATTAGTGCAATAATGGGGAACGGATTTTAGAAATTAGAAAAATAATACCAACATTTTTTTTAAATCCTGTATAACAGGCAATTTGTTTCGATACAAAATGTTTCGATCTGTCTGCGGCCGGCTTTAAACGGCCAGTATAAACAGTTGTTGGACGTGTCCTACTTTTGAAAATATAAACAAAACATTATCGAGAACACAAAATAACTTCTAACAAGAAAAAAAAATTGTACGTTCTGTGATTGCCCCTTCGGGGCCCCCTCGGGCCGGGGCTGCTAATGTTCGTTCGTTTTGTGACTTTTGCGTACCATAACGTCATTGAATGGTCATTGACTATAATAATAATAATAATAGTAATAATAATGATAATGTGTATTGAAATAGCCTACACAATCGTTATTTTACAATAAACATAAAATACCCAAAGAAGTTTCAATTTCTGCTTGGAATAAAACATACAAATGAGTAAGTACAGCCACGTTAAATAATGCAGGTATTACAATATAGTCTATAAATTTATATTTTTCTTGGTGTAAGATTCGGCTAAATTATTCAAACATTTTTTTATATTAAACTGATTGTGCTTAGGAATATTTCTCCTTAAATGCAGTTCAAACATAAAACACACGTGATATGCATACAATGTATGACTTAATTTCTTTTTAAATCTTTTTATGTTTTAATAACCCTTATTGATGCCGGGATATGATTGACAAATTTTGTGCCGATGGTTGTAGATCTTCGCCCAGATCTTGTTTAAACCTCATCTGATAGTTGTGATTGATAGGATTTAGATGCTACTTATTTTTAACGTGGTACTTTAATTCATTGTAAAAGTATATTTGTCTAAGGTCTGACAGAGCTTCTAAGTAAAGATTATCGGTTGGATATACAGGGTGTCCAGAAAAAAGTGTGCAATATTCTACCAGCGGTTTCTGGAGCTTAAAATAGGAGGAAAAGTTTATAAACATAGGTCGACAAACGTCCTCTAAGGGCGCTACGGTGTTTTAAAGGGGCTCCCCTGAAGATGGTTTTTCCTTAATATTTCCGAAACGTGTTGAGATAAAGACATAAAATGTGGTATTCTAGCCTAGTTTTTTATGCTGAATTTAAAAATATTAACAATTTTAGAAAGTTTTGTTTGTGTGTGTAACAGGGACGGACTCAGGTTATTTGAACCCCAAAACTTTTGTGTGATTCAATTTTTGAAATTCAATTTTAGAATTTGAAAATTTAGGGTTTTCTACAAAAAAAAAGGTACTCTTATTGAATGTCGATAAATTGTGCCATTTTTGAATAAAATCAAACTAAAAAATTTGTCACATGATAGGAAATGTACTGCGTATTTAAATGAATTGTTGATTATACATAGTTAGCCATGACTGCAAACAAAAGTTGTTTTGATTTGTTATGACTTATTTTGACGTTAAGCTGACATTGTTAGCAGTGTAAAATTACTAGATCAAAATCAAAATTTTTATTAAATCGATTTAAAATGCCAAGATTTACAGACAGAGAAACTGACTGGCATGCATTTTGTGTACGGGTTTTGCAATGGCATTTCATTGGCAGCCGTAAGAGAATATCAAAGAAGATTTCCCAATCGCATAGTACCTGGACGTCGAATGTTTACTGATATTCACCGGAATTTCTCAAAGGTTTTCCACTTTTCGGGCTACGCAATCATTAGTTCGTCGAGCGAGACTCTGTATCCAACAAAATGGGAATTTATTTGAACACTTATTGTAAAGCTAGTTTTAAGTATATCCGACCGTATGTCTTCTTTTTTAAACAAATTTCAATTTCGTTCGTAGATAAAAATTATTTCTATTGTTTTTGCCTAAATGTTAGCTGTGTTGTAATAGAAATATGTATTTATGTAATATTTACCAATTATTAAATTAGTTTTTTCGATGCCATGGCTAATTATTCAACAATTCATTTAAATTCGCAGTACATTTCCTATCATGTGACAATTTTTTTAGTTTAATTTTATTCAGAAATGGCACAATTTATCGATATTCAATAAGAGTACCTTTTTTACGTAGAAAACCCTAAATTTTCAAATTCTAAAATTGAATTTCAAAAATAGAATCACACAAAAATTTTGGGGCTCAAATAACCTGAGTCCGTCCCTGTTACATACGCTTCCAAACAAAACTGTCTAAAATTGTTAATATTTTTAAATCCAGCATAAGAAACTAGGCTAGAATACCAAATTTTATATCTTTATCTCAACACGTTTTGGAAATATTAAGGAAAAATCATCTTCAGGGGAGCCCCTTTGAAAGACCGTAGCGCCCATAGGGGACGTTTGTCGACCTATGTTTATATAAACTTTTCTTCCTATTTTAAGCTCTAGAAACCGCTGGTAGAATATTGTACACTTTATTCCACGCCCTGTATAATCTTATGAAGGATTAGTTATGTTAGTATTCACTTCTGGGCGATTTCAATATTTTTATAGTAATTATTAATGTGTCCTTGCCATGCTAATATAACATATGAGCCAAGGGGAAACAACTTTTTAATCAAAGACTACTTCACCCACTCTCTCCCACGGCCCCCTAAGGTCATTCCCTTAAAAATTTCAAATGACAAGGAGTTTGTTTGAAGGGTCTTTCGAAGTCCTTTATTTTGGCGTTCGATTTTTTAAAATCGGTTGATTCGTTTTCAAGAAAATCAGAAAAATCTTTATTCATCTTAATTTGTTCAGATAGAAAACAAAAACACACGAAAATATCACTTTTTAGTTCAATAAGTGTTCAAAATATTGCCCCTTATTGGCCAAACAATGATATAGGGATATAGGCGATCCTCAAATTCCTGACGGACATATTCAAAAACATTTTCTGGGTATCATGGCAGCTTTCAATGATGCGTTGACGAAGTTCATCCAAACTTTCAGGTTGGGGAGTAAACACAATAGATTTCAAATGGTCTCATAGAAAAAAGTCTAATGGCGTCAAATTAGGATATCTAGCAGGCCATTCTATAGGCCCTCTTCGCCCTATCCATTTATCTGGAAACTCGTCACCTAGCCATTGCCGAACCAGAAGAACATCGTGAGGAGGTGCGCCGTCTTGCTGAAAATATATTTCAGCCTCATCAAGTATAGGGTTTCCATCCTCTTTGATTTGGTTTTCAATGGTTTCAATGATAAGCGGATTGATGGTATTTTCCAACATACCCAAATAAATGTCTCCATTCAAATTTCCATTAATAAACAATAGCCCAATCACATTGTTTCTTAAAATGCCTGCCCATAAATTTTTTTGGGGGTACTGGGTATGTGCCCTTCTACAGAAGCATCAGGATTTTCATGGCTCCAAATCCGGCAGTAATGTTTATTAACAAATCCAATTAGATAAAATGTGCATTCATCACTGAAGCAGATATTCTTGACATTAATGATATTATCATTAATCGCTGTTTGTTCACAAAACTCAAACTCGCCTATCGAAATCATCTTCGATCAACTCTTGCAATATTATCATTTTGAATTGATATAATTTATGGAGCCTAATGGAATACCGGGCGCAGCAACAATTTTGCATAATTAAGTATTAGGATTTATTCCAAAATGACCCAAAACTTCAACTTGAGCGGCTCCATCCAAAACTCTCCGATGGACACGATTTTAGTTTGCAACAGATCCAGTTTGAGTAAATTTAGAAACAACGTCCAAAACATACCTATGCGAAGTTATCTTTCCCGGATGTCTGGCGTTAAATGTGACGGCAGTTTACCCAGCACATTAATTTTGGGCACCATAAATTAGATTCATTTCCACTCTTTCGGCTAGTGTGTAAACCATTTTAGAAGTAAAACTGCTTCAAAGATTGTCACAGCAAATTAAATTATTTTTTTCCCTTAGCAACAAATAACTAAACAGGTATAACATTAAATACAGTTCGGCCAGGATATGTGTGTTGATGAAAAGTGGCGGGAAAAATTCGGGTTGTTTTTTGGTTGTTGCCAAGTCTAATCTTCCGAATTGCTGTTTATGTTGGTAGTTTCCGTTTTAAATTATAAACGAATTGTAGATTTGGCAAACACTATCGGGCAACATTTTGAACACTTTTTGAAATAAAAGTGATATTTTCGTGTTTTTGTTTTCAAATTAAAATAAATAAAGATTTTTCTAATTTTCTTGTGAACAGATTTTAAAAAATCAAACGTCAAAATAAAGGAATGCGAAAGACCTTTCAAACAAGCTATTACTCGATTCCCCTGGAGGATCGAGGGTGAAAGGGGGTGAAGTAGTCTTGACAAATCTTTTGACGTGTCTCGCCGTTTTTTTTTCGAATCAGTGGTTTTCGATAAATCCGTGGTGGAAAGTTTTCAAATGAACACCCTGTAAAGATAGTCTTTGTTCATAAAATCACGAAAATACTTGAATTTTGGGGTAAGACATCTTAGTCTTTTCTGCTATCTTGTGAAGGCGCGGGGCGCGGGAAGGAGGCCAGAACTAGCGGTTCGAGTCGCTTTATTTATAGCATAGTGAAATTTTGTGAATTTGTTTGCGATGCCCAAATTAAAACAATGCGATTTATTTTAGATTCGCTACATTCATAGAAAAACGGAAAACCAAGTACCACTGACTACGTGTACACGCATCATTATGTAGACCTGTATCATTTAATGACTGTACTATACTCGTGTCGGTACCATACAGAAACAGAAAAAATATAAATAGGCAAAATAAGTCCGTCTTGAACTATACCCTCGATTTAAAAATTAATGAGTTGGTGACGTATTACTATTCAGTTTTTGTTCTCAAGTTGCTGCTCACGTCTAGACCCTCTTACTTAAGAGAAAAAATTTCATTCAATAATCATGTTCACTGTAGAACTGGCAAATATTAGAATACCCCAGCATATGTCTACACTTTTTAAACGCAGTTGTTCCTATAATGATGCTATTATTTATAATGACGATGCTAAAGTATATAAAGAGTTTTCATTACCCGTCTTTCGACAAAAAGTTAAAACAATATTACTTAACCCCCCAAACATATAATTTTCGTAATCAAGCATTTCTTTTTCATCCCTTCTCTAATTCAGGTTAATTATTTTTGGTGTACTTTGGTTTTGAAAGTATGCCTTTTTAAGTCTGACATTTGGCTATACTATACGTACAATGCAATTGTAGATAAATAAAGACATCTATTATTAGTATTATTATTAATTTATCGTTGTCATTTGCCCGATGAAGACGTTCCTCTATATAGAATTCTAACCTCCATGGTGTCATTTTGATATCTAGAGCTATGGTTGTAAAAATTAACGTATTTGAACTAAATGTGCTCCAGATTTGGCTTCAGCAAACTAAAAAGCGCTTTATGAGAGCAGGTAGACCTGTGGATCAAAAAAAATTGAGCTACCGTGACTGCATATGAAAAACGTTTTTTTTTTTTTGAATGCTGATACTTTTTAATTAAGCATGACTCACCTTTTTCGGTAGCTTTATTTCTTTTTTTGTTATTTTTCATTTCACAGGCAAGTCTATAGATGCTAGTGATACAAAGGCTGTCCAAAAAGTATGGGATAATCAAAATATCATGAAAAATGCACTTCCTAAAGACGAACGTTGCAGAACCAACGTTTCTCAGTTTTCACAAATGGAAACATCTATTTTTGATACCTTAAATGTAAAGAAAGGAAAATTTTACGTTCAAGTATGTGTTTGCCCATGACCTTGATCACCACCTTCATGGATATTTGAAGGTGTACAAAAAGTATGGAAAGGACAAAATGCGTTTCATAAAAATGTAGCAGGACAAAGGTGTAAGGTTTGAAAAAAAATCAATAAACGTGAACATCTATAACCTTTAAGGTCATTTGAGGGTAAAGACAGTTTTCTTAAATCGAACCCCCTACTCTTGACATCGGACATGTATAGAGCAGAAACATCTATGTTCAAGTATGTCCATTTCAAATGAATTTTCAACGTTAAACATCTATTTTTAATTCCTGAAATGCAAATTACGGACAGTTCTACGTTCAAATATATATCCTTGTCAATGAAGCTGGCCATTACTTTCAAGGTTGTTTGAAGGTTGGATGTTTTTTTTTTCACGGGATACTCTTATGTTTGCTTTCAGAACAGCAAGTTCACGTCCCGCTAAATCCTGAGCCAATGTAAAACCTTCAGGTTATGGTCAAGATCATGTTAAAGGTCACCGTTTGAAACCTTGCGACTTTTCTCTGCATCGTTTTTCTCTGGATTACATATTTTACGAGATATTTTGTTTTCTCCATACCTGTTGAATTCCCTAAAATGACCTTAAATTGTTATGGACAAAGACTTACTCAAAAGTAAAATTTCCTATCCTTTACTGGTGCCCCATTCAAGAAAAGCGTCTCTATCTTCAAATGATCGTCAAGTCAAGTTCAAGGTTACTATGACATGACTCTCTTCAAACCTTAAAACTTTGTTCTTCAACATTTTTCTCGATACCTGTGGGAGACACAGCTTAGGTTAAATTAGAAAAAAGTTAAGATCTTTTGGGCGTATTTATTGCCCTTGAGAAACTTTTAAAGTTCCATCGAGTACTGAGATATTTTGGAAAATCTATAATTTGGCCAAATCATTTCTATTTTTTCTGACTTATTTAAAAGAATATCAAAAAATTAATGAAACCTTTCCATCGGTACTTTTTAGGCACTGCATGATGGTGTTTTTCAACTGTGTACCCGACGATTCGTTTTTGAGAAACCATCATCAACTTTATTTTTTTATATGGTCCAAAAAAGAGCACCTTGTATCTAATAGCACTTCAACGAATTCAACGATGTATCACATGTTTATTTTCTTGGTTATATGGAAAAATGCGTTTTTTCTGTTTTTTTTTAAGTAGGTGTTTGTTGACGACAAATATCTGTCATCGAGTATTATTATTGTGTATGTTTAATATTGCCGTATTATCGACAAAGACACCAGGCGATCATTTTAGCAATGAAAAGTTCGATACACTGACGTGCTACATTTTTGGCTATATAAATACTGAAAATACTGCAGAGATATATTTTGATGAATGTCCCGAAAGAACTCAGTCTAGTAAGTTCAATTCCTTATAGTTGACTCAAAATTTAAACGAATATGGTTCATTCAAAAAGCCTGTTACGTTTTGAGAAAAAGACTCGTTAGAAGAAACTGAGAATAGTGTTTTACAAGCAGTTGCTGAGAACTCTGAGATATCAACGAGGCAAATTGAGAAAACTGTAGGAGTAGCCAAAATCATAGCCCAATTTATTTTGCGTAAAAATCACTCCTATAAATTGAGGATTTGCTAAGGACTTAGACCGGGAGATCGCGAATGAGTGGTATACACCAACGTGTGAAGATGTCCCTTCAAAAATAATATAGTCTCATGGACTCCAAATCTGCGGGCTGAAAAAGTATCCAGATGAAGAACGTTGTGAGTTCAATATGTGGTGTTCTAGGGACCAAAATATTAGGTTCATTTATTTACCACATCTCATTAACACCACATCGTGTAGTGCCTAAAAAGTGCCATTGGAAAAGTTCCATTGGTTTTTTGATATTTCTGGCCACATTTTAGTTTTTCCCAAAAACCTCAGTAAGCTATGAAGTTTTCAAAAGTTTTTCAGCAGCATGTAAATACGCCCCCAAAGAACGGAGTTTTTTCCTAATTTAACTCAAGCTGTATCTCCCACAGGTATTGAGATCCACATTCATAGGATCCTTTCCTTGGACACACTGTATGGTTAGCTTGCTTCAGTCAGAGAATGTTAATCATTGATAAACAATAAACACGTTCGCTGGGCGTAAAAATGAAACAAACTTTCCATTTTATAGAGAACACTTGCCAGTCTTGCCACAAAGTTAATTTATAAACCCACTCCTCTATACGGAAGAGCACTCAACAAGACTCTGTTTTATAAAAGCACCAAGGTAATTCCGTGTTGATTTGATAAAGGAAACAAACCGTATTGTATTCTCTCTTCGAGAACAAAGAGCAGAAACATACACAAAAGCCAATTTGGACAAAGCGAAACGGATATCCTTGTAAGTGCTTTTGGCTGCTAACGTTACTGCTCTGAGACAGGTACAAGGAATAAATGTGCAAGGAAAACAAGAGGTTAATAACTTAGAGCGTTTGTAAAGGGCCCTGATTTCAATTATTTGGTCTTGTTCAAAAAGACACAGCTTCTGTGATATCTAAATCGCTTTGCTAATAATGGTCTAAGGAAAATAAGATCGCCTTGTCTGAACAGACGCTGCTGCTGTGATATCTAGATTGCTCACTCCAGGGAATTCGTATAGTCCAGTAAAGGGTTGACACGTGCCAAAATTACGTAACCTTTTTTTACTATTTTGACCACTTATCAGTAATTTGAATTTCTCTTTATTGATTATAGAGTACCGATTCCTAGGCCAAACCCTTTTCAATGATTTTCTTTTGGCAAATTTTATAGTTTATTGATTGTACAATTTCACACGTATTATATCTTTCTTTCTCAGCGACTCAGAATTGTTGTGAAATATTTTGGACACAAATGCTATAGTATTTTTAACGACAACCTTAGAAATTTCCTCATACAATTTTTTTGGTCCCTCGTAGAGTGTTGACTAGCGCGCCACCTTGTGACTTTCAGACGTACCGATGCGTCCAGCGCCATCTTCTTTTTCTTTTCCGCTGTGATTTTGGTTGTGTGCTGTTTTTTTTTTTTGGTAAAGTTACAGATTTTGGGATATTAACGCCCTAAACACCAACCAGTTTATGGAGTAGTACCCTTTTATTTTGTACCTTACGTTTAGTTTGGGTACTACCCAGTCCATTTTCTAAAGGGATTTTGACTTCTAGCGTGGAAAGGCATTACGGAGAACCACCATTCACACTCCTGCAGCTTTGTTTTGTAGCTGTTTCGCAGCCAATTTTGTTGGAAGCCGTTCCTTTCCCTTAGGGTCTGCAACGCCCTAAATGAATTTTTTCAACAAGCTGTTTGGAGCAGTACTCTTAATAAGTTTCATGGTGTTTAAAGAGATAATAATAATGAAGCATTTATTGCCCCACATAAAGCATTTAGAGAGAAGTACAATGATTTAATTTACATAGTGTATGTGCCCTAAAGTGAAAAAACAAAAAAGAGAAAGGCGCTTTGAGTAGAGAGAAAAGAAGCTATGAATATTATTAATATATAATAGTAAAAAAGAATATATAGCTATATCGTGTAATGTTCACGCATAATACATAACAAACGAAAACGTCAAGAGAAAGGGGTAAAAAATGGTCAAAGATGTGAGCGTATAGCACTTCGTAATTCCTGAAATCAACAACAGAAGATATCACAAAAACTCCCAATCATATTCGCATTATTGCATATAAAGTTTATTGGTGCTTTACACAGAAGATTTGTCTGTGCCCTCTTGCAGAAATAGGAAATCTTATATTTGGATGTCAGTCTAGGTACCAGAAAATCATCATTAGATGTTTATTACCATGTACTAATTTGTATAAAAATATGATCGACGCCAGCTCTCTGTGCTTCTCAAAAAAATTAACACCAAACGTATTCAAATATAATGAATAGTCATATCCTCTTTGAGGATAGATACGATCACTCCTATAGCATAGATGTTTCAGAAATTTCTTTTGCACATTTTCAATATCATTTTTGTAGAGTTCATAGATAGGGCTCCAAATAATTGCACCGTATAGTCCAGTTAAATAGCCGAAACTGCCGCAAAAGTTATAGCATAGCCATTAGTTATTTCCGCTGGCGTAATGGTATAATAAAGGCTTGCGAATATTGTTGTATGAATTTAGTTTTCC
This sequence comes from Acanthoscelides obtectus, assembly GCA_963669975.1. Classification (NCBI taxonomy): domain Eukaryota; kingdom Metazoa; phylum Arthropoda; class Insecta; order Coleoptera; family Chrysomelidae; genus Acanthoscelides; species Acanthoscelides obtectus. The sequence goes on along the minus strand of CAVLJG010000003.1, from coordinate 86,155,747 downwards.
GGAAACGAGCCGTTTTTTGTAAAACAGCGAAAAACCCAAAAAACCTCTTTTTCGCTGAAACCACTGAGGATATCTGGGATTTTTTGGGCAATCAAAGAAGATCTATGCAAATTTTTTGCTGATAGTTTGTTGTTGAGGGGCTTGCTGGGTCAAAGGCGGGCGTACCTGCATTCCTGCATACCACCAAACTGCCGCCACACCGTCCACGATCTCCTGCTAGATGGTGGGGGTTATTCAGTGATAGTCCAGTTGAATTTCGAACCCCGAGCTCGCTTGTCAGTTTGGTGTTCACCGACTTTTCCGAATGAACTAAGTTTATGCGTCTAAGTATATAAAATAATTTCTCTTCAGTTGCTTGTCGATTGACAGGATAAGTGAGATAAGTGTGTATACATTTTAGAATTGAAGTTAAATATTTTTTCCGTATATTTCATTGGAGACAAGAAATTATGGACAAACCATTTATCGGAAGATTCATCGATTTTGATAGGATGACAATGTTTTTTATTATGTTTCTGTTCAATTAAATCAACTCTGAAATGTACACACCCATACGTATAGTCCTTCCATTATCAATAATTGGAAACGCAAATAATACCTGAGCTGCACAAAAAAAGGTGTGAAGTCCTGTGCAGATAAGTTGCACAGCAGAGCATACTGCCGTATCTACACGTCAAGCTAACGTACACCGATACATTGAGACTAGTACTAGACCAATGAGCATTATTATTGGTTGTTTGTCTATTCTTTACATATTAGCGTTGGCGTATGTTAGCCCAACGTATAGACGCGGCTCAAGAACTGCTAAATCTCTTATCATGGTCGTAGATCAAGAACTACCGGGTATCAAACTGATTTGCGATGATGATTATGAAAATAACGTGGAGCCTCGAAAACGAGTCTTTTGATGACTCATTGGGCTTCTACATCCTGTAATGTATTCCTCTCACTGCCACTCATTTATATACACGTTCACACCTTTTTTGCAGCTCTAGGTTTTTTGTCGTTGTTCCAATTCTAAATGAAAATACTTATACCTCACTTATCCAGTCAATCGGTAAGCGGCTGAAGAGAAATGACTGCATCTTGTACTCTACTTAAACGCATAAATTTCAAAAGTTCATTAATATGCATACGTGGGTGAACACCACAACTAGAAACGAGCTTATTATTCGAAATCGACTGGCCTATCACTGAGAGTGAGACACTGAGTATTATACATCGAAGTATTAAAAGAGGTACGGCCACCCTTGTCCCCGCAAGCTCCTCGCCTACAAGCTATCAGTAGGCTGTAGCGCGGAAACTAAGCAATTTAGCAAAAAATTTGCAAAGACCTTTTTTGATGGCCCAAAAATTAGCAAAATCTGCATTTAAAAAAATCCCAGATATCCTCAGCCGTTTCAGCGAAAAAGAGATTTCTTGGGTTTTTCGCTATTTTACAAAAAACGGCTGGAAAACCAAACTCTTACGACAATATTCGCAATCCTTTATTATCACACAATTACGCCAACGAACCTAACTTTGTGACTATGTTACCACTTTTGCGGCAGTTTCTGCTATTTATCAGGATTAGTATTCTAATTTACTTATAACAAACACTGAAAACAACTTAATAAGCGTTGTGATATTGAAATTTCAACAACTTCTTATAATTTTATTGATGTGCTAGTTAAAGGTGAGCTGACAATACCTATTTTGTATGAGTAAGATAAAAATTTGTCTTTCTGGGTGAAGAATGCGACATTGAGTTTTTTAAATACAAATTGATACACTATATTTTTGAAAAGATTGTATGTTGCTGGAGGTTTTCACAATCTTACCAATTAGAAACAGATGTGTAAAGCAATCATCAGCAAACATAAGATTGTGGCATGATGAACTGCAAAGATCGTTGACGTTTAGGGCAAACAATAGGGGACCCAAATTGGAACTTTGAGGTACACGACTACTTGACATCTGTGTAAGAACTAAATCCTATATAGAACACATATTTAGTTATCAAGTCTAAATAAGACTTGAGAAGATCCACGTAAGTTTTGTTGAAACCCTAGAATTCAATTTTTTGTATAAGTAGTTGATGGTCAATTTTGTCAAACACAAGAGATGACTGAAAAACAACACTATTAATTTCTTTTTTGTCAAAAATTGCATTTTTGTGCATTTTTCCTCAATTATAACTTGTTAACAAATAGTAATACATCTCTGTATGTGTTATGTATTGTATACTAGAATTTAGAGGTTGATTACTTTTTTCTTATCACTATTGTCTTCAAAAAAATCTTTGCTTTTCTTGAAAAGTTAATTTGTTGTGAGAAAAAAATATAAAAAACTAATCACAAGCTCAATTCTTCTATAAAAGTGGAATAATTCCAAACGATTTTTGAGCTGTACTATTATTTGTTAACAAATTACTATTGAAAAAATGCACAATAAAATGCATAAGAACTATGTATAACATTGTGTTTAGTCATCTCTATACTTACCAAGAAATAATCAGATTGAAGAGATTAAGAATACTCCTCCAAACAGGCAGTTAAAAAAAGGTATTAGGTATAGTACCGAAACGGAGGAAAGTAGCAAAACACATCGTACGACAATGTTAACGCGGCGTATCTTTGAATACGGTGGAAACCGAGCGCGCGGACTTTGACGGTAGAATACAGAGTATATATAATAAGTTTAGTTTTCTTTAAATGTACAAATCCATGTAAGTTTTTCTTACAGACGAAAATGAATGTGACGATCTAGTTCCAAAAAAAGCAATTATCTCTAGTTGGAAATTTTGATTATGTTGCTAGCAGGGCGTGTTTTATTATTATTTCGCATCTAGAGACTTGTCTGTATATTAAATAGGAATATAGTGTCCCTTTTGCATTTGAATTAATGTAGATTCATTTTCTTTGTGTACCATATCACTAAATATAGCACAATTTCACACACCATCATTTTGCTTTACCATTCATCCGAAAAAATGTTCATTTTCTATTTGGTTTGATTATACCTCTATACAGTGTTTGTTTCGTTAAATCTGTTGTAATGAAAATGTTATTATAATTCATTTTTTTCATTATTTGTTAATCCACAGAAGAAATTCATCAATCAATTTGCATTTGTTTCATTTTGATCAGTTGTACACGTTTGGATATCTTTAAAATAAGATCGCAATAATTTTTTACTTTATATCCAAAGAAATACTCAAACATTTAAAGATATCCCATTGCTTCTAAACGTACACCCCTTAGCTTCACCCTTAACGCATCCTTTCTCCTTTTTTTCACGCTTGCTCCACCACCTGTGTGTGTTCCGCCCACTCGCCTTTGTGTGTACCGCAAACCCCGCCTGTGCACCGTTGCTGTCACGCCCCGCTCTGGCATCGCTCCGCCCACTGCTGCCTGTGCTACACACCTATTCGCTGTTTGTTCCACCCGCTGCTGTCTGTGCCACGCCCACTCGCTGTGTTTGCCCCGGATTCTGTGTCGCTTGGCCAATCGCAGCGAACGGTAGGCTGTACCGTTGCGACTTAACGGCGGCTAATGGCACGTTCTCGTACGCAGATCCGTCAGAGGGCGTCGAGAAGGAAGTTGCCGAAAATTGGCAGGAACAGGAGGCCAGCAGACAGCATTCTGTGAAGTTCAGCGACCCACAGGAGCAGGAAAATAGGGAGGTGAGTGATTGAAGGTGGAAATAATTTGGTGGTGGGGGGAAATCGTTTTTATATAGAACGCCAATCATTTAAATTTAAAAACGTGTTCAATACGAAATGTCCATTTTGGTTTCATATTTGAAAAATTCCAATGTTTCGATAACCAATTAGAAAATACTCCTTTTGTGGCCTCCCGTCAATTTGAATGAAAAGCTATTATGTCTAATGATATTAGACGAAAATACCCCTGGTTTGCGAAAGGGAGTACTTAAAAGATGGACGCATAAAATGGGTACACCAATTTTTGCGGGAAAACTTTATTCGACAACAAAGAATGAGAAAACGTGTTTTTTTTTTTTTGATTAAATCGAAAGTGTTGGTAGAAACGAAAAAACTCCTCATATAAGATTTTTAGGTATTCAAAAGACCTAAAAAATGAGACCACACGTAAAAAGATCCGACTAATAGCAACAAAGTTATGGCCGAAAACCGAGGCAGAATGCAGGTTTTGGTACTTATTTTTAATGCCGACGATGGTTTTTCGCAGATACTTGCAATTCTTCAAATTCATACTTCTTAATAACCACAACAAAATTGGAGTAGATTGGTCAAGTAGTTTTTAGAATTCCTAATTGCTTATCCCAAATCACCGGTTTTCCGGCCATCACTCCTAGTTTATGGAGCAATATACAGAGTTAGTTCAAAGGACATTTTATAGCAAAATACACTAGTTTACCTTGCCGATATGAATCGCAAACCATTCCCGAAGGGAAAAGGATGGGTTACGCTTTTTCTTCTAAACAAATTCAAACATCTCGTATTTGTAATTCACAACAAAAGATGATAGATATCCGCTTTGTTTTAAAATGTGTACAGTAACGTATGTTTTTCGAATACCGTAGCGGATTTGTTCAATTACTCACAAATACGAAATGTTTGAATTTGTTTAGAAGAACAATACGTAACCTTTATTTTTCGCATAAAAATAACATTTATCTTTCGGAATGGTTTGTGATTCATATCGGCAAGGTAAGCGCGAGTATTTTGATATTAAATGCGCTTTGAACGAACCCTGTATATTGCTCAATAAACTAGTAGTTTTGGAATAAACAATTAGAAATTTTCAAAAAATTACTAGACCAATATACTTCAATTTTGTTGCTGTTATTTAGAAGTATGAATCCAATGGATTTGAAGAATTTCAAGTAGTTTCGTGAAATCATGGCCGTACTACCAAGTGCCAAAAACTGGATTTTGCCTGTTTTTTCGGCTCTAACACTTTTGTTATTAGTCATATCTTTTTACGTGTGGTCTCATTTTGTAGGTCTCATGAATACCTAATAATCTTCCGTTTTTTCGTTCCTGTCAACCCTTTTCGATTGAATCCCAAAAAACGCGTTTTCTCATTCTCTGTTGTCAATTAAAAAGTTTTTTCTCAAAAATTGGTGTACCCATTTTATGCGTCCATGTCTTAAATACTCCCCCTGAACAACTTGCACCAATAAAACCAGACTTTACAATTATTTCGGAGAAATTTGTTAATATTATTAGACTATTATCAGCTTTGGTGATTTACGCACCCGATGTATTCAAGGAACGGGTTTTGGTTGAGATACAAACTTAAATTTCTAAAATCAGCAGTTCCTTATTCAGGGTGCCCCAATATTCCGTGGACCTCAGTGTACAACGTATTTTCCAAAATGTTAATGTTTACCTCTATGCTGAAGTTAGAGGGCGTCGAAGTTTCCTTTTTAAAACACATTTTTCAGTTATTTTTGGATCTGATAGTCCGATATGAATGAAATTTGGAACCCATGTGTTTTGATAGACTTTTACAAAAAAAAACAAAAGGGTTCTAGAAAGGTGAAAACTACCTCCACCCCTACATAAATTTTAGCAGAATTTTTTCACAGCTCTTCCAACGAAAAGATCCTTTTATTTACTCAATGTTTTGTCTTTTATAAAAACAGGCCATCTCGCATAGTTTTCGAGAAAAAAAATTCCGGGTCTTGTTTCTGAAAAAATTTCTCATTACATCAAGTGTTAAAATCTAGTTGGCTGAAATGTGGGATGTTATGTCAGTGTGAGATTATTTTGACGTCTGACGATTTGGAATTCGCCGATTCGGATATCTCTCTTGATACACTTTTTCTGCAATTACCACGAAAACCAAGTATTAACAACATATCTATTGTTTCTCACAAGTATACCTACATATTCACGAGAAAAACAAGCAACAGCAACGTAATCAAAATAATCTCAGTCGTTAATAATTAAGATTTATTAAGAGCAAACAAACATCACTTATTAATTCAAACTTAATGTCACAAATATTCTGACACTGTCATAACATCCCAAATTTCCGCCAGCTAGATGCCTACTAGATTTTAACACTGGATGTAATTATAAAATTATTTAGAAAGCAGCTCTGACAAACATTTTTTTCTTGAAAACTGTGCGAGATGGCCTGTTTTTCTCAGAGACAAGACGTGAAGTAAATAGAAGGATCTTGTAATTTAAAAAAATCAGAATCGTTGGGAGAGTTTAGAAACCATGGTGGGGGTACTTTTCACCCTTCTCCAACCCTTTCGGGTTTTGTTGTGGAAGTCAAATATTAGGACGTCTAGCAAGACACATGTGTTACAAATTTCATTCAAATTGGACTATCGGTTCCAAAAATATCTGAAAACATGGGTTTTAAAAAGAAAACGTTGACGCCGTCTAATGGAGAAACGAAGCAGTTTTGCATAGAGGTAAATCATGTCCAATCTGCTTATTTTGAGTCTAAAAACACATGGTACGGAATATTGTGACACCCTGTATTAGCCGGAAACTAACCTCTGTAAGTAGTGTCCTTAGTATCCCCAGGTTCAGGGCGCAGCTGGTCTGATTGCAAAGTTTTGCGGTTCAAAACAAACTTTAAATTGTTGAAACGTATTCGAAAGTACTCTGCTGCTAATTGAGTTACCGACTAGTATTACTACTAGCATTAGAGCTACCCTAGGGAACTTCGCGATCAATATGTAACATTTCTATCTTGATGCTCTCATGAGTCGATGTTTTTTTAAACCTAAGCATTATTACGAAAACAATAGCGACCAGCTAACTGATCAAGATCAATCGTATATTTTGGCGTATACCTTTGTAAGATTAAATAAATAAAAACTATTTTTTTTGGTATAATGATACAAAGTACCTAGGGTAAAATAATGAATACATTCATTTATGGAGAACCTCTGTCTTGTTGAGCACATAATTGTATTGCTATTAAACCTTTTATTTTTTGATATTACCAATAAGTATTGTTCGCTACAAGTAACTCCAGTCTATTTTATAACTGAAATTATTATATACATATATATATATATATATATATATATTTTTTGTTGTTTATTGTATTCATTTGACGGTAGGTATCATAATCCCATAATACTTGATGAACTGGAGTACTTGAAAATGAGTTCCAAACGAATGCTGTGTCGACGTACATAGCATCGTCTCTCTTTGTCGGACTGATAGATATGCTATATGTCAAAGTCTATTCAAATTAAATGTAATAAAACCGAGGTATGTAATGTACTATTTATATTGTCAGACCGAATCAAACCACACATATTTTTCTGTGTATTGTACGATGTTTCGGCTACCGCGGTGGCCTTTTTCAACTACAACGACAATTAAAGACAGTATATTTTGTTTATCTGTCTTCTAGGTGACAGCTCCCTTATTTCCTTTGCACCTGGAAGACAGAAAAATAAAATATTTTGTCATTGATTGTTATTGTTCTTGAACAATGGCGTTAAGTAAAAAAGTTAGCTACCAACATGTACAACAGGGAAATTAAATGGAACAAGTCAGTCGAACAGGCCCACACAGTTTGTCCATAAACATTCTGTTCCTGCCCTACCGGTAGTCCATCTGGCAACGGCGCCCCTCCCGGTACTTGACCGCACAACACATCAGACTCGGCAGCGTGGCAGTAATGCCAGAACACTTACCAAGACCGACACGCCCATCAGTGATCCCAGACAGCAGACTCGTATCGAAATCATTCCTCTATCATTATTTTAAGGGCAAATGTATGGGAAAATCTATGATTGTGAAATATGTCTGAAAGGTTCGTCGAATTACTACAACCTACAACCTCCTCCAATTTTTTCCACTTAAATTTTTTTCCAAAATGATCGGGATCTTCTAAAACGTTAAAAACATAGTTTGAGCGATTTGTTTTTGTTTTCGTTTTTGTCCGTTTCTTCCGCCGGCACTGGACCGATTTTCGAAAACTACAAAGCTTTTTTGCGTTCTTGACAAAGTAGTGACCTTGTGTAGTGGAGTCAAGGACTAGCAGACAACAGACAGGCCGACGGAAATGAGTGACATTGTTTTTCATGATATACGTTATATAACATCAAAAAAAAACATAACGTCTCATCTTAGAAATTTTTCGCGAATACAATACCTTCTCCGCTAAGTCTCCGTCATATATGTGGTTTGATTCGGCTGTACAGTGGAGTCCTACAAACATGAAAACCACAGGGATAAGTTTCAGAAGTTACACAGAATTTAATAACGACTTGCTTTCTCCAAGAGGAGCTCCCAATCTAAGAAAATAATATGGGATGCGAGAACACTGCACCACCCCACATGTGTCATGTTGTGACAACGTCTCATCTCGGTGGATGATTGGTTGCCAAACAACTTTAAACAGTATTCGCGCGAAATTAATTTTAGCACCACAAAAATATTGAGGACTGTTCCTTTGCCAGGTAAGCATCAGTAGCAACAGCACTGTAGGCGCAGGCGCGTGCAGTAAATGCTACAGTGCGCTGGAGGTGGCGTACGACCGCTGCAAAATGTGGGCGGTCAGATTTGGGTGGGGGTGTTGCCTTACAGAAAGGCACACGCCTACCAACTTGACTAGGAGCAACAGTTACTACATGCTGAACACCCTTAAGGAATTCGATGAGATCGAGGTTTGACCAAGGTGGGACGTGGCGGGGGGACTGGGGATGCAAAATGACAGGGAGGCGTTTGAAGTGTTTGGTACTTTCCTCTAAATAACCCCAGTAAAGCCACGTAAACTCTGGAAAATTATCTGTGTATTTCACAAAAAAGGTCGCTGACACTTTGGGTAACACATGTTGAAGAAGCAGGTTTTATATAGATGAAACAAAAACCTGGGATTCGTTAGAGATTCGCCAACCCTAATTGGTTTTTTGCTCTGGGTAATGTTTTTTAAGTTTTTGTTGTTCATTCTTTTTTCTTTTCAAAAAAGCCCCCAACTGACCATAGATCAACTACAACTTACAACCATCATCCCCATAGTAACCTGTTTTCGAGTTGAAATAATAATTTTTAACCGAGTTTTAAGCAATGGAAATGTCCATATTCAGGTGTTCTCAGAGTTTAAGTCGCTTGTTACGTTTAACTATAGAGAAAACAGACTACGGAACATTTTTCTTGCAAACTTAAAACAACTTGTCCGGAGCGACAAAACAATTTTGTGTAATTTATTTAGAAGAACATAAAGTTTTCACCTCGTCTATGCGGCAAAAAATTAGCTTTCGTTGCATGGTCATTCACATTCGGAATTCCGATCCGTTATAGCCGAGGAATATAAGACTTTTTCTGCAAAAAACGCAACTGACGTTATTCACCATAAAAAGCGTAATATTCCTGGGCTATTCCAAATCGAAACCCCGAACGTGTGGGTTGCCTAAAATTGTGGCGTCCTGCTTAATACCAAATATTATCTGTACTATTTCTGTGTTACTGAACCTTCAGATTGACAAATTGTACATTTTTATCATAAGACTGCGAAACTGCCATTGCAACTTCTACTTGAAACCTTCCTGTCATATTGTGCAAAATAATTTTGAATTTATGAAAACCTTATATAAAGCAAGTGTTCATAATAGAGCTTATGAGATGATGAAAATGATCCCCTAGCTAAGTCCTGTAAAGCTAGATAGATTTTGTTAAAACGTTGACTATCACGGAATTAAAGTTAGTAATATTTTTTTGCAACGTCATTTTAAATAGTTTGAAAGCACTGTTGATCTTCGAATCAGTTTTCCAAGTACAAAGTTACTGTGGTGAAAAAATATAACATTACGACAATATATAGAACTTTGGATTTCTTTATTTTTCTTTTGTATCGTTGTAAGAGTAGACAATGACTTCCAAAAAATTTCAGTTGCTGCTCGAACAATTCAAAGAAAAATATATATTTCATTATTTTTATTATGCACAAAATGCGCTAAGTTAATGTTTAAAATAATTTTTCCCACCACTGTAACAAATATTGTCTATAGGTTTGGGTTTGACAAAGTGCCTTATTTTTCGATAATCGAAATTTGATTATTGTATAACGTATTAGTACTGTTAAGGTGAATAACTAAAATGTGATAATTTTTAATTATTTTTCGTCCAATATTTTTACTTTCGCTGACACCAGAATAACGCATCATATTTAATACCAGTTATAGGAAGTACTTTATTTTCTTATGCATTTATTTTTTTATGAAATGCCATTGTTTTTCATTATCATGATCTCTAGACAACCTTGAAAAATTCTTAGGATTTTTGTATTTCTGATCGTACTTTTTCAAACATATACAAAGAACTTAGTATTACTAGTCAAGCACACCTGTTTGTATTATTTTATTAACATTTTGTTGGAAATGTAAACTTAACTAACAATACTATAATTTTATTTTTTTTAATGAAAAAATAACAGTATTCTTTAGTGAAGTGGCACTTAAAAAAATCATGCTTCGTAGACACGTTTACGAAGTTTTTCACTTAATTATAATACACATCACAAATATATGACGGAACTTTTCACTATACAGGGTGTTCTAAAAATAGACGCAGATATTTTATAGGGTGATTCTTTGTTAAAAAATATGAAAAATGTTTCTATAAACATGGGTCCGGAAATGCAAAGTTTTCAAGATACATGGTGATGAATTTAATTTTTTTTTATTTTCTTAAAAAATATTTACTCGATTTTGTTGAAATTTGGCAATACCAATTTTGTCAAGTGACATGCATTAAAACGTTTTTTATTTTTTTTTTCACGAAAACTAAGTGAGATACGAAAAAATACAAGAAGCAAAGAAGTTGTATTCTGAGATGCTTAATCAAACGACAAATATTAAAGTTACAAAAAAGGCAGTGGCGTACTTTTTTTTTGCCAATAATATTCGCTGAGATGCACCCCAGGACGCCACTGGACCCAGTAATTTTAATCTATTTAGGGATAAATTAGCCTCTTAATACAACAAATAATATTGCCAAATTTCAACAGAATCGAGTAAATTAATAATAAAAAAATTATCACCCTGTATCTTGAAAACTGTGCATTTCCGGTCCTATGTTTATAGAAACTTTTTTACATATTTTTTAACAAGGAATCTCCTTCTAAAATATCCGAATATCCGTCTATTTTTCGAACACCCTGTATGATTCATCACTAGTATTATTCCAAACATACTATTTTTTTAAGTGTCACTTAGAACTAACCCTTATTTTATTTATTCTTTTTTCTATGTATCTTTGCATGTTTGGTATATGCAATGTGTCGAATAATATTACTTCAGTAGGCAATACCAAAAAATGCATGCCGTACAAAACATAAAACTGCAAATATACGCTTTAGAATGTGTATTAAAATTGAACATTAATTTGCTGTTTGTATATGCCCTTAAGAATTGGGAGATGTAAAAGCAATTTTTCAAAAAAATACGCCTGAGGAAAAATATCACTTTTTTTAAAATACATTAGGTCTTTGACTTTGGGTGAAAACTTTACCGAAAATGTAATAATGTGCCAGATCTCCCAATGCTTTTGGGATATTCGATATTACGTAATATTTACCGTACATACATTAATACAGTCATGATGCATTTTGAAAAGACGAAAAGGACTCCGCACAAATCATGTGGAAAATGGATTCCAGTCTGTCTAAAAATTCAGCAGTATAATATGTTTCTCACCTTTCTGAACAAAAATTGCTGCGAGACCATAGCAATCCTATGATTAGTTTCTGAAAAATAGGGGGTGAAGTTAGACAATTTTCGAAAATGGTGAATGTGAACACAAAATCTATTTTATTCCTCCAGAATTCAAGTATTTACCGAATCTAGGAGACTTTTATAAAATAGCTGGTGTTCTTGTTAATAGATATCCTCCAATTACTATTTATAGTCGCTGCTAAGGCTTGATTAGTGCTTCAGCAGTTAAGAACAGCGCAAGATCAAAACGTCGGTCTAGCGTTAGATGAAGAACCAGATATCCACACAAGGAATTTACTTACGTTTTAGAAACCGAATCAAGTATAAACTATGGATATAACTATCGTCATGTTTATGAAACTCATTAGGATTTACTTGATCATGCAATAGTTATTATTGGGCATACTCTAGGTATACGAGGTCTCTTTTATTCGCTCTCCACACGAGATCGGAAATCATTATCTTTCGAAAAGTTTTCCCAAACCATACCAGTTGCAGACCAAAACAAGAAAACTCAAATTAGTCGTCAGTAAATTACAATACTCTAAGCTGTGTTCACATTAGTCTGCTTTTCCTTTCTCTTTCGCCTTCAAAATCAATATGACTTAGAATTGACCTTGAAAAGGTTATAATCAAAGACAATCCGAAAACGACGGTCCTCATGAGTGATTTTTTTTAATTCTCGAATAACTCGTGTCAGATCCATATCTGTGTGAAAGTATAAAATTAATCTTGCCCTTGAATTGACCTTGTAAGGATCATGGCTAAGATCCTAAAATTATTTTAAATGAAATCATCTGTTTTGCAAATTGGTCAAACTTCCTCTCCCAATTTCTCATAAACTAAAATTACTTTTGTTCAGCAAAGCGAGAAATATAACATGCTCACTTTTCAGACATTTTTTTTACTTTTCGGACGTTGACTGTATCCATTGATTACAGTATTCTACCTGAAGCTCACCCATATACTGTATTTCGGCGTCTAAAAAAGGGATCTGGAAGATACTATCGCCATATATGAAAAGGTAGCAAAAATGAATTCAGAAATCCACCTTGAAAATACTGGAGAGGGATTCTGCTATTGTCTCCTAGATGACCCTAGTATCTTTCAGATCCTTTTTGAATGTCGGAATGTGATTGGCTATCGGGATACGTTAATGAATGCTGTATAACAACGCATATCTTGGTTGTGAAACATTGGCTGCTGCATAGTTGTACTAATTCTGTTTTATAGAAAAGTTGAGGATAGTATTGAAGTTGTACATAATTTTATTTATTAGTAAATTTAAATTAACTCCTTTATGTTTTCTTGTACATAGTAACTCGAATGTTTAAAAATGTGACCAAATTATCTATGAAGTTTAGACAGTTTTTGTTTTTTGTATGCCGTTTTTGCAATAAAATTTGTTTATAATGCATGGACGTTTGATTGGCTATCTAAACAAAATAGGAATTCATTAGATAATAATTTCCAATAACAAATTGAAATTTCCACTTAGTCATTGAAAGCTATTTTCTCACAGCATTCCTGTTAAACTTTCATTTATTATTTATGAATTCCTGTTTTGGCGTGCAACCCTATTTCTTTTCTATCGGTGGTGGTTTTTCCTTTAACAGTTTACATTTCCAACAAAACAAAATAAATTATGTTAATTTTCGTAACAAAGAGCTAGCAACGTTTATATATGATTTTGTCAGCAGCTATCTGTCATCTTGGAGATTCAGTCTGAGAAAGACTTAAAATTTTGCCAGTTTTGGCCTAACAAACAAGGTAAAAAGTGGCTTTAAAATGACCTAATCCTAAAATACTCTTCGTGGGCTTTAAGGCTCTAACTTTAATTTAGATATTTCACTGCTTCAAAAATTATAATTTTTAACATAGTTCCCAGTTCAATTTTTTTAATTAGGGGAAAGGTCCCTATATTGGACCACCTAACAATAATCGCGTGTAAAATCGAAATACGTCACTTAATTCACTTAATAAAAATTGATGTAATTCTTGGGACTATTATCAAACTTTTACTTCTGTAGAAATAATTCTAGGTTTATTAGTCTTATAAAAAATTAAAAAAAGAAAATGACGTCATTTGGTCCAATTTAAGATACCGGTCTCCTAATTTGAACCACCGGTACCCTAAATTGAACCGTGAATCATTTTCTATTATTTGAAAAGAGAACATTTATTAAAATCATCCAAAGCTCGTACAAAAAATATAAACAGTTTTTTAAACACCAGTCACAAAAATCAAACGTTATTCTGAACACTGAAAACAACTATGTAGGAAAAGTGAGCTGTTTTAATGACAAGTTGATAATACTAAAAGAACTGAAACATTTTAATTTTAATGAAACTTCCTAAAACAGGAACATATAATTAGTCGCTATCTGATGATGATTCACAGTTGATACATTCATAGAAATTAACATTTTTTCCACTGATACATTTAAGATGCGACCATTTTTTACAAATCCTACATTGAATCCATTCTTCGCCTGGATTCGATTTAGAATATGGAAATAAACAAACAAGGCATAGACAATCTTCGTCCTCCGATTCAGATTCGCTTGACGTTCCATGTTGTAGACTTCGTCTCTTTGTAATAGGTCTCTTGTTATCGAGTTTGGACGACTTTCCTTTACTGGTAGCTTTTGCAGAAGAAAATACATTTCTGGTGGCTGAAGAAGCATCAATTTTTTTGAGTTGTTTTTTTTCAAGATCGTTCTTGTATGGACTATCTGTAATAATTGTAGTAGAAGACAAGGCCAGGTTACGCGATTTTCTTTTCAAAATGGGCACAGGTGATACTTCGGAAACAGATTTCCTTTTGGGCAGCTCACTACTTGATTTACCTTTTGTGTTTAGCAAACAGGATGTTGAAGTGGATGCAAGTGGATTGGAATAATCAATGTTAGTCAACTGTGAAGCGCTCTGAATCACTTCTTCGGTTATCTCCGAGTTTACTTGATTTTTAAACGAAGTGGTACTACTAGTACTGGTAGATAGACAAACGTATTCGCTATCATCAAACACATTTGGGTCCAACGGCCATATTCCACATTTGGCAAATCCACTTAGAGCATTCCCAACAGATGCTGCTTTAGCATATGCTTCCCCAAGAAGCGCCGATACCTGAAACTGGGTTATATTTTGGCTTGGATTTGTACGAAGCCATTTATCAGCTGCTTGATTGTAATACGAGTTTAGGGGCTTGAAAAAAGAGACGTCACAGGGTTGCAGTCGATGTGTTGTGTGAGATGGTAGGGACAGCATTACAATTCCATGCTTTCTGGCAAGTAAAATGGCCTCTAGGTTTTTTGTGTGAGTGGTGTGCCCATCCAGTATTAAGAGAACTTTCCTATCAGTAGATGGTTTCGCAAAACTAATAAAATGTTGCAACCATTTAACAAACAGCTCACTAGTTATCCAACCTGACTCTGAACATGCAAATTCTGTTCCTGGAGGGGCGCCTGCCTTCAGTTCATCTTTAAATCTAATGCGCTTGAAAATAAGCATTGGCGGTACGTAATTGCCAGCAGCGTTCAAACAACAGACACATGTCGTATTTACACCTCGCTCTCCGCTCGTAAGTGCTCCTATTTGATGTTTTCCTTTCTGTGCAATAATTTTTTGAGGCCTCTAAACCGTAGAGAGGCCAGTCTCGTCTACATTATAAATGCAAGATGGACTGAAATTGTACTCATTATAGAGAGAAGTAAGGCAATCAAAAAAAGCCTTGACTTTTTCTTTGTTGAAACCTGTAGCCCGCGCTGCTGAAGTAGGCTCTGGTTGTCGAAGAGATAGCTCTTTATGCCTGGACATAAAGCAGTAATACCATTTCTTGCCGGCTTTACCGTTTTTAAATCTATGTAAAATCCCATTAGCTTCGGCGACATCATAGGCAAGTTTTCGCAAATCATTGCGAGTGATTCCAAACAAGCTTCTTTCTAGCTCCAATACATGGTTAACTATTTCATTTTCAATTTCTAGGGGAAGATCCGTAGAACGTCCGAATTTTTTTTCGCATCCATGCACATTTTTGTTTGTATCGTCAATTCTACGTTTCAGAGTAGCTTTAGGAACTTTATATCTCCTAGCGATTTCATTTAAACCGGCAACATTATTTTCATAGGCATTAAGGGCTTCTTGCATGCTCGTCTCGCTCCACTTTCCATACTTTCCCCGTTGAGACATAGTATTCAACTGAAAAAAAAAGGTTGCTTAAATTGGACCGGTTCAAATTAAGAAACTTCATGTGGTCCAATTTAGGAAATCATAACCTCATTTCAATTTTTGGCTCTAAAAAAGTTGTTTTCACTTAAAATCAAATTAACTGCTTAATGACTGTTCAGGAAAATGATGGCTAAATATATATAAACTGACGGATATACAAAACAACTTACCAGTTAAAAACTACAGCTTAAGAAATTCACTTGAAAAATTACATCAGCCGGCATAAAACTTAACAACATGTGATACCTTCGATATTACTAGCAACACAGGTTTCTTTTTCCACATACAGACTGGACTACGCGTAAGCTATGATTGATAGGCCATAGATGGCGCCTCGAATTACCGTTTGTGAATTACAGATGTGGTCCAATTTAAGAGACGGTCCAACTTAGGGACCTTTCCCCTAATTACCATGTTTTTCGCCCAGATTAATTTTTCTGGATTATTCTGAACAAAGAAGGTCTCTGAGAAGTTTTCTCTAGCATTTCCGAGCTATTAGCGACTTAATTTCTAAAAACCCTAGAATGGGCATATTGATTGCTTAAAACTGGCTTAAAGTTTCAGCCTTGCTCTATAAGACCCCGAAGAGTGTTTTGAGACTAGTTTATTTTAATGCGATTTTATAAGCGAGGCCCTGGCAATAACTCGATTTTTAAGTTGACATTTGCACAGTTAAATATTTACTTCAGAACATACCTTACCTTCTGACAACATGTTCCTTTTTATTTTAGAACTTTGTTTTTAAAAAATTCAATGTTCGCATTTATGATATTTTTCTCCAAAATTTTCTTTTTCTTGTTTTTATTGTGTGTACAGTGAATTATCACTTTCATGTTTATGTTCTGTGTTTTAGTGTGTTTCATTATAGATTTGTAGTAGAAACTGTTATGCTCGCTTAAAAATACTATGTTGAATATTTTAAATTGAGCAAAAATTTCAAAAAACAATCAAATAAGAAAAAAAAAAGAAAAATGTAAGTTTAAAATATAGAGATTCCTAAATATTAAATGTATCTGCAACATGTTGCGCAGCAAGTGGCACGGACAAAATGCGCCAGGTGGCTGTGGCACTTTTATACGAACAAAATGTTGCAGATACCGCAATAAATGTCTCGGTGCACTGCCAGGTGCTTTTCCATTTACATATATTAGAATGATGACAAAAGGATGACAAAATTCCTGTTGCCAGCTCTTAGTGTCATATAATGTAGTTTCAGTTTAAGGCAGGTATATTTTTATTAATTGTATCGTATTACTCATTCTTTATCAACCACCACCTGACCGCCCACATGATAAAGGTAAGTAAAACAAACTGTGAATCAGTGACAAAGAAGTCTTCGTTTTCATTTAGTGCATAAACAAATATTAGAATATGTGCCCCCTTTTCATAAACGAGTCTAAATAGAGATGACATATCAGTGCTGTTACACCTTTCAAAACTTATAATTCGAACTGATTTTTTTAAAAATATCGTGTAAATTGTCCCGTTTATTTTCAATTACAGAGTGTTTGAGAGAAAATTTAGGATGTTGCATATCTCACCGTCCCGGACAAATGTCTCAGTTTGGTCCAGCTCCTAAATCCTAAGGATTGTGAGATAAAGATAGTTGAAGCTGAACTATCTTAGATTATAAAGTTGTTATAGTTTTTTTATGGTCGACTAAAAATTAACTATATCTGGATAAAGTAAATTATTACAACGCTTTTCTTATTTAGGATAATAATTTTATAGCCGTTCTTAAAAACATCGAATTTCATTTTTATAACAAAACACTGCTCTCAGTCTGGTAATTTTGTGGTAGAAAATCGTGCTCTATTCTCCATCTCGTTGGAGGTAATTTTTATGATTTCTCTGGACAGTAAATACGAGAGCTGAATTTATTTGTCTGCGGCCCACTGCCCAATCTTGTGAATAGTTTTTGTTAGAAATCGGCCCTTTTTGATTCTTAGTGTATTAACCCGTTTCTTAGTCTTTTGGGGATTTAACCGTCCAGATAATTACACTCAACCATCGAGCGGATGGAAACCGCCAACAGGGTTAGTCCAAGGCGAGTTTGAGTGGGACTCACACCTGGGAGGAGCAGTTCCCCATTTTTGGAGAACCCTCATTGTTAGAGGGTTGTACCCTCCCGTTTTATCCTCCGGCTTCGGGGTAACATCTGGGACTTCCTACCAACGGTAGCCGTTCGGAGATAGCCAAGTTTTTTTTAATTTTAGTTTTTTTGATAACCATTTAGCTAGGGGGGTAATACATGAATTCATTTGTGTTAGCCTGTCCTCCAGGATTTCTCCTTAATTTTTTGTATTTTAATTTTATTTATTTTTTTTTGTTCAATAAATGACTGTACCTTGTGAGTTGGTATCTCTTTTAACGCGAGAATCCCAACAGTGATACTAGTTATTAATTTCATTTTCTAGTTTTTGGAAACTAAGTAGCGCCCAAATAACCATTGGATCCAAAAACCAAAGAACCAACAACCTCCTACCCTGAGAAGGCTCATAGCTACCAATTGAGCAGTTTATTCGGGATAACAAAGTACATAGCACATTCGCCTTTTTTTAAGGTCAAGTACACCGTCGACCAGAGATGATCGGAAACTCGAAAAAGATACAAACACTACTAGGTTCATCAATTATTTTGACACAAAACGACTAAAATAACCTATTACCCAACATTGAAATATTTCCACGATAATGATAAATGATAATAGGCACATTTACGATACGCCACTTATGTCAGATTTCCGATGTACCTAATTTATTTTGCGATTTCATTTTGAGGAATGAATTCTAAAATTTTACAGGATGCCAAAACATTTGTGACAGAAGCATATTAGCATTGATTAGCGTATTCTCCAAGATGTCAAACCAGATGCTATATTTGGACGTTCACGCACAATTTCCATCGTAACAGCCATATTACCAAGCAGCATATGGTCTTAACATTTTGTAAAATCTAAGAATTTTTTGCTAAAAATTGAATTGCAACATAAATCAGCCACTCCGGAAAACTGATATAACTGGTTGATGGCACCGTCGAATCGTGAATGTGCATATTATCATTTATCATGATCGCAGAAATATCCCAATGCCAGGTAGTAGGTTATTTAGGTCGTTTTGTATCTTAAAAATTGATGTAAAGATACTTCTGAACCTCGTTTTGTATATTTTTCGAGTTTCCGATCGTATCTCTGGTAGACGGTGTACTTGACTTCAAAACAAAATGAATGTGTTATGTACTTTATAATCTGAGATAATTAAATTCGACCATTTTTATCGGACAACCCTTAGGGTTTAGGACGTTGTGCCCATTGAGACATTGTTCAGGTCGGAGATATATCGAGCATATCAGAAATTCAACCAATTTTACGTAAGTCCGATGTACATAAGGAAAGTTCGTGGTTCTGTAAAGAAAACTACATATACATGATGTTAGGAAAATAATAGTCGTAACATTAAGTGGTGATTCATTACATTATTCTAAGCAAAAAAGTTCATTATAACTTATGTGCGAAAATCAATCGTTTTTGAGAAAAGTTAGTCGTAAATAATTAAATTTTCTCAAACATTTGGCAACGCTGCAACGCAACCGCGATATGAGCGCACGACGACCGCAACTGATTCATCTAATTGTTTACGTTTGTATGATATTTTTCTTGAAAATATGCATTGAATTACTGAACACTTTTACACAATTTTTTGTGACTAATATTTTTTATTCAATAACGCTTTCAGTACAGTACATTTACTTAAAAAAATGGAAAAACTTACCCTACGTGGCGATACACACCATCAATTCCTACGATTATCAGTCACTTATTTGAAACGATGCGATGCACGAAAAAAGAAAAACCCAACATCCGTAAATCACATAAAATTAAAGTTAAATGTATTAGTAATAACAACACGCGATGATACATGCAGTGTAAGCGGAGTACGACGTTGCCAGTTGTGTGAGAGATTTTGTTTGTCTGGTATTCTTCGAAAAATTGTATTTATCTAGCATGAACACTATTTTGTTAGAGACAGTGAATTAATAAATAGATGTATTGATACATTTTACGCTATTAGGCATGTGAATTTAAATTATTAAGGTGCAAAATTAATTTATTTCGTGCTCCGAAACGGTTGATTTTCGGACATAGGTGATAATGAACTTTTTTGCTTAGAATAATGTAAGGAATCAAGTTTAAGTATTTCCCTAACACCCTGTATATACTAGAATATCTTATTGAAAATGAAGCACCAATTGCGCATATCTTATTTTTTATAAATACCGTAGGTGTTGCATTTTTCGTTATACACACTCATTGTATCCGCTTATCGCATTTTGCATAGGACGCTAAACAGGTCAAGTAACAACATTTTTACTTCCTATGCCAGTGGGCGAGGGAGTATTATAATCGCGAAAAATTCCGAAGATGAGTGTTTTTATTTATGTTATATGACATGTTCATTACGAAAAATCTTGTCACTCATTTCTGTCTCTCCGTCTGCCTGTCTGTCAGTCTGTCTATTGGTCTATCTGCCGGTCTGTCTCCACGCTATTCCTTGGCCCATGTATAACTTGAGAAGTACAGCTCGGAATTTAATGAATTGTTTTTGATTATCGGTCCAATGGCGGTGGAGCTACAATCAAAAACACGAAAAAAGTGAAAATCATTCAAACCTCGTTTTTTGACGTTTCAGTGACTCTTGATCATGTTCAGGAAAATTTTTGTAAGTGTTGAAAATTGGGGGGGGGGGGCTGTAACGGATAGGCGAGAGTATATATTTTTTTGCGGCATTATATTTACACGCTTCCAACTCTGGTAATGTTACCCACTTCTGAGTACATATTTCACATATATATTTCCACTTAAAACTTCTGAGAAACATTAATAGACGCGACACGCGGTCGGTCGGGACGACTGTCGGCAACCTTCAGACGCTGAGCACTGTCTGGTCTGACTGCGTCGCCTGTTCTCTCGAGGTACAGTATCGCAGATGACGCTGATATCATGTTTGACTGGTGTCGTTCAGCACTGTTGGCAGATGGTCGATACTTAGACTAGGGACTAAACTATCATTAGCATTATCAAATGTGTGGGGCTATGGAGTATGGAATAATTGTATGTTATATTGTTATACATGTTTGTAGATATCTCAGAAGGACTAACTTGTGCCTAACATAATGGTTATGAACTGATGACAACGTTGCGTGATAAGTGCAGAGTCAACCTACTTGTAGCCATTTTTTGGAATATCACCGTAACTTGGAATATGTGGTGATCGCGTTAGCTATACAATATTACCAAACCAAATAAAGTCACAACATTTTTTTTTTGAAAACGAGAGACGAAACGACGAGTACATTCTGGGAAATTATTTATTTTATTCCTCACCTCTTATTATATTCTGCGTACAGTTTACCTGGAACAACTTGCCACACTGCAAGAGTGAAGAAATCCTAAATCTCTGACACACTCTGTACTGTTTTAATTTTTGTTTATCCTCTATACCGATCTATAAAACTGTTTTATAATTCAAACGGATTTTATGAAAACATCCCATGAGCTCTCCAGATTCACGCCAAAAACTCTTAATATCTAAACTCATCTAGTAAAATAAGCCTACTGTAAATATATTATCACAGGGCGTTCAGACTGCGCGATCTAAAATAGACTCCAACAAAAACCCTCTCATATCAGTCCTATAATTTGTTATGCCAATCATCCTTTTATCGGCGTAAATGGAAGTGTGAAAGCGAACCACCACCATTAAGGCCTATTCGCCTATTATTTCCGCTGTTGAAGCCTGGATACGCGTTAACAAAAGATTTATACGTATTCATTTTTCTGGCCCAGGAAATCGTAGAAGAAGGTAGCTGAATCCAAAAAGACAAATATAACATTATTTGTTATTGTCTTGTGTAACAGACCGTTTCACGCTTCTCGTCGATTTCAATGAAAATATGTCAGATTCGTGATCTATCAATGATAACCATGTATTGTATTTCGCCGTTCAAAACCGATTTACAGGAAGCAAGAACAAGAGAAATATTTATTAGACGCTTGCGCACCAACAAAACAGCTGATTTTCAGTTGGATTTTCCGTGCAAGTTTGTCTGCAATTCTGGTGGCATGTAGCTTACAAGTTACCAATGCATGCAAATGTCCTGAGGCCGGCGGCGATTTGTGTGGTTATACTCAATTGTTTACAGATATACGTTTGATTAAGTTTTGGTGTTGGATGATCGAGAACCATATGTTCTGAAGGGCTAATCTTATTCGTTTGAATCGAGAAAACAGGGTAGGGTGACTTGAAACTGTAAGTGATCGAATGCCTTCCAGACAAAACAATGGCTTTTTGCAACTAACTGCAAGAGCTTACATGGAATTATCTTGCGAACTGTGAAACGGTTTTGTCATAGCTATGTTGCTCCTTTGAGAAGATTGGTGTCCCATAGGTGGCGATGTAGCTGCAGTGCCATCTAATAGATGCTAAACTTTTGATGGTAGATTTCTAATTATTGCTTAGAGGAGAAATAGCTGTGTCAATACAGGGGTGGGAAAAGTACTGCGCCTCGATAATTCTTTGGAAACGCATTTTAGGAAAAATGCTTCGAATAAAAGTTGTAGGAGTTTGCCTTAGCTACTTTACGGTGACCTTGTTTGTAACATTCATTAACCTTGACCTTGAAGGTCGTCATCAAAATTTTAAATGTAAACCCCTATTTTTAATCCCAGCAACGAAACGAACGGTAAATTATATTCTAGTTCAGATATGATCTCGGATTACGGCCACATCTGATGTTGAGTGATCCCTCGAGGTCAAATTAACACTAAGGCTCGATAACCCTTCTTCTGTATGAAGTGGTAGTTTGACCTTGAGTGAAGAACAAGGTGTGTCATTTCACCTCGGGTATTATTTGGACGTCGCAATACAGTTTCAGGTTAGCTTTTTCAGGTAGAATATGCTATTCGATAGATCTACTTACCAGATTCATCCAATTGATGAGTTTTAGTATAAATTACAGATACTCAAGATTGTTTTAAAAAGTATGTCTTTAAACTTGTTGTTTCTCAAACCATCTATTTTCGTTATGTTGTGACAAGCGGATGAAATTTATATTCTCTGTAATAAACTTACCTGTAACAAGCTGAAATAAGCGTTCGATAAAAATATTGTGCTCATATCTAAATTGATATCGGTTACACAATAACATGAATTTTATCAATAATGGAATGCCAATATGTTTGTTTTGCTAGCAAAAGCGAAAAAAAATGACATCGTAGCTTTCTATTAAATGGATTATGGATAGTGAAAACATCATAGCATAAATGTAACGTATGAAACTTGTCATATGGTTCTCATCTGTTGATAATCCCCCATGCTTGACTTGTAATAGTAATAATAGTGATAATAGCATTTGTTGCTCTATAGATACAAAATCCTTTTACAAAGCACTATGAAATAAAAAAACTATTCTATCCATAGGTATTGTGTGACATATTAGCAGCACACCTTAGTTCCTTGAGTTTACAATTAAATTTGCCAGTATGCAGGGATATCTTATTATAATGTGAACACATTACTGATAATGGTGATTTCAACATTAGACTTGTTCTAGCAATAGAATAAAATGGTAATGATTGTCCGGAGTTGAACTGGGGTACATTAAATTTAATACGCGATGAAATATCTGGACAATCAATAACATAGTTCATAAATTTATAAAGTTATGAAAGGGATGACAGAGTCGGTCTGAGCTTCAAACTATCAATGTCAAAAGGTTTAGCAAAATATTAAACTCGGTTCCTTGTTGTGGATATATGATCGTTTTGTATTTCTTTTGAAGTTCGTTTAAATATTGAAGTATTTTTTATTTGTTCGCTTAAGGTTGTATCAAGCTCAGCAGAAAAATTAATCAGTTCACGAAATATTCCCGGGATTTGGGAGCTCTCGGTTTCGTCGTGGCCCCGTAGCGCCAGTGCAAATGCTCTGCAAAATTTTATACAATCGATTATTTTTGATAGAACGTACCTGTTTTTTGTAACGGTATCATTATGCTGTTGTATATTTCTCCAATATGCTGAATCTAACTGAGCTCTGATGTTAACAGTCCCCAATAAAGCCAATTCCATCGAATTATGAAGATGTGTTTTAGAGCTTTCATGCTTCTTAATTTTTTCACTCAGGTGCACTAAATCTGTAACACCTACTTCCGTCCAAGCTTTGTCACCCCCGAAAAGTATGCAGGGAAAGTACAAAAGGGCATTCTTCCTGTTGCATCCACAAATCCAGTCATTTCTGGTGTAAATCTCCCTGCTGAAATACCGCGTATAGCCCTTGCCCCGACTAACGCCCTGTGTTCCTATAAATATGTCCAGCATCGGTCGACCTGACACCTTCAGCTCAATGTTTTCTTCAAATGTGTATTTCCAGAATCGTTTCACGCTGATAAGTCTGTAAACCACATCCATTGTCTTGCACTACCCTTCTACACCGCCACAGTCAGTCAGTGAGTCACTAGTCACTCAACGTAAGACCCAAAATATCTGAATAAAAAATTTTTCGCATTCAAATTTTAAGCCACGTCACGCGACAAGACCAATATGCCAATACCGAGGACCGAGCACCGAGCGACCAATCAGATATCGTACTTCGCATTAGATCTGTACGGATCTGCATAAATTGCAGCACATGCTTATGCTTAAATCGCGCATTTGATTTTGTAGAGACAGACAAAAGCAAGCGCGTGCGGCTTGTGTCGAAATAGTGCACAGACCCTGTTGAAGTGGCCCATGAATAATGTTACGCTGCGGTCGCGACGAAAATGACAAGTACACAATTGGTCGATGATAATGCTGCAAAACAGACTCGACGCCGTGTCTTGCGGCGGCAGGCCGGTATTGTTTCTATTTGTGTGATAACATGGAAAATAAATAATAATCAAATTACTACTGCTTTTATCTGTTAAGACAAAAGTTTTGGCAGTTCTGCAGCTCTGCAGAACTTAAGGGCCAGCCACCCCTGGTACCTTTTAAACTCTAGCTATTTAAAAAACTTGCTTAGTAGTTTAACCAGCCTTTCCTTGTGAGTCTCTGACACTCCAATTTAGAACGTACATATAGTAGAAAATAGTCATTTCAAGGCTGCTTCAGTATTAAATTATCGACGATTTCTTACGATGAATCCATACCTTTTTTATGCTTTACCAATTTTGTTATCAATATGATTGATGAAACTGATTTAAATACGTTCAAAAAAAAAATACTGTCAATGCTATAATCAAATCAGATTAGCCCTTTTTTCGTATACAAAGTTACGACTTTACACTTCGTAACATTAAATGGCAATTCGATTATTAACATGCCAAATAAACTTTGTTGAGCATGACATGAAAATTCATCTTCTATAGCAGTTATTTCTTACAATACAATTTGCGGGCTTCGATTTCATTATTCAAATCATTAATGAACATTGAATAGTAGTGGGTCAAGTTTGATCCTTGCGGAACACCTGAGTTTACTCTATGTTATGGTATTTGAGTGGACTGTATTTGTATTATGTGGGCTGGTTCGAGAAATGAATGCGTGTATGCCGCTTACCTTACCTGCTGAATTCCTGATCCCTATTGCCTCGAGCACGTCTTGATCCAGCGGAATGTAGAAAGCGGTAGAACAAGCGGAGGTTTACTTAAGGGATAGCGCACAGATCTCACTTGCGGCTGCTGCGAAGGTTAGCTATTAACTCTGTTACTTCTTCGAAATATGAGTATGCGATAAGTTATAAATGAAGGATGAGATATATGTTAAACAACACACATATCTTTAACAGACTATATGTGTTAGAATTGTACACATTATAGATTACATAGTGTGACATGTTACATAAAATTACCAATTTTCTTTAAGTAGAATGCCATGTACGAGAGAAAGGTTATTGTTGGGACAGAAACGTGGTACAATAAAGACGAATTTTGAACATAGAGGTTTGATTTGGCCAGAGATGGTAGAAAATTTCGCAGATAGTCCGATAGGCAGAAAGACTTGCATTGTCTTGTCTCACGCAAGACCTGGAGAATGTTACTAAATGAGGACGTAGCGATAAATGTCAGTGCTATGCCTACATCGCTATCATCATCTGCTCCATACTTGTCAGATCGCTTAATGGGTGCGAACGCCTCATAGAGGAGTGGCAAATGACCTACAGTATTCAATCCACAGCTTAGGCCATAGAAGTTATGAATGGCCGCTTCTAGTACAGAACAGATCTTAGATAACATTAGAGCCATAGCACATAGCTCAAGTATCTGGATGTTTAGGCAACACATACAGCTATTACAAGTGAAGAATAGCTTTAAAGTGACAATTATGTCCACCAGCACGGCTATTATGTAACAGCCTAAAAAGCGTAAAAAACTACGAAATGTCATCCTGCAGACTAGGTAATTTTTAGTTGGCAAATAGTTCAATCCACGTTTGCCTGCTATGACTGCTGTTCGCTGACGTACAGCTACAAAACGAGTTCACAAGTGTAAAACAGCTTATGTTAACATCCAACCTACGAAATTTCAAAAAACCGACAAAACGTCACTTTTCAAGATACGTAAAACGTGTAGTAATAGTGATATTAACTTACTCAAAATATGCTTACACAAGGAAGTAATATTAAAATTAAATAAAGTATGAAATAAATGGCAGGCAATACGTATAAAAAACAAACACTACAATCATACATCATAAACATATCAAAAATTAAGCTATAACGCAAACTGAATTCATATTAATAAATAAAGATAAAATTACATATATACTAAAAATAACTAATGGATATATAGGCAAAAATCAATAAATGCACAACACACCAAACAACGAAATGGATTATGACTTATGACATGTCACAAATCATTTTTAAAAAGCCATCTAACCAGAAAAAGTAGGTACTTTTTACAGAATTTTTTAAAGTGCTGTCGTCAAGGTTCTTACAATACTAAGGAAAGACATTGAAAAATTGTGCACTATAGCGATTACTAGCACATCTAATCTTAGGGAATGTAGTATAGTCCCTAAGGATGTGGTTGTTAAATCTGGTATTGTGGTATTGTATTTGTGCGAATCCTTCGAGGTGTTAAAATCATTATACATACAATAAACATTCCAGTGTTTACAAAGTTGTTGCACTTAATGATATGAAATTAATAAACGCCAGCTAACAACAATCTCTGAAATGCATATAACCTATAACTCTCAAGCATCACCTTTAGGGCCGGTTGTTCAACTCCAGTTTAAACCGCTGTTCAGATTGAACTAAGTTCAAAGTTGAAAGTCAGTTGTACAAATAAAGCTCAAGGCTTGAACCCAGTTCAAGTAGGCATAGAACCTGACCGGTCGATGTCCCTCGGTTAAACTCAGTTCAATGTGAGTAACATAAATATCGTAGCAAAGTTTAGCGAAGGAGTTGTGTGTTAAGTTTAAAAATGGACATTCCCGAAGAGATAACTGATGATGAGGACTTCTTAGAATTAATAACCATCGTACATATACCCAGGTTACCCAAAACTTACAAACAGAGACCTGATAATTTTCGGATTTGGAACGACACTCAATTCTTGCAACGTTTTCGGTTATCCATAGTTAGATCCATAATAGATAAAGTTGCAGATGATATCAGAAATATAACAATACAGTAAATTCATTTATAATTACTAGGTATCAGAGCTATTCCTGACGGGTGCATATTGTGCTCCAAATTGAAGAATAAATATCATTACCTATTTCAAATTTTATATATTTTATATATATATATATATATATATATTTTTAAACATAATTTTTTTATAAATTTCATTGTCGGTGAATTTGCAAAAACCATCTGAGCTGCTCAAAGGCTACTCACTCTACATCAATGGCCCTGGGTTGATATAATGCGGGTGGGATTTGGACAAATGTGTATAAAAGCTATTTTTTATAGAAATCATGCCCTCACGCCAGATGATATGGTCTTTGTTACGCTACGTTACCTTACAACTGGGTCCTTTTTGCAAGTAATAGGGGATGTACAAGGTATGGACAAAGGAACTGCAAGCAGGGTTGTGTCGAAAGTTATAAAATCATTAGCAGTCCATTTTAAAGAATTAATAAAAATGCCTGAAAATGGCGAAGAGAGAACTGCGATACGTCAAGAATTTTCCAATATTGCTAGATTTCCTAGGTGCATAGCAGCTTTAGACTGCACCCACATTAAAATAAAATCTCCAGGTGGTGCAGACCCAGAGAATTATAGGAACAGGAAAGGTTTCTTTTCCTATAATGTACAGGTGATTTGTGATGCCACTTTGAAAATACAAAATATAGTTTGCCGTTGGCCAGGTGCATCACATGATGCAAATATATTTGCAAATAGTAGAGTTCGAGCCTTATTTGAAACCGGACATTTTGGCGATAGGCCGACCTGAAACTCAGAGTCAACACTTATTTAGAATCTCAAATTCGCACAAGGAATCCTGTCGAGAGATGCTTCGGGGTATGGAAAAGACGTTTCCCCATCTTAGCATTAGGAATTCGTGTAGCGAAAGAAAAAATTGAGCCAGTAGTTGTTGCAACAGCAGCCTTGCATAACCTAGCAATTATCATGAAAGACCCACAACCTGCAATAAATAATGGAATTGAAGCAGCAGTTGAATTCATTAACAACTTTGATATTGTACCAGTCCCAGTTGGAGGTCAAGATGCATCTATTAATAGGACACGATTATTGTTAATTAATTATTTCCAGGATTTATTGTGAATGATTCAAAAATTCAGTTTTTAGTATTTTTCTAATGTTATCTTCGTTTCATACTAAGTGAAAGTGAAAGATATAAATGATGCAATAAAGAATATTGGAGATTTTATGTATTTATTCAAAATAGGTAAATAAGATGGCAAGATTAAGAAAATCAAATTTTATATTTATTTAACAGATACTGTTTTTCCATATTTAACATTTCCATTTTAATGTTATGTACCTCATCTCCCCTCTTTTTTCTCTCTTCATACTCTAGTTGCATTATTTCCAGTTTATTTTTGTTTTCTTTCATCAGTAGCTGTTTTTTCATTTCAGATTAATCCAAAAGGCATTTTTCTAGAATCTTCCAATTATTTTTTGGATTCGACCCATTTTTTCATTTTTGTGCAAATAGCACCCCTTTTTTTGAGCAGTCGGTCTTCACTAAAATTAAAATGTTTAAGGAACATCTTATTGTGATCCACATTTACTAGCTACATATAGTATTTTATTACTAATTTCATCAACAAGAACAAAAAAATTTACAGCACAACATGCAAAAACTTTCGATTTTAGTACTAGAAGTAACAATTCCTTTTTGAAATTCGTAATGAATATGAAATATTTCTGGAGATTATAATGTAGATTACCTTCTGCAGTTCTCAGAGCACTTGATTTTGGTGTGCGCAAAAGGGATGTACTTAATTTGCTCCAGTCCCTCGTTTGATGTCTACTGGATTCTGGACCTTCTAAACGATGCGCTATTTGATTTTCTTTATCTGTAAAATCATGAATAAATGAGGATTCGCCACAATAAGGCACATATATTGTGTGTATTTACTAGCAACAGGTAGTATTTTATTACTAATTCAATCAACAAGAACAGAAAAAATCTACAGCATAATATGAAAAACTTTCCATTTAAGTTCTAAAATAGGTTTTTTTATTTTCATAATTCAAGATAAATGCCATTATAAAAAGCATGCAGTAATGACGATATAATAGTTCTGTAGATTTTAATGTAGATTACCTTCTGGAGTTCTCAGAGCACTTGATTTTAGTGTGCACAAAGGGGATGTATTTAACTTGCTCCCCTCCTCCGCCTGATGACTACTGGCCTCTGGACCTTCTAAATGAGACACTTCTTGATTTTCTTTATCTGGAAAATCATAAATAAATGATAACATCAAAACTATTTATTTTATTAGTACCACTGTTTTGAACTTCCTGTGTCTCCTCTGAAGTGATTTCATCTGGAACACCTTAAATTAATAAAAGTACATTATTTAACATACATTCGAAACTTATATTCCTCAATAATTAAGTCCCTGCATGTAGCATTCTCAGGTATGTCACAGACAACTAAAAATAAAATTAACTTAAAAATATATTCACTCAACACAATCCGGCTTCCTTACTCATGTCATCATCATACGCTGAAGGGTGTCCTTCTATTCGGACACCTAAAATGTCTTTGACTTGTTCATCAATATCGGTGAAATGAACTGTTTTTGAGGCACCTCCTCCTGTAGCAAACAGGGAACACTTCTCCTGTGAGAACTTCTTCTTTGACCTTTTTTTGATATTGTCATATTTATTCTTCAATGTTTTACTATCCCTGTAGGTCACCGCTCCACTGTTAAACTCTTTTGCAATCATATTCCATGTCTTTGCTTTTGAAGAGTTTGTTACTGCATCCGTTTTACGACATTCAATAACATCTTTATATTTATTCACCAGTCTAATTAAAAGGGATTCTTCTTCCCTGCTAAAGTTACTTGTTCTCTTAGGTGCACTCATTTTTCAAATAAATCCACTACTACGAAGAGAAAGAATCAGCAGCAATTATATTTTTAATAAATATAACATAGGAAAGATAATGAAGCAATTATATACCTACCCGCTCTCCTGCGGATGTTGCGATATATTTATAGTCGAGAATAACAAGCTAACTTCAAAAAATCGCCAAAAAATGATTCCAGATTGAACCTATCGCTTCGGCCTATAAGTAAAAGCAAGTGAAAGTAGGGTTATGACTTCGGTCAAAATGACATTATTGACAAGTCTTATCATTCCGTGCCTAATAACATAGTGCTTATGGTATTACCAACTGCTGCATATTTGAGGTTCAGTGGAACCGAGCTTGACTGACAGATGAACAACGCACATGCATTTGAACTAAGTTCATATTTTAACTGGAGTTCAGGTGATCTACAGTTTAACCGAAAGTTGAACAACCGGCCCTTAATATACAATAATGAATCTTGGACTCAAAATATGCATGATATGCTGTTATTAACACTGTTTTCGATTCGTAGTTATTCAAGCTCCGGAATAGATATGATAGTGTTGAATTTTTTTGTCAATGTATCGATGTGAGCTTCCCAAGTCGATTTTGAATCTAAGTGG
The DNA here is from genome assembly GCA_963669975.1 of Acanthoscelides obtectus. Classification (NCBI taxonomy): domain Eukaryota; kingdom Metazoa; phylum Arthropoda; class Insecta; order Coleoptera; family Chrysomelidae; genus Acanthoscelides; species Acanthoscelides obtectus. The sequence continues at coordinate 86,124,695 of CAVLJG010000003.1, read as the reverse complement.
ACACCAAGGAATTCAATTGGTTGTGTCCATTCGCTATGTATGTGTGGTGGAGTACGAATAAGATGTGCTCAATCCAAGTTCGACTGGATGGTTTTCACTAAAAAATTGTTCCTTCCGACATGCGGGAGACTATGCAGACACGACACTAACACGCCGCATCTAAACTATGCCGTTTCCAGGAGTTCAATCAATCTAGATTCAAGATTTAATTAATTCATACAATTTACTTATATAAATATTTTGTACATATCAAAAAAGCAGTAAAAACGTCGATAACAGTTAATGAACATACAGGTATTATAGTATATATACACATATGTATAACAAATAGAAAAATTAATGGGCAATATCCGCAAAAAGAAGGAAAGCGGATTCGAGCAGAAAATAGTATAGGTAATCCGAGCAATACGAATTTTTGCTTGTTGGCATCAGGCCCATATGCAACTGCAAAAGTTGACACACATCCCTTACATTCGGACACGGCTGTAACCTGAGGAAACGAAGATGGAGCGGGAGCAAAACGACACACGAAGTCACCAGTAAGCAGAAATACGTATTGCAGGGGTTAGCTATCCTATTTTCTGCTAAAAATTTATTTCCCTTCTTTTTGCGGATTTTGCCTATTCATTTTTCTATTTGTTAAATATCTTTCCTTTTTATACACATATATATGTATATGCTATACATGTCCCGATATATACCGGATGTACGTCATACGAAGTCGCTTAAATGAGGCCAAAGTTCCGTATTTAGTTAACTAACAAAATACAGTTTCTAATTTCTGATTCCAAAATAGTATACTATGTCATATATTGATATTGGAAAACCTTAGCAGTTAAATAAGAAACAGAATTTCCTAGGAAAGCCGTGAAATGATCAGATTGTTTCATATACCAGTTTTATCGGCAAATCGTTTCTATTTTTTCCTCACGTCATTTGAGATGGGATTGGATGTTGTTATTGCCACGTTTTCTCCTCTGCATGATGGAGTAGTCAAATTTTCAATTCAAGGTTTCTTCTTTCGACTTCCATCAACAACATTGTTTTTTCATATGGACACTATATTCAGATTTTGTACATTTAAATAGATTCTTCAGTCCTCCTTCAGTGATGTACTTATTTTCTTAGTTAGCCATGCATTTGTTGATGGAACAAACGTTATAAAGAAATAAAACACAAACATAAAATGGAAGTTTTATTGGTGGTATTGAAAAATTGGCAAAGCCTGACTCTTCTCTGTGTATTGTTCAACACGAAGAACTTGATGACGGCACGATATTCAAGTTTATCCATACTAAAACCACTCAAGACGTTCACATAAACACTTCGTCTAGACTACCTACTTAAGAAAGCAATTTGAAATTTGTCATACGAACAAATAAACATGTGCACCCGTGCAGGAAAATTATAAGTGTTCGTTGATTGGAGCGCGATGTCTGAGTCAGGCCGATAATTTTTCACCTTATCCTCATATTTACCTTTGGGTCAGAGTCATCACGAAAGTACAAACCCCTCAAACGAAAGCTAAATTCACTCCCCTGTTTTTATATTTCCGAGCGAAACACGGTCAAGGTCTTCCACCATCATACTGTGCCTGACCATTAACGCATGAGCTAACAATAATTATCAGCTTGGTAATTTTTATATGCTCGGCACACGTGGACACTGCGCACTCACAACAACAGGCTTTTATTGCTTTTATTTATCGAGGTTAATTATACTGCATTTTTGCACGGAAGTGCAATTGGGAAAGGAAATGTTCTAAGGAGAATTACACACTCAGTGAAAGTAACACACGTTATATAACGAATATATAAAATAATAAAACGAATATATATATATATATATATATATATATATAATACGCGAATAATTGAAACTATTTTAGATAATATCAATAATAAATAGACGCGGACTTGATCTATAGTCCATTCAGCGTTATGGCACGCTACCTAATTTCTTTCAGGACCTCTCACCCTTGTATCCTTATGGCCACTTGACATAACATAAACATAGCAGTTGCCTTCGATGCATACAAATAAACAAACATTTGACCTTAATATTTATTAGCTCACCATATATGGTGGTGTCGATATCACACAATAAAAAAGTTCATTTATCCAAGCTGGTGTAATGCAATCTCTGGCACGAGCAAACTGATCGTCCTGATCAGCCCAGAAAACTCGAAAAATCTATACCTCCAGCCTGAAGTGTGGGACGAAAATCCAAAAGACTCACCAAAAATCGCGATCGTCCACCAAGAATCTCATCATGGCAGCCGATGCCTAACTAACTAACAATACAAGCTAAATTAAAACTCAATTATGAGATTCAAACACATTCTTTATAAGATGAAAGACAAATAAACAGAATCATTATCCACCTCAGATTGTTGAAAAAGGTGGTATTTTCCTGTTCACATCACCTACAAAACGATGTGTCCCCCAATCTCATGTAATAGAGATGCTTTTCTAGCTGGCATAGTCCAGTTGCAATTCGAAATTATCTGGACATAGTTTTTTATTACTTCCTCATTAGGATATCTGAGGCATTCCTTAGCAAATGATCTAAAGGCACTTATAGTCTTAATAACGAGTCTCCATTACGTTTTTGACGTCTGCTGAAGTGAACAGTTGATCAGCAATTGGCATCTTTGTATTAAAGTCTGTGGGTCGGCAATGGATCGAGTTAGAGTCGATTAAAATCTACGATCGCATTCAGAGCTGTTATATAATTATGTGTATATACCTGTTATAAGTCTGGTGGGAATGACAATGGATGGATCGAGAGCAATAATTCTAGCAAAAAAGAAGGTTGACTGAGGAAGTGCGTGTGGAGGAAGGAGTAAGACAAGGAGATTAGCTGACAACAACACTCTTCAACATACTCGTAGTCGTAGAGGGAACTGTAAGGGCCCCAGGAATTAGGTGAACGATTGCTCAAACCATGACTCAACTAGTTGCCTATGCAGATGGCATAGCTCTTATTGTTAGGAGCAAAAGGAGTCTAGAGGAACCACTATTAAAATTATCTGATCAAGGAAAAGGAAGAGGATTGATTACAAATAAATGAAGAGAAGACGAAAGAAGGTATTGTAAATATATATTTAAGTCTCAAAGGTTAAGGTGGGCAGGACATATTGATAGAAGAGACAATGATGCGCTGATCAAAAAGATTACTAAATGGAAGCCAACGACAGCTAGAACAAGAGGAAGACCAAAAGTAAAATGGGAAGACCAAGTATGTACAGACACAGAAACCTTCGGGATTAAAAGATGGAGAGAAGTCTGTATGAACAAGAAAGACTGGGAGAAGGTAATGAATAGTGGCAGGTGACATGAAAAAATATTAGAGAAGAAAAACAAAAACATGCGGAGTGGTTTCCCGCATTTTATGAACCAGAAGAGCCCAATTAGGGCGGCAATCATTCCACCAGGACTGCGAATGCCATTTACATTCAGAACTGTTTATATCAAGGATAGTCAAAAACTGTTTATCCTGTTTTAGTCCTAACTGACTTGAATCAGTCATTAGCGCGTTTCATGTCGATAGGGGCTATTTGGAAATTTTACAAGATTATCAGCTGTTAATTGCGGTCACCAACGCAAGTCAGTGATATTGAAACGTGTGGATGTGGACAGGCAACTGTTCCAATAGCAACCGTAAATGAGTTCCATCTAGAAAAGGATATAGACGTTCAACCTTGACGGTAGACCCTGAAATGGGCTCTCAAGCCTGGAGATGTCCAGAAATCTGAAAACCTATTTTCGAGATTGTGGCCTCGAAAAATCGCGACGTGCCCCGGTACCCAAATAGGTGAGACTAGGTACCTCACTGCAAGTTATACCAAGAAAAGATATCCAAGGCGAATAAATTAGAGGGGTAGGAGATGTAACCAAAAACATGGCGTCCATAAAACAGCTGATGGCGTCTAAACTCGTACGTCTCTTGTAATAAAAGCATGTTTTGTTCAAGTTTACTTTTTGTTGGAAATTTATTAATGTTGGGGATATTTTTCATTCAATAAAGTTATATATACTTTTCACGAGTGCTTACCGGTTCATCTAAACGTTATTCTCAAAACGTGTAAGTTACCACAGATCCATTTAATTTTTAGGGTCCTACGCGAAGATTTACGAGATTTAGTTTAGTAACAAAACAGGAATGTCAAATTGCTTGTTTGACCAATCGACGGTGTATTTGACATAGTTGCCAGTTATATAGACTACCCTATGATATGTTTACTTATTTCATATCACTTCTTAACGAAACTACCAAAAAACCGTGAACTGAAATGAATTCCATTCAGCTATTCAGTATAAATGTAGCGTTTTATAAAAACTGTATGTCAGTTTGGCAACATCGTCACGGCAAATGCAAAGCCACCTATGAGCGAAACATGCGAATCTTTGGCGGAATGTCGAGCCATCTTTGAAGGGATCGTCAAACCAAAGACGGCGAACGCATAGATCGCTGCTTTTATTGTAAACCAGCAATAGTCCAAGAGCCGACCGCACATTTTTGATTTGGTTAATTTTTATCGTATCATATCAGAACGTGATGGTCAAACAATAAATTTGTGGTCGGCTACTATAATACAGAAGATACCCAAGGTCAATGGAGCCGACCTGAGGATGATAAAGATATTTTGGGAAATGTCTTCTCTTAATCTAACAAAGAGTACTTTGTCTAACCTATAGACAGCGTATCTGCATTGCAAGGCGCTAATACAGTAAAAACTATTATTTAATCTCTGTAGTCAAGGATCTGCACAAATTACAAAGCGGACTTTTCTCCCTCTTATTCCGCGTCCATGTAATACAGCATTCGTCGTTACGACTACGTAATTAGTATGCTCCAAATATAGCTCAGCTACTATTTTATGCAGTTTATCTCTGAGCAGCTATGTGGAGAGTGGCCGGAAACAAAGCGCCCCATTTCAGTTAAAACGCGAACTCATTCGCTAATGCATAATTCTTTATGTATTTTACCACGTGACGCTACCTAATCCTCCAACGGTTCATAATTATACTCCTCCATATTGCAGTTTTAGTCACGAATAAAAATATGCTTGAAAATGTTTCAGTTTTATATTCCTGGTCGTTGAAATCTCCGAATTCGAATAGATAAGAATGAGCCAAGGCTATATGCTTATATTGCATTGTTTGTCGCCAAAATTGTGTAGTTTTAACCCATGCTTTTGACTCATTTGTTTACCAGTGCCTACCAAAGTGACAGCGTTGTATCAATAATATAATGATACCGGTGGAAACATCTACCTTCATTAGGCTTGTGCTGCTCTTTGCAAATTATGTAAGAAGTACGCCACAATTATCTGCAAGCACTTGCATTTTCAAAAGATAACACTAAAACGAAGAATTTAATGACAATTGTCAAAAAATTGACATGTCAAATGCGCTTTCTTCAGACAACGAGAATAAGGAGACAAATACATTCTGGACTGTTTCCTTCTACCTAGTCAGAATGCGTTGGTTGAACCCAATTGAAAATGGACCTCAATAGAAATAATGATGTGATGGATTTCTTGAGACGATTTGGAAGACCTCAAAAAAGCTTGGAAAAGAGAACGGATTTTTTTTTTTGAAAATCACATAGACCTGTTCCCCATTTCAAGTTGCCGAGATGTTGTATTTTTATAATACATTTTTAAAATTGACCGAATCCCACGAATTTTTAACTTGCACTTAAAATCGCAACAAAGCTTATATGCAAAGTATGTAAATTGTCAAAGTATCACGGAAAAAAAGGTTCGATTGAGCCGAAAAATCCGAAAAGCTCACCAGCAAAAGGTACGCTGCAAAAGTAAGGCTGAGATTGGTACTTAAACTGTCTCATGTACTGAATTGTCTAAGAGGAATCAATGAAGCTTTTCAGTTGGTGCGTTAAGACGTTTATAGACAGTTGAAATTGACATATTTGCCTTTCGTCTCTGTGACCATGACGAACCACAGACAGCGATGTTTCGTGCTCGTTAACAGCTCTTCACAGAGATCTGGGTCTGAGGACTAGCCTTGTAGACAGGCGACCGGGAAGCAAATAAATGGGTATGGTCTTTTAAAAAACTCAAAACACTCCACATCAACAGAGCTTTTGGTCTCCACGAACAACATTTACTGTGTTTCCGATGCGATGAACCCATAAGGCGGATTATATCCGTTGTTGCCAAACACTAGCACATAATATTATTATTGAGCAGAAAAATGTTAAAGGAAAAAAACATTTCTTTTGATCAGATCTACTCACTGTTAAAATAAATGACTCAACTTCGAAGTCACCCTGTATAGTTTGTTTTTCTCTTTAATAATAAACTGCAATTATTATTACTCAATAATCGATAAAGACAGAGCTTGTTTTTTCTTGTAGATGCACTACTCGTACTATCTTACCTGCCATTGTGCGGTACCAGCTTCGTATATACCATATAATGTGTTGAAAGCTCATGTTTCGCCCAAAAGTAAAATTTGTCCGAAATTTCAATTTCGGTCGAGCACTAACTGAAGTAGTACTTGAGACAATTTTGTAGCTTGATGTAGCTAAAAAATGTAGAATATTTCCCGCATACGAGCATTTATGCCTGGCTTAATGAGAGCTCTAAGTGAATTGGCATAGTCTGAACGAACGCAGATCTGAAAATATCAGGACAGCTTTTGAAGGTTATTTATTGAGCGACAAAATTGCCTTAACAACTTTTTTCTATATATAATATTTACACGACCGTATCAAAACAACAGTTTTTCAAAAAAAATTAGTCCCTGCCTATAGTAGGATCTGGAACTTTTCATCGAGCTAAAGAACTTCAATAACCTAAATCCAAAAATGTACATTGTGTGGCCTTGATTTTTTATTTATTCACATATGCCCAAGAATTCTGCTCCACTGCACTGTTAACTACTATAGTTTAGTCATGTACTCTAAAGGTTCAGTCCGAACGTGCCTTATTCGCGCCAAAGGCACAATTGGTGTTCGTGATCAGGAGGAGAAAGAACTAATTGCAGGATTAATTACGCTTAATAACATAGAGCACGGAACACGAAGCGAACCGGAGCGACCGACGTGACAGGTTTTCTTAAGTTAAACGATTTTAGAGGGAAATTACCGAGATGGAAAAGATGCAAACCCATCGGGATCAGATCCAAAATGTGAAGAGACAGAAACATTGTATATTTATGGCACAATTCGTAAAATTGTCACTGCATTAATCTCTTCTAATCCCTGCGTCCTAAAAACATTAATTTGTTCCACCAGAAGATACCCAACCCATTTGAATGCCGTGCCGCCGCAAAAAGTATCTATTTAATTATTTATTTAAATTAACATACCATAGACTTATATATGTATGGAACATACAGGGTGCTCATTTGAATACTTCCTACCACGGATTTATCGAAAACCACTGATTAAGAAAACGCCAAATATTTGTCAAGATTGCCAACTTTTTAACCAAAAACTATTTCACTCCCTTTCATCCTCTGCCACCCAGGGTCATCCCTTTAAAAATTTTAAATGACAAGGGGTATCTAGTAATAGCTTGTTTGAAAGGTCTTTCAAAGTCCTTTATTTTGACGTTTGATTTTTTAAATCGGTCTATTCGTTTTCAAGAAAATTAATAAAATCTTTATTTATCTTAATTTGTTCAGATAGAAAACAAAACATACGAAAATATCACTTATTATTTATTTCAATAAGTGTTCAAAATATTTCCCGTTATTGGCCAAACTTTCAGGTTGGGGAGTAAACACAATAAATTTCAAATGGCCCGATAGAAGAAGTCTAATGGCGTTAAATCAGGACATCTAGCAGGCCATTCTATAGGCCTTCTTCGCAATCTCGATTTATCTGGAAACTCGTCGTTCAGCTATTGCCGAACAGGAAGAACATACTGAGGAGGAGCGCCGTCTTGCTGGAAATATATTTCAACCTCATCAAGTATAGGGTTTCCATCCTCTTCGATTTGGTTTTCAATGGTTTCAGCGATAAGTGGATTGATGGTATTTACCAACACATCCAAAAAAATGTCTCCATTCAAATTTACATTAATAAACAATGGCCCAATCACGTTTCGCCGGATGTCTGGCGTTAAACGTGGCGGCAATTTGCCGAGCACATTGATTTTAGGCACCATAAATTATAATCATTTCCGCTCTTTCGGCTAGTGTGGAAACCGTCTTGGAAGTAAAATCTGAATCAATAAATTAATTTTCACTATCCCAAGATTGTCACAAAGGTAACTGACAGCAAATTGAATTATTTCTTTCTCTTAGCAACAAATAACTAAACAGGTATAATAATAAATACAGTTCGCCCAGGATATCCGTGTTGATGGAAAGAATGCGGATAAAAATTCGGTTTGTTATTTGGTTGCTGTCACGTCTAATCTTCCGAATTGCTGTTTATGTTGGTAGTTTCCGTTTTAAATTATAAACTAATTTTAGATTTGGCAAACCCTAACGGGCAACATTTTGAACTCTCATTGAAATAAAAGGTGATATTTTCGTGTGTTTTTGTTTTCTATCTAAACAAAATAAGATAAATAGAGATTTTTCTAATTTTCTTGAAAACGAATCGACTGACTTTAAAAAATCAAACCTCAAAATAAAGATCTTCGAAAGACCTTTCAAACAAGCTTTTACTCGATACCCCTTGTCATTTAAAATTCTTAAGGGAATTACCCTGGGGGGGCGAGGGTGAAAGGGGGTGAAGTGGTTTTTGGTTAAAGAGTTGTGCCCCTTGACAGATGTTTTGACGTGTCTCGACGTTTTCTCTTTTAATCAGTTGTTTTAGATAAATTCCAGGTGGGAAGTTTTCAAATGAACACCCTGTATATGTCACATAAAGCTACATTTTATAGAAACAACTATATGGATGTGTAACAAAACAACAGTTCATAATATAGATAGACTACTGCTCACATGTTTGGAGTGCTGCCGCTTTGACTACATTATCAATGCTCAGCGCTGTTTAGAGGAGCGCTGTCTGCCTGATCGATGACTATGTCCAAGGGCTTTGCTCCTCAGAGTTGTCCATGGCGCCGCCGCACCCATCCTAACCGTTTCGAACATCCTACGTTCAAAACCGGCTGATACGACAGTTCCTTTGACCCTATAATCTCGAGATTGTAAAAAACTTATCAAAGGAAGCTCTTCAATAGTTCTAATAACCTTAGGGCCGATTTCGCCAACATTAATATTATGGACCAATAGGAAAATACCTTATCGAAATGCAATTTGACGGAAGCTGTCAAAGGTCTCAGAATATCAGTGATTTCTATTAAAATGTTGGATAAAATCGTGAAAATTCGACTGTATTATAAACAAGACCACTTTTTGATTCCAACATGATGCTTTTGTACAGAGAAAACAGGACAACTTTCATGTATTTTGATTTATGTTATAGGTGTACATTTGACCATCCGTTATCCCTTCAGCGAATGGGAATGGGAGAAATAATAGGTCGATTTTTTAGCTGTTAAATTTGGCAGCACGTTTGGTCGTTTGTTAATTCATGGCAATCTCGAAATTTCTTAAGTTCAATATACTGTGTGTATATGTGGTCATTATAGCTACACATACCTGTTGAATTGTGCGGATTTGCAAGAAAATAGAATATAAAATGTATTCCGACCAATTCCTCATCTCTCTTTACATCATAATAGTAATCATTTGTTATAAATTCATGGGTTAATGAATTTCTTCAAAGCAATCAAAACAGTATGGTCGTCCCCATCCTAAAACACCGATATGTGTAAAACATGTTAATCCCTACATCTCCGAGGTGCATAATGCAATTACTGTAGACATAGACCTAAAATTATTAGTAATTACTGAAAAATAAGAGCTAAAAAGAATTATAAATAGTGATAAAATATTTGTGGTTAAGGTTTTTGACTGGTGACTGGTGGGGATACAATATAGGGATGGCGACGATAGACGATACATTGATGTATCGAAAACATCGATACATCGGACGTAGAACATCGATCTTTACGCATCGATGGTTTCATGACGATATATCGATATCGAGAGGAATCATAAACATCCGTAACCGTATACCCCGAGTCTATCCTTAACTGTGCTACCATCTCTAAGCGAGGACTGGTAGCTTCGAAAATGAAAGGCCAGAAAGCTATTTAGGTGTTTAGTAGTATTTGAATATTATCATTACAGACGAGCACTGAGCCACTGAGTGCCCACTGAGCACTGTAGTCTTTTCTTCATTCTGTACTTCTCCAAGGGATAGAATAAAATAGACTGAAAACAGCGCGTTTAATGATTTTCAGTTCTCAGAGAAAGATTTTCCCTTGGCGGCCCTTGACATCGTTTCGAAATATGAAATTCTGGAAACGCTATAAAACTAAAAATGAATACACAAAGCCTACTCACCTATTTAAAACAAAAACAACTGCCACATAACGATTGTCACCTTGACATCATTCTGCAATCTGTCAAAGTACTGATGGGCGTGCCTGCTGCACGGTATACGGTATCGATATTCGATAAAATATTTTTCTTTCTACCATGAATGCATGGGAAAAACCAAAATAAGGAGAGATCTAAAATAAGGAGTTATTGAAGGCCTAAAATAGCCAGGCGCTAATAATTCCTGGCCGTATTTGAATATCTAAGCAGGCACAGTAAAACAAAAATAAGACTTGGAATTAATAAAGTTTATTTCGACAGTTGGCAGAGTTATGTGTCACTTGTCGATATGGTTAGTTTTAAAATATCAGGAGATAATCAGCTGTTATTCAAATCAGTGTATATGTTTTGTGATTCAAATAACGTCTAATATAAATATAACCCAGAATATCTACTCAGTGAAAAAGAAAAATATTGCAAATTTCTAGTTTTTCTGCAGGTTTTAGGTATTTCTTAATCGCTGTGAATATAGTGTGGATGTTTGTTAAGTTCCTGAACAACGAAAAATATTCAACTTTATGGATGTATGGATATTAAAAAACCAGAATGGTTTTGTGGGAATATCAATCTAAGGTGCCATAATGGTTCTGATGAACGGCAAGTAAGTGAATGAATGTTTGGAAACGAGCAATATCTATGAACTTTTTGGTAGAGCCAGTCATCAAGTAGGTGCTTAATGGCTATCTGCAAGAGGTTTATAGGAAAAAACACCCAGTAGATGATCTTGAATCAGTAAAATCGCATATCAATTGAAGAAAATGATATAAACATGAAAGAAAAATCAACAATAGTAATTAAATGATGAATTTTATTCAAAAATCAAACATTTGTTTAAATTTTGACTGAATTATATGTAATTTCTTAATATTCAATAAGCTGATGATGTTTCAATGACAAGATGTCATCTCATACTTTGACAGTATTTTGTTTTCAACATTTCATAGCTATTGGTTGCTAAAATTTGTTGATTGGAACTTGAAGCTCATTCGCTGTATTTGACGGGCTGCTACCCTATAGGTGGAGAATAACGGACTGTTGTTGGTGAAATTGGCCCTAAGTCAGTTGAAAATCGGACTATAAAGGTATCTTTAAGCTCCTTATAGCAGACGCGGTGACCTAGTATTTATACTTCTGCCTACGCGGCTACTACGGTATCGAAAAATTGAGCAAATCGCATCGCGAATAAAACAAATAATACTCCTATTGGTCAATTTAGTGACGTGACAGGTGACAGCTTTGATATTTAACAATTTCCTTGCTATTCGCAAAATTTGAAACGTAGTCAAACCTTGGATTGACTCATGCGCAATCCAATTTTTTTTGTTCTGTTTACTTCACTAGCTTTTCGTACTCCGTCTTTAAATCTCACTTCTTGGACTAAATTATGAAATGCACCTTGCTGTCTTCTGTACTTTCAAGTACGATCGTCCGAATTGTTCTATAGCAATTGCTCGTCTTCGATGCCAAAAAAACAAATTGAATAGAATGAACTATAGGATAACTACAGGGTGGTCAATGTATAACTGACTGGATCGCTATATGATCTTGCAACGCGTCCGTATTCTTAAAACGTTTTACTTAAATAATGAGACAATTGTTGCAACGATTCGGAAGCTGCGACAAAATTTCGGCCCAAAAAATGTGCTGACATTGTCAAGTCAAGTCATCGTTGGTTGTCAGAGCGGTCCGTGGGACCTTAGCTCTTGAGTCACAGTGTCAGTTTGTAAGTCTGTCAGGTCTGGTAACCCAGAAACCAGACAATTTTAAGGAAAAAAGGGGAAGGAAAGGAGAGAAGGAAGAACGAGAGCAAAGGGGAAGAAGAGAATCTTTTAGGATATGCAGCGTTTAGGCATTGTTAAAATCGCTTCACAGATTTTGATATGGTCTAAAAATATTTGATTTTTTCTAAAGATTGTGTAAAAATGCTCAAATTTTGGTTGTTCTAAGTTCACGAGTTAATTTTGATTACAGTGCGAGCCGCGGCCTTTTGTGCTTGCGAACTTGCTCGACTGTGTAGTCCACTGAATCACGCAACAGAGGGTTGCTGTGCGATTCCGCTAGGCTATAGCGCCGCTGCGCCTGTTGCTTAATGTAGTCCTTTAGGTAAGGGACATCGAGGTCTCTATGTAGAGTTTCGTTAGAGACATACCATGGGGCATCAGCAATAGTGCGCAACGTCCTGCTTTGCAGAACCTGCAGACTTCGCATGTGTGTTTTAGCAATAAAACACCAAGCCGCACATGCGTATGTCATTGCTGGTCTTATGACCACCTTATAGAGTCGAATCTTGTTAATCAAACTTAATTTTGACCGTTTACATAATAATGGGTAAAGCTGCCGAAACGTAATTTGGAATTTAGTTTTTAGCGCTTCCATATGGTTCCGCCAAGTCATCCCTTTGTCCAGAATGACACCGAGATACTTAGCGGAGGATTCCCATGGTATACGAAGTCCATTCATTGAAACTTCAGACGGAACGCCGCGACGTCTTTTTGTACAGTAGATTGCCTGCGTTTTCGAATGGTTTATTTTAATTAGCCACCGATCCGCCCAATCTAATACTTCTTCCACCGCACTTTGCAGCCTGTCATGGACTAGGTCACCAGACCACGACTGAGCCACCAATGCAGTATCGTCAGCATAGAGATAGACTTCACAGTTGCTGGGACTAGGGACGTCATGGATGTACAGTGAGTAAAGGATAGGTCCAAGGACCGAACCCTGAGGGACGCCGGCTGTAATCAGCCGTGTTGTCGACAGCACATTGTCAATTTTGATCCGAAATTTCCTACCTTCAAGGAAGGATTTCAGTAGTTTTAGAAGCCAAAAAGGGAAGCCCTTTTGGATTAGTTTATACAAGAGGCCCGCGTGCCACACCTTGTCAAATGCTTTTGAGACATCCAAAAGCAAGATGCCAGTACTTTCGTTAAGGGTGAATCCTCTGGTTACACGTTCCACCAGCCTAACCGCCTGTAGCTCCGTACTATGTTCAGACCGAAAACCGAATTGCACGTCAGGAATCACATGGTGATCTGACGAGAAATTCTCAAGGTGACGTAGAATCACCTTTTCAGCGAGCTTAGACGCAGCTGACAGCAGGCTAATGGGACGATAATCCTGGGGAAATATCGAACCCACCTTCTTTGGAATCATTATAACTTCAGCGGTCTTCCACGCGGATGGGAAGTACTGGATCCTGAGCATGGCATTGACTATTGCCACGAGATAAGTTAAGGACTTCCGCGAAAGCAGCTTCAGCGCCTTATTAGTGATTTGATCCTCCCCAGGTGCTTTACGCACTTTAAGGTCTTTAATATGACCTTGAATCTCTGCTGGTGTGCAATGCGGGATCTCAGGAGATACCGCTGATGTGCTAAGCAAATCTTCGGTTGAAGAAGCTTCCGAAGAAGAATCTTCTGATGAAGAAAAATCACCAACGAATGCGCGACTGTCACTGACGCCGTTGGCCCTAAAATATCTCCTGACAGATCTTACGATGTGTTGCTCCTCGTCGAGGTCATTATCAAGATCATAGTTGGGAGAGAACTGTCTTTCCATGGCATCGGCGAAAACCTCAACCTTCTCCTCTGTCCTGAAGACAATGCCTCCAGGACCGTGAATGTGTGGGATTTGTTCACGCTTTCCGTTTTTGAGCGACTTCGCCACCTTCCAGAGAGGAATGCTTGAGTCAAGCATCCCCGCCAGAAAGTCGTTCCATTGCTCATTGCGGAATTCATGAAGAGCATTTCTTACTTCATGAACAAGATTCGTCGCTCTGCGAATGTCATCAGGATGACAAGACCTTTTCGCTTGCTTAATTGCAGCTCTTTTATCAGAAATTTTCTGACGAATGTCTGCTGGCAGAAAAGGTCTGCCGTGTCGCTGCACGGGAAGTACAGCTGCACGCTGCAGAGTTTGCTGAACAAAACTTGTCCACTCTGCTTGAGCCGCATCTATACCGTTCTCATCATCTATGATCGGTATATTGGGGAACTCTTTGAGGAGCGACTTGTATAGCTCCCAATCAATGCGTTTCCTTGGAGGGATTTCATCCCCCAAGATCTGCTCATTAGCCACTTCCAAAACGACGGGAAGATGATCGCTTGAGATGTCATACATGATTCGAGAAGTGATGCTGTAGCTACAGTTTTTGGATAATGCCAAATCAAGAACATCAGGTGCCTGAAGGTGATTAAATGGGTGGTGCGTCGGCTCCTCAGTACTATGTATGAGGTAGCCATTTCGTATCACATGGTTGTACAGTCGGATCCCACTGGTGGAATTCAACCTGGAATGCCATGCTCGATGTTTGCAGTTGAAGTCCCCTGCCACAATAAGTGGACCCGAGTAGTCTAAAAGGACTTCCAGATCCGCCTCTTGCAGCCTGTTACCACACCTGACATACACCGATGTGATTTTTAACGGCACACCTCCCGTCATATTCACCACCACGGAAGCCGCTTCGATGCTCTGCATGTCAGCGTTTGTGCTTCTGTGGTAGTCAATACCGCGTTTCACTAGCACTGCCAAGCCGCCACCCCGTCCAGTCAATCTATCAGCCCGGATAACATCGTAATTCGGGAAAGCTAGACGATCTCCCGGATTAAGTAATGTTTCCTGCAGCAAGGCCACATCTATACTTTCGTCCACAAGAGCTTGATGAAATTCCCGTCTTTTGGGAATGTCCCTTAGACCCAAACAATTCCAAAAAAGAATTTTGATAAATGCAGGCTGTCGTCGATTGTACCTAGCCATTTGCAGGAAAGATCGCCTGCAAAGCCTGTGTTGCGCTAATCAGAGGACCTATGATCTGCTGTAAGGACCTTAGCGCGGTTGCCAGGTCCACATTTTGCGTGTTCGCAGAAGATCCCACAGAGGGGGCAGCCCGGGTTGCATCCCTAGCTGCATCCGCGTAACTTACATTGCGCCTTTGCGCTATCACTTGCAGATTTTTCTTAGGGGCAAATCTGCAAGTTCGGCTATTCGCTGGATGCCCCCCTCCACAGTTCGCGCACTTTCGTTCCTCTTGTTCTGTTTGAGGGCATAAGTGGGTCATGTGGTCAGAGGCACATTTTAGACATTTAGGTGGTGCAGTGCAGTAAGATTGCGCATGCCCATATTTTTGGCAGCGGTGACACTGCCCGATGAGTCTTGAGTTCTTTTGAACTTCGACTCGGATAGCCAAACCTAGCAGCTCGTGTTCGTTGAACAGCTGCTGAGATTTTTCTATCTTGGGCAGTATGACTACCACCAAAGGCATGGGCACGCCGCCACCGCGTTTCAGGCGAATTATGTGCAGGGGGGAATATCCCCTCTGTTGCAACTCTTCCTTGATCTCAATTTCCGAAAGTGTCGCATGTACTCCTCTGATTACAGCATGAATGTTCCTCTCGGAGGGTAGAGGGAAAGTGTGATGGGGCACCTCTTCCTCCCTGAAGAGACGAATAATCCTGCGGTAATCATCCTCGGACTTGGGAATTATCCTGATTCCCGCATCGACGGCAACCGCGCGTTCGAATTTGATGCCCAAGGAAATAAACTTGTGATTTACGCCTCGCCATCTCGAAGCATCACGAAGAACGATGGGGGTAACACGTACCTTGCGTGGGGGCTGTGCAGTCGTGTCTTCTGGTACCTGAGATGTCGAAGGCGTGGAAGTATCCGATAGATTAGGCACAGGCTGTTTATTCGAGTCGCTTGCAGTTGAATGAGATGTTTCAGACTGCGATTTTGGTGAAGGGAGAGGAGGAAAGCCTGTCGTGTCGGTCTTGTTTCGTCGCGTTTTACGGGGCTTAACCTTGGTAAAACCGTCAGGGAGTGTATCGTCGTCTGTGGAAAGATCGCTTGAGTTATTTAACGGTCTCTTAAGATTGACAGCTTTGTCTTTACTGGGATTTTTGGGAAGTGTTTGGGAAGAATTTGTAATATTTAGATGGGAAGGTACCTGGGTTTTCAGTAGGAGGTCTAATTTAACTGTTAGGTCAGTAATTGTCCGCTGCTGGGCTTCGATGATCATCATCAATCTTTCATTGGTCTTCTTATCATCGTCCTTTTTTGACAGCTCCTGTCGAACCATCTCTAATTCGGCTCTCAGCTCCTCTATGGTCTGCTCCTTCGGCTCCATCTCCATTGCCATGGTGGAAGCGCCATTTCCTGACCCCCCTGGGTCAGTTTCCATATTAAACACCTCGGTTATCTCGCTTTTCGTCTAAAAAATTTTCCGGATCGAAATTACGGGACAGCTGCTATCAGTGCCCTATACAGGGCGATGTTGACATTGTCAACACCACTTGTCAGTTGGTGCGGAAATTTGAACAAACAGGTGAAGTTAAAGAGTTGCCAAGGTCGGGTCGTGTTCTAACTGTTCGTACTCCGGAGAATATCGAGCGCCCTAAGATGTCTACCAGATATCGTTCTCAAGAACTGGGTATTCGTCGCATGTCATTATGCACTATTCTTAAAAAAGACTTGCATTTGCGGCCATACAAAATTCAGTTAACCCAAGAACTATATATAGCCTAGTGACCATGAAAGTCGCCGACAATGCAGTCATGCAATATTGCAGCTTAATACCCAAAATAAGGATTTTTACCGTCAACTGATAACGAGCGATGAAGCCCACTTCGATATGAACTAATTTTTTAATAAGCAGAATTGCATTCGAGATCCCTAGTGCCATCCATCAACGATCACCACATCCTCGTCGAGTCACTGTTTGGTGCGGTGTTTGGTATGGATGGGTCATTGGACTTACTTCTTTGAAGACGCTGCAGGTAATCATCACTGGCGAGCGCTATCGTGATATGGTGCAAAACTTTCTGGCTCCTCAAATCCAACAATTGAACCTGCAAAACATGTCGTTCCAGCAGGACGGATCAACTTGTCTCACATCTAGGGAAACAATGAATATTTTGCGAACAATATTTCCGGGACGTTTAATTTCTCGATTTGGTCAACTGGCCACCAAGGTCACCGGATTTAACGGCTCCTGACTTTTTTTATTGGGATTTTTGAAAAATAGGGCTTATGCCAGCTTATGTCATTACTGTATAGCAGCTGAAGAACTATATTATGTAAGCGATTGAAAATATTCCTCCCGAAACCTACCAAAAAGTGATGGAAAATGTAATCAAAAGCTCAGGTTTGCGTGGCTTCTCGAGACGGACATTTGTCTGATATTATTTTTCATAGATAATGTCTTAGTTTCAATAAAAGATTAAGATGAAAAAAATGGACGTATTTTATATCATTTCACAAATATTCAAGATACAAACCAGTCAGTTACATATCGGCCAGCCTGTATTTTTATATTTTTAGAGTCTACATAAAATTGTCACAAATTAATGAATAAATACACTATACTTGCAGAGATAAAAGAACGAGCAAGCAATCATAACCATAGGTACAATATAGGTACGATATCTAACGAAATGGCACATGGCTCCATCTACGGGTAGATGGAGCGAAAAATAAACTGTCCGTTTGCTTTTCTGATTTCTACAGTATAATATTTTTCGTTTCTTAATTCCAGACGCCGTTCGTCCGTCAGAACACTCCTCACCCCCGAGAATTGAAGGCTAAAGCCCACAAACTGTTCGGCAAAGGTCAGAATTCAATGGAAGAGAGCAGCGAAGTACATTCGAATGACACCAGCGCCATCTCTGCGCCGACCCAGCAACCGTCCGTAGAAGCTGTCAATCAAAACGTCAAACAAGCTAGTCTGCCACAGGTGGGTATTCATTGTTGGTTGTAAAAAAAACAACGAAAGCAAAATCAGTATATAAACTCTCTTATGCAATTGAATTTGACCTAGACCTTCAAAACAAATTACTTTTTTTTGACAGGATGCAGCCTAATACTATTGAACCTTAAGATCATTTTAAGCATAACATTGCTATTTTTTTCATACTCGAGCCTAACATTTTCTCCTATTTCTTTCTTCATAAGCGTCAGATCAAAGACGACGATAATCTGTTTTTCCAAAATTCTTCTTTCTCCAATTTTTGCTGACCTTGAGATAAGCTACGAAAGTTCCAAAGTGGCCAAAATCCTACTTTTACGCTTATTATTTTTCTCCGCCTTTAGAACAAAATATGGAAATACGGAAAATGGCGAGATCTCTTCATTTTGCCTTAAGGCGACCTCGAGGAGCAATATCATACGCCAGATTCTACGCCCAGGACGGATATTTTTGCTGTGATTTATTTTAGATGGATTAATACACTTTGATTAGAATTTTTCATTTCTAATTGCAGGTTATAGAACCTGAACCTGAGGCTGAAGTAGTGGGAAATGGTAATATTGAAGAAAATAGTGAATACAGCCAGGAAGATTATGACACCGATGATGTAAGTCCGATATTTCTACCTTATTATTTTGCATACTGTGAATTTTTTCAGGACAGGTATTTTTGAAAAAGGTCAGGGGTCAGGTCTTTACTAACTTTGAACAACGGAGACCTTGGATTTGATCTTAACCCCACCTTCATTTATTTTAAGATCAAATTTTGTTTTACAAATAGAGAGCTCCGTTTTTGACATCAACAATGACAAAAACGGAAAATTCTAGTTCCGAATTTATATTAAAATTCCAAAAAGTTTAGCAGGATTATTGATGAAAAAAAGCAAGGTTCCAGACCTTTAGCAACTTTTAACAGAGATTCCGATATTGGCCTTGTATTTGAACTTGAGTCTTACCTTCAAGGTCATAATAGTACCTTAAAGCGTTAGGATATAAAACACTCAATTGCAATGGCAAAGAAGGGGGTTCCTTTTTTAAAATCTAAATTGACCTTCAAATTATTTTGAAGTTGAGGTTCAACGTTGAATCCAAGGTCACCATTAAACCCTTGTTAAAAGTGACTAGAGAAGATTTTTTCATCAATAATCCTGCTAAATTTCTAAGAATTTTTTCTATACCCACACATTTCACCTTCACTTGACTTCTAAGAGGTGACCTTGATCGTAGAATTTGATACATTTTTGGGCGTATAATTTCCCGTTATTTTTATTCAAAACGAGTGCTTTCATTTACAAAACAAAAGTTGACGTTGAAATAACTTTGAATTTGAGAGCCACAGTCAAATCCAAGGTCATTATTGAACACTTAATGTAACTTGTTGTAAATAACTTGACTAAACTGAATGCTCTACTTCTTGTGTACTAACATTTTTCGGGTTAAATTACTCGTCTATTAGTGCTTTGTGTCGCCTATGAACTTTCCTCTTTTCTAATTGGCGGTTTCAAGAGACCGTCTAGCAAAAAAAATTGCGGAATGTTGGAAGAAGCGCACCTAATGTAAGTGGGCGGCAATTATACCGGTAAATGTGCTATTATTTTCGAATAGACGAAGAATAGGTATCATTAGTCTGGATTTTTCGAAATAACCGACGGACGTTGATCGTTTGGTAATTTCGGCATGCGAGAGAAGAATCTATCGGTCACGTTGTATGTAGCTCATTGGCGGAACACACAAATAACGCCTTACCAGTTGTAGGCTTAGAGTAGGCCACCAACATTCTGAGGTTCAAAGTTACTAATAGGGCAGACGCGATATCTTTATTTTTGTTTTCATCATTGATTAATGTCTTGTAGCTGATCACCAAAAAATGGTTCTCAAAGATCTGGCGCCATCTAGGAGATAGTAGTAGAGCACAAAATAAATCTAGGAATCTGCTTTGGAGAGTCTATATCGGACGCAATAATTAAAATTTTAAATCAAATCTATCAAAATCTTGATAACAAAATGCCTTATATTTGTATTTCTATCGATTTAAAAAAGCTTTCATCACAGTAAATCTTAAATTATTATTAGAAACATTGGAGAGAATTGGTTTCAGAGGAAAAACGATACTCACTGATCGAAAATTACCTATCAAACCGCTCACAATCTTTCCAGATATCTAGATAATCTAGCAAAGAAATGTACATCAAGTGTGTTAACCCACAATGAACATTTTTATTCAATAAAAATTTAAACGATAAGTTCCAGATGAATTGAGTTGGCAAAATAACCGGTTCTGCAGATGATACTTCAATATTATATGAAGGCAAACACTGGTCTTATATAAAAAATGTCATTGAAAATAGTTTTGTTAAAATCATTTGGTGGTTTGTTAGCAGAAAATTGAGCATTAGCTGTTCTAAAACATATATTTACCATTTGCCAAATTAGACAGATATCTCCAACATTAATGATCAAAAACTGAAAACTAATAAAAATAACGTGGAATAGTACTGGATCCTTACTCACGTTGGAACATCCATGTCAATTATACTTAAAGAAGGTTACATTTGTTTCGTACAAAATTAAATAGGTACCTTGCGAATATACTGACAGAAAGGTACATTATACCAGACAGTTTTTGAGTCTCACCTCACATTATGGTATATCAGCATCGGAAGCTTCATGTTCATCACATCTCTATAATTTAAATAGTTTTCAAAAAAGTATTCTAAAAGTGATGTTCAGAAAAACGAAACTTTATCACACTGACGAATTATTTTGACATAAATTTGTCAACACCGACCAAAAAACTGAATATAATCATTATAGATACAACATTCGTAGCACAGTAGTTCCTCAGCCACATAAATCTATCATATCTCCATTTTGCCCAAATTTCATGAAATTATACCTCAAGATGTATAATATTCGCATTTGAGAAATTATTTCAACAGAAATTTGGAAAAGTCGCTAATTTGATATCTAAGACTGAAATTCATAATCTCGTAAATACGAACATCAAGTAAATGCATGATCAGCTGGGTCTAATTCTTGCCTTTTTATAATTGTATTCTAGTGTTGCAGCATGAAATCAGTGGTCCATGCACAGGCAATGCCTCCTATTGGACATGTTTTTTGTTTTATATTTATTTACTTATGTTGTTTTGTACAGTGGTTGATTAAATATTATTATTATTTGACTATGCTCGTGTCGCATAGATGGCGCTAGGATCTTGAAACCTTTTTTTCGCCTGTCTAATGCCTATTTTAATTGGGTATATTCATGCGTTGGTTGACCGGTTCCACCTGAAGGTTCGGGTTCTACTATGAAAACTAAAACACATACCTTAGTTATATTTGCTCCTAATGATTTATCAAGTAGCTTGATATTTTCATAAACTACTTGATTTGTAATTTAAATTGCTTGACTTAATTTGTTTAATGTTCTACTTGACTTGAGGTCATGCATTTTCAAACTCCTTGATGGCAAATTATTTTTTTGTTTTACTAGTGATATTTATTTGCACAACCGATGAGCCTAATTTTGTATTCTTATGCAAATAATCAAGTAGAAAATCGAAAATTTTCACGATACGAAAACAAAAAAACATGAAATCGGTAGTGCCGTTGAAATGCTGTAGATTCAAGGAGAAAGTCGGTAGCCACGCAGCTCCATCTATGGAATGTATATTTTCGTATAGCGCGGGCACACAGACAGTTTAGATACACAGGTTTTGTATAAGTAGAAAACAATTTGAAATTAAACTTCTTCAAAACACTCAACGACTATTTTACATGTTTTTCACAAGAATAAAATATAATGTTCATACACATTTAGCTATTATACATGTTGTACATCAGGCACAACTTGAGAAAAATATATTATAATATATGAGTTTGGTTCAAAATCCGGTTAGTTGTCACTTCAGTTATTTTTAATTTTGCCCCCACTATAAATCCGTTAAGACCCTCCTGGTTAGCGAATGACAAGCTAATTTAGAATTTGAAATTTTTGTTGTTTGATTACATGTTATACGATTAACAAATTATTTTGTTCAATATGAATTGTTTTCTCTGAAATTTGTGACAAATAAGGACTTTCCGTTGTATATTTATGTATTAGAAAAAATTATCAAGTAATATCAAGACTAATTACATGACACACAGACGTAAAAACTACTAGTCTTCAAAGATAAATTGAATATTCTAGGTGTAACGTTTGATGCAAATTTGAGATTCCATAATGATATCAACAGTATTATTCAAAAATTTTACTCAAAATTAATTTATTAAAAATATAAAAATTTTAAATGCCAACAAACACTTTCTCAGTACTAATGTTAAAAAAACCTTATCCTAATCATTAGTCATACCCACAATACACTTCTGTGACACCATATATTAGAGCTGTCTGGACAGTGTGATGAAGATATCTCTACAGAAAGTGCAAATTTTTTTCTGTCGGTTTGTTTATGGACTAAGAAAATATGATCATATATAAGCAAAGTCTTCTAATCAGTTACCGTGCGCTGCGCGGGTTCGAATCCCGTCCCAAGAAAAATGTTTATCTTGGCTATGGATGTTGTGATTGTCCATAGATGGTAGACGGTATCTGACTGTCGAACGCGGAGGTACCACCTGGCGGATATTTAAGGTAGGCCGAGAATGTGTGTTCCCTCTCAAGAGTCCGTATGGCATCCCCCCCTTGACCCCAATAACCCCACGATACACAATGGGTGTTTAGGCCTTATTTAGGTCTTAGTCCTTAGTGGTGGTTTAAGTATAAAAAAAAAGTTAAAACAAATTGGTTTTCTGAATGTATAAAATTACGCTACCTCACTTTTGTACATAAATTAATCGTGAATTCCACATAATCTTATTCATTTGAAAAGCTTATACGTAGAATAAACATGTAAATTTAAGACGCGGGGAACCTTTCAACACTATTCCGAAGATCTCATATAACCCTGTGAAATAATATAATCAGGTGAATAATGAGATAAAAACTTATTTAAAATCTGAGTGATATAGCTTGTTTCACGTTTTGATTTTGTAAGTCATTTATTCTCTAAGTTCCTGTATAATCTACTTTCTTCATAGGGTTGAATGAAGAGTAGCCATTGGCTAAATTTTGAATAAAGCCGGAATTATTATTATAATTGATTTCATATTGCTAATATCTAATACTTGACTTGAGCTTGGCTTGATTCCAAGTCAGGTCACGTAACTTAAAAATCAAGTCAAGTAGTGAATCCATATTTGCTCCATTTAGCTTCCGTACAACCATTTATCCGTATTTGCTATCGTTGTCTGCAATCAGGGGAAGGCTTCATCAATTAAAGTGGATGCAATTGTAAATCAAGATGCCGCTGTTTCCAGGTTGGCTTCCGGCCGGCCGTATGTCTGTCGGTCTGTCTGTCGTACGATCATTTACGAGCCAGATTTGCATAACGACGTGATATGTATCTTCGATTTTAATGGGCTTTCACCCACTTGGATTTTCTTTGCATCTGATTAACACTGATTATTATTTATTATAGTGCTGAAATTGTGGGGTTCTTCATGGAAGCTTGAGTGCATGCCTGTCGTACTATGCCTTACGCGCTAGATGACTGACAAATGACTGTTAGATTCCCGGTTAGATCTGAATCTTAGATTTCACTGAGCTTTAACCTACTTGTATTTTCTCTGCAATCGATTGAACAGTGATTCGTTATAGTTCGGTCGTTATGTTGTTTCCTCAACAAGACCCCGAATATCTCTCTTGTCATCTCCGCACAGAGAAAAGACAAAATTATATTTACATTCTACTCTCAAAAAGTTTATTGTCATTGTTTCATGTATAAGTGTATTAAAATACAGTGGCTATATTTCTAGGGCAAAAACAAACATGTTTACAAAGTCGACTTCTGTTGACGGTGATGAAAGGTGACGAATCAAAATCTTATACGAGTACAGGGTCTCTGGCTATTCATTTATTTCCTCTCGACAAAAAACATTGTATAGGAATTGTCATACATTTTCAAATCTTAAAAAAAAGAAAAACTATATCTAACAAAAACAGTCAAATAGTAAAAAATAAGATTTAACGGCATATATCACAATATTCTTCCAGACTATAAAAGCTATTTGCAATTAAATAGTCTTTTAAGAGATTCTCAAATTTTTTTAGACTTCGGCAATTCTTTATTTCCAACGGAATGTAGGTTAAACATTTTTGGGCCATTAATATTTGGGTACTTACACATGATTTGATATTTGGTATATGAAAGTCTTCACTAATCCTCGTATTAATTGAATGCATTTGGCTGTGTGTTGGGATTTTGTCTCTATTTTTAAATATGTATAAACAAGTTTCCAAAATATATAAACAAGTAAGTGTTAGTACTATGAATCCCTTAAACAGATCTCTACATGATGTTCTAGCACTAACACCCGCGATACATGTCATAATTGTTTCCGGTTTCACGAAAGCTTCTTTTTAATTAGTAGAGATTCCCCAAAATGATATCCCATATTTTAAGATAGTGCATAATACAAACTCATTAACTGATTTAATGGTAGAGTATATCGTAAATTTAATAATAGATAATATAATGAATTGAGCCCTTTTATTACATAGTCACACGGCTGTTTCCACTCCATACAGGAATCCAAATAAGAAGTTTTTTATATAATATCTTTTTAGTAAACCGAGCGTCTTCGAAAAGATCTATCGATTACAGTAGTATATTTGTAGATATAACACCATGTATATTTTCAGTGAGAATGATAGTCCCTTTTTTCTGATTCCAAATATACATATATATATATATATATATATATATATACATATATACAGGGTGACTTCGAAGTTGAGTCATTTATTTTAACAGTGAGTAGATCTGATCAAAAGAAATGTTTTTTTCCTTTACCATTTTTCTGGTAAAATTAAAGTAACAAAGTTATAGCCCTTTGGAAGTTTGAGTACCGCCCTGCCTATTATATGCTCGTGTTTGGCGACAACGGATATAATCCGCCTGACCGGTTAATCGCATCGGAAACAAAAAAGCGAAAGAATTTGAAACGTTTATCACGATGTTTTTCGTCAGTCGATAAAACGTGAGTGAATAGTAGTGTGTTGCGTGGCTCAAACGAAATCAAAAATGGCACATGTTTACGAAAATGCTGAACTTGTGGACATGATTCTTATTTACGGGGGGGCAGTCTTTACGAAATGCTCCCGGATGCATCACGGATTTATTCGAATCGGTTTCCCAATCGAGTGCAACCAACCCCTTGTGCCTTTGTTAATGTAGTGCAAAGGGCTCGTGAATCAGGTGACTTAAGACCTCACAGGTGAGGGCATGCTGCTCCAAGACCGCACGATCAAATACAGGTCCGCACTGAAATACTTGTCGGGAGGATACTTTATTAAACAAGGTAACATTTTTTTTTTATTTTTTTTTTAATTTTTACACACATATTTTGGTTTATCTTCCTTCTACAATCATTATCTGAAAATTAATGACTCAACTTCAAAGTCACCCTGTATATATACATATATAACTTGAGACGTGGTCATTGTCGTCTAGACCAGTTAGGTGAAAAATTAAAGCTTCCGCCTTTTGTTGGGTACTTCGACAAGATTTAAGCAAAGAGGACTCTTTATACTTTTTTTAATTCTCTCTAGCTTTCAATGGACTTTGCCATCATCATCAGGAGCTGCAATTACAATGATAACAGTGGCAACAAAGGTGTAAAATGAATTTAAATTGACTCAACTTACAGTAGTATGTGAGCAACATCCTCACATACTACTGTAAGTTGAGTCAATTTAAATTCATTTTACACCTTTGTTGCCACTGTTATCATTGTAATTGCAGCTCCTGATGATGATGGCAAAGTCCATTGAAAGCTAGAGAGAATTAAAAAAAGTATAAAGAGTCCTCTTTGCTTAAATCTTGTCGAAGTACCCAACAAAAGGCGGAAGCTTTAATTTTTCACCTATACATATATATATATATATATATATATATATATATATACTTGAAGTTTGTGTGTCTTTTAATCATATCTATTCCGACCCTATACCAGTTTGCATAGGTGGCTAGACGATAACTGGTTGGAACTCGGATGCACATTAGTAAATGACTTTCTGCTCAACTGATGAAAATAAGTATGATAAACCATATACAGCTAGTCCCATCCATGTGTGAACGGAATATTACCCATAAACGAATACATTTTGAGAAAATCTATTTATGGCATGTTATACTCGTACATGACATTTCAGGGCATATTTCTAAAATATTGACAATTATAACGGGGTGTCCTAATTTTTACCTACATATCAAGGTTGTGATTTTTTAAATGGAATGCGTCAAATTTTATTGCATATTTGGATGAACCAATTCAAAAGAAGAAGATTGGTATAACATACTATGGGGTACTGAGATGTAAGGTGTTTTGTGCAGAAAAACCGTCCACTTCGGCAACCCCTCAATCGGCCATTTTGAAATTTGGAGTCCTGAATTTTGCATCAAAAAAACTTACACACCTCAGCTTTTATCTTATTTGTTACTTTTTCGAATTTTCATTTTTGCTCATACAGGGTGGTCAAAAACGCGAATTGTACTTTTTCTCAAAAATTTCAAAAGCATCACCCTGTATATTTGTGCAAGTTTGGATTCAGTTTTTTATAAGCTAGTATGTTATATCAATCTTCTTCTTTTGAATTGGTTTATCCAAATATGCAATAAAATTTGGGGCATTCCATTTAAAAATTCACAACTTTGATATGTAGGTCGAAAGTGGGACACCCTGTATAATGCCAATACTTTAGAAATGTGCTCTCAAATGTCATGAATAACATCTCATACATAGATTTTCCCAAAATCCATTTGTTTATTAGTAATATTCCGTCCACACATGGATGGGCCACCCTGTATATTTGATTCATAAAAAAAAGAACTCTATTTTTTTCCTGGAAATATGTAGGGTGTTTTTAGAAAAATACAACTTTATTTGATAGCACTGTTTCGAGTCACCCTATATATCAAAAAACTAATACGTGAAAAATGTCGTATTAGACCCTATAACTTTTATATACAAACTTTTGGTTCTGGAGTAAAGATGCAGTAAAGACGAGTCAAAAAAATACCATAGGTATTGGTAAACTTTGATCCTACAAGATAAGATTGCTTTATTTGCTCAATTTTAACAGCAGTTGAAACAAATTAATAGTTATGTGACTTCGGCATTTATTTTTAATGTGAGCGCAGTGGAGCAAGACCTTTATTTTTATATATCTTTAGTGTATTTTATTATAGATTTGAAGTAGTAAGTATCGTGACCATGCGGTTATATAAGAATAAAGTTAAGTGTTCGAATTGATAAAAATGCCAAAATTGCGAACTTGATTGTTTTTAAAGAACATCAAGTACTAAAATAAAAAGAAAATCTTATATGAAAGCTTAACATATTATACATGTGTTCTAAAATATTCAAATTCAAGAATTTCATAGATGCAATCACTTAAAATTTGAATTATTTTCAGAGCTGAAAATCCCACTTATAGATTTTGATCCTTTTTCTCAAACCTGTGACGTAATCAGTTCCAGTGTAGCGTATTTTTTCTATACTCTGTCCTTAGAATGTGAACCTACTGCTGTGAAGGTTTCCGGCTAGGTTTTTAAAATATAAATCAAAATAGCTGATTGTGGTTCCTTCGGCAGGAAATAAATAACATCTAAATAACATTTTCAAGGCAACATATGAAAATAATAAAACTGCAGTTTCGTATATTTTAAACACAATTTCGTCTAGTTAATCCTATACCTGGTTATATCGCCGACTTTATTCATCTTGTAATATATACGAGTATGTAAACGTAGGCTTCTACTCTTAAGTGAAACACCTTAATTCGTTTATGATTCATTTTATTATGTTTTATCTTTGTTGCTAGGTATTGCAAGGTGCTCGTTCCTCTGCTTACCACATCATTTCTGGTCACCTATATTACTTGCAGTACCTACCATTTGCTAACAGCTTCCAATAACAATATTTATACTGTGTATGTGCATACTGCACTTTTCTGTTGTTACACTTGATATGTTCTTTGCTATGAGAGGTGAGAGAATGTCCCACTTATGTCGGTCAATGTGCATCTCGTGCATCTGCAACATCTTCAGTTTATTAGTTCATGTTCTCACACCTCATTGCGCTCTAAGCGCGGGTGATATTTCAACACTTTCACGAAAAATCTAGTTTACTTGGCCTGCTATGAAGACCGGCTAGGTGTTTCTTTGTTACCGGAGGGTAGATTCGTGACTCGGAATACATTCATTATTTCGTGATTTGTAGTGGCTGTAATGGATTTATATTGGCCTGGTTGTAAGAATTTGTGAGCCGATATTATGGACCCAAATATACTAGGTGACGTAGAAAAAAGAACACAATATTTTTTCCATAATACCCTAGACGTGTTCAATGGGTGAAAAATCGGGAGATCTAGGAGCCGAGGCAATACATCGACTTGACTGTAAAATGAAATAAATAACTTTGCATATTGTATATTTGAAATTGATGTGCACTTAACACAAATAATCAGCTGCTGTTTAGAAAGGGGACACTTCCCAGATCAGAGGAAACACGCTAAAGTTGTTTCGCTATCCAAGTGTTCTAATCCGATCGGTTTACTGCTTATTTTCCCAAAAGTACTGGATCGCTTTGTTTATGAGCAGCTCTGCGCCTACTTATATTCTAACAAAATTATTCCATCTAAACAATTTGACAACCAAAAAGCAGTAGTAGCCTCTCATACTTCTTGACTTCACTAAAGCATTTGACACAATTATCAGTCACTTACTGTGTCTAAATGCAGTTATTATGGACTGTTTGAAAAACATGTTTCGTTTATTCAAACCTACCTTAAAAATCGGTTTCAAAAAGTTAGTCTAAATCACCAGTGTTCTACCGCACAAAAAATTAGTTCTGGTATACCACAGGGATCTGTATTAGGACAGTAGATGTCTTATGGGGATTCGGTCTCAAAACTTCCAAAATCCGCCACCAGAGGCGCTGGCGTCGCGCGCCATTGACAGGTTGTTGGACGGAATCTGTAATCGAAATTCATGAGTTGGGGATTCCGCCGCTAGATGGCGCTGTCAAACCAAACGGAATCTGTGTGTCATTGGACACCTGTCATGCGTCATTGGGCATCTCACGCATAGATGGCGTTACACGTCATCTGTCATACGTCATTGGACACCTGTCATTGATGGGTTGGGCATCTCGCGCATAGATGGCGCCGATTTGTTTGGCGCTGTACAAACCAAACGGAATCTATGTGTCATTGGACAGCTGCCATTGATGGGTTGGGCATCTCGCGCATAGATGGCGCCGATGTCGCACCTGTCTGGTGTTGGCGTGGATAACGGGGGGCAACGTGTATACAGGGGTGCATCGAAAAATAGCGGATCGATGGACCGACGGTATATCGTTAAATCGTATATAGCAAGGCGTGACCTAAATAGCGTGGTGGGCTCCTCTGGTCGGTCGGTCGGTCAGAATGTCTCATAACCTGTATACGATGTACTGTTATTATTATACAGGATGATACCGTTCAAAATGAAAATAGTATAGACATTCTGACAATTATTTCGCAAACCAGAGGTATTTTCAATAAAACTGTCATTTTTATTGTACGTGTACAAGGTGTTAATCAAGGGTGTACCATAAATTTAACACACGATTCTTTAAGTAATTTTAAGACAAAACGTTCATATAAACATAGGTCCACAAATTCTTCGTTCTCAAGATACAGGGTGTTAAAATTATTTTTTTTTTGTAACTTTCTTAAATGTTTTTTACCTAATATTGCTGTAAATTTTCGTTGGTATTTATAACATTGAGGAGCTAATTTAGTCCTAACTTGATTAAATTTATTGAGTCCAGAGCGGGATCTGAACGAATATTTGTGACAAAAAAATATACGCCGCTGACTTTTGTGCCATTTTTATTATGTTCTTAATTGCATATCCCTGGACCTCATCATTTTCTATTACTAGTTATGTAGCAACACTTAAATTAAATTATATTACATTTACATCTGAATTAATGAGTTTTACTTTATTAGTAAATAATAATCAAGGGTTGCCTTGGAAAACGATTGCAGCATTTAGTTAACAACTTGATAGTGGTCAACTTAGTATTTATAAGTTATTTATTTATAATTTTTGTAAAAAGTGTTTTTAGTGGTTAATTTTTGTCAAATCTGGCTCAAATTACTAATAGTGAAAGGGTGGGGGCATTGCTTTCATGGAATGGCTCATGGAAACTCTAATGCTGCAAGACGCATTTATCATGAAACATTTCTTCAGCGTGTAGTTATAATAGAAGAGCTTTTGTATGTATCCATGTATGACTTTCTGAAACCGGCGACTTTAAGATCGGGAGGCCTGCAACAGTGCGAACTATTCAAATTGAAAAAGCTATTTTAAATTAAATTGAAGCAAATCCTCATACCCGTACTCCTAAAATAGCTGAAGAACTGAATATTACCCATGTCACAGTGTGGCAGATTTTAAGAGACCATCAGCTATATTCAAATCATATGCGGCCAGGGAAAGATTCCTTATGTGGTACATGCACGATGGGTCTCCACCGCACTTTATTGTAGTGGAGCGGCAATTTTTGATATGAATCCCTTAGATTATTTTCTCTGGAGACACCTTAAAGCGGTGGTATACAAAACTCCTTGAAAGTGAAGAGGATTTACGGTATAGAATCATTCATTCATGTAACAATAGAAAAAACGCCAGGTATTTTCAGGGGAGTTCATAATTCAATGATGAGACGGCTAGACGGTTGTACAGATGCCGAAGGGTGCCATTTCCAACATTCAATTTAGTCTAATTTGTCAGTCTGGATGTTTATGTTATTTAGTATTTGTTGCTTTTGTTGCATAATTAGTAATAAAAAAAATCATAATTTCCAAAAGAAACGTTTTCCCATATTCCTTATCTGGTTCAGGGATATGCAATTAAGTGGACTTTTTTTTCTAGAAAACTAAGCAAGATACGGAAAAAATTCAAGAGAGAAAAAAGTTGTATTTCTATTTGATTAAAGAACAATAAAAATTTCACAAAAATCGCGAATATTGGTTCAGATCCCTCTCGAGAGACTGGACTTAATAAATTTAATAAAGTTAAGGCTAAATTAGCACCTTAATGTTACAAATACCACTGCCAAATTACAACAAAATTAGGTAAAGGATATTTAAGAAAAACATTTTTTTTTAATTTTAACACCCTGTATCCTGAGAACGAAGAATTTGCGGACCATGTTGATATGCACTTTTTGTCTTAAAATTACTCAAGGATTCGTCTGCTAAACTCATGGGACATACTTACCTGTATATATCAGATCTAGAAAACATAGGTAAAATCATGCAGGATACAATTTTTTGCCGAGGGTACTCAAATTTTCTATTCATTTAAGAGTAATGACTTGGAAACAGAAAAATAACATTAATCAAGATCTTGCCCAAATTATTTAGTAGTAGTCATAATCTTCATTTGAACTCTTTAAAGACAAATATATCATTATACTGAAGTAAAACAAAAATATTTGCTTCTAAAATGACAAACATAAATTTACAATTTGTTGCCATCTAATTTCCCAGTGTCACACGCACACAGAGTTTTATTTGCAAATAAGGCTATAACATAAATCTGCGAAAAAGCAATTGTGTGAATCTTCCTTATTTTCAAGAATATTGTATTGCTGTATGGTTTACTATTTTGATATTATAACAGAAATCATGTTTAAAGTATTATGAATATATGTTGCATGCTCATAAATGATCTAAGAATATATGATCATGCCCCGTTAATGATTTTAACTGGATGAAAATTGATAAAATGTATAAATACCAGCTCCTAAGTTTGGCTTACATTCACCGTCATATTTAGAAAGCAAATTCATACCTAGAGGAAATATAAGTGACATTAATATTAAATATAGAGAGACTTTTTCAATCCCACGTCACAGCTAATCTTTGTTTCAGAACACTTGTATTTACAATGCAATCTATTTATATAATTCTTTAGACCGTAGCTAAAAAAAAACTAATTAGTTACCCAAATTAAAAAAAAAAATGGAAAGAAACTTTACCTGATCAGCAGCGAAATCTTGTGTAATAAATGACATTATATATTGATCTTAATTTTTAAAAAATTTCTAGTATTAATAGTATTGTTAAGGGGGTTAGATGGTAGAATAGATAAAGTATCTAAATATCGTATTCTGTTATGTTAATATAAGAAAATGACGTTAAATGTTATTATTAAATATGTTATATTTTTAGGAACGCACCAGAGATAGGTTTTTGATGCCGGTTTATGTCTATAATGCCTGAGCTATAACATTTTGATGGCAAACTGACATGCAATACATGTATCGGCGTGTATTTGTTCACCTTTGTTTTGTCTTTCATAGAATTTCTCACCGTTATTTTTCTTTAACTGACAAATGCAATAGACTGTACAATAACGTATCCGTTGGATGCAGAACATATTTCTTGCGTTGCATTGTGTTCGTTGTAACATCTTCACGGATTGTTATTGTTTTTCTTATAGCGAGGAAACATTCCTCCAAGTTGTTCAAGGTGCAGGTAATCATTGGAGATGTAACTGTCATGTTGAAAGCAATAAGCAATAGTATATTAACAATATTCGAATGTTTATATCTTCCCAACTTCACACACAATATACAGTATGCTATGTCAAAATTAGATGAGATTGAGCTTTGGGGGCCACCAATCTCAGCCAAAAATTGAGGACAAATTCATGATCTACGGTCCCCGATTTGATCAACGGCTATTTTGCAATTATTCGCCTTTCACGCCAAAAAAATCTAATTTCGTGTCGAATTCACCATAAAATAAACTATAGAAGATTTATTTATATATTGTACACAAAATTGTCACAAATGGATAAGTAAATAAACAATACCCTCAGAAATGATAGAATGAGCTAACAAGCCCAACCATAACCATACTGTTGTTAAAAATTTGTAGACAACGTAGATGTCTCAAAAGTTTTATTTCGGACTTACATTGGAATCTTTCTTATCCACAATCATCTTCAGGTGAACTGGCATACATGTTCCTTCCACGGCAATTTATGATGTTATCGCTGATGTGTTCTATGTGATGACGTATCCTGGGTTGATGTGGCTAATCGGTGGTCATGATTTGTTCTTCAAGAGGTCTTCCTTGGTTGTTCTAACCGTAGCGTCGTGATGCTATCGGCTTCCATATTGGTTTGGCGGTGTTCCTTTATCCCCACACCCAGTGGTCTCACTGGAAAGACACCAAGATCATTCGTAAAGAAGCACACTGGTACCGCCGAAAATTCAAGGAGGCAACTTACACATCCAACAACAGCAACGTGTGTAAAAATCAAACTAATATGGGAGTCGGTTAGAACAACCACGACAGACCTTCCGAAGAACACGTCATAACCACCGACCCGCCACATCACCCAGGACACTCAGTCAATCAAATCAATCGAAACCTTGTGATCTCCATATTGTATTGACAATGGAAGTCCGAGATAAAACTTTTGAAGCCTAACCATTGGTACCAACATCCCAGTATGCCACCGAAAAATCTAAAGAAATGTTCCTAAAATTATTGCGTAATGAACGGTACAACTTTTCAGCAACCCAATTCGCATCAACAGGGTGTCCCAGAAATAAGACACCAGAGTGTCACAGAAGGTAGATTGGCTTCAGATCAATCAGATAAAATCAACATGACCTTGGCCAAAGTTTTGTAGCTTTCGAGATATTGCCACTTTTGGGTTTGTTCAAAAAATCACTTCTTTTTGCTCCGTTTTTGCCTGTTATGGCTATTAAGAACCTCCAACTTATTAGCTTTTTCCTGGGCTATCATTAATAGTTGGTTGACACAACCGAGTATTTATTTCATTGAAAACTAGCACGGTATGCTAAAGTTTGACTAATTACTGTGAAAAAAATGTACCAGACTGAATCGGCAACTGATATTGAAAAACTATCCTATTTAAGGCTCTTTCAAAAACAGTATAACATTGTAGGTTCTTTTTACTAAAAATTGGATAATTCCAAGTTTTGTCATTGAAGTCGTAATACTTGCAAAATACTACAAATAAAAATTAGGTGTAGCCATCTGTTGTATCCAAATTACTAAGTGATGAAACGACCTATTAATGACAGCCCAGGAAAAAACTCATAAGTTAGAAGTTCTTAATAGCCAAAACAAGCAAAAAAGGAGCAAACAGTAGGGATTTTTTTAAAAAAAACCTAAAAGTGGCAATACCTCAAAAACTAGAAAACTTTTACTAAGGTCATGTTGATTTTATCTGATTGATCTGAAGTCAATCCAGCTCCCGTGTCACTCTGGCGTGTTATTTCCGGGACACCCTGTATATGAACTAGGCTTTTGAATAGTAAAAAGAATCACCCATTCAATGTTTGCCCCACGTTTTAGCATTATTAAATAATATTAGTGTTGTCATTCTGTATATCCTTCGAACAATACCCCTGAAGCACCTCGGCATTTATAGGACCCTCCACCACCGCACCATGAGCGTCGCGTGGGGTTCGACGCCTCGACCGCCTCACCTCAGGCGTCGGACCGAGGGGGGCCAGGGGGTGGCGGCCGACTGCACCGCCGAGACACTCCCCACCACCTCAAGAATAAACGAATCACACCGGCTGTCGTTGACAAGGACAAAGTCGCTTCGATCATAGCACAGGTGATACGATACTTGTGTTCGTTGATAGTCGGATGGAATGACTTGAAAAACACTAATTTTAATGTTGAGGGACAAAATTGATTTGAATACAAGATCGAAAAAATCATTCCATGCGACTGCTTAGACGCATGCGCTGTGCTAGTTTGGTGTTAAGATTTTATTTTGTGCTTGCTAATATATGTTATTGTGTAATACCGTCACAAAGAACGATCTAGCGGTATCTGATGAAACAGCAGGGGCGGATCTAAGATCACGCTTATGACCAAAGAATACAAAGTTGCCAGTAGAAGAGCCACTCCGTCGAAAAGACAGATCATGTTGTGGTGGCTGAAATGCTACCTGCCATTTGGATGCGATCACCCATTCATTATCTGCTGTAATAGTCCGGGAAGAGCCTTCGCATGAGCTCCGAAAAGTATTCTAGTTTAAAAATTAAAAAATTTTTGGTCGCAATTTTAGGTCTGGCAACATGCAGATTCATTAAAAAAAATGTTTCAATTAGATTATGCGAAGAAACAATCAAACCATTTTTCTAATCAGATTCTACGATACTTCCTAACCTATAGCAATCCAGGTAGTCGATGGCCGGCATCCGATGCCGTTGGAGGTCAGTCGCGTGGATTTGGGATGTGTTCAGGGCGATTTACAAGTTGGTGCTACGTGCCTGGATGCAAAATAAAAGAGGTAAATGGTGTTCCGATATTTCGTTATCTTGCTAATGATTTTAGCCAAGTATTGTTATTCCAGCATATTTGGAATCCGTTTTTTGTTTCAGTCAGGAGCTCAGTTCGAGGTGTAATTGACGAAGGAGATCCATCCAAAATTTATATATGATTCATGAGCTTACCATTGTCAAAAACGCGATGTCACAAATGTGATGTTTCGTTTTACTTCTAACAGCGAAATTTTCCAAAATAACCCATGATCAATTCGGAAGCTTGATAATATAAAAATAGATAACTAGAAGATAAAATAACCCATGATCAATTTGGAAGCTTGATAGTGCATTTTTGGAGCTTTATTGAATATGCTATGTTACGGAATTGGAGTAAATGTTTACATAGAACTTGGTTTGGCTGGCTTCTCTAGACAACGTTGGAAAAAGACTGAAAACTGAAGTCTTGGGCGTCATCTTCACTCACCCTTGTGAACAGTTTTCTGCTGATCAGTTTCTTTCACTTTATACAGAAGTCCGCATTAAATTTCCTTTCAAATATGTCGACCGGGATATAGTCACTCCTAGTGCAAATAAAGGTAATCATCTAACTCATCTATAGATTTATCTAAATAATACAAAAAAGTGCCATTTGTTTCCAGAAAGTGAAAACAGTTACTAATAGTACATCTCCTGCAGTGATATTCATTCCTTTGTAGTTTATGGAAGTCTCATTTCATTTCTTATTACCATATAGTATATTCCAAGTTTAGACAAAATCAGCACAGTGGTTACTGAGGTAGCGTAATGACAAATAAGACAGTACCACAGGTGAATAATCGCCGGTCAGTGACGTAGAGGCTAAAAACTATATTTTATCTCGCAATATTTTTTTTAGCAAAGGATATTTTTGTCATCCATTGTCCATGCCATGAAAACAATAATGACATGAATCACACTTTATAAATACAATTTCTCGATGCCATTACAAACAATTTTGGAGAACCTGTTCCGTACGGCAGCGGTACCCTGTATAAAGCAATAAAAAAAAGTAAGAGACCTTCACAGGTCAGGCATCTACAGAAAGAGAATCCCAGATCTTAGAAACATGTCGGCATCTTTGGAAGTCAGAAGATTAAATGATTTTTCGCCCCTTCCACTGGTAACTTTGTTTTCTTTGCTCATGACGCACTGGCCTTCGGGCAGCAGAAGGCAAGAGGCCCCCAGAAAGAGTATTATAGGGCTCCATAATAGATAACATTTTTCTTCCAAAATGATGTCGGTAAGTTATAAAGTGGCCGCACACGAAATCTGTGCTTCGCGACCCAGAGATTCTAGATCCTCCTCTTTACGTGCTCCTCTGTGTTTTTTTCTTTCGTGAATGTCGCTTTGCATGGTCTGCTTTACAAATCTAGAGCTTTTATTTTTATATGTATATGGTTGTATAGGTGTGGGTATATTTGAGTTAAAGAACTTTATAATACAACAAACTTCTTGGTGTACTTTTTTAACATGTTGAACT
Organism: Acanthoscelides obtectus; assembly: GCA_963669975.1. NCBI lineage: Eukaryota > Metazoa > Arthropoda > Insecta > Coleoptera > Chrysomelidae > Acanthoscelides > Acanthoscelides obtectus. Next base: position 86,087,573 of record CAVLJG010000003.1, on the reverse strand, counting down.
ACGGAATCTGCTGCTGGTTAAAAGAACATGCATATATCATAGTTCATAGCTAGTTTAAAAATGCTGGTGGATGCTCGTTATATATCATTCACCATAATTTTAAATATGCTCTACTGAAATTTTGCGTGTTTATCCCTTTACAAAATGCATTTATTATTAGCTATGAAGAGAAACCCTAATTACTGGAGTACTCGGCACCGGTATCACGTATTTTAAAAAGTGATATGATGTCAATTTTCGATTTTATGACCTAACGTAGGTTTTTTGACATGGCTTTTCTATATTCATTCATATCATGTTTGATTTGTAGTAGGCGCCGAATGAACTGGCGGCACACTAGTGACTATAGTTGTAGTCACCGTTCTTGGCGGTTACGTCATCAACGCCATATGAAATAAGTAAACAGATCGAGGCTCCGTACCATGGCCGGACAATCTTCAGCGCATCTCCTGCTCTCTCTAGTACGCACGAAGTGGGTAACAGCGGACCACTGTTTTCATTCTCTTCCTGGAAATACTGTAATAAATTTAGCACGACCTGTCGGCCTGTCGTGTTTCCGGGCATTGTACAATTTTATTTTGAAGATTGATAACAGGACAACTTAAATTGCACGCCGATGTTGTCACTCTGACAAATATAATTGAACGGCACTCATACGTAACGACAAAGTTTTCGAGGTGGAGACACAACTAAAAAACCTATGTCTTTGAGCTTACCGAACAAACGTTCACACACAGGAGTAGGTTGCACGTGTTTGTATGAGTGAGATTGAGATATATAAAATGATACTGGTAGTCTTGCTTTGACTCGCCTAGTACGGTGTGCACAACTTGACATTATACCTTTTTTTGACAGTATATAGGTTTTTTACGTAATAGCCTTGCCGTCTGTTAGGAAACTCGTGTAGTCCAGGTAGTATCTTCTGGGAAAAATATTCTGCTCAAGCTGTGACCTAACACACACAGTTTGTTACCATATTATTAATATTATCTTGTTTAATAAAAAGTCGTTTTTTCGCGATATATTCTTAAACACTAAATTTGATAAACACTTTTCATCTATTAAACACATCGGTGTAAATCATTTCCAATTCGGAGCTTATACAGCTTTTTACAGCCTTTTTTCGATTACCGACTTTGAATAGACAAAACACATAGAAAACAGATCAGTTTCCACTCTGTTTGAGTTCTAAAAATAGCATGGAGTGGCAGACGGCAGACTCCTGCCTGCCGGATCAACAGTTACCAATAGAGGAAGCAATTCAGATGAAAAAATCAATAGACACTCAGTCGGGTGTTCATCGGTATCCGACTATCATCTAAATTAATTTATACCATTTCCTTCGCATTCCGCGGCTTTTATAGGGAGAAACAAGCCACATGACGCCGAAGTCCTGACCGCAAACTGTTCAGCTGGGTAATGAATAATCCTCCGGATTAAAATTGCTGAGTAAAGTTACTAAAGTATATTCAGATAAGAGATAGACCGGATGTAAACAAAAGGTTCGGGTGATTTTCACGCTAACGCCGCCGTCTCGACGTAAAACAGGAGCCCTCATTGGTCAATTCGCAATTAAATGCCTATGCCGAGCGGCAGAGCAGTCGTATCAAGGCAGAGTCACATTCAGGTTCAGACGTGTTACGTATGTCGTGTGCATCATTGCAATTTGATATTTCTTTGGACGTTTTCGTTTGTTATCTTATTAAGTTGTTGAGTTTGTCGTTGTTATTGTTATACCTTGTTATTGTTATCAACTGCTTGCGCAAAATGCCCAGTAGTACAGATATTGCCGATGAAGTTGTAAACTCCTGTAGTCCACCTAGGAAACGCTCTAAAAAAAGACACCTGAGTGCAGAAATGAAAGAGGTCATTTTGAATATATATAAGATCGAGCGCGAGGAGAACGAGGCATCAACCATCAAAGAAATTGTTGTGAAGGTTTCTCACAAAGTTGGGGTGTTTCGCGCATCAGTGTTTAATGTGTTAAGACAATACAAAAAAAATCACAGCTTTTCTGATCCAATGACCAGTAAACATCGCAAAAGTATTGTTAAATCATTGGATGAAGCTGATAAGCATGCGATTAGGAGGAAAGTGCATGAATTCTTCTTTAGGAATGAAATACCTACTATAGATAAAGTACTGCTGGAGGTAAATGGAGATACAACGTTGCCAAATTTCAAACGATCAACTTTCCATGCGTTACTGAAGCATTTAAATTTCAAATGGAAAAAACGGGGTCGTAATAGTTTACTACTGGACAGAGAAGAAATTGTGCTATGGCGGAGGGATTATTTAACAAAAATTGAGAAATATAGAAATCAAAACAGGAAGATTTATTACCTTGATGAAACGTGGGTAAACGCAGGACACACTACAAGTAAAGTATGGGTTGATGATTCTGTAACTTCATCCAGGAGGGCCTTTCTAGATGGACTGTCCACCGGATTAAAAAATCCAGCAGGTAAATACGAGTAATAGACAACAATCGGATGTTTTTCAAACCTTGGGAACAAGGTTCTAAACATTAATTCCAGGGGGCAGATAAAACATATTACAAGTAACAAAACTTTTATAACTTTCGATAAAATGCGTGGATGTTTTATTGTCATTCTCATTTGTTAGAACTTTTTTAAGCCATGTTTTTATGTGTTTTCGATATTTCAATAATTTTTTAATATAATCTTAAAATATGTCGAATATTATAAACTTAAAAAAAGTTACTAAGTTTTATATTGTGTACCGTTCCTAATATTTCTAATCATTTTAATTCATACTTTAAGCTTTATAAAGTTATAATTTGTTAATATTAATATTTGCGCGTATTTCAGGTTCCTGATCATTCATTTTTTAAAGGTTTATAACTTTAAATTAAATTGTGAAGCGCTGAGTAATCATACGACGTTCAATATTCTTTCTTTCAATATGACTAAATAATCCCAATTATAGCAATCTGATACTTATGTCTCAATGTTTTTTCGCTGAATGTGATGAAAACATTTGAAAAAGGTTCGCTTATTGAAATAAATCTACACCAGTTAGTACTTCGATTTCCAGGTAAAGGGAAAAGGTTCATTATCTGCCATATTGGCAGTGAGGATGGATTTGTTGTTGACGGTCTGTGGTGCTTTGAGTCTAAGAAAACTGGAGATTACCACGAGGAAATGAATGGCGAATCGTTTGAACAGTGGTTTTCAAAATTTTACCGAACTTAGAGGAAAACGCAGTAATTGTGTTGGATAATGCGCCTTATCATTCTCGAAGAATGGAGAAGGTCCCAACAACGGCTTCAAGGAAAGTTGATGTTCAAAATTGGCTCCGCTCGAAAAATATCAACTTTGAAGAAGCAATGCTGAAAGTACAATTATTAAGAATTGTCAAGGATCACAAGGCGGAATATCAAAAATACGCCATTGACGAAATGGCAGCAAGTCAAAATAAAACTGTGCTCCGTTTACCTCCATACCATTGCGAGCTCAATCCCATTGAGCTCATATGGGCAGAGGTTAAAAATTATATAGCTAAGCACAATACAACTTTTAAATTTTGTGACCTTAAAGGACTTTTCAAAGAAGCACTAGAATTAATAACAGCGCAAAAATGGGAAAACTGTATTAAGCACGTGAAAGACAAAGTTGAAAAGAGAATGTGGGAACTGGACAATATTTTAGAGGAACAAGTCGAGCCATTCATTATTGACGTTGGTGCTTCAGGCAGTAGCGATGATGAAAGCTCATCAAGCTCATCTTTCCAATAAAAGATGTCGTTCATCAAATTCGCTAAGTTATAAGTAATTATAAAGCTACTGTATTTTTTAATTAATTATTGACATTTTTGAACCCATTTTGGCAAAACCTATTCAAGAATCTACTTTCTGACAATGTTCAACCATGCACATTTTTTTACGTTTTGAACGTTTTAATTTGGTTACATATTTACCTAGAAATCAAAAAATATACTAATCAATATTCTAAAAGCAATTTTAAGAGATATACGATTATTTTTAATTTAGGCTAATTTAAACGCCATTTTGAGATTATATTCGACTGTATTTCACCAAACATCAGGCGGCATCCGAAGCTGGAAATCGAAGCGAAAATTTTGAAACCCTTATGTATATTTACATCATTATATATTTCTTACCCCACCCCCACATGATCCTATATCCATCACCAATCGTATACACATCGAATTGTGCTAATTTACTACAAAGTTACGCAAAGCAGCATCTACTATCTAAAATATGTACTGCGTGACTCTTAATACGTCCCTGCCGAATGTTACAGCGTTCGATGATCACGTGGTCTTGTTTATGTCCGGTCTATCTCTTATCTGAATATACTGTAGGTACCTATATAATAGTGAGTATTCATCGGAGAAGCTATCCTTTCTTAATACCGAAGCAGCCACGTAGACAGAAGCCTAAATGCCGGGGCACCGAAGTTGACTGTTTATCCGATTTTTGAACTGCCTAATAGTAGAACTGGGAAAAGCCCCAATCCTAATAGCCTAGGGACAAAGGAGCGATCGTATCAGCCAGTTCTACAATGTACGAACTCAGACATGGTTAGAATGGGAGGCGGGTCTCTCTGGCAGGCTGTCGCTGAGGGGCAAAACCCGTTGACATAGCAGGGAGAAAGGGTCCCGAGACTGAACAGCATCGAGCACGCATAATGTAGTCGGGGCAGCAACATCCCAAATATGTGAGCAGTACTCGGGGCTGGGCAAAAAGTAGGAGGTCCCCCGTTGATCAAAAACCATACTGCCTGTCGTTGCCTTGATGTTTGAGGAACTCTAGAAGCTCCCATTTTATCCACTTTTTCATCGCCTTGCTGACAACAGAAAGCAGAGCTATAGGTCGTGTAATTTTATTGAGAAGTATTTAATGATTGGTTCTTGCTTATGGTATTTTTTTGACTTTTCAGTATCAACATCATCGTGAACGGAGCTCGCGTACCATCTGAAAATTCTGCTGAGTGTCTCTGTGTCATTCTTGGCTGGCACAAGCACACTGAAGCGTTAAACACTAAATTCTACATCACGTTCCGGCAAACTATGCTATGTACAACCTCAAAATTAAGTTTGATTAACAACGTACATGGTTATTAAACCACCGATCACTTACAAAAGTGCGGCTTTGTGTTTTCTCATCAAAACGCATTTGCTATGTCTGCAGGTTTTGCAGAACAGAACTTTGCGTACAATCTGTAGCGCCACATGGTATGTCTCCAATCAGACTCTTCACATAGACCTTGAAATCCTTTATCTAAGCAAGCGCAGCTAGCTACGTTATATGTAAGCGGAATCGCCTAGTAACATTTTATTTGCGCGAGTTATTAGACTACACAGTCGAGCAACACAAGGCCTCGTCTCGCACAGTAAACAAAACTAAATCGTGCGACTGTAGATCCTACCAAAATTGCATTTTTTCGTCAGAAACCAATCTATTAAATTAATTTTAGGATCAATTTAATTTCCGAATACTAGTTAGCAATGCCAAGGAACCTCTCAAATTGATGCGCTTCTTTCTCTTTGCTCTCCCTCATTCCTAAATTTCTTATATTCTTTCATTCTTTCTCCCGACTTTGTCTAGTATATGGGCAACCAGACCTGACTCTCAATACTTTAACCAAGAGCAAAGGTCCTACGGGCCGCTCTCACAGAGAATAACGAATAGAACCATACTGTATCTGTCTCCGACAATACCTCCTTATGAAGCTCTCATTAAGCGGCAATCTGCAATGAAGCGAAACTGCTTTGCAGGACCATCTTACCATCTACCTACCATAACCATGACTTTCATTATCTGTCCTTATCCCTCGGTTACTCTTCAATGATTTTTTCCAATGCTGGTTAACTGTACGGCTGTGATTACTCGATCCGTATCTCGAAGACTGCGCGGCATGCCTTTTTTTGGTACATGAAAAGGGAAGTGAAAACGATACCGACTATTTTTTCATTTGTAGTCATTGCATAAGTGTACGTATGGTCTTTGAAATGCTGCTCGTTAGACACCTGTGTGCATGGAGCCTTGTACAGTATGCAGCTGTTATCTTTTCGTACATGTCGTTGATACAGGATGGGCAATATACAGGGTGTCCAAAAAGTATGGATACGTCAAAGTATATATTACCTTGACTTTGAACTTCATAAGTATTTAAGGGTATCGAAAAATCATGGATGGACCAACATATCTCGAAAAATGCATTCCACAAAGAAAAATGTAGCAGAACAAAATTGTCAGGTTTGAAAATGGTCAAACGGTGACCTTGAATGCATACTTGACTATGCCCTTCATTTGCATATCAAGACATTTTTGTTTAAATGGGAAACCCTATTTTTGGTGCCAGAAAACTTTATGTTCGAGCCCTTGGCCATGACCATCACGGTCATTTGAAGATCAAATAAATGTTTAACGAGAAAATTGCAGTATTTCCTTACTATTGAACTTTACCATGACGGTCAAGATCATTTAAAGGACGAATAATTTGTTTGTAGACTCATCACTTTTTAACATAAGAGTCCTTGCTTCCAGAACAGTGATTTCATGACCTGATGAATCTTTGATTATCGTAAAACCGTCAAGGTCGTGGTCAACGTTTAAATGACTTTGATAAACCTTGCAACTTTGCTTCAATTCTTCCGGATGCCTTAAAATGACCTTGAAGGCATTAGTCAAGGACAGGTACTCGTTCGAACGTAAACTTTCCCGCTGGTAGGGATTTTCATTTAAGAAAACTTTCTTACTTTCAAATGACCTTGAAGGCCGTAGTGAAGGTTACGTTCAAGGTCATTTTTAGATTAGTATTTTCAAACCTTGTAACTTTATAGTACATTTTCTCCGGGAAAAGTATTTTTCTAGATATTTTGATGTATCCATACTTTTTGAACTCTCTATACAGGGTGTTTCACAACTTATCCGTCAAATAACCACATATGCATTGTTACGAAAGAAGTTGATTTCTCAAAAAAAAATGTAATAAAAGTCCTACAGAAATTAAGTTATAAACCTGAGTTTCAATAATAAATTGAAAAATAAACATCTGTATTTTGCGTTCATCGTCCTGTTATTAGAATACGCATTAATAATTTATTGTAGCAAATGTTGTACCAAACAACTGACGAAAACAAAATACCGGGAATTTTTTGTTTTTTCATACTGATAAGAACGTGTAAATAGGGTTTAATCTGTATCGTGGGTGATCTGAATGAAGAACGGTCGATTTTTCTGAAGTTAAAAAAGAAAGTACTTTGCGAGTTTATATTTTTTGTTATTTATTAAGAAAATTGGCACATATGTACACTAATGAGGAGTTAGTGGACATTGTTTGAGCGTACGGAGAAGCAGGGTAAAATTCGCGAGCGGCTTCTCGTTTGAATGCACACCGATATCCGAATAGGCAAATACCACATCACGAAACATTTAGTTCATTTGTTTTACGTGCACGTGCTAGTGGAGATTTGCGCCCCAGACGTGGAGTGGATGGGGGTCGGGTTCGCCCACAACGCGTTTTAAATGCCGAAGACGAAATGTTTGATATTGTGGAAGAAAATCCTGGAATAAGCACAAAGCAGTTAGTCTAACAGGTCCCAGAAGAGTCACATGCAACAGCGTGGCGCATATTACATGAGGCCCAACTGTACCCTTATCACGTCCAGAGACTTCAGGAGCTACCTACTGACTACCTCCCTAAGAGTAAGATTTTGTGAGTGGTTGTTGCAAGAAAATGCTCGAAATGCCCGTTTTACAGCTGATATTTTGGCCATCGATTTAGTAGTATTATTTTATTATCCCGATTTCTGTAGGACTTTTATTTCTTTTTTTTTTTGAGAAATCAACTTCTTTCGTAACAATGCATATGTGGTTAAAATTTGTCGGATAAGTTGTGAAACACCCTGTATATAGGCAAATTCTGCCGATATACTGATATATATATCGGTCGATCTTTAGCTTAAACGCCGAGGTACCGCTATTGCTAAAAAGAAATTGAAGATACCTTGCTCTTTCCGCGCCTAAAGCTAGTAGAACTGGCCTCTTGTAGTAGAAGTAGATATATTTATTTACTCTATAACATAACAACAATAATAATAATATAGAACGGGTAAATAAATATGGTTTAACCCGAAGAAGGACAATGCCTGAACATGGATCAGTTGTATGCTGAAACGGGTGACATTCCAAAACAAAACCAAAAAGTTAGAAACTTAAATAAAAATGTATATCAAAAAGGTGTAGATGTAGAAGACGATAAGTTTTAATGAATATTTGAGTTCAATAATATGTTTCCTTCTTATTGAGCGTATCCATTTTGATAATTTCTTTTCAAAATTATATGCATTTCGAAATTCTATCAAGTCTTTGGGTACGTGTTCATATAATTGTGGAGCCAACTAGAGAAAAGATCGCTTTATTATGGTCTTATGAGGCTTAGGGATAGTTTCTGCACGAAATATTTGTGCGATTTTATAATAAAGTTGCTTAATATCAAATAATTTTGTTTCGTTATATAAATCATTTGTTGAATATAATTTGGTTGATCAAAAATAGTTCGTGGTCGATTATTTAACATTATTGATACCCTAAGAGTTAAAGAGCAGTCTGAACGGTAAATTCTCGATTCAAAGAGCTTGAAAGACGCTTAAGAATTAGAACCTCGATAGCAGTCCTAGAATATGGAAGTATCAAGGTGAAAATCTGCTGGCATACCGACAGAAAAGAGCCAGACAAATGACTGTCCATCTGACTGCATTTTTATCTCTGTTGCTACATGAAGACATACTATTTAAGCTTCCATTCATCATTTGTTATCTAGATTTATTAAACATATGTCTGTGAGGATGTAAGTTGGTTCCCATTGATGACAAACAGTAGTTAGAACTGATTCAGTTTCGAATTGCAGCATTCATAATCCCATGCATTATTCAAATGCAATTAAGAACCAATTATAAAGATTATAAGGTTAATGAATACTTCAAAGCAGAATCTATGTCCATCAATTACGATGGCGTATATGGGTTAAAAGGAAGTGCCTGTTTGAAAATACTGTCATGTAGAGAGCGGTTCATGATATATTTATATAAAAGCTTATAACAAGTTTTTGTATTATACAAGTTCTATAAATAGTATCAAATCTGTGTTGCATTAATAGCAACGTTTAACAGCGTTATGGGACAGTCGCTGGTTTTTTAGACCTAGTTAAAATTGTTCTATAGCGGAATAGTGTTTTTTTTTACATTTATAATTATTTTGTCGGCACTTGTTTTCAGAAAAATGTTTTACCACTACTACTACTACTCAAAATATCTCCTTAAATAGTAAAAATATAAAATAAACAAAATTTAGAGTTTTCAGTAGAGTTGACAGTTGCAATTAAAAGTAATGTATTCTGTGCTATAGAGCATTATATCAATAAACTACTGTACCTGAAATATGAGAACAAATGGGACATACCTGTTTATTTGGATGAATTTGGACATTTGAATATTTATATAAACTGCTACACAAAAAGCATTAGTGCGGAGCAGATTAGTTTCGGTGAAAGAAATGCAATGTTCAAAGTAATGCAATACTTACTTTGTCAGTGATCCTTATTTATTTAAAATTTTAATGCAACAATAGGTTAATCTTAAGGATTCGATTTTTATATCCTTAAGAAAAAGTAAAGAGTTTACATGAAAATATATCTGAACTTAAAATGACCTTTAAGGTGATATAGCAGCATACTTTAGCTTAAAATTGTCGGCAGTCTGCATTTCAGTAATTGAAAATAGATATTTCCCGTTTAAAAATCAATTGACCTTAAAATGACCTTGATGGTCATAGTCAAGGTTATGGACGTACTTTATTTCCGGTGTCAAAAATAGAGGTATCCATGGCTAAAAGCTTCCTCGATTTTCACTTAGTAAGTGCAAAAAATTTGGGACTCGACATTCACATTTATACATAATAAATATGTGCACTTTCTCATCCCTGTGTGATGCTCATGGTAACACTGTAGATATTTAAACCCTCCACTTGTGTTACTGAATTCTGTGAAATTGTGAACGCCAATGAACGTATTTTTAGTGTACGTAGCGATAGATTTTTAGGTAGACTAGCAAAGGAATTTCTACAAAATACGAAAATATGTCCACCATTCTAGTTTGCGTAAGAAAAGGCATATTTCACCAGATCTCTATTGAATTTCACGCGTTGAAACTAGATCCGAAAGATTTTGTTCCTTCGCATTGAAAGAAGGCAATAAATCTTCTTTAATATATTGAAATAAAGGCCTGATCAAGCCCCTATTAGGATATGGGTAAGCTACGTTCATGTACATATTCAAGAAGCAGTGCAGGGTCTATTAAAAATGGAATTAAATAAATTGACTCAATACACGTATACGAATTCTCAACTTTTGAAAGTTTAAGGTGGCAGATCATTTTTGTTTTCAACTGCCAATTTTGAGAAGTCTTAATACTTATCATCTGCTTATTACACGGTGTGTTTAGAAATGATTGAAAAAACTGTTATCAATATGTTTTTTTTGTTAAAAAATGCATTTTTGTGCAGGTTATTGTACATTTTTTCTTCAGTCGTAGTTTGTTCGCGAGTAATAGTACAACGATATTGTATGTAAATATTATATTCTACTTTTATAGTACAATTGAGCGAGTAATTACTTTTTCCTTTTCATTTTTTTTGTCTTCAATAAACCTTTGCTTTTGCCACCATTCCGCAGCAAATTGAGGTTTCAAGAAAACAATGGTACGAAAAAAATAATTACCCGCTCAGTTCTACTTTACAAGTGGTACCTATATTCACATACGATTTCATAATGTACTATTATTTGTTAACAAGTTACGATTGAAGAAAAAATGTACAAAAAATGCATTTTTGACAAAAAAGAAACTGATAGCTTTGGGATGTGGGACGTGAACGTCTCTGAACAAAATAGCTATCATTGTGTGAAAATGAAACTGAAAATATGCAAATATCAAAATGTGTTAGTTATATCAGCTGCCATAATATCTCTTGTTCTATTCCTCAATCAATTTTCAAAATACGTGAACAGTAAAGCTTAATTCTCTGTAAAATCAGCTTGGTATTTGAAATAAGAAGCGTGGATTTTATCCTTTTAGATTTCGTCAATAACAACTTACCAACACTACTATATATTAGTAAATCCAGTTCAGAAAGTGAAAGTGCATAGCTGAAAATGTCAACCTGTACGAGCCGTGCAGCATCGTTCGCTGTAATAAATATCCCATGCAATTCTTTTAGTCTTGTCATCCAATCTCCATAGCAACAGCATCAACGAGGACCTTCTAGCTTACGTCACGCAACAGTGAAGTGAACTCATCCAGTCCTATGGTGAGGCTCATGTCGTTGCTCTTGATATCACGCAAGCTTTCGATCAGCTGTGGCATGCTGCCCCCTTATGTAAAACTTCCATCCAACGGCCTTCCTAAGAAGCCTTGCATTGTAAATGGATGGCTGATTTCCTCTCTAACCGCAAAATATCCGATGTGATTGACGGGTTCTCTTCATTCCAAAAGGCCAACGCAAGTGTTCCTCAGGGATCGGTCTTGACTCCAACATTGTGTCTATTACAAATCAATGATGTTGGTCCGTGTACGTTCAATCCGATCCACAGCTTTGCTGGAGGTTTTCAATGCTAGGAGGCGCAACAATGTTTCTAAAACACGGTACTGTACCTTGACTAACAAGAAGCGCCCTAGCACTCATCCGGTATCGAGCTGATCATGTCGGCTGGTCTGGGTCCAGGTCCCCGAGGACTTGACCTGATACGAGTACATCTAGTCAATCGTGGCAGCTGCTACGAAAAAGCTAGGCTGCTTAGGGTTAATGAGTACTTTTCTGTACATAGCTCCCCACTCTGTACAAGGCCCAGGTAAGATCTAGCCTTGAGCACTGATCACATGTTTACGGTGCTGCCGCCCCAAATACGTTATTCCTGCTTGATTCTGTTCAGAGGGCTTTCCGCCTGATCGATGACTCTTCTTTAACGGACCCTTTCGCACCGATTGGCCGTCGGCGATCTAGCTGCACGCTATGTGAAGGGGCTTTGCTCCTTTCGCACCCTCAGCGATCTGGCTCTCTTCTACCGCTATGCCAACGGGTTTTGCTCCTCAGAGCTCTCCGTAATTATGCCGCCGCGCGATGGGCCTGCCAGATGGACCCGCCTGACTCCAGCCTCGAATTCTAACAGTGTCGAACTTCTTACATCCAGAACGTGCCGGTACGACCACTCCTTTGTCCTTAGATTGCATAACATTCTGCCTGGAAAGCTTTTCAGAATTCTACTAACCTTAGGCAGATCAATAGTCGGCATTTAGGCTTCTGCCTAAGCGGCTGCTTCAGCATAAAAAAGATCCGAAATGACTTGTGTTTTATTACTCTTACCATCTCCTTGTCTATTCCACATTAGTAGCTTGTGTGTAGTGAAGTCATATACCGTAACCGGTCTAAATTTAGACGTTTCACAAGACCAAAGACACTGCGCCACGCGTTCGCCTCGCTTCACTGCACTTCAGCGCTGCTAGTAATTCCGGTCCTTCGATAGACTTGGAAGCTTCGACTTGCCAAAGGAAACGATTTCCTTCTCCGTCTACAGATGAGCGCAGTCACAGGCATCTATGTTTATACAGGGTATTCCGGAGAAGATTTAAGATGCTCCCAAACTAACGCGGAAAATCCGCACTAGCTACGAATATTTGCACCGCATATGATTTGCAACATATTGTTTCACTACTGTAAATAGACTAGTTCAAACTAGCGCGGTTTTCTTCATTGTGACTGCGATTTATCTGCATATTTATCCGCACAGAAACTAAGCTCGCAATTAGATGCGTTTGGATTTGCAGTAATTTCGCGTTATAGAGTGAGGAATATTCAAAATGGGGCAAATATTGACTCAGCTCGAAAGTACCCTATATTATATAACCTTATTCAGGTTCTGATGGCTCTGAAAGATAAATCAGCAAATTTTTGTTCTTAAGAAATAATTTAGTATACATGCCGTTTTCACAATAAGCATGCTAGTATCAACTTTTTGTACTACTTTTCTCGCCTACAGAGCCTTTAATATTTTTCCTTGAGTGCATCTATTTTACTTTGTTTGTAAGGAAAAGGCGTAAAAAATATCGATTTTAGAGCAAAAGCCTCGTCTCCAATGATGACATCAGGGGGAGGCTCATTTTGTCCTGGGAGTTTTGTTGGTCCAGGTACATTCGTTGTATCTGCTTCAAATCTTCTTCCCATGTTGGAAACTTCAAAAATTCCTCCACTATTTTGTTGTTCTTACCTTAATGTAATGGCTAGACGCTCTTCAGATCAAATAGTTATTCAATAATTCGTGTTTAATTCTTCAAATATCATTTTGTATAAGGTGCAAAAGTTCATCAAAAGAAGCAATTATCATTTTAAAATAGAATCGTTTCTCGTCTTTTCGTAATTATGTCAATAATGAGTGAAATTCATTACATATATTCTTGTCTTTCTTGTTTAATTTCATGGACCCATTTTCTAGTTTTTCTAAGGTTAGATACCTACTATAGTAAACTCGCTAATATTTAGGTATTAATAAAAATAGATTCACCTCAAATTTCACTGCAAAACAATAATGCTTCTTCTTCATCCGATGATGTATACTTTTTTTTTCGTATAGCAAAGATTCTATTCATTTTTATTTTACATTGAAAATGCTAAGTAAATGGTGCGAGTATATTTGAATACGCGTTGGTGTGAGGCTTCATCCGGAATCCGCCATGAAGTTCGCTGCAGACTCTTTATCACGTATCCGCTGCGATCTCTTCGCGATGGTTTGGGGTAGCCTTTAGGATTTCCAAATCGTGGAACTAATGTAAAGATGTGCGCCCACAAGGGGGGTAGGGAGCACGTCCCCCCTGTTTTGTGTAAAATCTTCAGTAATTGTCCCACTTGGGAAAATTTGCAGTGATTGGCCCCCCTGAGAAAATTTCTGCTGGCGCCTATGAGTGTAAAGTGTAGGTCATTCGTTTTTCATTAGTGTGAAGGAGTTTGGTTCCGGAGAAAGAAATGCAATATTCAAAGTAATACAATAGTTACTTTAATAATGGACATTTTTATTCATCATATATTTTAATGCAACAGTAAATTATTATCAAATGTGTAATCAGAATCACAATAAATACTACGAGAAGTATCTCCTCTATTAGCCTGTGTGGAATATCTAAACATTTTTAACCCAAAATTTATTCACGAATTTAAAACCTTACCTCCCTTTCGGTCGGACCAGCGACTGAGCGCTTCCGCGCTAGTCACATCATGTTAAATGCCATTAAGCCTTTTGGGCTATAATCTATCTCTTACAAAATTTCATCCAGATCCGTGTAACCATTTAGGCATGACTAAATAACAAACGTCCACATTTTGTCATTTCCAATATTATTAGGAATATAATATTAGTAGGGACTTAAATACTAAACATTTTGGTAAATATTTTTTTTTCGACAATGAAGCTACAGAAATGTGGATAAATGTGGATATTTTTTGAAAATTACGTCAACTAAATGTCTAGCTATTCATCGCATTTTGACCAACACGCTCAAGCATAACAGATTCAATTTTGGCTTATTTTACTTCGGATATTTTCTTCTTAGTAAATCAAATAATTGTGCCACTTTCTTGAAAATGCATAACGATACTCCAGCTTAGACAATATTTTATTTTATTTTTCGCGAACGAGGTCTGTAAATTAAGTGATGAGACTGATGTTCATTAATTTTTTATTCAAATATAATTACAATTATTATATTGTGTCCCTCAAAATAACTTTCTTCTGAGCCACATAGCGCTGGAGACGGTTCTTCCACTACTCATAACAGTTCGGAAACTCCAATACTGGAACAGCGTTCAGCTGGTCAGTTAAATCCGGTTTGGATGTTTCCAGTAAGGTGATTTTTCATCTTCGGGAAGAGAAAAAAGTCACAAGGACTCAAGTCAGGTAAACAAGGAGGCGTAGGAGCCACGTGAATGTTTATATTGGCGAAAAACTCGTTTATTGACATTGCTGTGTGACAAGGAGCATTATCGTGATGCAATACCCAGTTTTCTTGATCTGATGAACAGTGTTCCGAGTCAAATTTCATCTTCAATCTACTCTCTCCCTTCAGAAGATGCCTTAAACCTGGGCTCTGCTGAAGGTCACCAAGAGTTCCCGTTGCACTGTGTCCTCGTCTGAAGCAAATGCTGATAGCATACCGTTGCACGAAATTGACATGTCCCCTGTCTCCCCTGCAAGCTCGGCTAATCCAGTGTTGCCAGATCGAACGCTCGTCGCCAGACTCATCACTTAATTTACAGGCCTCGTCTAGTTCACGGACGTAGTTTAACCAAGATGTATTCACACGTATGCACCAAACAGAATGATGCGTAATGTGGGCGCGTATCTTATGGCCCTACCACACGCGCAAGCCTCACCACAGTTTTACATGCGCAGGTAAGACTGTGTTGAAGCTTGAACACGAACGTGGCTCCAACACGGCACAGTTGAGAACGCGCAAGCCGCATTCTTGTCAAAATCGTCGTCGTGGAAACTATAATCAAATTCCAGCGAATAACCAAATGAAAATGGTATTCACCATTTTGGATTGGTATTTACCGATCCATTCAAGCGAGTGTGGTAATCAGTTTGGTTATAAGATCCGTTACGTCATGAATCAGCTGATATATGTCATAGTTATCACCGCAAAATTGTGGTATTTACCCAACTCAGGAGTAGTTTTATATTTCCGGTTATTATTTGAAATGTGACAAGATAGAATTTTGCCGGGTATTGGATATTTTTTTTGTACTACAGCTTAATTTTTTTGAAATTTGATACAAGCTGACTTCAGTTTTAGCAAAAATTAGAGCACCTTATTGGCTATAGGTAATCATTACTGTTGTTGGGGACACTTGAAATCTAGGTCCTATGCTTAACAAAGTATCCTGTGTAGCCATAAACCACAAGAATATTAAAATATGGCCATATAAACTCACTGGATGATGTCCACTTGAATGCGGTTTTGCTAATGTCTTTTTTCATCGCTTTTTCCTATCATTTCTGCTAAATAAATAAATGTTTTCTTTGGCATGCGGAAAAGTTTAGATAATTGAAAGTTATAACAGCTACAAAGCCATGGTTTCATCATTAAAAAAAAATTTCTGAAAAAAAATGTCTCCCATTAATATTATGAAAGGTTTCTTTTTTAAACTTTCCATACACCGTTGTAGGCGAAAAAGCACCGATGATTAAGTGATAATAACAATAATCAGAAATTATATACGAGCTTTACTAAAATAAACAACTTGCAACAAAACCGCGGTTAAAACCAACACGTTCAAGCGATTCGAGTAAGTGCCGTCATCAACCCGTATGTCATCTTGAACCATATTATAACCGCGGTACATAACAGAAATTTTGGTTATTCGCTTGGATTTGATTTATGTTTCCCAATGAGGAACTATTTCTTCTGTTGTTATATTTTTAGGTTTGGTTAATGAAGAAAAATACACAACTAAAGTCTAAACGTAAACGATCGAAGCGGATCAAGAAATGGCTGTTGAATAGAAAAATTCATTCACATATAAATCTACTGAAGGATTTAAAAGTTGATTGAAACGACTGGCAAAATTATTTACGGATGGGTGAAAATGCCTATAGTGAATTATTACGCTTGGGTACGCCTTTCATTCAACGTCAAAATACGGTTATGCGTGAGAGTGTTTCACCTCACGGAAGGCTGACCGCTACTGTCTACTGGAAGATCAAACCAAGATTTGAGAAAGGTTCCGTCATACGGAGGATTGAGGTCGTGATTGACTTATTTTTTATTGTGAATGTTGAGTTTGAAAATAGTTCGCAGATTGCGAGTATGGAGAGACTGTCGCTTGAACACTGAACACCCAACTACATGCACAGGCAAGTACGCGCAGACCAGGCTTGCGCAGACAAAACTTCTTACAAATCAAAACTCGCGCAAGCCACGCGAGATTTGCGCAAGAAAACGGAACGCCAACCACACGCACGGTGTTCGATGTACAAACCGGCCTGCGCAGGTAAAACTGTGCGCTTGTGGTAGGCCCATTAAGCCTCTCAATAACGCTCATTCATTCAAAATACCCTGTAATTGTCGACTTACGGCAGAGTTTCTAAAAATCAAATGATCTGACAACTTTTTGCCAAAAATCCAGTTACCTTCTTCCAGCCGTTTTCTTATAAGCATAACGGTAAACCGAGATGTGAACCGTAAACACGAGTAATGAGACTGTTTTAAATGAATTTTATTTTGCCCAGATGAGGTTTTTTAATAGAAATAAATAAGTGTGCCGGTCTGTACAGTTATACTCGACTGTCCGGCATTTATGTAAAACATATTGGATGCGCGAAAAGCAAATGGAATGCAAAAAAGAATTGATACTGTTAGAATATGGATTCTCTCGAAGCTGCCAAAGCAATTATAAATTATGTTATAGTACCGTTGATTTGGCTATAAAGATAAGACAATTTCTTAGTAGAACGTTATGAAGGAGTCTGAAACCTGTCATAAGAAAATGATGCTCGTAAGCCTAATTTGGCTTCCTGTGAATTATAGCTTCAAATTGACATTGGATTCGCAATCTTGGTATTCGATTTATCCAAAAAGTTTTCTGAAAGTCTTTGCTGGTACATTTTATAATAAATAATTCCTATACTGTACCTTGAGAGCCGGACTTAGGACTAAATAGGATCCTGATTTGGTTTTAGTTGCCTAAAGGACGTATTATAAGCATGGTTGGTTTGGGATTCCTGACAGAATAATTTTTCCCTACTTCCTGTGCCAAAACTGGCGAGGACGTATTGCAATTACAAAAAAAATCAAAATTGAGATGTTTTGTTTTTTGGTTGTTATATGACATGTACATCACGAAAAACCATGTCACTCATTTCCGTCGGTCTGTTGGTCTGTCCGCTAATTTTATAACCGCCTGTAACTTGAGAAGTACCTTTCGGATTTTGATGAAATTTTAGGTTACTACTATACCAAGGATGAGAAAGCTTTGCAAAGGCACAGAAACACGAAACAAATAAAAATCACTTAAACTTCGTTTTTTGACGTCTCAGAGGCTCTTGATCATTTTCGGAAAAAACTTTGTAAGGGTTGAAACTTAGGAGTTGGGGGGTAGGGGTTGTAAATGAACATCTTTAGTGTTAGTCGAAGACATTATATCATTGAGAAGCTTCTAATCCCGGTAACAACGGGGAAATTAAATGAAAGTCCGATCTATAATTCGAAATAACTCGACGTGGAGGCCACTGCCGACTGTGCAATGGGTGACAAACTTCAACTGATCTGCGGTGGTGTAGTCACTGACACGCCGCTACAGGGGAAATACTTATATATTTTAGCAATATTAGGATAGTGTCGTAGTATTTACCACTTTAGCATTCTGCGGCGCTTTTGTAAATGATGACTTAACTGGCTATCTACACATATTTTTTTTTTTCGGAATTTTATGATTTAATTAACATACAATAGACACGGACTGACAAACCGACTTAAACGAGGAACACGGACTTGTGTGATGCTGCAACAGAAAACTTGTGAACCGAAGTTCTAATATTATCGCGAGTTTAATACTTTCGTCGTTTAGGTAGTCGTCGATTTTGAAAATTGCTCAGAGGCGGCGGAAATAAAATCGCTGGAGCATACTCTTAAAACGTTTCAGAGATTCCTGCTCATTTTCGAACATTTTTTGGAGGGGATGAAAATTGTAGGTTTGAAGCTGAATGCGGTAAATAATTGTAAATTGTTGAACATTTGGTGTCAGTGAAAGACTTTCTGTTCATGTTCCTTGAAACCTCCAATGAAGGCATTATGAAGTATAGAGTCAATCTACTTGACTTGATATGAGGAGTTTCAAAATGAGGAATCGCATGATACTCCATTCAATTTAGAAAATGTTCCAAGATAGCGACCAGCCATTATCTTTCAATTTTGAACTGTTATTTTTACTTTAAAATACAGGGTGTCCTAAAAGTGGGGACTATCAGACTATTCAGACATAACTACGTTTGTAATAACAAAGCTGTGTTGAAACAACAGCGAAAAAGTAAAACAAAATGAAAAAGTACTCACCGTTCATCGAAAAGAAATTTCAAGGGCAGCTGTCACTTGTATTGTTCAAATTCCTCTGGATAGATTCAAAGACGCATATATAATACATATGTGCTCTACCTATCCAATCATTAGTGTAGGCTTTTAGAATGGTCTGCCTTTCCCGAATGAATACAGCAGAGTCCTAAATTCGTTCACCGTAAGTTAAAAACTCCGATATTGCGATATGAGCATCTCATTTTTGTTTTGTTTTTTAGAACCGATGTCTAAAGGTTTTGCTTTCCAACGCGGCCAACCCCTGGATTGAGTACTGTTTCGCATCGAACGTGTTCACGTTTGATTGGTTTTGTTTATTTTTGGTGTATATGTTACTAGAACATTTTTCCACGATCTAAACGCCTTGTAAAAGAAAGTCTCAACTTTGAGCACACCATGTAAGTTATGGTATCCTTAAAGCATTAACACCATCTAAGTCCCTACGAGTATAACACCGTCCCATACTCGTGAGACAGGATGTGATGTTTGCATTTTTACCCGAGACTACTGATTTCTGGAAAATTCGTAAGTGTAATCTTATAATATAAAAAGGGTCTTTGAGCATTCTCTGAACTCATTTCGTTACTTGTTCTTCTGTTCTCAACTGTTGCTGATGTCTCAATAAAAGTTAGTCTACAAAAGTTACTGAAGTATTTCTCTAATATCATTTGGCGATTATAAGAGAAATAGGAACGCGAGTGATAATTCCTCAGTGCAATCGATCACCCACGATCCACACGTATTTAATTTGTATAGTCATGCTTCAATTTCGCCTTCCCATATATCAGCTGGCTATTTTGACCCGTTCAAAAAATCAGTCGAGACGCTCATTCTGAAAAGCACCGTATTGAAAACGTACTGTTCTCCATATCTGTTATATTGTATTCCTTTTACAAGGTCAACTACGGGTCAAACTTTCACTACTTTACGACGAAGGAAAACAATCGCCGCTGTCATGTAGGTATCTGTAACGGTGATGTCACTTTAATTAACGATATGTTTTTGTTATGTAACGGCTACCTAGATGCCGAGCTAGCTCAGCTTCTATGAATAACCGTTTTGTTTCTCGCTAGAAAGAAAGTATACAAATTCCAAATAGTAGGATCACTTCGCTGTGCAAAATTTGGCGACTCGATGTTTTTCTTACATAGTACGTTTGCTGGATACCCTTGCGGATAAATCAAGAGGTTGCCGAAGCGGTGAACTGACACAAACTTGTTTAAACATTTTTTAACCAAATCTCAAAAACTTGTTTTTTTTCGCTCCGGTCGTAGATTTTTGGATCTTTCTGCACGAAAAATTTCCTTAGTTATAATACTACAATACTAAAGTTGAGCGTTTTTACTTACTACGCCACTGGGCGAAGGAGTATTATAATCGCCAAAAAAAATCGAAAATGGGATTCTGTTTTTTTATGTTATATGACATATACATCACGAACAATCATATCACATATCACTCATTTCCGTCGATCGGTCCGCAGATCCTTGGCCCCTCTATAGCTTGGAGGTACTGCTCGGATTTGGATGAAATTCTTGCACAAGGCCAATGAGAAAAAGCTTTGTAGTTTTTGAAAATCGATCCAAGGGCGGTGGAGGTAGAGGTCAAAAACGAATAAATAAAAATCGCATGAACGTCGTTTTTGACGTTTTAGAGGTTCTTGATAATTTTTTAGAAGGTTTTACGGATAAAAAATTATAAGGTGGGGGTTTGTAGGAGGTCGTAGTACTAGTGGTAGGCAGATAAAGACTGGCAACTAGGCCCTTTTTGCCGTCTCCTTTTAATAGATATAATTAACCAGCATCCATGAACGTCATATAGACAACACACAATACAACATCCAAGTTCGGAATTAACTTCCGAGGCGGAGATTCGAGCACGGGGAACGCGCAAGGTTGCCAGATGGACTGTAATTACCGGTAGGGTAGGAAAATAAAATCTATGGACTAATTTTATGGGCCTGTTTGACTGACTTTATCCGTGTGATTTCTCTGTTGTACGCGTTCGTAAACAATTTTTCCCAGTTCAACTTGTACTGAACTTAATCCTTTATGGAGCAAGTGCTGAGTGAATCAAGTAGGTTGTCTTTATTGTAATTCTTGCATAGCCATTAAGGATAATTAATATTATTTCATTAGTAGAACTGCACGTGCGAAAGGCAGTAATAACTATTTCAATATTTTTTTGCTTATTTGCTAAAATGCTTTAAATTGTAAAATGTATATGTTTATGTTGCTCAAATTTGACTAATTTTTATCTCGTATAGTTTCCAGTAACGATGAATTATCTACTTTTCATCTAGTTTTAACAGATTTGATTCAATATCGCATTACAAACGGTGTTACAACTGATCAGAAACAGAGTCAATGGTATAAATATTAATTATTCAACTAATTTATTGTTGCAACAAAAGCCATATTTTTGATTAGCCGATCAATCGACTTCGGCCAAAAGTTATGGATAAAAAATTGACCCTCGGTCGGACCCTAGTCAGATGTGCAGCTGAAGCTCACCAAAGGTTAAGTTATTGCCTGTTTCAAATCCAATGGTTGATCAACCCTCAATCTGCAGTCAGCCCTCAAGGGGACTCCAAAGATTTCCGCGAGTGACCTTACTTCTTGTTAGTCTGTAGACTTTAGTCGGAAACGGACACTTTTCTGTATTTTTATGTCCTTTGCTGATGGCCAAATAAAAGTGTAATAAAATACAGTTTTATTGAGCTTTGAATTAATGGAGAAGGCCATAGATATGTAATAAATTAGAAAATATGGTTGTGCAATTTGAGGACACAGAAAAAGTGTCTACCAGCTACCTTCACCTAACCAATTCATCAAATTCCTTTTCATTGTTCATATTTCAAAAATGCGAATCATATGCATCACAGCTTGATTTACAACATATTTTGAATCCGTATTTGTTTATACCGAAGCAGCCTAAATACCGGAGCACCGTGGCTTAAAGACACTGTAAGTTTGATTTTTGAACTGCTTATGACTAATATAACTGAGAACAGCCATTTCGAATAAAAATGATGATGATAAAATTTAAATCATAAAATGCTTAAAAACGCTTTTGTGGGCCAAAAATACCTATTTACTAGACATTTTTGGACAAACCTCAGAAGCATAGGGCATACTATCTAGATGCAAGCCCAAGAAATTAGCTTGCGTGCCAATAGATATTCTTGCGACATTGAAAGTTATATTTAAAGCCATTGGTTTGGACAACTGATGCTCTTTCAGAATTCAAGTGGAGCTGATTGCTGCTGAACGTCACACTTATTCGATATCACCTCTGCCATTAACTATAGACTGAATAGCACGGGTCCTAGAATAAAGCCTTGAGTGACGCCTGATCATACGTCCAACTTAATAGGCCACTTCAGGCCACTATCGAAACTCACAAATTGAGACCTATTCTCTTGTTCAGTGTGAGGAGGTTATGCGGAGAAAATTACTTCTTGGCCCGAAACAAATTGCGTGGTAGATGCTCGATTTTTTAGGGGTCCCATGACCTCTGTTTTCTACATTACAAAAATGCCTGAACCAGAAATAGTCTAATCATATTAGCAAATTTTTGGTTTTATTCATCATGCAAATTGTTCAAGAGGGTATTTAAAACATTTTCGCATAAAATAGGTACACCAATTTATGTGGGAAAACTTTTTATTCGACAACAAAGAATGACGAAATGTGACACATCCGCTTTGTTTTAAAATGTGTGAAGGGTGCGCCATCTTTTATGTAGGTATGTAAACATGAAATAACTTTGAAAACGAAAAACTGATTTCTATATATCGGGTATTTTTATTAAATATGGTTCTTTACAATTTATTGGGACTAGTTTTTGAACACAACATCTATCAAGTGGCCACTTTTATTGACCAAAACAAAATGTTCCATTTTGCTGCGTTTTCCATTACTTTTTCGAGCATTTCTGGTGGTATAGCGGCGATTGCGGAGCGAATGTTTGCCTTGAGTTCTTCAGTGGTCTGGGGCTAGCTGGCGTATACTTGACTTTTCAAATAACCCCACAAGAAGAAGTCCGGTGGGATTGAATCTGGAGACCTGGGTGGCCAGTCAATGTCACCTCTTTTTGACATCAGACGTCCAGGAATTTTCGTTGCAGAAACTGGATTGTTTCATTTGCATTGTGGCATGGCGCGCCGTCTTGTTGAAACCAGTAACCATCAAGACTTTTTTATGCATTTGTGGGCAGACATAATGAGCCAACATCCACCGATACCGATTTCCATCGACTGTTTCGTTTTCGTTGAGCAAAAATGGAAGACGATGGATTTGGCGCAAACGCCGACCCAAACAGTCACTTTCCGGTCATGCAACGGCATTTCGTGGATCTCTTGTGGATTTTCCGTCCCCCAAATGCGGCAGTTTTGCTTATTAACGCCGCCAGAGAGCGTGAAATGGGCCTCGTCGGTCATCACAATTTGCTTCCAAAAATCAGGTTCAGCATCAACCATGCGAGCGACTTTTTGGGCGTATTTTAAGCGACGTGGATGGTCAGTTGGCAATATTGTTTGTGTTAACTGCACCTTATAAGGAAACAAATGCAAATCATCCTTCAAAATGCGCCGCAACGTGATTCCACTGATGCCAAAATGCTGAGCGCGGTGACGATACGACACTTTTGGGTTCTGGGTAACGCTGTCTCTGACCGCTTCTACCAATTCATTGGAACGTCTTGGTCGTTGATCAACGGTATGTTGACGATCTCCCACTGTCCCGTACTCAAGAAAATTCGAAACCAAACGACGGATAGTGTTGTCAGACAGTGCCTGTTTGCCACGATATTTTCGACGTTATGCACGTTGCGTTAACACAACTGAACGACGATTTTCAATGTACATTGTGACTATTTCCACGCGTTGTTTCGGTGTAAAGCGATTCATGACTAACATTGTAGTAAATTGACGTTACAGAAACACGTATAACCAAATCGCTCGGTTTGGTAAATATCAAAGGCATTCGATGTTTAAATACCGACATAAAAGATGGCGCACCTGGTATAATAACGTATGTTTTCGAATCTGTTCAGTTACTTACAAATACGAAATGTTTGAATTTGTTTAGGAGAAAAAAAATAAACCTTCGTTTTTCGCATAAAAATAACAATTATCTTTCGGAATGGCTTGTGTTTCATGTTGGCAAGGCAAGCTCGTGTATTTTGCTATCAAATGCGCTTTGAACGAACTCTATATATTCCTCAATTAACTAGTAGTGACGGCCGGAAGACACGCATTTTGGGATAAACAATTACAAATTGTCAAAAACTACTTGACCAACTGACTCCAATTTTGTTATGGTTAATTAGAAGTGAGATGCCTGCGTGAAATTGTCGCATTAGCAACAAGTGTCAAAATCTGCATTTTGCTTCTGTTTTCGGCTATAACTGTTTTACTGTTAGTGGGATCTATTTACGTGTGGTTTCATTCTGTAGGACTCATAAATACCTGAAAATCTGAAGAGTTTTTTCGTCCCCGCCAACCCTTTCGATTGAATCGCAAAAAACACGTTTTCTCATTCTTTGTTGTCGAATAAAAAGTTTTCAAACAAATATTGGTTTACCCATTTTATTCGCCCATGTTTTAAATACCCCCTCGAACAACTTCCATCAATAAAACCAGACTACAATGATTTCGCAAACCAGGGGTATTTTCTTCTAATATGATTTGACTAAAATTCGTATTTTTGTCATTATTTTATGAAGCGGTCAAACGATGATGATTTCAAAGTTTTCTTACATCTGAATTAGGTCTTGAATGTAAGTACTATTATATCTGTTCCATACATTCTGTCAGTATTTTTAACGTAACATTCAATGGAGTTGGTAGCGCTGAGAATAAGCTTAAATTATGTAATTTATTTGTTTCTTGCATTAAGCACCTTAGTCTTTGTTACCATTTTGTTTTGCGGGCTCACGTCTGTCATGCTATTTTCCGACTTAGGTGTACTGGTATTTACTTCAAATATGCTGAGAATGAATACTGTGTGCGAGGGCAGTTTTCTGTAACAACGATGAGCTAGAATCATGTACAAAATTGCCATTTAGCGTGATCGCTCGTCATGCTTTGGGAAAGGGGGTTTCAAGGGGCAGTCCTGATGCTGACCTCAAAAAAGCAGTTTTGTTCACCTGTTTCAAAGCATTAGATTCCGACCTAGCGAATAAACCTAAAAAGGTTTCCCAGACCTCTAATTAATCGTTTTGAAAAGACTTTTTGTATTTGGAAATATCCCTATTTAGGGGTTGAAATTACCCAAATTCAATGACTGAAGTTTGGCATATTTCCCAAATTTTATGCTTCCCTAGATTATTTCGTATAAATCATTTTTTTTTTCTTGATAAAAACCACCCCTGTGCGACCCACCCAAAAGGGCTGCATATATAGGAAAAGCCTTCTAAGTAGTTCAACCAGATTTCGAGATAATTTTTAGGTATTACCAAACGTTCAACAAGTTTACTAGTTCGAAACCAACCCTAAGTGCCTGAAAAGGGGTAAAAAAGGTGAAAATATAGGTAAAAGCCAAAACAAGTTTAAAAAGCTGGAACCTAAAAGTTTCTGCTTTTTTTGCTGTTTCTAATTGTATTTCCCCCATTTTCAAGCACTTAAGGACAGTTCCGCCTGCTAAAACTGCTGATATATAATATAAAAACCTGGACCAACAAAAAAAAATTATATTTTTCACTGTTTTCAAATGTGTTTTCACCCCTTTCACCCACTTAAACTATATCTAAATCTGGCGGAACTCAAAAGTTACAGCGTTTTTTATGTTTTTACCTGTTTTTTTCACCCTTTTCATCCTGTTTGAAGCACGCACGGCTAGTTCCGGACGGCCAAACTGTATGCGCATTCGTTTTTTATCCAAAACAATTTATTTGAAATAATCCCAGAAATAAAGGGGAAATCAAATTCGGAAATGTGTCGAACTTCAGTGGGCTCATTTGAACTTCTAAATTTTCAAATATTTAAAAAAATGTCGACAAGTTGATTGACTTTACACTTCCTACGCCTTCGTTTGAGGTTTCAAAGAAAAGCGATTAGTCAAGTCGTTTCAAAAGGCGGAATCGAATCTTGACTAGGTAGGATCGCTTAGGCCCGTATCGTCAGTCGTCCATACAATTGTAGGGCGCCTTTATGGCCTCCTTGATTGTCATAGTTTTCTACTTCTCCGTGTCAGCGCTCTATTTTGAGGTTATGTCACAAACATCTATTTGCATCAAATTGTGCTTGCTTTTGAGTTATATCATGTTTTATCAGCCTGAAATTTCCTACAATTTAAAAAGAAAACATATCTTTACAATAGGAGAGCGCTGACGCTGACACGGGACAAGTGTAATCTAGAAATTTTTGAAGGACAGAAAGGAGTATGACAATCAAGGAGGCCATAAGCACGCCCTACAATTGTAGGGACGGCTGACGATACTGGCCTTAGGTACGATAAATATTCGACCTCTGCATATCAAACCATATAAACATATTTCTGTTTCCATAACAAATGTAGAGAAAGCATGTGTGATTCCTTATACCTAACAGGTGCACAATATTACCGGGCTCAGCAGCTTCTTAATAATAGGTATTTCACTGACACCAAACATGCAATAATTAACAACCATTTACCGCATTATTCAACCTCTCCAAACAATGTCTTAAAATGAACAGGGATCTCTGATACGTTGCAACACTAGGTTCCAGCAATTTTTTTTATGTTTTTGTCCGTAGTTCCGCCGCTACTGAATCATTTGTCAAAATCTCGACTACTTAAAACTAAAGTTAAGTATTGAACTCGCGATAATATTCGAACTTCAGTTCACAATTCTTCAGTTGCTTAAAGATATCTGCATCACGCAAGTTCGTGTTTCTCATTTATGTCGGTTTGTCATTCCGTTTATGTTGTATATCAATGCTTAATAAGTACTAACTCAATCTACTTGACCAAATACTCATAGAACCATCATATACCGAATAACACAAATTAGAGTGTAGGCGGAATGGGTGGATACGTTTTAGGATCATACAATTCAGAAAAATATATATGTAGATACAAAAACAATGAAGTTATTTACAAAGGTATCACAGAACACTTACTATTCTTTAATTATGTAAATATTTTCCTGTGTACCTGTGTGTCCGTGTCGACATCGAGTTCGAGTTAGTTACCTATTTACCGTCGCAGTATCGCGTCGCGCACGCAACACCGATTGAAAATTATTTCGAATTGATACCGGGATCAGAAGCTTCTCAATGATAGAACGTCGTTGACTGATGCTAAATACGTTACATTTAGAACCCCCTAACGGCTACAATGCCCAATCCCCAATTTTCGTCTCACACAATTTTTTTTTGGAACATGATCAGGAGCCTCTAAAACGTGAAAAAACGAAGTTTGAGCGATTTTTATTTTCCTTTATTTTCGTTTGTAGCCTTTTCCTCCGCCCCACTAGACCAATTTTCAAAAACGATCACAATAATTCCTCGTTCAGTGGCGTAGGAAGTAATAACAACATTGCCTCTTTTTGTTTTTAATAACGATCAATTTAATATCTGGGAGACCTCTTTAGGTTTATTCTCGAGGTCGGAATCCAATGCGCAAAAACGGCGAATTTTGGGGTCGATTAACTCGTTTCCAAAGTTTCCATTCATTATATTCGCACGAGTTTGACACTCATTCAGAACGGAAAAGTGATACGAGAACGTAGACCACGAAATGTGAAAATGTAAAATGAGTAGTCGACAAGATTTCATCCCACGACTCTACCACATATTCAAGCATTTTTCAACCCAGATTCCGAACCAGTGCCGCGTTTTGTAATGCAGTATAATCGGTCCGTATTGATCCAGATCGTGCGGGTTAACCATAAATAAGAACGGATACCGGAATAATGTTACGGGAAAACTAAGATGGATGTCTGTTCGCGGGCGTGGGTTACTAGGTTTCTGTTCTAGACGGAGGTGTCATCGATACTTTCTTTGTGGTGACTATATCGAATTTAGTATCCTGAACGTGTATTTGCAACAGTATCACTAAAGTCAGGCTCATGTTGGATCGTATGAAAAATGCGCAGGGTTGTAAAGACAGCTCCACACCTTAGTAGTACTAGGGTATATGTACAATTATTTTTTTGATCGGGTCAAGTTGCAAACTGTAATTCGGGGCAATGAAATTTCTGCAAGAAGCATGGCTACTATATTTTAACGTGAAAGTGGTTGAAAATTTCAAGGGACCATTTATACGCAATTTTGGAACATTTTTTTGAACGGGATGGGGGTCGTTTCATACCTCACTTTAAAAATCCGTATGAGTACTTTATAACCCTTGGACATAGAATCACTGTCTTTCAAAGTGACGAACAGGCTGTCAAAGTTGAGCACTTTTGTACAATGCGTCGCATGTAACTCGATCATCAAAGTACTATAGTATGTATTCTATATCAATCTTCTTCTTTTTTAAAAGTGTATCCGAATATGTTATAGAATATAGAATATGGACCATAACTTTAAAAATAATTATCAGAATCTATCATTTTTTTTAAATGAAAGTCCCACGTTTTGGTGCACATTCAGATAGGCCCTTCCAGTGGAAGAAGATTAACATACAATAACATTTTGATGATTGATTGTTGAGTTATAAGCGAAATCCTCAGCTTTACCTGCCGGTGCGTAATTTTGAAAAAAATTGTTATTATACTCTAGATTTGCATACTACCCATGAGAAGCTTCAAACAGAAGTGTCCCTCATTACATTTAAAAAATGCTCCAAAATGGTGCCCAGATGCCATCTTGAAATTTTTAACTGTCACTTTTTCGTCAAAACAGTATTATAGTATTAGTACACCAATTTGATTACCCCGGATTTCAACTTGCTAATTTGACCCGTTCAAAAATTAAGTAAGGCAAGACCTCCTTGAAAAGCACTGTATGTGAGAATAAAGGTAAATTTACCCTGAATTGGGATGTTCATTCAAAAAAATACAAGGCAGCGAGACAATTTATATTCTCCAAATATGTCGTAGGCATAGGAATGGCAAAATGTACGTCTAAATCGTTTCGTTCATCAGCTAAAAGAGGTTCTAGTCAACCAGTGTCTGTATTCCTTGCGTCTAGTCTCATAGGTCTTACGTTCAATTTTGATGTGTATTATTTTATAAAAAACATATATATACACAAGCCCCATAGATGGTCATGAAGCCTTTCTTGATCTGGCACGAACATATCTCGTCAATCGCGGCATTTGCTGGGAAAAAGCTTAGCTAAAAAGTACTTTCCTTCACATAACGCCCTCACTTTGTACAAAGCTCAGGTCAGATCTAGCCTCGAGTGCTGCTCACATGTTTAGGGTGCTGCCGCCCCAAGTACATCATACATACTCAATCCTGTCCAGAGGAGGGCTATCCGACTGATCGATAACTCTTCGCTAACGGACAGTCTCGGTAGCCTTTCCCACCGACGGACCTTCGGCAATCTTGCTCTCTTCTACCGCTATGCCAACGGGCTTTTCTCCTCAGAGCTCTCCACGATGCCGCCGCGCGATGAGCCTGCCAGACAGATCCATCTGACGTCGGCCTCTCATCCGAACAGTGTCGAACTTCGTACATCCAAAACTAGGTGGTACGACCGCTCCTTTGTTCCGAGGGATCGATATTTTCCCAGTTCTACTAACCTTAGGCAGTTCAAAAATCGGATTAACAACGTTTCTTTAAGTTGCTCAGCCCCGCTGCCCTGGCATTTAGGCTTCTGCCTGCGCGGCTGCTTCGATGCAAGAAAAACCTCGGCAAACCTACAATACAAAAATTGGAGAAACGTTGGACGAAGCGTAGAGCTCAAAGGAGACTATGCTGGGAAATAAAATGATTTTTTTTCCAAAAAGTCACGGACTTACTGACCCGCCCTCGTATCACCCTCTATCTATTGAACTTACGATGTAAGAAAAACAAAGCCCAAGCTTCTATGAAAAAAATTCAGCAATTACAATTAAATTCAGACGTTGTCTTTAGAACGCGTTTTAAAATTAAGCCGGAAGCAATATTTATGGCAACAAAATGAAATTGGTTTCGTTAATGTTTCAAAATCAAGGCCTCCCATCCTGACCGGACTACGTTGTACATCCAGAACTCCAAGTCGGATTAACAGAGTGTCTTTAAACTCCTTACAACAGCCAGTGTGCCCCGGTATTTAGGCTTCTGTCTATGCAGCTGCATCGGTATAAAAAAAGGTCAAACTAAACTTGCTTTTCCTGCTTGGCATAGTAGTACTTTGTGTCAAAATCAGCGGACAGACCGAGGGAAATGAGTCACATGATTTTTCGAATTTTCTCGAAATTACAATGCTTCCTCGGCTGTTGGTGTGCGAAATAACAATGCTTACCGTAAATCGACAAAATGAGATCTAAAAATATACCTGATATATATTCTAAAATAAATAGACATCTTTTTCGTCTTCAACCTTTACGCAAGGATGCATCTGTCGCCTCCGGAAAAAATAGTAAATCGTTTTCAGAGAAAGTAAAAACGACTACGAAGACGTCGAATATACCGTTATTATAATATATGAAGTGGCAAAGAAATATCTAGGCGCTTCCTTCGTTACTAAATCATATCCGAACTGGTAAGAAACCAATTGAGTTTAAATTAATATATCCTAAAGACAGCTACTGACCAGGTACTAAATGAAAAAGATTCTCTGCAAGTGAAT
Source organism: Acanthoscelides obtectus (assembly GCA_963669975.1). Taxonomy (NCBI): domain Eukaryota; kingdom Metazoa; phylum Arthropoda; class Insecta; order Coleoptera; family Chrysomelidae; genus Acanthoscelides; species Acanthoscelides obtectus. The sequence goes on along the minus strand of CAVLJG010000003.1, from coordinate 86,056,708 downwards.
ACACAGCTGTGACGATTGTTTTCTAGTTACTAAGTAAAGCGAATTCAGATTTCTTGACAATGTTCGAAATGAAATAAATACTGTATATATATATATATATATATATATGTTCTTACTTCTCACGTCTGGCGAGGAAGTATTGTAATGACGAAAAATCTCGGTGAAAGCACTTTGTAGATTTTGAAAATCGGTCCAGTGGCTGCGAAGCTACCGGCAAGAAACGAGATAAAATAAGAATCGCTCAAGCTTCGCTGTTTGATGTTTCAGATGCTCCTGATCTTATCAGTCCTACAGCAGAACTCATTCGCGCTATTTCATTGTCTAGAAATTTAAAAAAAAATTAAAATGTTTCGATTACGTTAGAAATAAGAGCCCTAAACTCAAATCTCCGCAAGCTCAACACCCAAAGACATGTAAACGCTTGCTACGCCTGAGATACTCTTATACATAACCTGCTACACCCAACAACTTAGAACAGGCCGTATCTCACTTGATGACTCTAGCTCAATTTTAGATTAAAATTACTTTTCTGCTCTAGAGTGAAAAGTGTTGTCCGAAAACTGGGACTTGAATACCGAAAAACCTATTCATAAAGCGCTTATAACTTAATCGCCCGGGCGTACATTTCTTAATGAATTTTGCTTGTTACATTACACTCGTGAAATTAATTTTAACGCTTCTATGGTATCTTAAAATAGAAAATTAGTACAGATAAGGTTCTTGAACCGTCAAAAAAAGTCTATATTGCTACAACCGCAAATGTCACTGTACTGTATAATATTTTATCCGTTAATTGATTTTTTCACGTTAATTCATAGCGTGAACTGTCCCATAGTAACTACCGGATAAGAAACTGTTTCGATATTTGAAATAAATCCAAAATCCATATATCTAGTTTCTTTATTTTAGTGTGAACTTATCATTATACCTTGAAATCGTGGTAACTGAATTAAAGAGCTCTAAGGTACTATTCCCAATGAGGCACTTTTTATATCAAACCTTAATTCACATGATGTACCGCTTCATACAGATCATCTAAGATTGATAATGTGAAACAGCAAAAAGTGTCTTTACTTTTCTTGTAAAGTTTAATCAAAACATCCTGCTCTCCAAAACTAACAACATCCAACAAAAAACTGCCCCGATATCGAATTTCAATAGACACAGTTTCTCCCTTGAACAATTCAAAATACTTTCGATCTAACTGTATGTTAATAATGAAACTAGGACAGTAAGAAAAAACTGAAAAAACCTATTAACAAAAGATGAACTGTTAGGACATTATTAGCTTACTCGATACAAATCAGCCATGCCACTTTCTATAGTCACCATTATATTCTGGCAAAAAGAGCATCATTGAATTTAATAACGTTCAGATTACAGTTCGTTGTCACTTCTTCACCTCAGGGGTTTTTGCTAACGCTACTCTCTTCATGATCTGAATGACAACTAGGCAAAGATGGTAAAATATGAGCAAATAAAATGAATTTCGATGTATTGCATACGAACGTTGCTTATAAAATCAATTTAAATGTATTTTGGGTGGTCACTGACCTGATATTCGAATATTTATGGGGAGAGATTGGAACCTAGAGAGTCTCTAAACTAGTAAATTATTACGTCACTGATACCATGATTGGCCACGTTGCGATTTTTTCTTAATATTCAAATGGGTAATTACTGAACTCCTTTGGATAAAATTTTTACACAAGTTTACTACTATGCCAAGGACGAAATAGCTTTGTAGTTTTTGAAAATTGGCCCAGTGACGGCGGAATAAAATGCCGAAAACAGGAAAGAAAGGTAACTCAGACTTTTTAAGGGATCCTGATCATTTAGAAAAAAAAATAGGGGTAAAAAACGAGGGTGGGGGTTTGTAGGAGGGGTGGAGGAGGGTGTATCGTAATTTCATATGTCATTTTATTTCATACATCTTAGATTTCCCTACATTTGCCCTCGAACCTTAGAACGTTCAAAAAATGTTTCCGACATGTGTCCTCTGCTCTCTGGCTTTACCGGCCGCGTACGTGAGTGACCTTGCATGACTGGCGCTGTCTCGCGCTGCCGCGTCGGGAGCATCATGGGATCAGGTATTGGGGAGAGGCGACCTTGCCAGATAGACGGTACTGCGGATAAGGTAGGGAAAGAATATAGTAGTATGATCAGTAATGTTTATTTGTAAAAGAAGCTATAAAGTAATACGACAATACATACAATCAGGCTACAAATAAAGATACAATATCCGTATGTAGACTGTTCGGCGGACTTGATCTCTCTGATATACATGATCGTAACTAACTTTTTTTATCAGAGAGACTAACTTGAACATGCTGCTTTCATTCGACTGACCAAAGACAGGCAACCATGGAGCTGTTTTGTGCTTTTTTGGCAACTCATCATCATGGTATAGTCTTGGCCTCTGAGGTAACGAACGAAAGCATAGCAACTTCCCTCTATCCAAGATATAAGGTCTATGGCGCTGTCTTATTTGGATAAGGCCTAACTTATGCTGAACATGATCCTTTATGAACTGATGGCGTTGCGTGGGAAGTGAAGAGTCAACCTAATTGATACCATTTTTTTCAAATGCATGTTTTTGAACCTATCTATGAATAAACCAAGCGCAACACAATCTTCGGGTCTTGTAGGAGGAGTTTTTATCTTTTATCATTCGAAAATGATCACCAACTCGAAAACGGTCATATTCAGAAAAAAGTCAAAGTATTGATCTCAATATCAGTTTGCATTACTTGAATGATAATTGCCTGTCTGCTATCCTTGCAGATACTAATATTTTTGGCTGTAAGACTTCTCTCATTGCTATCCCAAAAATGCTCTTGCTCAATTCCTCCGAATGATAGTCCCATTTTTTTGAGGAAGATAACGCTTAAACGATGTATTTTAGAAAGGAAATACCGAGCATTTTCAATGAATTTTTTGAAAAATGTTCATTCATTGAATCTATAAATATCATTTATGTATATTTAAAAAAATAACTTTGTGAACTTGGATATTGAAAATCCACCACCGATAACGTAGTGGGGGTGGCAGCAACCCAAAAATGTGAGCAGTAGTCGAAGCTACGTCTTCTTAACCATAAATAACAGATAGCCTAGGTTTTTCCCAGCAGCTTCCGCTATTGACAAGATGTGCCACATCAAGTCTTGGGTGATCTGGACTTGTTAGTCAAGGTGCATTACTTATAGTTTTGGAAGCATTGAACTGAACCAGATTGTTGCGTTCCCAAGCAGTGGTAAGCTCCAGGTCACACGTCACAGAGGAAGTAGGTGCTAGTCTTCTTTTCTCCTCTCTTCAGCAGAGACCGCCACTTTGAGCTCCTGCATGGAGAGTGCTGTCATCAGCAAAGCTGGGGATCATATTGATCGTACAGAAAAAGAGGAGACTGATCCCTGGGGACCACCCGTGTTGGTATTGTAGGGTAAAGAGGAAAACCTGTCAGCTACGATGGATATCTTGCGGCCAAAGTTAACCGCTCATCTGTAAAGCTTCTCTGGAAGACCTTAGGATGGAAGTTTGCATAAGAGGACACCATGCCACACCTAATCTCGACGTGAGCTTCACCACACTTTGCAGACATACAAACTTGTCCTTTTCCAGACCTCGTTATTTGCTACCGCTGTCAAAAATAACGTAACGGGCAGTTCAACGGGTCGTTATTCATATCACAGGAAAACCTCTCTTTAATCCTGTACAATCATTAATAAACTGATGTATTACTACACCCAGTGATATGTTACTTTATCTGCAATTAGTACCTCATTAACCTGAAATCTCTCATTTCTTGACATAGTTCCACTATGTGGGATCAAGTCTCACTCAACTAGTAAATCTACTTTTCTCGATAACGCATTACTCTTTTTTGGCATGTCTAAGAAAGTGCCGCTATTTTAGTGGAAATAACATCCTGCCTTCGCATATCACTTAAGTGTAATGAAATTAACGATAATGCGATTATTATTTACGATGAATCAAAATTGGATAGAGTAATTTTATGAGGTGAAATTGTAGGTGAGAACGCACGTTGAATAGTTTGTGTTAAATTGTAAATTGTTGATTTCCTGTGCTGCATGTGCATGTACCTAATTGTTGCTCTTAATCTTTGCTTTGTTGCTTTAAGCCTCTTTGTGTTCCAGCAATTTTTCAACCTCAAATTCTATATTCTCAATGAAAGTTGGCATCACTTTGGTAAAAGCTGTTCTCTATGTACGGCATGATAAAAAAAATTCAACAAAGGTTTCTTCTCTACTGCCTGTTGATTTAGTTGATACCAATAGCTTTTATATCCTCATTTAAACCATTGATTAACGTATTCGACCTGGAGATGGCCAACCATATATTGTATTCCGGCATCCAAAGAGGGGCATGAAAAATACTAGCACCAAAATAAATTGTCTTTGAAAGTGGTTGGAGTCTTATCTAAATGTAAATTCCTCTAGTACAGCGAAGAAAGAGGTTGTGTTCTGTGTTCAACAGTCCTAGCCTACGTTGCCACGTACCATCGTAAACAGTATAATATTTTGGTATGTATGTAGTTTAGTGTTAACCAGTAATAAAGAGGAGTATGTCCAAAAAGAAAAGACGGAGTATTGATGAAAATTACTCATGAAAACTTATGAGAGAGGTCTATAATACATTTATAACTGTGTAGGCGTATAGTTGCCTAAACTTTTTCAGGTATTTCAAATATCGGAACTGTAAAAACTCGCCCTGTATTAAAAAGGCATCATAGCTGAGAAGTCTTTGCCAGATGTGTCAGGTTAAATTGCGTAGATTGTCACTTTGCTGATGGTTTGCTCCCGTTTTTTTTTTGCGACAAACACATGGAAATTATTGTGATTCAGTGAATGTTGTGTTTGCCTGGTGATTTTAACTGATGACCTTACACCGTTTCACATTTATTTTGAAGGTTTCTCATAAATAAATGGTCCTCAATACTCCGTCGCTTCTTTTGAGTCGAATATATTACTTTTTATTATCGTTCATTCGTTAGTTCATACAAACTACACTAGATCATATCTCCGAATATCAAAATTTTTACGATTGCAAAGAATGTATGTGGCCGCTGGCATGTTACGTAGCAACATCGGCCAGAACTGTTGAGCACGGAGCACTTTCAACCCTCTTTCATCGTTGTACTAGGAGAATTTACATGCGATTTTCTTCACCGAACTGGACGCCATTTTTGACACTGACACTGACATAGCTGATTATTATCCATGCTGTAGTTATATGTTGTAGTTTTGGTCGACAAACTAATGAGCTAAATTGGCTGAATACGATATGTGGCAATTGGTCAATTATACTCATAAAACAATTTATTTACCTTTTCTAGGCCCTGAAAAGAAAAGATGAGGAAAGCGAAAGAACAAGTTTAGTGTCAACAACTCCACCAGGCACTGAAGGCGACAGAAGTTGCTCCTCCAGCCAAGGTAAGTTACACGAAATTACATTCGAGACGTAAATTTGCAGAAATCTATTTTATCAAGTTTCGTAAATCCTTGTTTTGCAAAATGGCAGTTCATAGAACGCAGTATACACGATAGACTCGGTTATCTCCTCTACCTGCTGTAATCAACTTCAGTTTCACGTTTTATGAAATCGGTTTCTCCTATGTGAGTCGCACATGCAAAACGTACCATGTCCTCAAATCGTCTAACTTCTCATGTATCTGCAAACGCTAACACTTAAAAGCCCTACCTGTGGAACCTAAACGTTGGTTATCTGCCGGTAGAGAACATTGCACGACAAAATATGTCACAGTACGCGTGCTGAATGAATCCAAACAGCAAAACACAGCCATGAGAGCAAAGTGGGCAATGGAATAAATATTTGAGTACTATGATCGGTGGGGACTTACTTGTAATAAGCAGAGTGTATTGTATTTGGATGAGCACGAACGTAACCTAATTAGATTAAGTTTGCCGCGAATAGGGAGCCAACAGTCGTAACCCCCGTCCTCGATCAAATGCGATACCTTGGGCTCAATCTTGATAAAACACTAAGCACGGACGGCCACAGTAAATAAAGAATTCTTAATGCTAATCGGGCAGCGTATGCTCTATCTCCAATAGTTGGCTTCAGCTCGAATGTTTCTATAGAAGTGAAATTGAAAATAATTGAAGCATGCATGTGTCTTAAGAAGATATACAGGGTGTTCAGTTGAAAACTTCCCACCACGGATTTAACGAAAACCACCGATTAAAAGAAAAACCCGAGACACGTCAAAAGATTTGAAAAGGGGACAACTTTTTAACCAAATTCTACTTCAGCCCCTTTCACCCTTTTTATTTCAATAAGTATTCAATGTTGCCCGTTATTGACTAAACAATGATGCAGCATCATAAACATGTCGGATATCATGGCAGCTTTCGACGACGCGTTGATGAAGTTCATCCAAACTTTCAAGTTGGGGAGTGAACACAATAGATTTCAAATGGCACCATAGAAAAAGGCTTGTGGTGTCAAATCAGGAGATCTAGCAGGCCATTCTATAGGCCATCTTCGCCTTATCCATTTATCTGGAAACTCGTCGTCTAGCCATTGCCGAACCGGAAGAACATACTGAGGTGAAGCGCCGTCTTGCTGGAGATATATTTGGTTTTTAAAAAAAATTCCAACAATAAACAATGGCCCAATCACTTTGTTTCCTAAAATGCCTGGCCATACATGAATTTTTTTGGGGTACTGAGTATGCCCTTCTACAAAAGCATGAGGATTTTCATTGCTCCAATATCTAAAGTTATGCTTATTAACAAATCCATTTAGATAAAATGTGCATTCATCACTGAAGCAAATATTCTTTACATGAATGGTATTATCATTAATCGCTGCAGTCATTTCGTCGGTCTCCGCACGTACAGGCGTAAATGGCAAAAAAGTCTAAAATCGAGTTACGCCGTAACTTCACATATTTTTTGTAGTCTCTCACCTCACAAAGTGACGTAGCTGTATATCAGTTCGCTGCTCAGAAATAAAATTCTTAAAAAATTGTAAAAAGTAATAAAATTTCAAAAAATATTTTCACGTACCGGCTTTAATAGATTTACGCCTCTGGGTTAAAACTGGTTCTACATAATTTTAGTCTAACAAAAAAAACCAGCAACGTGCAGACTAAAAAATGATTATGTCATTTTCAATCTTATTTATTGCTAATGAAATACCAGTCGCAGCTACAATTTTGCGTAATGAAGTATTAGGATTTATTCCAAAATAACCAAAAACTTCAACTTGGGCGGCTTCATCCAAAACTCTCCGATGATCACGCTTTTTATTTGCAACAGATCCAGTTTGAATAAATTTACTAACAAGGTACAAAACATACCTATGCGAAGTTATCTTCCCCGTATGTCTGGCGTTAAATGTGAAAGCAGTTTGCCGAGCACATTGATTTTGGGGATCGTAAATTAGAATCATTTCCACTCTTTCGGCTAGTGTGTAAACCATTTTGGAAGTAATATCTGAATCAATAAATTAATTTTCACTATCCCAAGATTGTCACAAAGGTAACTGACAACAAATTAAATTCTTTCTTTCCTTTGGAAACAACTAAACAGGTATAACAATAAATACACTTCGCGCAGGATATCTGTGTTGATAAAAAAATGCGGAAAAAAATTCGGGTTGTTATTCGGTTGTTGCCACGCCTAATCTTCCGAATTGCTGTTTATGTTGGTAGTTTCCGTTTTGAGTTATGAACAAATTGTAGATTTGGCAAACCCTAACGGGCATCATTTTGAACACTCATTGAAATAAAAAAAAATCAAACATCAAAATAAGGGACTTTGGAAGACCTGTCAAACAAGCTATGACTCGATACCCCTTGTCATTCAAAATTTTTAAGGGAATGACCCTGCAGGGCTGAGGGTGAGAAGGGGGAAGTAGTTTTCGGTTAAAAAGTTGTACCTCTTGACAAATCTTTTGACGTGTCTGGGCGTTTTTTTTTTCTTTTAATCAGTGGTTTTCGATAAATCCGTGGTGGGCAGCTTCCCATCGGCATCGCACATACTGTGGGAGATGCTACAAAAGGACATTGTGACAACACGCCTGGATCGGTCGCACAATAAATTTCTTAAAAACACCTAGGAAGACAAATTAGTGATGCCGATTTTGACCAAAGTAGATCATCCAAGCCAGCGATGTCAAATCCAGCTTCCACAATTCAAGCATCCTGTTCACTATAGGTACACATACATTATAAATATAATAATACTTTGTAAAAAAGATTTCTCTTACGTCCCCTGTCCTCTTCCTCGTATTTCACGCTTTTCCTAAGTACATATTCTGAATGTATTCAGAAGCAATATTATTTTGCTTTTTATGTTCATACATAAGCCAAAGGTATCATATGTATCATTGTATAAAATAAAGTTGGAAAACTGAGCGACAATTAAAAAATAATACTAAAAATGTGAATTTAGTGACAGATCTGTTAAAAAAAATAACTTGTAGCATGCACTTTCATCCTGCCTACAGACAGATTTTGGAGACGAACAAATCCTCCAAGTCTGAATTCGATCTCTACTTTTGACTGTAACTTTTCTCTAAGTTGAAATTAAATCCCTTATAAGTTCATCCATCATAACGTGAAGCCCATAAATAACACAATCTAGGCCAAACCTAAAGTCATGTACATTTGTCATCTTTCTCCAGCCGACTAATTTGAAATGGCATCTAATGATCTGAGGCCCAGCAAATTCCAACGACATCGACAAAATGATGTATCTCCACCGATTCTATTGTACTAACGAGATTTCCAATAAGATACCGACAGTTTCGATGTAATCGGGATACCGCTGGTCAGATCGCTGACAAATTAGATAAATTACCTCGTGAGTATCTGCCGGTTCGTTGTTAACATTCCTTCTTTACTTCCTACTGATTGTGATTGGCAATTTTTTGAATTTTACAAACATTCCACATGTCAAAATCGGGTTGTATCTTTATAGCAGTCGCGGGTGACCCAATAATAAAGGACTGTCAGCATCAGATTAACCTGGAGCCATCCGTTAAAAAATTTCATAACAAAGCTAGCTAAGGGAATTTGCTGGAAATTATTTTATGCTTCCTATTTTATTATCATTTTCAATTTCAAAAATTCAAATGTCATTATTTTGCAAAAATAAGTAATTTGCCTACTGATTTAATAACACTATTATGTTGACTGCTCCATTTTCTCTTCTCTTTTTTTTCATTTTTCCATATTTTGTTTCGCTTAGGGTGGAGGAAGGGTTGAATGGCATTTCAGAAAAAGTAATATATCTTCTGTTTCGCTGCACCGATTTCTACGATTTTGGTTTCATTTGAATGAGCTTGTCCGCTCCTACTCAATCCGCAATCTTGTCTAATTAGTTTGTGGCTACTAGATACCGTTTTATGTACGTGTCACTGTTTTGTTGAATTCTTTAGAAAATTTCAAATACAACGGTATACTTTGTTAATATTACTCGGAAAGAGCATAAACAATCCTATAAAATGGCGAAAACCGCCGATCAATATCTTTACTCGTCATGGAGAAAAAATATGCACAAATTACAATTTTCAAGTACTACTGGATAAAAACAAAAATTCAGGCTATGAATAGTTATGTAAAATGTATCAATAAACGAAAGAAAATATAGAAAATGTTCGAAAATTGAGCAGTCAACATACGAGTAATAGAGTTACGTAGAGGAGTACGTTAATCAGGCATTTCTGAAAAATAATGACGTTTGATTTTTTTAAATTGAAAATACGACCCCTAGCGTCCATTTTAATCTTAAAAATACCAAATATTACAAAACCATGTCAAACATGCAAATGCTATCGACACCTTCGCCCATGATGAGGAAGGTAATAAATATTAACGATAATAATCATGTTAAATGATCAGTTTATCGGAAGCATCTGCTTTGTTTATATAATGTGGAATACGTGGTAGATCAAGTCCGGATTTATTATTATTGGGATCATGAAATATTCGCCTATTTTTCGGCCTGTAACATTAGAAAGTGGGATAGAACTCACTCGTCCTACCTACCTGTGCGATTCCGAAATTTTGTTTATTGTATCAAAAAGTACCCCGAAGATAATGAATCGGTATTTTCCAATGAGTTCAAACCAGGTAGAATCAACCAGTCAAGGATTTGTTTGTCTCCTTATTCTCATAGTATCTAGTGAGGATCAAAGTGCACGTAAGTCGATTCTTTGACAGTACTATCACTGTATTTTCAGTCTTATTTTTTAAGAATGCGAATATTTGCAGATAATTATGTTGTTAGACGGTGGTACTTCTTACATAATTTGCGAAGAGCTGAACAAGCTAAATGAAAATAGATGTTTCTGCCGGTAAGTATTATTATGATACAACGCTGACTCTTTGGTAGGCATTGGTAGACAAATGAGTGGAAAGTATGCACTAAAACTACGCAAATTCGGTTACAAACACTGCAAAGTAAACATATAGGCTTGGCATTTTCTAACCTATTCGAATTGGTTGATATTTTCGGAGTGCCCTAGTGACCTCAGCCGTTTGAAAAGTAGTTACTGAGTGTACCTTTCTAACGAAAGCACTAGGGGTGATTTAAAACGGACTACGGCCGTGTTTCTGGAGTTGCGACAAAATGACAGCTTCAGCACCGATGTGTGAAGACGTGTGGTGGAACGATGTGCAACGGAACTTAGGGCTGGACATACGTAAAAATGTTTGGCGAGATGTGCGGTTAGCCATCTCCTGATAGATGCCTTGCAAGACAAGTGGCTTGGCGTAAAAGCGTGAAGGATTTTAGCGGGATGAACAAGAAGATATCCAGCTTGATTTCAAATACAGAAGAACCCCGATTATCCGAAATAATGTGGACCCAAGTGCTTTCGGATAATCGAAATTTCGGATAAAACAGAAATAAATATTTAGACTCATAATGCTTTTATTGAAAAAAGTGAATGGGTGTGTTAAGTGAGTATATACCTATATAAAGTTACGTAAAATATAAACATGTGGATACAAACATACATATTTGCGAGTATTTAGTAACAAAGGAAGTAATTTTTAACTGTACACGTTTTGCATTATTCCTATTTTTGGCAGCAATATCCCTCCAACGTTTGATAAGTAGCACATCAGCTGCTGTCGCATTTTCTTGTTGTTCGACGTAAGTCAACGCCTTCTGAATGTGATATTTTGGCAGAATTTCTGTCTCTTTGTCACTAGCATCACTTAAAACTTTCTCATCGCCATTGTTACAAACAGGTTTTATTAGTTCTGTATCAGTTAATTCTTCCACCAATTCATCACCATTAATCCTCTCACCAACATCTGCTTGGATAACATTTTCACACCCTGCTATTTTTACGACGAGCTCATGTAAATGTTTAGGTTGTTATTCTCATAGTCTGCGCAAGGTTCCATTCCTTGCTTAATTATTGTCGACCAAGATTTTTGTAAAGTAGAATGCTTCTGCTATCCAATATGCCACAATCTCTTTTAAACAGTCAACGCGGTTACAACCATTATCAACTTGATCTAAAATTTGCTCTAATAACAAGCGTCTATAATTGCGTTATAAATTTTCTGAAACTCCTTGATCCATTGGCTGAATAAGTGACGTTACATTAGGAGGCAAAAACATCACTCATATTTCTCCACTTTTAAGTTGCTCCTCACTTGGGTGGCTCCGTAGCATTGTCTAATAGCAAAATACAAATATCGTTCTGTCTTGGGATTTAAATTATTGTAAAAGCAGTCCTTAACCCTTTGAGCCCCACTGGTTAGCACCAAAAACCATCTTTCAAAGCTCATTTTGCTATTTTCCTAGCGGTATCCCTGGCTAACCATAGTGTGTAACGTCTTGCCTAATGCATGCTGAACCTGTATTCAGCGGAAACAAACGAAATAAACTTATATTTGGTGCGTATTCCTGCTTCGTATAACGTCAAATGTCCAAGTAGGTTAACACCTAGTACAGGGTGAAGATTTTATAGATCAATTAGTAGTTCTTTGGTGAAAAAGTGTATAAAAATGGCTGGTAAGTACAAATAATCTGTGTATATGGCTTATTATGGTCGAATTTTGCACGCATCTGATTTCTGATTCGCAAAATATCACATTATTTACGGTGGTTTTGTGTAGTAACCACTAGGAAAGTACCCAACTTTTGTTTTTTGACAAAAGTTATTTATGTGTAACTTTGTGACAATTTTTAATGTCAACTAATATTTTCTGGTTTCATTTACGTGACCCATTCTTTTCAGCGAAAAAAAAATGGTCGATCGCTGAATTGGAAAGTATGAGCCTAGCTGATATTTATAAAATTGTAGAGGATGTAGACGAGGTACCTAGTGATAATGAGTCAGTACTAGATGATCTGGACGCTGTTATGAGTGATGAAATACCCATTACTCAAGAAAATGCTGACCTAAATAATGATCTTTTCAATCTTCGGAATATGGATGTCATTTTTGAGGACTTGATCGAAGATGAAACTGCTCTTTAGACAATGCGCAGTGGGAAAGTGACGATGATATTCCACTAGCTAGAAGAAATGATATATTTCTGCCTTGCTACTGGACCAAAGATACAGTATACATCAACCAACCAAGCAAATTTGAAGAAGAGGCTGGCCCCAATTTGCCTGATATCATTGAAACACCTACGGACGTTTTTTTTGCACCTATTTCCTGAAGACCTCACCGACCATATTGTTTTTCAAACAAACTTATATTGTGTACAGAAATTTGGCGATGGAAGAAACTTCGTTCCTACAACGAAGGATGAAATCAAAGTTTTCTTCGCTGTAAATTTGCTGATGGGTGTAAAAAGGCTACCCAGTTATAAAGATTACTGGTCGTCAGATGAAGTGCTCAGAGACTCATTTATTAGTGGCTGTATTTCCAGAGACCGTTTCGCATGGTTACTAAGTAATATTCACCTCAATGATAATTCCGTACAGCCCAAAAAGGATCAGTCACCATATGACAAACTTTATAAAGTGAGGCCACTTCTTTCCAGATTACAAGAGACATTTCTTTCTTCACTAAAGCCAAATGAGTTTCAGTCAGTAGATGAATCAATGATACGGTTCAAAGGCCGCAGCAGTATCAGACAGTACATGCCAATGAAACCTATAAAGCGCGGTTATAAGGTTTGGGTCAGAGCAGATTCCAATGGATACATGTGTGAATTTCAAATCTATACCGGCAAGGTGGATCACGCTCCAGAAAAGAAATTAGGAGAGAGAGTTGTTATAGATCTAAGTAGAAACTTGGTTGGAAAAAACTACAAGATTTACTTTGACAACTTTTTCAATTCTGTCGAGTTACAAAGACAGTTGATCAACAATAAAATATACTCCTGTGGTACCTTACGAAAGGGTAGAAAGCACTGTCCTGAATTCAAGTCAGACAAGGATATGAAACGTGGTGAAGCCGATTGGCATATTTCCAAAGATGGTTTAGTTGCCCTGAAATGGGTAGACCGGCGTAGCATACTTATGTTGGGAAATCACAATGATCCCTCTGTTTTAGATACAGCATCTAGAAAAAGAAAAGACGGCTCTCCAGAGGATATACCATGTCCCCAGATGGTTTGTGAATACAATGCCCATATGGGCTATGTGGATCGCTTTGATATGTTGAAAAGTCTCTATGAAGTTAACAGGAAAGCACATAAGTGGTGGCATAGAATTCTATTCTACTTCCTAGATGCTTGCGTTGTAAACAGTTTTATACTCTTCCAGCTAAGAAGTAACTCTAAGGGATTAACTCTGAAAAAAATTCGACTGTCTTTGGCACGAGGTCTCATTGGAGTAATAGGACCCACTAAATGAGGAAGACCATCTTTTGCACCTACTGTAAATAGATTCAAGAAGGTGGTACCCTATGAAGTACGATACTGTAAGGCTTCTCACATGCCTGAAAGATCAACATCTCTTAGATGCTCCCACTGCAGTACACTTGATAATCCACATAGAACTATATGGAAGTGTTCGACGTGTCATGTGGGATTATGCTTGAATAAAGATAGAAACTGCTTCTCACTGTTTCACAAAAGATAACTTTTTTTAATTCTTTTTTGAAAGTGTACCTTAGTTCCTGGTGGTTAGCGTTGGTGACCACGTCCTGAAGGATAGCTACACATGTTTATTTGAGAGTACTTTGTTTTAGAGGTTTATTTGTACTATTTTTAACTCATTGTTCAATAAATTTTAGGAGTTTGTGAATTTTAATTAATTTCGGGCTCAAAGGGTTAAATAGAGCGGCATCCATCCAAGCATTTTTTTTATTTTTATACCACACTGCAAGAGCGTTGGGACGGACGTGCTTAAATGCTCTTGGTTTAGCTGATTTTCCTATTATCAACAAAGGAAGTTTGTGTATACCGGAAGCATTGCTACAAGCAAGGATAGTCGCACGTTATTTACTGCGTTTGTAAGCAGAAGGTCCAGATTCTTGTTTTGAAGCTAAACTTTTCGCCGGTAACATTTTATAGTTTAGACCCGTTTCGTCGCAGTTGTAAATTTGTTCTGGATTTAAACCATACTGCTTCATTAATTCCTTGAAATGTCCTCCAAATTTTAATGCAACAATCTTACCATCAAATAACTTTTTTTCGCAATTTTTTTAATTCTCGTATACCGTGGCGTTGTTTCCATCTATGCAGCCAACCATCATTGGCTGTAAAGTTATCATGCGCAATAACTGGCAATTCGTCACTTAAGCTGACTGCCTTTTGTTTTAGAATTGGTCCGAAAATTGGAATTCCACGTTCTCGATTCTGTGTAAACCACAGATATATAAAGCATCATCCACTTTTGGTATTCCCCCTTTTTCATAGTTTTCGGTGACGGCTGCGATTATGTCAGAACACTAGACCGCTTTTCAATTTTCTCGCGTTGTTTTTTCCATTCTCAAATGGACTCACGCCCACACCCAAATCACTTGCCACGTTTTTAAGTAGATCACCTCTATCTAAACGTCTGATTACCTCAAGTTTCTATTCTATGGTAATAACAACGCGTTTACGTTTATTTCTATGCTGCTCCATCTTAGCGATTATGAACCTGACTGAAACAAACATACACGCACACATACCAGTGAATTCGGTAAACGTGCTTGGGGAATCACCGGCAGCGAATCTAATGACGCAAAAGCCGAAAAGGGAACTACCGGCGGCTATTTCGGATCATGCGCCGATTTCCCGAACAACTTCGGTTAAAACGGAGAAATTATTGTATGTGATCTGTTTCGGATTATAAACCGGATTTCGGATAATCGGGGTTCTACTGTAGTATGAGGTTGTATGAGCTTGTCGTTAAGATGCTAAGTCTAGCTAGATAAAGGTGGGTGGGAACAAGTCCCGGCATCCTGCGGCAGGGCCCATGGACTGAAAAGTGGAACTTAATTCCTGCAAAAATCTATTCATAAAGTGCACTTTACCGCCCCGTCCTCGATAAAACGCATTTCGGTGGAATTTAGTGAACCATTTTCTGGTTATTGCGTCCATTCATGAAATTAATGAAGGATAATAATGGATATATTACGCCTTTTATGGGTGTGCCTTATTATATTCTATAAACATTATGTTTGCGGGTATCGAAGCATAACACTTGGGTTTAACTGTAAATTATTTCATTACCTGGCAAAATAGCTTTCAGATATTTCAAGGCTGAAAAAAAGTTGCGTGTCATGATATCTATATTTAAAAAGAATTGGACCACTAGAATTGAATCTGTTTATAGAATGTAGTTACTTTATATCGATATCGGAGGTACTCTTATAGGGGTCAAGTAATATGAAAGGTGTAAAGATTTTCTTATATTAAATCAGGCATAGGTAGAAGCTTAAATACCAGGGCACCACGGCTGCTATGAGGGGCCTAAATATACTTGGTTAATCCAATTTTTGAATTGCCTAAAGTTAGTAGAACTGGTAAATGCCTCCTCGGGTAGATCGTTCCACAATCCCGATACCCTGGAGAGAAACGAGCGGTCGTATCGGCCAGTTCTGGATATACAAAGTTTGTCTCGATTAAGACGAGAGGCCGAAGCTCTGAGGAGCAAATCCCGTTGACACAGCAGTAGAACAGAGCTAGATCGCCGGCGGTCCGTTGATGCAAAAAGTTCCGATACTGTCCGTTAGAGAATCTGCAGCCCTCCTCCGAGCAGCATCGAGCATGCATAATGTAGCTGGGGCCGAGCATGAGAGCAGTATTCAAGACCAGGTCTTATCTCGGCCTTGTACAGAATGAAGATGTTATGTGGAGAAAAATACTTCTTAGCCTCGAAACAAATAGCCTAGCTTTTCCCTGCAGTTGCGGCTAATGAGAATCTGTGCTCGTCGCAGATCAAGTCCTCGGTCATTTGGACACCGACCAGCCGAAATGAACGGCTCTTTGGTAGAATTCAGCCAACCTTCGAAACCTAATGAGCGCTAAGCCACTTCTTGTTAGTCAAGGTAGAGCACTGTGTTTCGGGAAAGATCAGACTGTACCAAACTGTTGCGTTCCTAAGCAGTGATAATCTAAAGTTTTTTCTTCAGCGAGGAAGTCGCTGCTAGTCTTTTCTCCAGCTTATCGATAGACATGTTCTTGTGACTCTGAATTGCTGCATGTAGAGTGCTGTCATCAGCAAAGCTGTGGATCGGAAGATATTATTTATGGAGAATACAGTGATTTTATTCACTAAACAGGAGGTAAAATGTATCCGCCTTTGGCTTGACAATTTAAACTGTTTGTACATAACAGCGTTTCTTCCAAATAAAATCCTTTAAAAAACAAGCAAAACCAATAATTCCGCGTTTTTCCTATTCCGGTATATTGATATTTTTCAACCTTCGAGCTTTTTTCGATCCATTTTTCCTGTGAGCTTCGGTGACCTTAAGATCCGTCGATCTCTTCAGATTTGTTGACCTACGTCATGAGGTCCGTCGGCCTCAAATCTCGTTTATAACTCCGAGCTCATGATGTACATTGAACCTCGCAACTTCGGCTAAAGTTTCCTCTTCCGGCGTTATTACCTGGGGATAAGAAATTATTTTGAAACGGCGCTGTATCTTGACCAACCTCAATCTACCGCAATTAACCAAACGACTACCGGCCTTCCGCCTTTAACCGGCGCCTGCCTCTCTCTCTCGCACCTACATCGCATGTGTATCTCGACCTTTCACATTGACCCGCCAATCGCCTTAAGCACGCAATTTCCCCCACCTGCCGAAATCCCGTCCGATTCGGCAACGCCGCCCACGCAATCGGACGATCAGCGTCGCGAACGCAGGCCACCGCGACTCAGTACGTTTACGTTCGCGACCGCGGACCAATCAGCAACGCGCTTACGCGACGCGATCTTCATTTGTTTACGCGCGGGTGTCGGATGTGGCGGTCGGGGTGGTGATCAGTGAAAATGACAAGCACGCTGCCCAAGATTAGGGTCAAGAACAAGGGAAACCGGTTGATCATAAAGGCGGATACGTTGCCAAAGTCCAACAAGGCGGCGACATTAACTCTGACTAAACAAAAGACTTTGGTCAACAATAACAATAATTACAACAATAACAACACTATATTGAAGTATAGCAATGCAGGTGAGGGAATTGCTTGTGGTTTATCAAGTCCGTGCGAATTTATGATTGTTGATATGATTCATGCACAGGTATTCCTGACGTTTATTTACAGCAAGTGCGTCGTCAAAAATGCACCAAACTCAAGGTCATAGGATACGTTGATGTTACAAGCTAAAGATCATTGTTTTCCTTCCACTCACGTCGAGGTGATAACAGAAAATGGCAAAGATATTTTTGGTTATAAAGATTAGGGTCTTTAGGTACTAGATCTTAAGAGCAACTGTTTACTGTAATTCTGCCCTATCCACAGTCGTAAACTGCTCTTGCCTCCATCAGCTTTACCTCAAATCTATCCCAAATTGGGAGAAAAATCCGAACCTCAAATACTGCAAAGGCAATTTTTAAATACTTATACCAAGAAGCCAAGCTAATGAACTTAGGTAAGGTAGAGAATGAAATTGAATAATTCAGGAGCTGATGAGTATACAAATAGCCAAAATTTAGCTTGGGAAATATTTGATGGGTGATGGGAATTACAAAACGTCTGACAACACAATCTAGAAAACTACTTCCTCAGCATGTTAGTATAGAATTATAAGCTCCAAAAAGACACTTCTTGTAGTCCAGACCCTATTAAAAGAAAACGTACTAAATTATACGTAATTTTGCGACAAAGTGACGCCAAATTTATAAAAGGACCTGCCGAATTTATGTATACGCTCGCCAAATGTATATAAAGATCCGCTAAATCGATGTAAAGTGGCGCCAGATTCTTAAAAGAATGTACCAAATTTATGTAAGACACGCCAAAATATATATTAAAGCGCGGGAAATTTAATTAACGACCCGCCACGTTTGTTAAAAAGGTACCCGAAATTTATTTAAAAGTATGCCAAATTTATGTGAGGCTGTACCAAATTTATGGTGATTATGTGAGATAATGCCAAAATATAAAAATGCTCCAATTTATCTTGAGGCGTGCTAGATATATGTGATGATATATGTAATGGTGCACAAATAATCGTAAAGTGAGCTCAATTTTATGAGAGGACGTGTCAAATGTATCTACAGGTACGGTATACAGAGGTAGCGCCAGATTTATAAAAGAATGCGCCAAATTTATGTGGGGCGTGTCAGATGTATATTAAAACGTACAAATAAGAGCAGGCGAAATTTATTTAGTGTGTACTAAATATATGAGGCTGCGCCAAATTTATGATAGCCGTGCCCTTTTGTGAGAGTACGCCAAAATATAAAAGTGATCCAGTTTATGTTGAGGCGTGACAATTGTATCTGGTGCTGCGCCAAAATAATGTAAGACCCTCTAAATCAACATAATTTATACATATGAGATTCAACAAATTCG
Organism: Acanthoscelides obtectus; assembly: GCA_963669975.1. NCBI lineage: Eukaryota > Metazoa > Arthropoda > Insecta > Coleoptera > Chrysomelidae > Acanthoscelides > Acanthoscelides obtectus. Next base: position 86,037,792 of record CAVLJG010000003.1, on the reverse strand, counting down.
TTCGAGGAGATGAAGTTTTTGGATTTGTCTTTTCTCAGAGGCGAACGAAACATTTGAATGACCGTATAGGTGTGCACTTAAAGGTTCGGTTATTCCGTCAGAAGTTAAACATTGAAAGCTTGAACAGTGTTGAAATGAGGAAGCACCCAAGTTAGCAATAATCCTGACAATAATAATGATAAACGGCCACTAATATCAGGATCAATATCCGTTAACATATTAACATATTGCTATGTCATCATATTGCACCACAACCTTCCTCGAGACCAGTTAAGATCAAAATGCATTGTTTTGTCATTGAAGGGAAATTAGTCTCACTCTGTCTAGCAACCAGGTTAAGAGCAAGGGCAGTTGGATAATGATCAAGAAGGCGGATGCCTCGCTAGCAATTGAATAACATTTGCCTTGAAGAAACAAAAGATGCCTGTAAACAATACCAATTGCATCGAGGATTTCACTGTTTCTTATACAGAAATGCAAATAGAAATTTGGAACTTGCGATTAAAACTATCGATTGTGTCATGGAATGTATCAAGGTTGTGATTTACGTTTTAATCGTAGCTAAAATGTGACGGTTATAGATATGATTCATTCGTGTTAGTAAATATATATGGACATACGTGGTCTGAACGATAAGTCTAGTTCTTCCCAGGTTACATTCCTATACAGTATTTTGAAAGCTCCTGTAACACTCTGAGATTCTGCGAAGCAATTATTGCAATTTTAAGATGACACCACGCAAAACCAGCTTAGCCCCGGACCGCCTGGAGTGAGCATTCCCGTTCCCAAAAGGGCGCCCACCCCTCCAAAAATTTAAATGAACATGTCCCTTTTTCAATGCTCCAGAGACGTCACCCCCGTCCGCCCCGAAAACGCCAAAAATCTTCCGAAAATGCGAAAACTCACCCAGAGTTGTTGACGTACTATTCCGGTTAATTACTTTGCAATGTTTTACTAAAATGCTGCATGTGCATTGTTTATAGATCTGAAATGCGAGAAATGGAACTTCGACATCTGAAGCGCACCATGTTTGTCTTGCGGGGAAATAATTATATTATTGAACAGTTTGGTCTTTAGATGGCGAAGTAAAACATCTGTGCATTTGATATCCAAGAAAAAACCTGGATAAAAAACTCATGACCCATAAGTTAGGTTGGACAATTGCTATTAGATATTTACTTCTAATATACACAAACAAAATTAGTCACAGTCCACAGAAAAACTAGAAAGATAATTGTTTAAACATAATATGTGGTTTTATTGGCCAGATAAACGTGGCTTATAGCAAATTGGACTACTTGACTTGTCCCCAGTACACCTTGATATGTTCATTTTGCTTTCACTCCTTTGCTTTGGCTCCTTATTCAAAATCAAGTATTCCTTGGTCGCCGAGTCATTCTACTTGACGCCATTTTCTCGTAATCTAATGCATACAAGTCCGTCCAAACCTGAAACTGCGTTGTTTGTACAACCTTCGAGTAATTGTTAACGTCGCAGCCATAATCGTATTTCACCTAACATGATGTTTGTCGTAGATGCTAATTGACAAACACAACACCAACGTGTAAGATGTGTGCAATGGCTCTTTATTTTTCACTTACACCGCAAACGCGAATCGTTCGTTATCAACGCTTATCTCGTTTTGTTTGAGATAAGCGCATTCCATGAATGATATCGAAATGGCATCATTCATCTGAATCGAGATTCAGGAGTCCAGGGATGCCAGATCTAAAGAATGATGAAAGTTGAGAATTTCCTTTTCAACAACGACTAAATTTGAAAGGACAAACTTAATTTGCGGTGTAGCAGCACCGAAAATGGAAAAAATTATTTGGTACGACATTTGAAATACAGCACTGTCACTTGTTTTGTTTGTAATTACTGCTGGAAGCTTTCGTTGTTCGATTCAAAAACACGAGTTTGTTTAGTTCTTCCTAAATTTGCAACATCTGGGACTGTCTAGGTCTTCTGTTGTGTCCAACCAGACACAGTATAAACCTACGCAGCTCTAATGAAAGTGTCGAGTCTCGAATACACCAGCGGAGTATCAATAGGATCGTGAAGATGCTCATAATAAGCTCCAATTTCGGTTTTCAAAGGCGGTGTTTAGAAGAATATGAACACGTTGTGAGATCGTGTAGCGCTCCACCTGCTGCAATGCGTGTATCAAAAATGGCGCGCAATTTAAATCAGTCAGTTATACAGGGTGACTTTGAAGTTGAGTCATTAATTTTCAGATAATGATTGTAGAAGGAAGATAAACCAAAATATGTGTGTAGAAATAAAAAAAAAATAAAAAAATGTTACCTTGTTTTATAAAGTATCCTCCCGACAAGTATTTCAGTGCGGACCTGTATTTGATCGTGCGGTCTTGGAGCACCGGCATGTCCTCCCCTGTGAGGTCTTAAGTCACCTGATTCACGAGCCCGTTGTACTACATTAACAAAGGCACGAGGGGTTGGTTGCACTCGTTTGGGAAACCGATCCGCATAAATCCGTGATGCCGCGGCAGCATTTTGTAAAGACTCCCACCCCCGTAAATAAGAATCATGTCCACAAGTTCAGCATTTTCGTAAACATGTGCCATTTTTTATTTCGTTTAAGCCACGCAACAAACACCACTATTCACTCACGCGTTACCGACTGACACATTGACTGAATACAACTGAATAAAACATCGTGATAAGCGTTTCAAATTCTTTCGCTTTTTTGTTTCCAATGCGATGAACCGATAAGGCGGATTATATCCGTTGTTGCCAATCACGAGCACATAATATTATTATTGAGACAGGGCGGTACTCAAACTTCTAAAGGGCTATAACTTTGTTACTTTAATTTTACCAGAAAAATGTTAAAGGAAAAAACATTTCTTTTGATCAGATCTACTCACTGTTAAAATAAATGACTCAACTTCGAAGTCACCCTGTATATTAACTAATTCAAAGAAATGAAGCTGCCCTGTACGGACACGCTCGTTGCTGCATTCTGATTAATCTTTTTCTATGAAAAGCCCAAATAGTGCGCTAATGGTTTAGAACAAACCTACGTCTTTTTGATACCATTGCACCACAGAGATAATTATACTTGAAGTTGTGGGGAGTATAGAGTCAACCAACTTGACGCCATTTTTTACTTCAATCCCATGGCTAGATATTTGGAGTACGTTTACATCATACTACGTTCTCATGTATACGTGTTTTCCGTATATTGCTTTCATAATTCATCATAGCGTAGATATATTTTTATCTCATAATCATCATTATCTTTATCGTTACTGATTATAGTGCCTGCTGTAGCAGTAGATTACTCTCATTACCTTTGGACGTAAGAACAATGTGTAATACTGACGTAAAAAAGGAGTTTGAGTGTTAGATTTCCGTTTCTCAGTTCATTTCTAATACCTTATCTTCAATAGCGGAATTTTATGAATGCACGCTTCCATAGGTAGCAGATCGTCTGAATTGGTATGCAGCTAGAGCAGTTACAGAATTAAGAAATCCAGGCCAGAAATAAAACAGCGCAAAGCGCCATCTGTCTTATTTCTATAGATCTCATACGTTGTAGGGATATATAGGATAGATACTATGCATTTATTCCTTGTCCCAGAATCCAAAAAGTACGACACATATGCAAAGACAATTTTTTATTATCTTTTTAGACATCAAGATACATGTATTGGTTTCGTCAACGTAGACTTATAAAAATAAATAAAATGAATAAAAATGTGATGATAAACAACATAACAATTATAAACAAACAAATTCGACAGCATAATATAACAGCTAGATACAAAGAATTATTTCAACTTAGATTTAAATTGATTGATATTGGAACATTACTTAATATCATTGGGTAGCTTATTAAAAATATTTTAAGTCTCAGTATATCAGCCACATTCAAATCCCTATGCAGCCTGATAATATAAAATGTATTAATTAAGAACCTATCTATGAAAACATACACAGACATTCCATATAAAAACAATGAGGGTAGAGTTAAAATTTTAAAAATATCTACACTGAAAACCAAATCTGTGTGAAGGCTTGAGTTCAATGTCTAAGAGGGAGAAGTGTGTATAGACACAAATGCTAGAACGAGATAAATACCGGCTGGACATATGGTTTTATTTTAAGCGTACATATTTTTGTATTGTGAATTGTGTCCAATCTGTTTAGGATCGATTTCGGATAGGTCACTGTTGCTAGGCAAGGTCGTAACAACCTTTGTCCTTCAGTCGGCTCACTTTCTAGCATGTGTTGATAGATATTTCTTGCGCTTCTCTCTCGTTTACATTGAACTCAAGCCGTCAGACAAATTTGGTTTTCCCTGTATAATACTGTAAGCTGTTAACTCCAGCTATACACCCAATTGCTCTTTTTTGGCTCAAACCTGGTGGGCGTTAGTTGTATTCCTGGTATTATTGAACCATTTATATTGATGTTAAGTTCTTCGTTTTTTTTTTATGAATGTTATGAAATCTAACAAGCTAGGTTTTTTCTAAATTCAAATGTACTGCCAAACCACATCTGAATATCTACAAATAACGCGTCACATTTCCTTCTTAACACAGTATCACACTGGTTCGATATACGAGTAATAGCAGACGTATCATCACTGATGTACAAGGAAAATAGTACTGGACTCAAGATATCAATATTTTCAGTCTGTCACAATATCATTAATAAAAGTTGAAAATATTAATAGATCAAGAACAGAACCTTGAGGCACCCCTGATGAAGCCAAAATCGCATCAGGCTTATAACCGTTGCGAAGAAAACATTTTGTATGAGCTGATAAATAATAAGCAATGCATTTTCAACACTTCCTATTAACGCACCTTAACGATGTGAACTCGATGGATTAAACAATTACAACTGCAACATCAGTCTTTGTTAAATTAATAAGGTACAGTTTACAAGAATTCGGTGTCAGAACATGCCACATCCTGATGTTAAGTGTAAACGTGAGCTTCAAAAAATATAAAGAAATGCCGCCAATTTACGCAGAAAGCAACTCATTAGAATTTTAATACAAAAAGTGTATCATAGCACATATGTCATGTATGAAGTAGGCTGCTCTCTGTAATGAATCGGTTAATTACAGCGAAAATTGACAATTTATGCCTGAGAAAAACACCATAACAAACAAAATGCTGTTTACATTGTCTTCAGAGTACCGACAAGTAAACGGTACCGGAAAGTTCTATATGCTTTATAGGTATGTTTCGTAATAGCGTATGTAATAGTGGCAATTTTTTCCTTGTAATTACTGTGGTTGTCTGTGTGTTATGAATATTTTGAACACGTCCTGTCCTGTTTGATTATTCCGGCTGTAATTTTGTTGTCAACTTGTCTGTGGCAATGTCACAGTCACCGCAGTTTGAATGATACTTGAAGGTGATTTGGGGTCTATGTATCCAATGGATTCTTTATCTTCACCCAGCACGTCAATGCAAAGGTTCTCCAAGGATCGCGTTTGGCTCCAACACAGTTTCTACTACATATCGACGACCTTCTTTCGTATTCGATCAATCCGACCCACAGTTTTGCTGATGAGAACACTTTGCATGCAGGAATTTAGAAAGCCAGTCTCTGTCGGAGAGCCGGTAAACACTATCAGCGACTTCGTCTCTAACGAGTGATCTCGAGTATATCACTGGTTGGGGACGCGGTAACCTGGTACAGTTCAATGCTTCCAAAACACAATCCTGTACCTTAACTAACAAGAAGCGCCCTAGCACTCAGTCGGTTTCGATTAGGGTTGCCGGCTTTTTGCGAACCTGTCTGGCCAAATTTTTACGTATCCGGCCTGGCCGGTTCTCAGTAGGCTTTTTCGTCTACGCGGTATTCATATCGTTTCAACCGGCTAATGAATTTTACAAATATACGAGCCTCGGCTACTTCTTCCCTGTGTGCGCTTACAGAACGGTGTCGACCGATGCACTGCTGGCGGTGGCTGGTATCCCACCAATTGATTTGCTGGCTGTGGAGAAATGTTGGCTGTATGAAAAGGACATGGTTGTTTTGACTGCTACCTGAAGAAGGTAGGAAAGCGAGAGTATGCGAATTGCGTATATTGCATTGAAGAGGAGGATACTCCTAATCACCTACTTCAATATGGTAGGTGGCTTGACTACCAGACACAGCTGGAACAGACGCTCGGCAAGAGGCTCATTGCTGACAATTTTGCCACGTATATACGCGAGGGAAAATGGGTTGATATACAACCAGTAGTGAGGCGAATGATGCTGAGTAAGGTACGGGAGAACAGAAATAGACCAAGGAACCAATAGTAGGTTTCTAGTTTGATCAGTTGTACACGTGCATAGGTATAAAAGTATGTACATGTGTGTACGATAGAGAATAGACGACTAGTGCCTTCGGTAAGAAAACCTAGCGCAACGCTACCCACTATGATGAGATGCTGCAAGCATTACTGTGGTGGGGGATGTGTAGTGAATGACTGAGGGGTTTAGTGAGTATGCCATTTCTGGAGAATCTCGCACTTCAGCAGGAAGGACAGGCAGGCAGGGCCATACTGTCAAGTTTTTCTACCTGAGAGTGGCTATCAGGCTATACCTGTCAAAAAAAACTGCTCACATTATCCATGCTCGATACGTTTCAGACAAGGGTTGTCCGACTGATTGACGACTTTTTCTAACGGACAGTCTCGGGATCCTTTCGCCTTGACGCGCCGTCGGCGATTTAGCTATCTTCTACCGCTTTGCCAATGGGCTTTGCTTCTCAGAGCTGTCCTTCGCGCGATGAGCCTACCAGATAAATCCACTTGACTTTGACCTTTCATCCTAACCGTCTAGAACTTCGTACATCGAGAACTGGTCGGTACGACCGCTCCTTTATCCCTTGGACATTGAAATTGTGGAACAATCAGCCTGAAAAAGCTTTTCCGACTTCTACTAACCTTAGGCTGTTCAAAAATCGGATTAACAAAGTCACTTTAAACTTCTTATAGCCCCAGTATGTAGACGTCTGCCTACGCGGCGACAAAATCACAGTATCTCGGTATTTAGGTATCTGCAACAGCTTCAGTGTAATGATAAAATAATCTACTTGAAAAAATTGATACTTTAGGGAGCCTGGCTTAAAAACTTCATTTTTAAAACTATAAACGTTTAAATTTATATGGATTTATTCATCTCTACCCGGTTATTAAGTGATTATAGGATACTACAAGTGTCTAGGCGCTAGAAAAGTCCGATGACTCGTTCCGGTACAACAGGTACTTAAAATACCATCCTGATTCGTCATCATCGAACAGGTATTTACATTTATCATTCAAATGGACCATAGCAGACAAAAAGTCGCGATCTAACCGCAACGCAGCGCTTTTTCACGTTCCCAAGAAAGCTTAGAAGGAAGAAAGGAAAGTGAAAATTCCTGACCACGTACTTTTGTACTTTTCTTTCTTGATAAAACGCTTGTGCTACGTCAGGCGTAGAGAATCAAAGAGACAAGCGTGAAAAATCTACCATTCCTAAGGTACACTATTAAGTCCCGTATACACGAGAATAGTGGTGGTAAAGTTCCCGAATTCGGACTACTATTTTTTGTATCACAAAGAAATGGCGTCTTGTAGATTGACCGTATACTGCCTATGACTTAATTGTAGGTTTCAAAGAAAACGGATTAGTCAAGTCGTTTCACAAGGTGGAATCTAGTCGTGATAAGGTAGGTTCACTTAGGTACGATGAATCATCGACCTCTGCATATCAAATTATATAAACATATTTCTCTTTCCATGGCAGATGTAGGTAAACATGTGTGACTCATTATGTCTATTAGGTGCATAATATTACCGGGATCAGCAGCCTCTTAACAATAGAAGATCTTTCACAGACACCAAACATACAATATTCACCCTCTCCAAACAATGTTTGAAAATGAGCAGGAATCTCTGAAACGTTGTAAGACTATGTTCCAGCGATTTTTATTTTATGTCCGTAGTTCCGCCGCCACTGAATCAATTTTCAAAATCTATGACTACCTAAACCTAAACGATGTAAGTATTGGACTCATGATAATATTCGAACTTCAGTTTACAAGTCTTCTGTTGCTTAAAGATGTCTGCAGAACGCAAGTTCGTGTTTCTCATTTATGTCGGTTTGTCGTTCTTGTGTGTATTTTCTATTCAGAGAACCAGCATATGCTGAGGTTGGGCAAACTGGGCGGGTACATTTAAGGATCACAAAATTCAGAAAAATATATGGGTAGATATAAAAACAATTGAGACATCATTTACAAAAGCTTTGAAAAACGCTAAAGTGGTGTTCAGAAGCCTCTGAAACGCCATTTTTATTTTTCTCGTGTTTGGGTTTTCTCCGCCACCACTGGATCAATTTTCAAAAACCACAAAGTTTTTACATCCTTGGCATAGTAGTAACATTTTGTAAAAATTTCACCAAAATCCGAACGGTACTGCTTCTCAAGTTATAAGATTAGCGGACAGAAATGAGTGATATGGCTTACATGTCATATAACATCCAAAAAACGTAAAATCTCATTTTCAAAATTTTTCGCAATTACAGTACTTCCTCGCCAAGTGGCGTATGAAGTAAAAGTATGTCTCAAAAGCATCTAAGATTTAGTTTGAGATGTTGAGCATATTATGCCTTTTATGAATTACTCGAAAGTTGTTATTAAAAAAATAATTTCCAAAACACTCATACATGGAGTAATTCGACACTCTATTTGATGAGTTTTAGTGAAAAAGGCTGCGGTTACCTAAATATACATTTTTTTTTCATTATAATGCTAAACTTCCTGAACTGCCACATAAATATCGTTATAAGTTTTTCGTTTGGATTCTGTAATGCAAGCAGATCAGATAAATAGTTCTTACAAACAGCCTCAAAAAATGACGTATTATCTTCCAAACTTAAAATTCGATTACAACAAAACTTAAAAGGTTTTGGAATTTAGCTTTATTTAGTTAAGTGGTTTATTGCCTTTCCAATTCCAATAAGTTAACGAACTATTTTGCGTCCACTTGATGAGAATAATGAAGTTGCAAAGCAATAAACAGAAAGGCATACATCTTTGTTAGTTTATTTAAATGCAATTGTCTACACGTACATAGTGGTGTAGTTTACATAGACTTAAATTTTTATATGTACACCGCACAATTTTATGATTTTATAAGGAAGAAACGAAAGGAATATATACAGGGAGTCCCAAAATTGAAGAATAATCCTGCAACTGTAGATAAGTTTTGTCATGGCCTACTATACACGTATGGTAAAATTTTGTTTCAGTGGAAGTCTTATAGTTTTCAAGATTTTCGGCATTCATTTGTTTGTTAAACTGTCATATTCAGATTATTCCGTGCCATTTCTTCAAATATGTATTTACTTTTTGGTACCGCTTTGTTTTAAAACACTCAGAATTAAGCATTTTATTTCATTCAGGAGGCGAAAAGCCCACATGGAAGTCATGCCAAAGTAGTCTAAATTTACATTAAAATCACTTCACACGTCTGACTTTGCACCCTGTAGCGTGTGAGGATCAAGTACGATCACTGTGCCAGTTATTCGAAAGAGTTGGCCAACCATCCTCTCACTCTACATGATATCAAATTCAGACGTGGGAAAGGATTTTAATAAAAATTTAGACTTTGGCATGACTTTGTCTGTTTTTCGCCACCTCAAGAAAAAATCATATTAGACGAAATAAACTGCTCAATCCTGAGTATTTTCATACAAACCTGGTCCAAAAAAGTAAATATTTGGAGAAATGGCATGGGATTAACGGAATATAAGCCAGTTTTTTTTTAAATTGTCTTTAACTAAAACAAAATTTTACCATCTAATAGGCCATGAAGTGGCCGACCTATCTACATTTGCAGGATCATCCTGCAATTTTGGGGAAACCATGTTGTATATCTCGGTAATCGTAGCCCTTAGAGCAATACGGTTTTCACTAAAAATCATGGAATCGCTCCCCCAATTACCCAAACAATTTAGTCGACTCATGTACCAAACACCCTATATATTTGAGATGAGAACTTGATTGATTTCTGGGCGAGGGAGTATTGTATTTTAATGAAATATTGACACATGGTTACTGCTATGCCAAGGACGAAAAAGTGTTGTAGTTTTTGAACGTATATCCAGTGGCGGCGGAGTTACGTACAGAAAACGGACGGAATAAATATCGCTCAAACTTCGTTTTTTGACATTTCGGAGGTTTCTGATCATTTCCAGAAACATTTTTGTGGAGAGTTGTACGGGTGAGAGAGGCTAGATCTCAAATGTTAGGCGTTAGTGTATCATGTATACCCTTCCAATCCTAGTAATTCTACATTCTGTTTGGAGAATACGTTAATCAGTGATACAACCTGGCACTAGTTTCCTCGTGTACATGCGCCTTAAGGTCCACTTTATAGAAAACACGGCCTAGAATATCAAAACAGTTAATTTGGATTCGGATGCATTTGAGCGGAATTTCTATTTGATCGGGTATGAAAGTTGTGTACCTACTTGAGAAAGGCCTCCTTTGACTAACGAGCTTTTTGCTGTGAAGATAATTAGTAATATCTGACGTCAATTTTTTGTTGAAAAGTGGATGGAGCGTATATGCAGTTATATTTGTTTTGCTTCCCACGCTACAGATTCATATGAACAGAAGTCTGCGAGTTTGAGAATATGTTCATAGAGTTAGAAGATGTGCTCATTCGTGATCTGTGCACCATATTTGTCCAAGAAACGTATTTTAGTGTGACAGTTGCAGATACGCAAGAATTCTTGACAGTCTTCTTCAAGCTTCAAAACTTTCCAATGAAAAATTTCCATTTTTGGCCCTTCTGCTGATTTTGATAATGGCCAACAGCAGATCCTGAATTGCAACCGCCTTTTAGGGTCTACTGTAAGAATGGCAGAAGATTCATGATCTACGAACCGAATTTACCTATGAAACCTGTTTTCGCCTACATTATACATACTCAATAATTTTTGGTAAGTTTCGTCCATAGATTTCTTTTGATTAAAGTCTCGCAAAGTTACAAACTGATTTCAGATTCGTGGGAAAAAGCTAGGCTATTTGTTAAGGGCTACGAAGTTCTATTCTCTACATAGAACAAGGCTAAGATAAGACCTCCTCTCGGGTACTGCTCACATGTTTGGGGTGCTGCCGCATCGGCTACAATTTCACAGCTATCTTGCTCCGTTATACCGCTATGTCAACCGGCTTTGCTCCTCAGAGCTGTCCTCCGTGATGCCGCCACGCAATAAACGTACTAGACGGACTTGCCTGACCTCGGCTCCCATCCTCTCCACTTCTGCTAATCGTAAGCAGTTCAAAAGCCAGATTAATAAATCGTCTTTAAGCTCCTTATAACTGCCGCGGTACCCCGGTATTTAGGCTTCTGCCTGCTGCTTCGGTTATATTTCTGGTACACACTATGGAGGTACATTGGCTTCAAATCAATCAGATAAAATTAACATGACCTTAGTGAAGGTTTTCTAGTTTTCAAGATATTTCCACCTTTAAGTGTTTTTAAAAGATCCCTACTTTTTGCTCATGTTTTGCCTGTTCTGGCTATAAATAACTTACGACTTTTTTCTAGGCTACCATTAATAGTATTCATTTTATTGAAGATATGCTAAAGTTCCTCGTGGTGACATAATGCTAGCGACCGAGCAATGAATGTGTTAGTCAATAACATGTGTAGGTCGTTTCATTCTTTGGCGATTTGAATACAAATGACGGCTTCACTTATTTTGTATTTGTAGTATTTAGCAAGTATTGCGACTGCAATGACAAAACTTGGGATTATTCAATTTTTAGTAGATGGAACCTACAAATGTTATACTATTTTTAAAAGATCATTAAATAAGCTATCATTTGCGTATTCAGTTACTTTTTTTCTCACGGTAATTAGTCAAACTTTAGTAAAGGTTTTCACGTTGAAACAAAATGTATTTATTTTTTTAGCATACCGTGCTAGTTTTCAATGAAATAAATACTCGCTTGTCTCAAGCAACTGTTAATGGTTGCTCAGGAAAAAAAATCATAAGCTGGAAGTTCTTTAAAGCCATAACAGACAAAAAAGTAGTAATTTTTTGAAAAAACTTAAAAGTGGCAATATCTCGAAAACTATAAAACTTTTACTAAAGTCCTGCTTATTGAGCTGAAGCCAATCTGCCTCGCGTGTTACTCTTGCGTGTTCTTTCTGGAACACCCTGTATATTTAAAAACATCATTTAAGCTACACGTTAAATATGATCGTATCTACCCTGATCAACACGCGATATCCTGAACTTCTATTAGCCTAACAAGCTCCCAAGCTATAAAGATAATTAATATCCGGTGTCCCGTTTTCCCTGCAAAAAAACAAACAAAAAGTTAGAATTCATGGGTTTCCGTTTTTGTCAGCTGTATCTCTTTTTTGTCCAGTCTCTGAGCTGAGAAGGATTGTATCTGGGATAATCTTTAGGCGATGAAGGATTTATATGCTTTTAATTCAGTTTTTCTGTCGGTTTGATCAGCGATCTCTTTCCTGCTAATTAACGAGAGCTATAAACAAACTGTAACGAAGTTCAAAGCTGCTCTGGAATGTTGATTCAGCATGTATGCTCTACATAAGTCAAGAATATGGTTATTCATGAGAAACACTACTACTATTTCCGTTATACAGGGTGACCAGAAAATTGGGACTTTCCTTTTCAGAACTACGTTTGAAATAATAGTGCTAATTTGCGATAAAACGGCACCGTGGACGTAAAAAGTAAATTGAACAAAAATTCTCGCTATTTATTTAGTACAGTATTTGAGGTACCGACCTGTCACATGATTTGTTTGTAATTAGTGCTGTTCGATTCGAAAAACAAGAGTTTGTTTACTTTTGTATCATTTGGAGCTGTTTAGGTCTACTGTGTCTACCCAGACGGCGTGTGCATAGTATAAACAAACCTACCCAGCTCTGATGGAAATATCGAGGACGACGGCGACCTTCTGAATACTCGAATACACTCGCGGAGTAGCAATCTTCGGGATTTTTATACTTGTTCTGGGGAAACTCTGTCCATATGTATGTATCGTTTTTTTTTTTGATAAAATTTGTTTTTAATAATGATACATAATAGTAGAATAGATTACATCAGGGTTGCCTGACAAAGGCAAAACAGATACTTGCAGATTCAGGCGGCCGGATTTCATACTATTAACTCACTGCGCCCTCGGTCAGGCGTCAGGTTTTTCCTCATTTTGTCGGTTCTCCTGGTGTCTAGGCTTCATGGATCACATTAAGAATGCGTAAAACAGAACTATTCGCAAAAGAAAACAAAGATTTTTCGGTTTTTTTTATACATAATAACTATAATGATAATATTTTATTACCCAACGTCTATTTACAGGGCAAACAATACAAAAAGTATAAAATGTCATTAATACCTAAAGTGCAGCTGAATAATTCATAACTAAATCAAAAGCAAAACAAAGAAGAATTAAAGTTATTCCAGTATTGCACATTCCAAGTTATTCAAAGTGCAATTGAAAATATCACATACTTGACAAACAGTATTAAAATTATCACACATAACTCTAACACGTGACTTCCAAAGTAAGTTTGTGCCCGCTCACAAAAGAATAGGTACTAGGCCTAGGACCAAAGACATTAAGTTTAGCTAGCGATGTTCATGAACCAGTGCCACCATTAAGGATTTTGTAAAGAAATATTACAGATGCGTGGTTGCGTCGAGATACTAAAAAGTATGTGATAATCGCAACCACGCTCAGGGTAAACATAATGAGACTTGACAGCCATACCTATATCTCCTCTTTTTTAAAATAGTCTATACAACTAATGTAACATTGGTGATAAGGACTCCACACGACAGACACATACATATTTCAGTTTGGAACGAAGAGCAAAGTATAGTGTTTCGAGCGAAGAGATGTTTGATATTACCTTACAATTTCTGATAATAAAATCTAACATCTTGTTCGCATTCATTATAATGTTGTAGACATGACCATCAAAGCTTAGTCGGCAGTCAAAGATTACAGCCAAGTCACAAAAAGTTTCACATGTATCAATAATGTCTATCAAAGAGTAGTGGTACAAAATTTTGTTCTGCTTTTTTTACACCGAATCAGCCGCGCAGGAGAAGCCTAAATGCCAGGTGACCGCGGCTGCTTCCGGGTATACGTAACAAGTTTGCATTTGCCGACATTAAAAGCCATCCTATTGTTTTCACACCATTCATCAATAGCAACTAGTTGAGTTCGTAGCCTTATACAGTCTTATAAATAATTAATTTCTGTCAAAATTTTCAGGTCATCCGCAAAAGTATCCTCCCACAGTTTAAGATGTCACGCAAGTCATTGATGAATAGTATGAACAATAGAGGGCATACATTATAGCCTTGTGGTACTCCTGAAGTAGGAATACAGCAATTTAGTTGATGTCCATTTTGAGTAACACTAAGTTTTCTATCAGTTAAATAGGAACACAGAAGAAATGAAAGTTTCTACGTCTTGGAGGAGTTTTTTGTTTAAATTTATGCGTTTTACATTTTTAATCTGTCACTGTTGCTTTTTAATTATTTTTTATTTGTTATAGATTTCCCTTAAATACATCCTTCAGACCATTACCAATCAATAGGATGCCATACCACATAGTGCTCTCAGAGTATCTAAAATCTGCTCCATTTTCCAATCACCTCACCATTTATTTCTATTAAAGTAAAAGGTGCGGGCAGCTTTCAATTTACCGTTTAAATTTGCTCGAAATAGACAGTTACATGTGAATCGAAAGTTTGGTAACATCATTCAGCGTGTCAAAAACGCAGCCTATGGAACGTTTAAACGTATTAGTGATGACAAGATAATTACAAAAAACATTCGTCAAAGTGTTTTGTAGTCATCAGCTCCGGTGCAGCAACAAACCAGTTTGACGTGCAGCTAGATTGGAAAATATGTCGGTGAAAAATTGACGAATTGGAGCTGTGAGATTAAAAGGTTTTGGTACACACCCACGCAGATGATGATTTGGCTTTTTCTGTTGCTAATCAATTTTATATGTACTACGGCTGCATTAGCGGACAAAAGTTTGGAAACAAAAATTAACATTATTATGAACTCTTTCATATACCGAAATTAAAATTGTGGAGGAACAGATAATATAAATATTAAAGTCTACCTTCGGCTTCTGTACTAATACAAGGTTTATCTTATCGATGTTCAAATTCTCTGAAAATAAAGACTCGCGTTTTTTTTTTTAAATACCACAGTTTTGGTAACGACAAAGGTATGAAAATATTTCAGTTTTGCCGTATTGATTCGTTCTACGATACTCTGATATTGCGTGCTATAAATATTAAAATAAGTGAGAATGGCAAAAGTAAAAGAATTTTCAAGAGGCTTAACACGTTAAGCGCCAAGCGAAATTTTAGAAAAATGTCCTTCAGGCCAAAGCGCCAAATTCATGTTTCCAACAAATAATGTTTCTAATCTACCGTCTACGTCAAAAGCTGACACAAGACGGGAACGACATTTACTGCAAAAAAAATGAAGTGAGACGGTATTGTAAAGGATGTTATAATAAAAAAATAAGGGGTGAAATACCAAAAAAAAAATATTAGAAAAGTTACTACATATTGTGACAGTTTTGAAGGAAATCCCCACTTTTGCTTTGACTGTTTCGGAACAAGTCATAAATAAATGAAATTATCTTATATTTTGTATCCCTATATCATAACTTATTTTATATATAAACATTTTCACTACAATCTTGTTTGTTTCTGTCAAAGTCATTGTGTAGATTTAGTAGGAAATAAATGATGTGAATAAAAAAAATGATTAACTCATTAAAGGTACAGCGGTCCATATCTAACGCTAAAATGAATTTAAATATGGACCTCTGGCTGTAGTCACCGTGAAAAGAAATTACATACAAAGCGGTCCATATGGACCGCCATGGCGTGATAGGCTTGTCAAGCGCCATGGCGTGTAATGTGTTAAGAGACAAAGTAATTGAATTATTTAGAGGTGGTGTTAGCAATGTTTACATTTCTCAAAGATTAAAAATGAACGAAGGGACGATTTCGAAAATTATTAGTAAATATCAAAAATACGGATCAACAGCAACGCGACCCAGGTGCGGAAGACCGAAAAAAAAGATTATGTTTTGAATCGCTACATTAAACGTTTGTCCCATGAAGATCCTCAAATGCCAGCCATACAGATTTTCAAAAAAATCGTAGGAGAGGGTGCCGGGAATCTTTCTGTCAGAACAGTGCAGAGACGCTGAGTGGATTTTGTGGTTATGGAGCGATGAAAGCAAATTTATCTTGTTTGGATCTGGCATTATGTGAGACGTCCAATACGAAAAAGTATCAGTTGCCAATAGTTAAGCATGCTGGAGGCAACACAAGGTTTGGAGCTTTTTTTCTAGTTATGGAACGGGTCCAATTGTTAAAATTGTTGGGATAATGACAAAGATATTCTTAGTGATGACGTGCTCCCTTTTGCTGAAGAAGAAATACCTTTACGATTGACATTCCAGAAAGCTAATGACCCCTAACATACCTCAAAATTCGTAAAGGACTGGTTAAGACTAAAAAATGTGAATGTTTTTACATGGCCTTCGCAATCCCCGGACCTAAACCCTATAGAACATTTCTGGGAGCATGTTAAAAGACAACTGACAAGAAAAACTTTTAAAAATAGGAACGATTAATTTGATTATGTAAAAAATATTTGTCAAAATATCCCAACAGACGTCTATAAAAAATTGGTGTCTTCTATGAGCAGCAGATGTCAGGCAGTGTTGAATGCCAAAGGCTATGCTACCAAATATCAGTTAAACAGTATTTTTTAAATTTTTGTAAAGTTATTGTATTTAATTTAGTAAAATAAAATATGTTCCCATACTTATGTCGTCTCATTTTTGGTCATCAAATAATATGAAGGTATTTTAATGCTGGTCTGTAGTAACACACCAAACACAAATTGTCATTTGTATCCTCAAGACTGTGAGCAACCTATATGAGAAAAAAAATAATCCTTAATGATAAAGAATAAAAAATTAGCCCACTTTTTGCAAATTACGGAGAATGTTTCCAAATTTTTGTCCGCTACTGCACATAGTTTACCTGCTGTAGTCTCTTGGTAAGATAAGATGCCATAAATTTACATGCACTTGAAGAGAAACCAAGTCTGCCCAGCTTAATTACCAGCTTGCTATGGTTACCCCTATCGAAAGCTTTAGCACAATCTATAAACACAACATTGAACTATTGGTTACTAGAAACAGTTGAGGAGAAAAATATTTTATAAATTGTTTCAGGATATCTTGATACAATGTTTCACAAATTTTAACAGTAGAATCGAGAACAGAGGTAGGCCTGTAATTATTAACTGGCTTGAATATTGGAGTTTTTAAAATTTTCAGGAAATGTGCTTGTCCTTGAAGATATTATCATTAATGGGCCACTCAATATATCTGAACACGCTTTGTAAATATATCATGAGATTTTATCATTACCAATTGCCATTTTTTGTTTTAACCTTTTGATACTTGCTTTAACCTGTGCCTCGGTGATCTGGGAAAATGTATAGTCACTATAACACATACCAAAATTTCTCAGACTGCTGAAATACTGACCCAAAATGCGATGCAAATATGTCAGCTATCTCCAAGGAACCACTAATAGCACAACCCTCATACATTAGACCTTACGAATTCTCAAAAGCTTCTGGGGTCAATGTTGATATTATTTTCAATTACCTTATCGTAACTCCTACATTCTTGTACAGTTTGGTACTTAATTCTGGTCCATAAACTACGGCACTTTTTTAACTTCTAAGCTAGCTTTATCCTTTTAATCGGTCTGTGATGACGGTTTTTTAATTTAATGTTTTTCTTCAGTGCCAAGGAAAAGTAAACTGAATAATTACTACCATTATAAATGTCTCTATTCATTGCTTTTTTGGGCATTCGAAAGTTGCCCTCGATTAATAAAAAAAAAGACTCACAATACTTTTTCTCCAATCATATTCAGTTACATTACATGACCAGCTGTTAGTGTTTCCAAAGCCGACCAATAGTAAACATACCATAATGTACGACAGTTAATTCATGCATATTCAAGACCATAATTTCAATGTTTGATAAAACATAAAGATACCAGATCGTACAAGACTCAGATACCATGTATGATGTATACACAAAGTCCATTTCTCCAGAATTGCGTGGAAAGTAGAGAGTCAACCTACTTTACGACATTTTTTATACTACGCGTCTAAATTTCGAAACAAATAATTAATTAGGACTTAACTTGATTACTAGAAATAGCCCAAATTGTTTGTCGACTAAAACCATGGCTTAAATTTCCAATAAATCGTGAATTCTGGTTAATTGAATGCAAAACCAATAATGTTCAATTCACGAGGAACATGCGACAAAAAATAACAAATACGTGTGGGTTTGGTATGCCGACATTGCGGTGGCATTTACAATTATTACCGAAATATCAGCATACGAATGTATGGTCAACAAATGAAATGATTGCGTAAACAAATACTGCATGAGGTCATTTCTGTATTCGTATGTCTTTTTAATAAATACGCGATTCAAGTTCAACCGGTCTATGAATATGTGCGAATAATGTCAATAGCACTCGAGTACGAGGATAGTAATAGCATGTTCTTGGTCTACGATTTGCAATCACGTTTACTGCTATTTCTGTCAAGAGTGAAGGGAACGCTCAACAATTTACATATGATCTGAATAGGCCATAAAATATTTACATTTAGCTTAAGAGATTAGATAGAGGTTAGAGAGGGGAAACAAATTATCGTGATAAAAACGAGAATAGTGTTTGTAAAATATTAGAAACGAGCACCTTCAAGATGACTGGTTGTTGAGAATTTTGAAGCATGCTTTATTATTAAATACATTGTCACGCTTTCAGTTTATTTTGTCCAAATCGGAAAAGTTTTGATCCAGATTGCAGATGCTCAAGAATTTTTAAAAATGTTCTCATAATACGTCTTACATTACAAAGTTTCCATTTTTGTTCTCAGTGGTTATAAGCTTCGATGTTTATCCGATTAAATCACCAAAGTTTTTGTGTAGTGTATTGAAAGAACATTCAGATAATTTGCTCTTTTATGGACTTTAACAAACGCTATTTTAGTTCTATGAAGGCGCCCTACATGAGCTGTAGATTTGTATTATTTGAATGCGAAATGTGTCTAACGGATCAAGATCGCATCAACCGTTTACCTTGACCACCACGATCGCCTGACCTATCTCCAATTGAACATGTCTGGGACATACCTGTAGACTTTACCAGCTCTTACTCACAAAGTTGCAGTAGCCTGGAATGAGGTACTCCAACAGGATATCGACCACCTTATCAGCACGATTCCCAGGCGTGTCAATGAGTGTATTAGAAAACGTGGATCCTCAACACATTAGTGAACCAACTTCTGCAGTCAGTTGACGAATCCAGCTGAAAATTTAATTATTTTACTTGTAAGGGACGCTGAACATACATATATGCCAAAAATTATTAAAATCGGATAAACATACGTAGGTTTCTGTCACTCAATATAGCATCTATAAGAAAAAATAAAATTGATGATTGAGGACAAGAGGCAAGAAGTCATTTTGAAGTTATAGTTAGGCGATTTCTTGAAAATTCGGTTTCTCTCGTCTATCTCCAAAAATACTCGGAATTGTGAAACTTTCTTAGTTACCTAAACGCGCAACTTTGCCTTCATCTATCCCTAAAGGAATGCACACACTGACGCGAATTAATCCGCCGCGACAACGAAACGAATATTTCGCGACATCGGCGATAACAGCAATCGTCGCTCCTATCACATTGACGCGAATATTTCGCAACACAAAAATTTCACAATATATTTTTTCTTTTGATATATGAAAAGATGGATTCTTCAAGCTCTGAAGAAGAAGCAATACTATTATTGACTGCCTCAAAAGGTGAGGAAGTTAAAATTGAAAACCTACCTGTAATATGTATCTCTTGCCCAATTTCATCCCATAACTTATCTTTCTTATATTTTTGTAATCTTCCTGGCTTGAATCTTATAAAATGGGATATTTTTTCACAAACTCTATTAACCTTTCAGTTAAAGTCATCTTTGATTCGCAACGAAAGCGACAGAATTATACGCTGAAGACCTTGAGTCGACGAATATGTCGAAAATGTTGCCATCGCACCGAATTATTCGCATCAATGTGTGCATTCCTTTACCGTTTTCGAAATCCCAATGGTGACAGTCGAATTTGAGACGCACTTCTTTAGTTTGAAAGCTGGTTTAAGCGAACTATAATAAGAGTAGGAATCATTCTTTTTTTGGTATTACCTCGATTTCTTTCTTTCCAGCCGGAGACAGCGATGCGACAGTGGAACTCCGCGAAGAAAAGTACGAGATTCACATCGAACGCTCTCAAACGGGCCTGGGACTGTCAATCGCAGGCGGCCGAGGGTCAACGCCCTTCAAGGGCGACGACGAAGGTATCTTCATATCGAGGGTAACAGAGAGCGGTCCAGCGGACCTCGCAGGGCTCAAGGTCGGCGATAAGGTACTCACTGTCAATGGTGTCAGCGTGGTGGGGGTTAGTCACTATGACGCTGTAGAGGTGCTGAAAGCATCGGGGGCGGTGCTTATACTCGAGGTCACTAGAGAGGTAAGTTGAAGTCCTGTATGTACAAAAACTTGAGATCTGTACTCGCCCACCTCACTATATGCGTAACACAAATTTTACCTCACCAGTCACGTGTTAATAAAATCTTCAAATGCTTAACCATATCCTTATTTATATTCCAGGTAACCCGACTAGTCCGTCCCCTGAACACTCTCTCCGGTAAGACCACGCCTACGAGCATCCGAAGCGCAGCCCCGCCCCCTCTAACGCAAGTCCTGCCTCCTGCATCTCAAGCAACGCCCCCTACAGTCGAAGACACGCCCACCGTCCAGAAAGTGCTCGTCCACACGACCCTAATTCGCGACTCGCGAGGGTTGGGATTCAGCATAGCCGGCGGCAAAGGGTCGCAGCCTTTCAAGGCCGACTCTGACGCCATCTACGTCTCTCGTATCACGGACGGGGGCGTGGCTGATAAGGATGGGAAGCTTGCGATTGGAGATAGGGTGGTGTCGATCAACGGGGTGGATCTGACTGGGGCCACGCATAATCAGGCTGTCGGTATGTTAACAGGTAAGGAACAGTGATAAGATATACCCTGACAGTTGATATTTTCCTTTTCAGGAACGAGTACGTTTTCGCTGATGTGCGATAAAACATCAACGAAAACGTAAAGAGAAGGAGAAAAGTACCCACTATTTAATAAAGAATTTTAAGTACTGCCCTGTCACGTATTTTTCTCGTGAATACTGGCTGAAGCTGTAGTCGTTTCATTTTGAAATACAACTTTGTTATGATCTTCCTAAGTTAGCACCATTTGGGACTGTCTAGATCTTCTACTGTGTCCATCCCTGCACGGTATAAACAAACCTATGCAGCTGGGAATGAAAACATTCAGGATCAGGACAACGATCTGAATACACTCGCGACAGCTTACACACGTCAACGACGTAATAGGGAAATAAAATATTTGGAAATCATCAGCAAGAATGCACATTACATCAATATTTCAAAATATGTAACAATAAAATGAAGTTTAAATGTTTTGCTAAAGTTAAAATTATACCCTAGGTATCCATGCACTGAATAAAATGAAGTTTCAGTCAATATTTGTCTAACTGTGGCATCATATTTCTTTTCAGGCAAAACATTAAAAACATTCATTGCCCAATACCCTGGTCCAGTTTGACACCTATTCAGACGCCAGTATGCTGGCATCATGTTCTGCTTATGCCTCGTGCCATAACCATGCATATCTTCATGGCTTCTGTAAAGATTAATACTTCTCTTCAGGAAGATTTTCTAGAATGTACTGTGGAGGTATAGTGGTGATACCCAGTTGTTCATATGCCTGACGGCAGTCCTCTCTAAATCCCAGACATTCGAGTAGCCTCAATGCCTTTCGCTGCAAACCAAACACCCGGTGTGTGTCAGCTGCATCACCCCAGACAAGGATTGAATATGAAAGATGAGAGTGGAATATAGAGTGATAAGCGGAATGCTGAGTCGCTGCTGAAACACATTTTGAAAAGTTTCTCAGAATATAGATACGTTTATTCAGTTTCTTACACAAGTTAACGTGTGCTCCCCATTGTAGACTCCCAAAAATCTAATCTCACCCACTCCCTCATTCAGATCACCTGATTTTTTTTATTGTCATTCAGAACCAACTTATTTGCAGCAAACCACGGCTCAGTCCTGTTCCGTGCTTCCACGGAGTGTATACTTAGCCTTCGCTTCAATGTTTGGAAGAGCATTTATATAAATTAAAAACAGAATTGGACCCAGTACTGAGCCGTGTGGTACTCCAATATTTCACACTTTCCGTTGAAGACACCATTTATATTTTTGTAGCTGCTGCAAGAGGATTTCGTGGTTGACTAAGTCCAACGCCCTGCTCAAGTCACACAAAAGTACAGAGTTAAATTGTCGTTTATGAAAGGACTCAGTAACTTATGATATGAGATTTGAGATACCCAAAACTGTACTTTTGTTCTTGCGAAAACCAAATTGACACTGAGAAAACATATTGTTAACTTCATAAAAATTTACTACCTACTTGTAGTGCCATGCACTTTTCTACAATCTTATATTAATTAGTTTAGTAAGTGGTATTATTATGATATTTTTGAGTGCTTTGATCAATTTTACATTCAGTCCAAAGTTGTCAAAGCTGTTTTTATTTTTTAAGCTGATAATAATATCCCGTACTGTGTTCAAAGTGACTTCTGAATAAGAATATTTGATTAATTTGGATGGTATCTGTGAAAAGTAATCATTTAAAAGTATTAGGATTGATATTAGGAAGTGGAGCAGTATTTTTCTGTATACCACGATGATCATTTATAATTTTCCACATTGACCTTCTCGGATTATAAATAGGGGTTTTCGCGTTTGTTACACAGTCGGACTGACCCATTCAGATTTTTTCGTTTTTCGGTTATCTTGAGGCTTTGGTGTATGTCTTACTAGGGAATTTTACCTCTTGTTGCAAAGCTTACGCCCTCTGTAAGGACACTGACATATGGGGTTCGACCCTCTCTATGTCAGAAATACTGTTCAGATAAAAAAAATGGTCAAGGCAAAATTTGTAGGTTTGAACAGGAGACTTTAACTGGAACCGTATATTTTTGGCCCACCGGAGAAGACCTTTGTCATGGCCTTCAAGGTCATTTAGAGATCAGCTTGAAATTTTTGTAATAAAGAATCGTATGTTTTGGACTCCGCAGATGTAAATAGCCAAAAATGTTTACGCTTAGAAATGACCTTGATTCTGACAACCTATAATATGTTGATGTAACCCTGACCTTGAATTTAATTGACTTCTAAGCATAAACAACTTTCCATAAAAGGAAAATGAATTATTGCTTCTAAGGAAATTACTGCGATCCTAGTTGGCGACATGAGTGTGGCGATGGAAATTGTATGCGAACCTCGAAATACAGTATAGGGTTAGGCGTCTTCTTGGAGCAAATATTAAAAATAAAAATATCGTATCGTTCCTATAGAAATCTGAATGACATATTTTGTTCCAGGACTGGAACGGTTCGTAAGACTGACAGTAGAAAGGGAACTGCCCTTGGATGCAAACAGCAACAGTCCCAGCCCGAGTCCTGGACCGCAACAGTCCCCTAGACTGTTTGGCCTCCCTAAGCCCTACTCTGGCCTCTACGCAGCCAATAGTTACATGGCCAACAGGCCAAGTTACGTCACTGGCTTCAGGAAATCGTCTGATAGCGACAAGAAGGTGAGTCATCTGACCAGTAGTGCATATTTATAGGGTCCTACTTAAAAAAATGGCGTCACGTAGATTCGCTCTCTACTTCGCAACCCTTCGAAACATCTAGTACAATTTTCCATGTGGTGCAATGACATCAAAAAGACGTAAGTTCTCTCAGAACCATTAGTGCACTATTTAGGCTTTTCACGAAAAAAAATGCATATTGTGCAGCTATGATCGTGTCCGTACACGGTAGCCTCATTTCTTTGGAACTCTGGGTGAAACTGTTTGTCAACAATGTTTGGTAATTGATTATGATAGCTCTTGATATGTACTTATATACAGGGTGCGCCATCTTTTATGTCGGTATGAAAACGCAAAACTGATTTCTATACATATATCGGGTATTTTTATTAAATATGGTCCTTTACAATTCATTGGGACTAGTTTTTGAACACAACATCTATCAAGTGGCCACCTTTATTGGCCAAAATAAAATTTGCCCGTTTTACTGCGTTTTCCATTACTTTTTCGAGCATTCCTAGTAGTATTGCGGCGATTGAGTTCTTCAGTGGTCTGGGACTTGCTGGCGTACACTTGACTTTTCAAAAAACCCCACAAGACGAAGTCCTGTGGGGACAAATCTGGAGACCTGGGTGGCCAGTCAATGTCACCTCTTTTTGACATCAGACGTCCAGGCAATTTTCGTTGCAGAAAATGGATTATTTCATTTGCAGTGTGGCATGGCGCACCGTCTTGTTAAAACCACTAACCATCAAGACCTTTTTCACGCATTTGTGTGCAGACATAATGAGCCAACATCCACCGATATCGATTTCCATCGACTGTTTCGTTTTCGTTGAAGAAAAATGGCCCAATGATGGTTTTGGCGGAAACAAGATTCAGTTAACCCAAGAACTACAGCCTAGTGACCATGAAAATCACCGACAATACAGGCATGCAATATTGCAGTTTAATACCCAAAATAACGATTTTTACCAACAACTGATAATGAGATAAGTAGAATTGTCGTAACAGGGCATTAGAGATCCCTCGTGTCATCCATCAACGACCACTACATCCTCGTCGAGTCACAGTGAGGTGCGGTGTTTGGTGTAGAGCTGTCATTGGACCTTACTTCTTTGAAGAAGCTGCAGGTAATTCGCTTACAGGACAATATTACGGAAGCGATTGAAAATATTCCTCCGGAAACCTACCAACAAGTGATGGAAAACATAATCAAGAAGGCTCAGGTTTGCGCGGCTTCTAGAGGCGGACAAGTTTCAATAAATATTAAGATGAAATAAGGGATGTATTTTATTATATTTCACAAACATTCAAGATACAAACTAGTCGGACGGATTTTAAAACCTCACATTTTTCGCTGTCCGCTTCACGTGAAATGCCCCATACATCAGAATCATAGCAGGGTTTAAATCTCTCTGAGCAACGCATGTTTGCCGACTAGATTTATTCCAACCTCTAGTCTTGGTACCGTACAAGAACCATCCGCTTTTAAACGCATGCGCTGACTGGTTATGACTCCAGAATTGTTTCTAGGCTGGAAGGTGGTTGGGACGATTTTGGAGTCGTTTTTATAACTAGGAAGTGGCAAATAACCCCTTCGTCACTAGTCATCGCAATGAAACCTGGATACTATCAATAAATTATCTTTAAATAAACAATACACAGGCTTTCAAAGCACGGTTGCAGTTTGGTTGGAGGTTATAGCGGCAGTCACCTCTGTCAACAGTTCTTCTGCACAGATCATTTTCTTTGGTTGCCCTTCCAATGGAGGTACCGAGTTCACCGTGACAAAACCGTTCCAGACCGTTTCCAGCATTGGTTGGAACGAAATGTGCAAAATCTCAATTTGACTGTCCGTGACTTAGCATATGGACGTGCCACGAAAAAAAATCATGTTTTCTCTTCCATACCTACTAGATGTATTAACAGGCCCAATATTGAAGTTTTTTAAAATTTTTCGCTATTTCAGTAAAGAATATAATAAAAAATACAAAGACGTATAGTAATTCCTAACGGGAAGCGGATAGATCAGCGCGTCATAAAATGGTGATTTCGAACGAGAAGCGGATAAATCAGCAGACGACGCTTTCCCCTTAAGGACAGACAGATTTCGTAACAAGCTCCTCCGTTGCGAAAGGGATAGAATTAGAAATCATGTGGTGTGGAGAAAATGGTCACTTGCCAGCTCTACGGTTGAGTGTAATTATCTGCACGGTTAAATCCCCAAAAGGATAAGGAAAAGGCTCGGACTCTGAGAACCACCAAGGGGGCCGATTTCTAACGTAAACTACACCACCACCCGTTGAATCCGCAACTCAAAGTGTGAGCTATTCACAGAATCGGGCTGTGGGCCGCAGACAAAATTTCTCCACCGGAGCACCGGAAATAGCACCAAGTCACCTTCAGCTCTCCTATTTACGGGCGACAAAAATTATAAAAAATGACCTCCAACGAGATGGAGAGAAGAGTACGATTTTCTACCTTAAAATAATTAGTCTGAGAGAAGTGGTTTGTTATAAAAATGAAATTCGATGTTTTTAAGAACGGCTATAGAACTATTATTCTAAATAAGAAAAACGTTGTAATAATTTACTTTATCAAGATGTAGTTAGTTTTTAGTCGACCATAAAAAGAAACTGTAACAAGGGTCTCCATTTTTTTAAGGTACGCCGGCTACAAAAACGACTATGCGCGTAACCCCCTTGCTATTTCTCTAACGGACTAGAACCAGTTACATAGTTCCAAAAGGACAGAAATGACTAAAAGTCTGCTATCATGTGACAAAGCGACTATAAGTAGGGCTGCAGTCCGGCATAAAATTACATAATAGAACTGCTGGAATCTTGGCAGAACAACCGTGAAACTCTATCTACACGTCTAAAGTATATGAATATATCAATTTAAAATCTTTTCTGATATTGCAATGTAGCTGCATTCATCCATATTTCAAAACATCCTCAATATATCTTCGGGTTTTTTAAAAGATCTGTCAGTTTGTCTCCTGCAATGATATATTGCCTTTCAAATGCAATGATTTCGACATTAATCAAACTAGAATATCATTCATTTCCATGTCATGGGCTTGGCGACCATGGATTTTACACATAAATCTTGCCCTTGACAACTGGTATTTGAACATTTATGTGAATGTGATTGCAATATACCTAGGTGTAGTAAAATGACATTGATACGTTATTGATTGTCAATACCGACGATCGAAGACCATACCTTGTCCACAACATATTTGTCCTTGAACGAACTGTTTGTGTTCCAACCATTTGACAGTCCAACAAAATATTAAAATGCAAATATCTCAAAAATGGTATGTAGAACCCAAATAAATGAAGAGTGCATTTTACTTCGTACGCCACTGGGCGACGAAGTATTGTAATTGCGAAAAATGTCGAAAATGGGATATTATAGTTTTTTGATGTTATATGACATGTACAAGACGAAAAACAATGTCACTCATTTCCGTTGGTCTGTCTATCCGCTAATCTTCGGGCCGCCTATAACTAACGTGTGATTTTTTAGGAGGTATAGGATTTTATTTTAAAAAAAACACAAAAAATTTGAAAAAACGATTAAATCTTTATTTGAGTCGATAGAACGGTCGATATAATTTAATGTTTAAAGATTATTTCATGTAAATGATGGCCGCGGCTCCGCTTTAGATGGCCCATGCGCAAGGTCCAATTTTGGCACACTCTCTCCAACATATCGGCCGGTATCTCACGAATAAATGCTTCAATATTGGCTTCCAGTGCGTCAATCGTTGCTGTTTTATCCCTGTAGACATTATCCTTAACATGGCCCCACAAGAAATAGTCCAATGTCGTTAAATCACACGATCTAGGCGGTCAATTGACGGGCCTCAAACGTGAGATAAACTGTTCACCGAACTCGCCTCTCAATAGGGCCATTGTTTCGTGTGAGGTGTGGCATGTGGCACCGTCTTGTTGAAACCACATGTCAACCAAGTCCAGCTCTTCCATTTTGAGCAAAAAAAGTTTGTTATCTTCGCACGGTAGCGCTCGCCATTCACAGTTACGTTCCGGCCATTGTCGTCTTTGAAGAAGTACGGCCCGATGATGCCACCGGCCCATAATCCACACCAAACAGTAATTTTTTCGAGATGCATTGGTAGCTCTTGCAATGCTTCTGGCTGGTCTTCACTCCAGATGCGGCAATTTTGCTTATTAACGTACCCATTCAACCAGAAATGAGCTTCGTCGCTGAACACAATTTTTCGATAAAAATGTGGATCTTCCTCCAACTTTTTGCCAGCGCCCATTCACCAAATTGGAAACGTTGTAAGAGGTCGGGAGGCTTCAATTCTTGCACCAGCTGTACACCAGGTGGTTTAATGTCCAATAATGTAAACTGGGTTCGAAATTTAGTCACAAGCTTCCGAATAGCTCCCTCAGTAGGCCGACCAAATTGCCCATAAATTGGAAGCAGTGCTCGATGCACTCTCTTAACCGAGCATGAATTTTGATAGTAACATTCAATAATTTGCAAGCGTTGTTCGTTCGTAAGTCGATTCATGGTTAAATTATAGACCAAACTGAACAAGTTTGACAATGACACAAGACACGAATCACGCGTCATCTGTCAAAAACAGTGTTGCCAAAAAGATACTAGCAAAAAAATCACCCATTATTATGCCAAGAACGAAATAGCTTCGTAGTTCATCATCTTTGACGGTAGCATATTTATACGCTTCCAACCCCAGTAATTATACATGTATATATAATTAATTATATTTCACACGTCAAAGGTATCCTCGTGCATTTGCGCTTAGGACTTTAACTTTACATGAATCTGCTGTGAAAAAGGCGGTTGCTATTTGAATGTTTAAACTTGATCCTCTAATGACCTGTGATGTCAGTGACTGGGTTATCGTTGAGGTTATCGACATATTACCTTTTTGATATTCTAAAACTTTTATTACAAGTTTCACATCAAAAAATATCTATGCTGTGTTCGGGATGATGGGATATTTAATACAACCTGCATTAAGGGACAAGGAACTAACTTGGGCCGAAAATAATCCTTTATACACTAATGACAGCGTTTTGTAGGAAGTGCAGAGTCCATTTTTCTAAATAGAAATACATCACTCTATATTTTAATAAAACATATTGGACTAGAACTAACAAGAAAGTCGTGGCATGGAATAGTGTGACCATAGACTGCAACTAGCGCCATCTATTTACTACGTCGAAAAATAGAAGATAATCGTGTTACTAGTATTAAGAAACCTTCAGCTTACAACATTCATGTCGATATCACAAAAATAACTTGATTTTTCGAGAAATAACAGTTATAACTTTCCATTAACGAACGACATCTTAGGCATATTTGGTTCTATATAATTAAATTCGTTACAGACCATCCTGTATAAAATAATCTTTCGTTCCGATATGAAAGAAACATTCCACATTTCTAATGCAACGTTCATTTTAAAGTGGAATATTTTTTATAAATGACGGAACTCTTACTCATACATTTCTCATATTCATTTAGAACATTCCAATTCTGAACTTAACTTAAAAATAACTTGAGTTTTAGAGAAATAACAGTTATAACTTTCCATTAACGAACGACATCTTAGGCATATTTGGTTCTATATAATTAAATTCGTTACAGACCATCCTGTATAAAATAATCTTTCGTTCCGATATGAAAGAAACATTCCACATTTCTAATGCAACGTTCATTTTAAAGTGGAATATTTTTTATAAATGACGGAACTCTTACTCATACATTTCTCATATTCATTTAGAACATTCCAATTCTTCTCAAAGAAATCATACGTGATTATGAAATGCATTAGTCAAAAACACATTCTATCATTGAAAGTATCCTTAATATCAATGATTTGATACACTATATGCATATCTATATCTACATAGATTAAAATCTGATACGCGTGTAAAACTAGGTATCAGACTATTCGTTATCATATATTTGTACAGGATGCACAAATATCCCCAACAACACTAGTAAACGAGTTTCCAACGTGGTTACAGACACGTCAGTATAATCAAGATCTAAAATGCGACAGGACCCATTTATTATATTGATATGAAGATTATAGTGATCTAACACGTTCTTTCGTGACAGCTGCATACTCATGTTTGTTATATAATCACACTGAAATAACTGTTTTGAAAAAATATGACCACAGAATAACTCTTTTATCCTTAGCTCCTCTTAACTTCTAAAGTTCCACTCAGATTTAGATGAAATTTTCTAGGCCCTAGCTCAATAAAGCGGAGATTAGGGGCGGTTAAGAGCGCCAGTGATTCAAGATGGATTAAGCCACAAATCGCCGAGATGTTAGTCGGAACTTGTTTTGCTTGACCGCCCACACAAAAAAAATCTAATAGCAATGACGTAAACTAGTTTGTTGTGCAGAGAGCCACATAAACAACCCCAATATATTAACTGATTAAATAACACATATTATGTTCCACAACTGGAGTACAAGTTAAAAAAGATATTATTTAAAACTGAAGCACAATAAAATTATTAATTAACCCTGAAAAACTTTTACCGTGGTATATTTTTCCGCTAAACCTGAACCCAACTGGATAGTTGTCTTCTTCCAGTCACGACTCTAGGCGCAGCCGAGATGTCCTCAGCTCACAAAAGCTCAGGTTAAAACCAGTGGCCAGAAGTGGACAGTAATGTAAGGAACATCACAAGATACTTGCCTCAAATTCAAAATTTACGGTGTAAAAAACCCTAGAGAGAGAAAGACTGTTTAAGAATCTACTCTCTATTCTCCTTGTGAGACAGCTGCTCATTAAAACAGTCGAACTTGAAAAACCTCATAGATTTTTACAACAAAAGTAAAACAAAGGCAAAAAAAGAAAAATCTCCTAAAGTAACCCTCAAAAAGTTATCCCTTGTTCTGAAAAAGTTATGTCAACTCAAAAATCAACATCGTAATAAGTGCATTGGAGTAAGCTCAATAGAAGATGCCAGTGTCCACTGCCCCACATTTGAACACAAAAATGCCAAACAAAATCAAGTACACTCTTAAGAATTTTAGTGAATAATAATTCAAACTAAAAGGAGGCAGATGTTGAGCAAACATTTTCTGGACATGCATAAATGCACGAGGTCAGGAACTTACCACTGAAGAGGATAAAATGGAGAGAGTAGCACCCAAACCAAAACAAACAACTAAACGTAAGGTAGATACAAAAAAGGGGTGATTGGGACCCAATATCCCGAATTCTGGTAACTAAACAAAGGACCCACATACCCTCACAACCAAAACTTCAACAGGAAATAAAATGACGGACTGTAAGTTGACTGTCAATTAATGTCAAAAGTAGGAGTATTAGATAAAATTTTGGAGGGTTTAAAATTGGTAGTTGGGGGTTTCAGAGGTGGGGGAGATTGAGTCTATAGGCCTGTCTGGCTGTATCGATTGAATTCCTTTGTTCTGTATGGCCCATTTTAATCTCGTGAGCTAAATATTTCTAAAACTACACATTCTAGAAAAAGATTCTAAACAAAGCTTGTAAGATTTCGAGGGGCCAAAATAATTGTGACCTTGACAATTGTCTTGACCTCGACCTTCAACGTCGTGTCAAGGTCAAAAGAATATTTTCAATTAGAAAAATGTTTGTATCAGAATTGTAAAAAGGAGAAAATTTTACTTCGGAATCTAAACATCACCGTGACCTTGACTATTTGCTTCAAACATCGAAAACAACTCACTCTAACAAAAATGAGGTCATGATCACATATTCTGTTCCTATTTTTTCCATTTTCAAAAATGAATGAAAATATTGACCTAACTTTGAGAGTCCCCACAAACCTCACACCTTGCTAGAAAAAATTGTTTTTGATGTCTTGATTTTATCTTTAAATGGTCTTGAAGGAAATAGTCAAGGTCATTGTGATGGTCATAATCAGAAGTAAAATGTCCTCCTCTTTTCAATTCCGATGTAAAATGTGTTCAATTTGTAAGTATTCACTACATGTTTTGTTAAAAACTTTTTTCTAGGATGACTAATTTTCTAAATATTTAGGTGGGAGGTTAAAATGGGACAACCTATATATGTTCGTAGTTAACTTCTTTCTAAGAGACTTATGCGAAATATAATATTTTATGAATTTATTGATGACAGCGAGGCGCGGGAGGTGCAGAGTCAACTTACTTGACGCCATTTTTTTTGTTCTGAGTGATACTTGTCATGTATTGACCCTTCACGCGTTACCAGCTTAATTTATGTTTGAAACACCATGTATAAAAAAATCATTATTTCAACCTGCAGAAGCTACAATCTCCAAATAATAGGTATTCACAAGTGGCGTTTTCTAATCTGACCGTATACCAGTCACTCATAAAGAAAAAAATCACAGTTAACTGCATCTCAAATCTCGATTACTATGCTATCACATCAGCTGAGCGATAGTAAAATAGCGATACGGCGCACTCCAAGAATTTTAATAATAAAATAACTAAGAACCTTGTAACGGTTAAATGTAAGTCAACAACTACTACTTACTACTGCTGCTGCATAATAAAAGCCAAACAAGGTCTCTTATTATAAGCAGCGCACTAGATGAAAACCGTTGATAATAAAAGACCAATTTCTAGAATGGGTCCATAACAGCAAATCCGTTACAATCCTCCGAATCATTGCATTCGCTGTTATGCACTGCATTTTTTAAGACTACGCCCACATTCGGACGTGATCTGCAAGACTCTGATGCGGGCAAACATGCAGAATGATTCAGCAAGATCATTTACATTGCTTTATTCTTTTTCGATTGACTTTTTTATGCCGAAACAGCCGCGTAGGCAGATGCCTAAATACAGGGATACCGCGGCTGTTAGAAGGAGGAAGATACTTTGTTAACCCGACTTTTGAACTTCCTAAGGTTAGTAGAACTGGGAAAAGATTGTTCCACAATATCGAGACGCGCTCAAAGTTTCAAACACTTCAAAATACTGAATAACTACACAAATTTTGCAGTAAGCCGAACTGACATTGAGTCACCTCATGTAGTTCAGAATTTATATTCCTTTCAGATGCTCAATATTCAAATTCATACAATAATAGTTATTTCGGTCTGATAGCATCTTCAACTCCTAATCTTCTCCGTAATCATCAAGTAGCGAGACGGTCCTAGCACAAAATCGGAAGATCTATCGCAACAAAAGTACTCATTATACTAGTAAATCATCCGTTAAGTGCAATATAAGTACCCGGGTACTCCTTTCTTACCGGCCTCCGTGAAATTAATGTTCGGAACAAAAAAAATCAACAGCAGGAGCGGAAAACATCTTAATAACCGTAATGAAGTAGTTGTAGTAGTTTCGCACTTGCCTTAAGGCGTAAAAATAAACTGGAGGTTGGAAAAGGTAATCGTTGTAGTAGCTGAACATGGCCAATTATCGCATCGAAACATTATTGATGGTGTTACATTCGACGAAGAGTTTTTGCGAACAATACGTCGGTTCCCAGTGAGCAAACTGTAAAAGATACCAAAAATATGTTTTCGTGACAACTTTGGTATGTTACTAATGCATATTTTAAACATTATTTTAATATATACAAGGTGTGTTCCATAGCCAACATTTTGTTTTTATAGAATACCCTATATTTTATTACATATTGGGATATACTTTAAAGTTGAGTCATTTATTTAACAGTGAGTAGGTCTGATCAAAAGAAATGTCTTTTTCCTTTAACATTTTTCTGGTAAAATTAAAGTAACAAAGTTATAGCCCTTTAAAAGTTTGAGTACCGCCCTGTCTCAATAATAATATTATGTGCTCGTGTTTGGCAACAACGGATATAATCCGCCTTATCGGTTCATCGCATCGGAAACAAAAAAGCGAAAGAATTTGAAACGCTTATCACGATGTTTTTACTACAATCTTATTCAGTTGTATTCAGTCAATGTGTCAGTCGGTAACGCGTGAGTGAATAGTGGTGTTTGTTGCGTGGCTCAAACGAAATAAAAAATGGCACATGTTTACGAAAATGCTGAACTTGTGGACATGATTCTTATTTACGGGGGGGGGGTCTTTACAAAATGCTGCCGCGGCATCACGGATTTATGCAGATCGGTTTCCCAATCGAGTGCAACCAACCCCTCGTGCCTTTGTTAATGTAGTACAAAGGGCTCGTGAATCAGGTGACTTAAGACTTCACAGGGGAGGGCATGCCGGTGCTCCAAGACCGCACGATCAAATCCAGGTCCGCACTGAAATACTTGTCGGTAGGATACGTTATAAATCAAGGTAACATTTTTTTTTATTTTTACACACATATATTGGTTTATCTCCCTTCTACAATTATTATCTGAAAATTAATGACTCAACTTCAAAGTCACCCTGTATAGCTTCTAAAAACTTGAAAGTTGATATCATATAACATATGGTGTCGGTTGTCAATTGTTTAGATATTACAGACATTTCGCTAAATATCTAAACAGTTGATAATGGAAACCCTATGTTATATGATATCAATCTTCTTGGTTTTAGAAGCTCTATTCAAATATGCAATGAAATATAGGCTGTTCTTCTCTTTAAAAAAATATGTGTTTGCTTTGACACGAAGTTAAGGGACACCCTGTGTATATTAAATTAGTTTTAAAATATGCACTAGTCACTTATCAAGGTTGTCAAAACAGTTTTTTGATATCTTTTCCGGTTTGCTCGTAAAACTACTTCCATTTTCGTTGGGACACCCTGTATAGAGAATACTGGAAAACAATCGTCCAGGCTACATATTGGGGGTGACGAACCTTTGGTCTGAATCTGGCATGGATTTTTGTACCTACCTAATCTGCTGCATTTACATTCATGCCATATTATCAACACCTTGTGACCTATGAAGATGGAAGTGGCATCAGCGGCGGCAAATAAAAGTGATTAAACTATTGCTCCACAGATGGCGTCGGTAGTAGGAAAGAATTACATTAGTAATAATAATTATAGATCGATTACGATTTGAATAGATGGAACAACACTGATCACAATGCATTTTCATCTCGGTGTAATACAAATAGAGTTCAAAAACAATAAGTACCTTCATGTTTGAAATATATTGATATAACTGATCGCTAGTTTTATGTTAGGAGCATACCCTCCAGGTCAACAACAATACATACACAGCCGAGATATTATTGGCAATGTAAACGGCGGGCGCGGTTTGGTTTTACCGAATTCATTGGTTTTACCTGGTGGATTTGTGTGATTTGGCAGATGGGGGGATAGGGACTTGAGTTACAGGTCGAATATCTTCATCAACAGCCACGATTCAGCCTGTGCTGCATTTAATACTATCTATGATAACCGGCTGTATAATATCGGTGATAACATATATTTTAAGGGTCATTTTATATGTAGTAGCACCAATTTAATATATATATATATATATATATATATAATATAATATAAAATAAACGATTCCATAATAAAAACATAAACCTGATCGTAAAAACGTATACTCTAGATCTCGAAAGCTTTTTAAATTCGAATTGAATTACGAACATTGGAAAGAAATTCAAAAAAGCACATGGAAAGTCATGCACCAGTTTGCTTCATATAATTTTTTCATTCAAGTCATCGGCATGCGTTATGATATAACTATCCATTACTACTGTATGTTTTACATAGCTGAGTGAACCAGAAACAAACCTTTCTATAGGACTCGAGTCCCGTGTGAAAGAATGTTAATTGTGTGAAGTTCAATTAATATAATGGACGTGAAGCGTTCACCTTCATTCATTTTGTCTTCCTCTCTATTCATCAGTACTGATTCAAGCTCAAGTAATTTTTTCCCGTTAAGATCTTACATCAAATCTGACAAATGGGATCTCTTTGGTGAAACTTCATTCCGTCTTCACATTGCAGATTGAGTTTAAACTTTACATGTAAAAGCATCAGTTTAAAAATACTTGTTTCAGAAAAATGGAGATTTCTATTACTGGCTGTTTTTTGAAAGCCTAACTCGACAATTCAAGTCAGATAAGATATAATACCAAGCCGATCTTCGTTTCCATTTTTTTTACTTCCCACGCTTACTGGCGAGAAAGTTTTGTGATCTAACAAAATTACGAAAATGAGATATTTATTGCTTCCCGCGCCTACTGCCGAAGAAGTATTGAAATCGCGAACATTTTTAAAAATGAGATAACACGTTTTTTGGATTTCATTTGACATATACATCCCGAAAAACCGTGTCACTCATTTCCATCGGTCTGTGTGACTGTCAGTCTGTCCGCTAATCTTTGGACCGCCTCGCCTATAACTGTACTGTACTGCTCCGATAAATTTTGTACTACTAGTAGTAGTTGAAAATCGGTCAAACTCCGTTTTTTAAGTTTCAGAGGCTCCAGATTATTTTAGAAAGGTGTTTGTGGGGTTTGAGGAAGGTATATCCTCATTTAGCTGACGGCATTATATTAATACGCTTCCATCATCCATATCAGTACATATTTCACACATCAAAGATTTCCCCGCAAATTTGCCCTTATAATATAGACAAGTTACGCGCTCGGTCGGGACGATACCATACAGCGGCGGCTTTCATACTTTTGAATATGTTATGTTATAGTATTGTGGATGGTACTTATGACATGTCTGTCTGGTGTGGTCCAGCAGTGTTGCCAGATGGTCAGTACTCAGGTCAGGGAAGAAACTAGCGTTAACGCGATGAAATTGATGGGGACTATGAAGGAGGCTTTAATTGTATAGGGGGCTAACCCATTTAATTTTTTTGTGCCGAATATAATTCTTGATGAAATTATGACAGCGTTGCATGGCAAGTGCAGAGTCAACCGACATGACGCCATTTTTAGTTGTCATTGTTTCTTTCAACTTCTTAATAAATAAAACCACGACGAATGGAATGCTCATAACAAAATAGGAGCCGATAAGAATCATAATAATGTGTGTTGATATTCAATAAAAATATAAATGTCTGCCATAGCTATATTATTCAAATAGCACGCGTCTATACGCCATATATGGAAAACTTGTTCCAAAACCTTTCAGAGACATAGACCTTTGCTCGTGTTACTTTCACTCTTAAGCGTGCTGAATATATGAATACTAATCAGCTATAGTTGTTATGTGAGCCTGCTAACTTGTTTATTGAAATGAGGTTTTTCTATAATATTTTATTTAAGAAAAGGCAGCTGAGGAATTGAAGGACCTGGGGCAGTAAGGTTACTTAAGCCACATTTACTTTTTTCGAAAAATCTTATAAGTTTTGTGTAAATCCTGAAACCACGTTTTTGATTGATTTCTATTCAAATAGGTTTACTTTTTGAGAAACAACGATTTGGTGACAATAAATTCGAAAAGATATAACACATTTTCGTAAGATAAATTCATTTTTGAAAAGATAAATCCATTTTTGAAAATACATACTTAAAAAAGTAGTAGGATAGTTTAAAAATGATTTCTAAACATATAATTTCAGTATTCATTGTTAGACTTGAAACAGCACACTTGAAATTTGACGGACTCCTCATCTACGTTAAAGGTCTTTTTCGGAACGGCTATGCAGCCAAATGCGTGAAAGTTCTGTTTTTCGATTAGATCTTTGTCGGATATACAGGGTGTAAACATTATGGTAGTCGTTATTGAAATGGGTAATAGGGGGTGTCAAAATTAGTTAAAAAGTTCATATGACCCATGGTCCAAAAGTCAATAGATTTTTGTCTAAAGGGCTTTATAGTTTACAACTTTAAGTGCTTTATATCGACCACAATCTTACTAATTTTTATAATCTAATCTAAAACGTTTTTAAATTGGGTAATTAACAAATAAATGGCATTAAGTTTTTCTAAGTTAAACCAAAATTTGTAGTCAGTAAGTAAGTAAGTTTCATTAAACTAAATATTTAAAACACACATGACAACAGCGCGTCGGCCTTTCGTCACTCTTATCGAACCGGCAATCGATCGCAAACAGTAACAGTGGTCAGTTATCAGGCATAGGGCCTGTTGTTTTGTTTTTGTTCGCGTATGTCGTCGTCTTTATTTACAATGTTCTCGAATCAAG
This sequence comes from Acanthoscelides obtectus, assembly GCA_963669975.1. Classification (NCBI taxonomy): domain Eukaryota; kingdom Metazoa; phylum Arthropoda; class Insecta; order Coleoptera; family Chrysomelidae; genus Acanthoscelides; species Acanthoscelides obtectus. The sequence continues at coordinate 85,999,858 of CAVLJG010000003.1, read as the reverse complement.
AGTTCCCCGACATGCGTAATGCGTATGCAATGCAATCCTGTGCGTGAATTAACTGTTAGATGCCTGTCGTGTCATCTACAATCACGTTTACAAGTCCAAACCTGTGCAGATTCGTAGAGCGCCGACGACTGCTAGTGACCTTGAATTTGTCTGTAGATCGATGTTACTCCAGTCAATTTAGGTTCAAAGTGGATGTTTTCTAAACCAATTTGTTGTTCCTACATCAAAAATATATCGATGATGTTTTGTACTGGGAGCTCATGAAAGATCAAGGTAACTTATTTTAACAGTCATCCTTTTTCTAGTCTCAAGATGACACGAAAAAGGGTCTGTGGATTCACTAGAAATACACTGCCGAGGATGTTTAGACCTAAAGTGACTGGAGTATATCCGTGGATGCTTTCGAGGGATCTGTTCACGTGCTGATCACTGTTTACGTTTAATGTCTTTCTTCAGCGCCCAGAGTTTAATACCACTCGTGAAGGTCGTAATGAAGCTTGTGTGGAAAGTGGAGGACGACATTTTGAACACCTTGTTTAAATACAAAAAAAGTGAAGTACTTTATCAAATAATCAAATAATACCTAAGAGCCAAAAATAACAAACTCCATCTTTATTTGCACTTCGTTCCGTCGTAATTTGCGTCTGGCATTGCGGCGTTGTCAAATTCTATTTTACTTTAAAGTCGCTTTTCTCTAAAAAAATGCCGTTTTGACCCCCATGTTATATGAAACTTTTTGCTTCGTTTAATCCCCTCTATCACCCATCTAAATAATGACTATCATAACGTTTACACCCTCTATATACTAGTAATAATAATAATAACACTTATTCTAGTGGAACTACAGGAGTATAGGAAACGTCTAAAACACGAATTTAAAGCAAACACTGGTTAAAAAGTAGGTAACACATGTACAAACAGATTAAAATCAGTATCACATATTTAAGAATTCCCTTACGTCATAAAATACGTTTTGTTCTACACGCTTATATACTAAGTGACATATAAATCCGAACACCCAGTTTAAATGGTTTTATTTTAATAAAATTTTGTATAAGTACTTAATGAAGCATAATAAGTAAATGATAAAAATTTCAAAATGATTGCACTGCTTTAAAGCCCTTTGACCTTTAATAATGTGTGTATGCACCCTGATGTGCTACGCATTCTCCAACGCGCCTAGGCATGCTTCTGATTAGGTGGTCAATGTCCTCCTGAGGTATCTCATTCCAGGCAACCACCAACTCCTCTCGAAGTGCTTCTAGAGTCTGAGGAGGACGTTGCAAATTGAGCAATCTCCTACCCATCATACCCCACACGTGCTCAATTGGGGATAAGTTGGGAGATCTTGGTGGCCATGGTAACAATGTGACATCATTATGTTGAAAGAAGTCTATTGTGACTCTTGCAACATGTGGTCGGGCATTATCTTGTTGGAAAGTTGGATCTGCCAGGTTGTCAAGATAGGGTAAAAGATGGGGTTCTAGAACTTCGTGGATATAACGCTGCGCGTTCATGTTACCTCTGATGAAGATTAAAGGTGACCTGGAACCATAAGCTATAGCACCCCAAACCATAACTCCAACAGTGTGATGTACATGTCTTTCAACAAAAAACTGTGGATTCCTCCTTTCACCACGTCGCCTTCTAACCCTGGCACGACCATCGTGCATGCCTAAACAAAATCGAGACTCGTCACTAAAGACAATACTGTTCCATTCCTGATCCCAGAGTGACCGTTGTCTGCACCACTCAAGGCGATTACGTGGGTGTTCTCGAGTTAAAGGGAGGACCCAGTGTGGCCGGTATGAAAACAAGCCAAAACTTCTCATTCGACGGTAAACACTTCGCATGCCAATAGGTCTTCCGTGTTCTGCAAACCATTCATTTGCAATGGACCTGGTAGTGGAGAAACGATCCCTTAAGGCCAATAATCTTAGGCGGCGATCTTCACGGTCTGTTGTTCTACGGCGGCGTCCAGTGCCCCTTGCTCTTTGCGTACGGCCTTCTCGAAGCCATGCCTGACAACACCTAACCACAGTGTCTACACTTCTTTGCACTCTAACTGCAATTGCCCGAAAAGAAAGTCCAGCTTCCCGAAGTCCCACTATACGGCCCCTGTCAAACTCACTAAGTTGACGAAATCGTACAGGTCTCCGTACTCTAGGCATTGTAACCGATCGTAAAGGATGTCAAGAACCAAAATCCGCCAACGTTGATTCTTTACTGTGGCTGAAATATTCATTTTTAGAGCGTAAGTGATTTAAAAAAAGCAGTATAAAAACCGGAATGTCCGACTGATAAGGCTGAAAATGTTTTCACTTGTTATTTACAGTAAGATAAATACATTCACCAACTTTTATTAAAATAAAACCATTTAAACTGGGTGTTCAGATTTATATGTCACTTAGTATATCTTACAGTTCTTTCTTAAACTTACCTATATCTATTATTCTCTTAAAGCTTACATTAAACTTATTTTATATGACTTATTTGCCATATACTCGTATTTTGAAGAATTTTAAAAAAGTAACAAATTGTGAGTATGCAAAACTAGGGTGTCTGTTTCTTGTTATGATACAAATGGTGAACCTGCATAAATCTGCATTTATAACAAACTCAGTTTAAATTTTGTTTTGAATACATTATCAGTTCAGTCATATAAATTGGCGGTAGAGTGAGTAATATTTCCCGTTTAGACCAAGACCTGCAAGCCTCTCTAGACGATGAACCAACGGTGTTCCTAATTGTTTTTTTTTTGCGATATAGGTAAACACTCTTGATGAAAATCGAGATTAACCTCAAAATAAGATGTCGTACTTTAGCTTTGGATAAACTTGAGCATGATAGTAACACAGGCTTACTACAAAGAAATATTAGACGAGTGAGAGCGATACAAGCTAAAGAAAGTTTATTGCATAATGGCTTAATATCAAAACTCAGATTATTATCATTGATATGGATTCCTAAGAATTTCATACAATGTGACTGTTCGATAGATTTCCCATTAATTTGCAATAAATAAGAATCATTTGTGATTTGTGATTGTGGATTTACACACATCTTATTACTAGCAAACCAGGTAGTAAAATTTTGGGTCATAGCATTCATTTTTGCTGACCCACACATTTCTGGCCTTTATCCAGTGAGTTATATAATCTATTGATGAACTGAATCGTTGTATAGTAGTACTTAAGTATATTTCGTTAAATATTGCTCTTTCCAAAAATTTTCGATATGGCACTTAGGGCTGATTTCGCCATCATTAATATTATGGACCAATGGGAAAATACCTTATCGAAATGCAATTTGACGGAAGCTGTCAAAGCTCTCAGAATATCAGTGATTTATATTGAAATATTGAATAAAATCGTGAAAATTCGACTGTATTATAAACAAGACCACTTTTTGATTCCAACATGATGCTTTTGTACAGAAAAAACAGGACAACTTTCATGTATTTTGATATATGTTATAGGTTTACATTTAACAATCCGTTATCCCCCTCAGCGAATGGGAATGCGGCAAATAATAGCTCGATTTTATAGCTGTTAAATTTGGCAGCAGATTTGGACGTTTGTTAATGCATGGCACTCACGAATTTACCAACTTCAATATACTGAAAGTCATCATTACATACCTGTTGAATAGTGTGGATTTGTCTGTATTTTGCAAGAAAATAGAATATAAAATACATTCCATCCAATTCCTCATCTTCCTTTACGTCATAATAGTAATAATTTATTAATTTTAAGGGTTAATGAATTTCTTCAAAGCAATAAAAACATTATGTCCTCTCCATCCTAAAACACAGATAATATGTGTGTAAGACGTGTCAATCCATACGTCTCCCTGATGCATAATGCAATTACTATGGACATAGACAAAAAATTATAAAAAATGTTTCACATATAATGTCCAAAAATCATCAAAACTAGTAATGTTTATTGTTTGCGTTCTTGACTGGCGGTCGTTGACTGGCGGGGATATCTATCTGTCACTCGAGGGTTGCCAAGTCTATCGAAGATTACGTCCCGTGGTGGAGGGTGCGAAATAAGTCTTTTACATTTGCTGGTTTTGCATTTTTTTCTTGAAAATTTATTAGGTATCATGATTATAAGCATCTTTGATAGATTGTTCGATCCGGAATGGGAAAGATCTCCTATTTATGAAAATATTTTTGGTATCATCTAACTGTTGCAATCAGTGCACAAACACTGTGACATATGATTTATAGCATAACCCGCTGCCCTATCAATACAAATTTAACATACAGGTCGCCTAGCCGTGGGGATGCAGTGGTCGGGATGAATATCACGGCAGCAACTGATGATTTGGGCATGTCTGGTAAGAACGTATGAAGTGAAACTCGCTAACTTCACAAATTTGAAGATTTTGTACAATTTCTTTGAAAATGATGAAAGATATGTCTGATTTGGCAGGGTAATGTCGCAGCCAAATGGCAGTCACTCTTTCCGACTCAGTCCGGATCGAAAGATGACGATACTCGTGAAATGTATTGATATTTCTAAATATAGGATTCTATCGAACATCCCTACTGTCAAGATGTATAACCCAAGGTACCGACGGACCTATTTTGCGGCGTCATGGAAATAATTGTAAATTTTCATTTGCATTTTTTCAAGTGTTGTGCAATGATTTTGGGAAAAATGTCACGAATAGTCTTATAAAGCATCGTAGAGTATATTTCAACAGTTGGCGGAACTTACTCCACTGGGACCAGTAGGGTGAAACGGGATATTAATGTACAATCTGACAACCCTGTCGCACCCTCACAAAATGGCCGCTAACCACCGTGTTGTGATTGAATAGCATGGAATTAAACCTTCAGAGTATGTTTTGTGACTGGTACCAAGAGTTGACAGAGCCCACACATGTGTCACTCCTTGAAATGCAATAATCAGCTGTATTCAAATAACGTCTAATATAAATATAACCCAGAATATCTACTCAGTGAAAAAAGAAAAATATTGCAAATTTCTAGTTTTTCTGCAGGTTTTAGGTTTGCTGGTAGCTCTACGACATATATTTGGGTATTTCTTAATCGCTGTGAATATAGTGTGGATGTTTGTTAAGTTCCTGATCAACTTTATGGATGTATGGATATTAAAAAAACAGAATGTTTTTGTGGGAATATCAATCTAAGGTGCCATAATGGTTCAGTTGAACGGCAAGAAAATGAATGAATGTTTGGAAACGAGCAATATCTATGAACTTTTTGGTAGAGCCAGTCATCAAGTAGGTGCCTAATCGCTATCTGCAACAGGTTTATAGGAAAAAACACCCAGTAGATGATCTTGAATCAGTAAAATCGCATATCAATTGAAGAAAATAATATTATCATGAATAAAAAATCAACAAGGGTAATTAAAACATGATTTTTTTTCAAAAATCAGACATTTGTTTAAATTTTGACTGAATTATATGTAATTTCTTAATATTCAATAAGCTGGTGATGTTTCAATGACAAGGTGTCATCTCATACTTTGACAATATTTTGTTTTCAACATTTCATAGCTATTGGTTGCTAAAATTTGTTGTTTGGAACTTGAAGCTCATTCGCTGTATTTGACGGGCTGTTACCCTATATGTGGAGAATAACGGATTGTTGTTGGTGAAATTGGCCCTTAGAATTGAATCTGGTCAATAATTTCCTATTCCACTTTGAAATCCTTTTTTGTGCAATAGATTAAAAAAATTAATAAATACAATCACACATTAAACATTCTCCTATAGAGTAGAAGGCTTCATAAAATTTGCCTGATTCTTTTTTTAAATAATGTCAGCAGCAGTTATTTTAGATTAATGGGTAGTCTGTTGAAGAGTTTGATCACCATGTATTTGGGACTCTCGACAACCTATGTAACGGCACGTCTAACATTGCATTGTTTCTTATACAGTAAATTTCAGAATTTATAGAACTAAAATTGTCCAGGTATATTTTGACGTGAACCAGTTTGATATGTATACTGAAGGCAGCCTTAATATCTTCAAAGTTGCGAATAATTCCCTGCAAACTTTAGTTTGCTTTGTGGGATTCTAATAGCGCTTTTTGCATTATAAAAACCCTTTGTAACTTGGAGGATGGTCCCCATGCTTCTATTTCATAAGCCAGTGTAGAATGGATAATGTGCATAGTAAAACATTAACAATATTCACTTATCAACGATAAAACTCAACTGGTACATGCCCTAGCAGGGTGGAGTAGGTTTTTGACTAGTTTTCTCTATGAGTGTTTCCCTTTTACAGTTTTGTAATATATAAAATCCTCATAATTTTGTCTATCGCTCTATGTTATAAGGAGACCACAATCCATGTGCATATTAAAGTAATTAAATCTAACTAACCTTGTGTTGGCATTTCTTACCACGGACTCCCAAGTTTTTTCCATTAACAGGTAAGGGGATATCGTCACAATACATTACGGAGGAATTGGAGGGAAAGGCATTGACATATGTTATGTATAGGAGGGGACCAAGTATGGAACCCTGCAAAACACCTCTATGGTATAGGAACTTTCTCAAAATGACTAATTTGTGAAATCAGACTGAAATTACAGATGTCGTGCTTATCACATGACTTGAACAGGGGCCTGCTTTTCGCAACTTTAAGTTTATCTGGAAAAGCTCCGTCCTCAATGGTAAATTAATTAAAATTTTTGAAGGGTACACTATGATCCTGAATACTGAAGAAGGTCACAAGCCACGTAGATAAATTTATTTGGTTAAGAAGGGCAGATGCTACTCATCATAAAATTATATATTATTGGCACATATTAAGTTATTTGAGGTCTAGGATAGTCGTTCTCAATATGGATGATATATTCTGATAAATTGATGGTTAGAAATCATTATCTAGTGGTATTGTGTAGGTAATACAAAAATAGTTTTCTTACTTAACAAAAGCCACATCCATAACAGCAGTTAAGTCATAAGCCACAAATAAATTTATTCGCCTCACTTACATCTGCTATCATTTGAAAAATAATGTATGTCCTCTCTGTAAATTGGACTAAATATAGAACCATCCCTGTTCTCTGTATCATTGTAATATGCATCCAGATAGAAATGGTAGCGAGATCTATCAGCAAATTGTCAAAATAATCAACTTAGAGCATAGATATCTACTCCATGACTGCTGTAAAAAGAAGTGCATTTTTTATTCAAATTGTTGAATAGTCGAAAATTTAAATAACTATCACATTGACCTGGAATTTGACTGGACTACTGCTGAACAGCTATCCCTACATTCAAACTCCAGAACACTGTGTCATATTTAATGACATGATTTTTGTAGTTTTTTGAAGCGGTACTTTCAATTTAACAGAATAGCTTAATGACTAAACCAAACAAAACGTTTCATCGTACACTATTTTATAGCTTCATTACTTCGTTTTCACATCATTATTTTAGCCGTTATCTGTTTTTACGATCCAACTCAACCGAATATTAACTCGTTCTGTTATACATTTTTGCACAGAGCAAATATATTGTCTTTGTATCCGACATGCTAAACAATGGACAGAAGAGATGTTTGTTCGGAGATGCTTGTGTGGACAATTTTTCTTCTTCAGAGAATGTACAATTGTTCAGACAGTTACTCTTCACAGCTCCATACCTAACGAAATTGGCTAGCCAAAAACTAAAGCCAATTTTGATGTTTAATCAAGGCTTAATCTCCCATTGCCTATCAGACGGATAACAATCTCTGACAGTCAGGCTACTTCGAAGGCACTTAGTTCCTGCAAGATTGGGATAAAAGGTAATGATATGGCTGACGCTCTTGCGAAAGCAGGATCAGAGGGCCAACTTATTGGTCCTGATCCAGCCCTAGGGGCGCCTGCGCTAAGAGTCAGGAGGAAACTTTGGAAGTGGATTGCTACGCAACACTCTTAGAAATGGAAAAGCATCACTAGAGATCTCCGACAGGCACGGGGGCCCATCGTAGGGCCCAGTGTTAAGGATGGACGATTTTCCTTTTGGATAGAGCCAACCTCAGGTTATTGGTGGCCATAACACGATGAGGCACGACCTACATGTGATGATGGGAATGGCGGAGAATCCCATGTGAGCGCTGCGGGGTAGAAGAAGAGTCAGCGGAGTATGTTGTGTCGCTGTGAAGCTCTGAGCTACCACAGGCAGACTATACTGCGTTCCAACACTTTGGATCCCTAGAATGTCAAGGAGTTGGGACTCAGGGCTATATTCCACTTTGCTAGAAGGACGGAACTTGAAGCTTAGGGAATATTGTGGTACATGAGGTTCCATTTAAACGGCCTATGCGCCGGCTCCTCGGTGACCGGTATGCCCAACTTCTTTATTCATACATTCATTCATTCATTCCCATTGCTATTAGTTTTTATAAGCTCTTAAAAAAAGGAACTTTGGAATGAGATAACTGATTTTCTAAAACACTCCTGCTCTAAATATACCTTGGAAGCCAGAAAAGTTCACATACCTTTTTTTGAATAGAACTTTTTGTAATAATTCCTTGCACTACAGTATATTCTCGTTTGCTGCAATATCAGGTTTTAATATACGAATGGAATTTCCAGTTAGCTACATATCAGTAATAATATTTAAATTGCCAAGGTTGTAATAACTATGTATACCTGCACGTACTGCTAGCAGTAACGTCATTGACCATAACATACTGGTGTTTGCCACAGAAACAGGAAGATAAAGCTTACATAGAAATACATAGCGTTTTTTGTATAATAGAAAAATGCATTCAGAATTTCAGGCATTTTTTTCTAAATAATAAAAGTTAATTGGAATATTCTACATGACAGACTAGCTAGTAACACAACTATCGCTGACTTATTCTTGTTGTAAGAAAGACGATATCACAAAAATCACTATCGATATTATTGAAAGCTTTTCGTTTTTTGTCTTAAGCATATATCTAGAAAATTTTTGTAATAGATTCATCATTACTGGGTGCTCTTCTCTCTACGTCACTTAGTTTACCTACCTATTCACAATTATCTAAGAACTAAGGAGCTTCGCATCTTTAGGCTTTGTTTTTTCAACAATCTCGACATTTACCTACACCCTGTATACTTCACGACCGCCGTTTTGCATAAGCACTCCCAAGTTTTTTAATGTGATTTCCGTGGTGATATAATCTCGGAGAAAGCAAATTTTACTGGATTGTTAACGGGCCGAAAAAAGTGGGGAATAAAATGAACCAGCATCTCTCCGTAAATCACTGTGTGGTCACGAAACGCTTTTTTGGGATACACGAATTTGGTATCGTACATTTTCGCGTAAGATGAAATCGGATAAAAGAAACGGTAAATCTTCAAGATGAAATGGAGTTTTTTTTGTTTTGCGTGTCAGATATGCCGAGGAATCGTCTAAGCAAGTTCGGAATAAGATGGTACAAAGTGTCACATATTACCAGAATCGTCCACTGCGAGAGTGAAAACGGCAGGATGTCTGTTGAAACTGTATCGCAGTGAGAATTTGACAGCCGGGTCACCACTGTGTCCGCTAGATGTTGCCGATTCTGGTGATATAGTGAATACGGTCTGCTCGCTATTGGACAAACTAGTAATATAGCTTTTGTCCGTCAGATGGCTAACCATGGCTGTTTCATGCTTTTTGGCAATTATAAGTACAGAGTAGGCTGGTCTCAAGTAGGACATCGAGCTAAACCAGAGCGACTATCCTCTATCTAAGTTAATATTTAAAAGATGTTCGTTAAAGAATAAGCATCCTGTAATTTTATTTATGTAAAAAATTTTAAAAATACATAATGATATATTCGATTTTTTTAGATAAAAAAAAAATGTGTCAGAAGCGAAAAATCATGATTTTAATCAACCCTGATCTAAGAACTATCGAAATAAGTCGGCCCAGTGTGCCATCTATCTCTAAAAACTCGAAATTTTATACTAACGCCCCTAATCACAATGTGGCAAAATAGGTTCAGTGGCAGTCTATAAGGAAGCTATTCAATGTCCGCGATCCTTTTATATCAGCTTCGTCTGTATTTTCGCGAATCCGGTTTCGATAAAATTTTATGTAAATTTTCAGTCGAGGCGTACTGTCCAAGCGAGATGCCTACATTTTTAAGAAGGCAGTGACATTTTAAAGAGCAATGCACATTTATATATGTATGCATAACGGCAAATCATGACCCAACCCGATTTATTTAAATTTATGTGCACATTCATGATTAATCCGGTGTCTGTTAGACTTAAATCTGTACGGTATCCAGTCGTGAACTCGTTTTTAAATATTGTGAGAAAGTAACGAAAAAGATGGGCCTTAAATATCAAATTTCAACAATAAACATCGATACAGCAGTTACTGAGGACCGGCAGTGATAGTAAAGAAAAATATTTGCTATGAAAATCTCAAATTACAGTGGCAGAATAAGCGTGATGGATCTGACAACCACCCATAAAAAAGTTACATCTAGCTAACTAAAGAAGAATAAATGGAACAAAGTTTGAATAATCCGTGAAATAATTAATTCTATTGAGACAATAGAAAGCTCAAAAGGGAGGCAAATGTCCTTCAGGTGATTTGTTTATATACTATTTTTACTCTAGAACAAGGCAGGAATTCGATCCAAAATGTCGGCGCAGGATTTTTATTATCACAAAACCCGATTTTTCAAAATGAACAAATAATGATAATAATTTCGGCTTTATTAGGGCAAAATTTAGACAATGGCTACTCTTGCATTTAACCCTGTTAAGAAAGTAGAATACAGGAATTTAGACAATAATGTAAATGGTAAAGCTAGTAGCAAGTGCCTATTTTAAATAATGATATTGTGTATTTTTTATCTCATTCGCCTGACTATAGATATAATTTCACAGCGTTATATGTGAAATGTCTTTGGAATAGTGGTGAATGGTGATGAGATATACTCAACTTATCACCGCATCTTAAATTTAGAGAATGTATGTTTCTCCTAAGTACAAGTTTCTCAAATAAATAGGATGGCGTGGAAGTCACTACTAATTTATATACAAAAGTGAGTGTAATTTTACAGCCTTTTCCACATTGAGCCAACCAATTTCTTCCAATTTGGTGATATATGATCATATTTTCTTAGTCCATAGACAAATCGACAGCAAGAATTTTGCACTTTCTGTAGACGTATTTTCGTCACCCTCTCCAGGTATCTGTAATATAAAATGTCACATGACCATTGACCGATGATTCGGATAAAGTTTTTTTAACATTAGCACTAAGAACGTTTTTGTTCGCATAAATTTTTAATTTTGGACTTTTGTATAATAAATACTGTTGACATGATGATGGAATCTCAAATTTTCATCAAACGTTACATCCAGAATTTTTAATTCATCTATGGATTCTAAATTGGCATTTAATATACCTACTCACTACTTGTACTACTAAAAGAAGCTAACACAAAAAGTTGACTCTGCTGCGACCCCTACAAACTAATCTTATTTTTCGCACTTTATGTCTTCTCTCTCTAGGTATTTTTCGATGAATTTTTAAAAACCTGCCTTTCAACTACGTTGATGCTAACTACGAATTTAATTTAAAGCACGATCGTAATGAAATTGCGTCGTTTCAACATTCGACAGGCATATCCAATCCACCGTCAGCCGTTCGTTCGTTTTGAAATAAATCCCTTCTTAGAAAATTGCTTTCACGAGTTTGATACTGCCGCCGATTTCCAGCTAACAGCGCGTATTTCTCAGGAATCAAAATGAGGAGTTCACTTCCAGGTTCGGAATATGGAGCTGTCATTATGCTGTGCTTGATGTTACAAATTGCTCTCAGGAAAATATAAGGCCAAATTCAGCACGTTATACAATGTGAACCAATGTAGCCAAGTAGACTCTCTACTTCCTACGCCTTCGTTAGAGGTTTCAAAGAAAAGGGATGAGTCAAATCGTTTAAAAAGGCGAAATGGAATCGTGATTAGGTAGGTTCACTTAGGTACGATGAATCAAATAAAGCAAATCTATCATATTTCTGTTTCCATAACAGATGTAGGGTAAATCGACTTAGTATGTCTAACAGGTGTATAGTATCACTGAAACACTGACACCTTATATACCTCAATTTTCAGCATACAGCTTCCAACGTACAATTTTCATTCCCTCCAAACAATGACTCAAAATGAGCAGGAATCTCTAAAACGTTGTAACACTTGCTTAGCAATCCCCCCCTCAATTTTCAAAATGTACGACTACCTAAACGATGGGAGCATTAAATAAGCGATAATATTCGAACTTTGGTTCACAAGTTTTCGGTTTCTTAAAGATATGCATCACACAGGTCCGTGATTCTCATTTATGTTTGTCAGCCCGGTCTGTTGTATATCAGTGCGTCATAAGTACTGACTCAATCAACTTGACGAATATTCAGTTACTTTTGTACGGGTTTAGATGGTGGAATAGCAGGTGCTAAATCTAGCCCCATGTTATACACCATGCTTTTGTCAGTAAAGACGATCATTGTTATTGTTTCTACTAATATAGACCAGTCTACCAGAACAGCTCTTGATAGTATTTAAGCATTTACTAATGTGCTGTTTGTCTATAATAAATATTGTACACAAATTCACAGTTGTTTCTTTGTTCCAGCCTTCTGAATCTCCAGACCCGACCAAACCACAAACCACGACGCCTCAACCGCAGCAACATCAAGAATCAACCGCCACTGCTCCGAAGACGAACGGTATCGACGCTTCCAACGCCGCCACTGGCCCTCGCCCCGCCCCGCGTCGCCTAAACTCCGCCTCCAGCGACGTTCCGACCACACCCACCGACAAGACCACGCCTATCGCCGCGCCACCGCAGACCAATCACAAGCGAGCCGCCGGCGCTGCCGCATCGACCACCGCGTCCTCGTCGATGTCGTCGCTAACCGAGGACGAACAGGTACTGCCGCGTCCGATCACCAACGAGGAGTTCCAGGCGATGATCCCGCCCCATTTCCTTAAGCAACGCCCCCATTCACAAACATCCCCGCCCAATTCAGTCCATAACGAACCGAATTCCGTCACCACGGTTACCATAAAGCGGCCAGACGCCGGAATTGAGCTGCCGCCTGCTCCAACGGGTCCAGGCAGGGTGACAGAGACCATAACCAAGAGCACCTTTACAGAAACCACAGTCACTAGGATTACGGACAATAAGTTGGTAGCGCCGCTGATCATTGAGGTAGGCGGGGCTAGAGAGTTTCGTTTGTTTTTTCACTGTAGGACCACAGTAGCCAGCTGCTGGTTGTAGTTACTTGAGGAAATGAGACTTCTGGCGCATGCAGGGAAGAGCGGAGCTAATTTTTGAATTGTTATGGTTTGAAGGGCTCTACAGTTAGGGTTCCAATGAAAAATCCGTAATTAACATTAATTTAGTCATATGAACCGGTCTATAGTCAAGGTTTTATAAATCAATGCCATAGTAGACGACAGATATGTTGTATAAATATTGATAGAAACTAATTGATATGCGTAAATTTTTATTTGGGTAAAACGCCACAGAGTAAATAGCCGTATCCATTTGTATATAATTAAAATTAAGGGTCACATTTATATAGGTTCCTAGATGATTGAGGAATGATCTTCCTTTGGATTCTTAACAAACAATAACGCTTCCTCGAGGTACGTTTCAATAAATTTAACATTTGAATTTCACAGAAGGCTCTAACAGATGCCCTCACGGGTTCTTAAGATTTTAAAAACTACCAGAACATCCAAAATTATTAGATTTTCAAAATTTTCCGCATATTTTCAAGATTTTCAAAATTTCCAAGATATCCAATTTTTAAGATTTTCAAAAACTTACAGCATCTCTAAAATTTCCAAATCCTCGAAATCCTCAAAAGTTTCACAACTTTCAAATTTTTGACGGTTTTCGGGTCTTTCAAAATTTTCAATGTTTTATAGAATGTCAAAAATGTTAACATTTGTAAAATTTTCGGAATTTTCAGAAGCTTTTACATTTTCAAAAATTCGAAAATTCTAATTTTTAAAATCCTGCGAATTTTGGTAGTTTTGAAAATTTAGAGAACCATGCAAAGTTTTTAAAATATCCCAAATTCTGCCATTTTTCAAACCCGATTTGCCTTTATCTAGAGGCTTCCAGTTTTCTGGCACGACCATCTTTAACATAACAAAAAACATAAACATACACAATAACTCTGCCGTCTACTATGCAAGCAGCTTACTATATTGACCAGGCTATAATAATCTTTGTTATGAATGCTGCAAGCAACTGAAAAAAATTTGAATGCAATCGGCGTTCAGAAATTGATTTTCCTTTAGTGATTGCGAAATAATTGGTTGACCTTTGATTGGCATGCATTTACACTGTTCTGCACTTTATCTCACTTATTATACGGGGGTCGTCTAAAAAGTAGGTCATACTATTATTTCTTATTCTTTTTTTGGCGGGAAAGGTCTGACATACTTCGGGAATTTGTATGTGAATATAAAAGGTGTCCTGAAAGTTGGGACTGTCCTTTCCAGAAACAACTACGTTTGTAATAACACAGCTAATGTGCGGTGAAACAATATTGAAAATAAAAAAAGTGAATGAAAAAATACCGTTCATCAAGAAGAAATTTCAGGTACAGCTATGTCACTAGTAAGTCTTGTTCAAAGTTGTCTGCGATAGATTCAAAGACGTATGTATGTGCTCGACGTAACCAAGCATCAATGTAGGGTGTTAGAATGGACTGCCTTTCCAGAATGATTGCAGCAAATTGCTAAATTCGGACACGCAGTTGGTCATCCGTGTTCGCCCGTTTTGTACTCTAAACATTTCATTTCGTCTCAAACTAAAAAACAAATTACGAAGAATGTTTAAAAACGATCTGCGTACACTCGTGAAGCCTCGGTAGCATTTCGAAAACGCTCACCGGAATTTAAAATAATATGGGCAATTCCCATATTGCTGTAGGAGTGTGCAATTTTTTTGCAGTACCGATTTGTAAAGGTTTCGTTTACAAACGCGGCCAGCGCCTGTACTGAGTACTAATGCGCGTCGTACGTCTTCAAGTTTCATCTGATCAAGGTGCAAGATTGCATTAGGTTTTGTTTAGGTTTTATTGATTTTGCTGAGCCTAACATCTTGGCAGTCTTAAGGCTTTGGTGTATTTGTTGCTAGAAAAAAACTGCTTATTTTTGCAAGATCTATACGCCGTGTAAACTCCAAACTTTGAGGATACCCCATGGTGGCAATATTGTAAAATTTTTCCCACCTTGATGGGGGCTTTCTTCAATTATTTTGCAATTGCAAAGAGTTTAAAATATCCCTGAAATCTAGCGCGAGTATTGCAATGTGTATGACGAGGAATATATCTCGCGTTTAATAATCTCCATAGTAGCTGAAGCGTGACTGTCACATAACCGGTCTATTAATTTTGCAATGTTGCACTACGGCTCAAAGTTTTTAAGCTTACAGATCGCTCCCGTCAACCAAACAGCTCGAAAAAAATAGTGAAACCTACTTTTAAAACAACTCCGATACTTGCATGCAAATAAATCATTCTACTTCCAACACAAGCCTTTTAGCTTGCACATCATAGTGTGTTTTAACTATTTTTACTCATGCTATGTGAAAGATACAATGTAATAATCGAGATGTTATAATGACATCCAGTTTCAGGTAATGACAGATCATTTCGGTCTTAGTACTGCTTTGATGATGTTCACTTGGGTTTTGCTATTGTTCTTGCGTTTTCCGGAATGATTTTTTGAATAACCTGAGAATGTGAGAATTAGGGTCACATTTATAGAAGTTCTTTGAGAATTAAGAAATGTTCAAGGGAGAATTTAACATTTGCGCTTCACCGCATAGGCTGTAATAGTTATCACAAGTATTCACAATTTGCAAACATTTTCAAAATTTGGACGATTATCGGAATTTACAATTTTTTTTAAATTCATCAAAATTTTCAAATCTTTAAATTTTCAGTAAAATCAGAATCTTATTTGTTTTTAAAATAGTAGAAATATTCAAAGCTTGTAAAATTTTCGGAATATCTGAAATCTTGGAAGATAGTCAAAATTGACAAGGCTTGCAAAATTTTCAAAAATATTAGTTTTTTTAAGTTGTTGTGAATACTTCTGAAAATTAACGTGTAAATAACATTTGGAAAATAGAAAAAACTTGTAATGACAACTGTTACTGTGAAATTCAAATATTGAATCCTCCCTTGAGCATTCCTCAAGGACATGGGCGCCCCAGCGGGTGGAGCAGAAGTGCCACGGCCGCCCTTGAAAGTCTAGTTGTACCTTAAATTTGCATGTTCAGCATGAACTTGCGTACAATTTTGGGGATTTTTAGGATTTGATCGCTCCCATCTGAGAAAATTTTGGAACGGGTTCACTTTCACACAAAGTTATCTCTCACAGATGACTTCTTTACATAATTTGAACATTAGAACTATAAAGTACTTTGGAGACTTACTAAGTACTACCTCGATATATCATTGTTTACACATTATGGAAATTTTAAAAACGTGCATATACAATTTGGAAAATAGAAAAAACTTGTAATGATAACTGTTACAGTCTACTGTGCAATGCAAATGTTAAATCCTCCCTTGAGGGTTCCTCAAGGACATAGGCGCCCCCAGGGTGTGGGGCGGGGGGGCACAACCACCCTTAAAAGTCTAGTTGTAACTTAAATTTGCATGTTTACCATGAACTTGTGTACAATTTTGGGGATTTTTAGGATTTGATCCCTCCCATCTGAGAAAATGTTGGGACAGGTTCACTTTCACAAAAAGTTATCTCTCACCGATGACTTATTTACATAATGTGAACCTTAAAACTACAAAGTACTTTGGAGACTTATTAAGTACTACCCCGATATATCAATGTTTACACATTATGGAAAATTTAAAAATGTGCATAAAAAATTTCAAAAATAGAAAAAACTTGTAATGGCAACTGTTACAGTCTACTATGCAATGCAAATGTAAACTCCTCGCTTGAGCATTCCTCAAGGACATGAGCGCCCCAGTGGGTGGAGCAGGGAGATACGGCCGCCCTCGAAAGTCTAGTTGTACCATACATTTGCATATTTAGCTTAAACTTGTGTACAATTTTGGGGATTTTTAGGATTTGATCCCTTCTCTCTGAGAAAATTTTGTGACAGGTTCACTTTCACAAACAGTTATCTCTTGCTATCCGGAACGGAAACTTACTAAGTTCTACGCCGAGATACCACTGTTTACACATTATTCATCATGAAGCTTTGCGTTCAAAGTACATTTGTTGAATCACATATACAATCACATATCTTCTAAGTTGGAGCTTAATGAGCATATAAACTGGGTCATTATGTTTTTATGTTTTATTGTTGGTACTTCTCTTACATGTAACAATAAGTAAGTTCTCCTACTAACACCTATATCAAAATCTTAAGATAACCGACATATTGAGTTCCGAAAAATTCCAAATGGACCAACCCGGCACAGTATCCTTCATGTATGTAGTATCAAAATCAGGCGCCGCGTGGTGTCTGGGTTAACGTATTCACCATTCGAATTTGATGAATTGAAATTGACACATTTCTACAGCAATAACTTGACTATCGGTTTTATGTTAGTTTACCATTAGTGTCTTCAAAATGCTATTTACACTTCGCGAGTGTATTCAAATCGTTGTTCTGGATGTTTCCATCCCGAGCTGCATAGGCTTGTTTATATCGTGCAAAAGCCGTCGAAGTGGACGCAGTACCTCACCTATATTGCACATTTAGGAATTTAATAGACTTGTGTTCTTGAATCCAACGGCAATAACTTCAACCAATATTTACCAACAAAGCATTTGTCAGGGAAGTACTTGAAATGTCTTATCAAATGAATATTTAGTAGCGTTTCAATTTCTTTTTTACGTTTTCGCTGGCGCTTTATTAAACGTAGTTGTTTCTAAAAAGGAAAATCACTACTTTCAGGACACCTTTTAAAGTCGGAATTATATGCGTGACGCGTGTATCCGGTAAGACTTTGCGATACATCTTGTATTCTTCCTAAATTTCTTCAAGATATTTCTGGCGTGCCGCCAAATAAATATAATTTCTCATTTTACTTCCAGTGAAACTAAGTTCAGGAAACTGCCTGTTGCGATAGTGTTATTTTTATGGTCATATTTTTATTATGGATTACGTGCATCGAGCTCTATAATATATCATCCAGGTCATCGAATTCAGACCGCAACTAACTTTATGAGCATTTTAGCTAGAACTTTAAAGCTTTTTGTCATGCTATGCATTCAATGGCGTTCCGTTTTCTGTTGCATCATCTTGTAGTTAGAAGATTGAAGAACATAGTCAGCACTCTATATTGATGAAATCGCCATAAAAGCCCCAAGTGTGTAGAAACGTGCCAGGATGGAACGATTCTAACCGACTCAAAAGCTAAGGCGGAAATGCTTGCCAGAATCTTTGCTGCCAATTCCGGACTTCCCATCGTGACTCCGGACTCCCATCGTGACTTCGGACTCCCATCGTGACTTCGGACTCCCATCGTGACTTCGGACTCCCATCGTGACTCCGGCCTCCCATTCTAGCCGTGTAGAACTTCGTATGAACTGGCCGATACGACCGCTTCTTTGTCCCTAGGGTATCGAGATTGTGGAAAAATCTACATGAGGGGGCTGTTCCCAGTTCCCTGTTCCCTCTTCTGCCATCACGGCTTCTTCGGTATATATGAAAAAAATAGTTTAAATGTAACTGTTCCACTAACGGGTAACAGACGCCAGCACCAAACATTAAACTGTAAACATAAAGCATCTGTCAGCCGCAACCGGCAATTTCGCATCGCAAACCAAGTTAGTTGATCAATCTGTCGCGCAGACACCCGCTAATCAAAATATCTGCTGCGGAGATCATTCGATTAGAGCCGCAGCACTACAGACTGCACCTCGCTTCAATTTACTCTCCTGTTATCCGGGGTTACGCTGGTTAATCCGATGCCGTGTTCCGCTACCCACCGTGATGCAATATCTATCATCAAGATCTGGAGGTAATAGGATATCTACTTTCCAGGTTACGCCCTTTTCAAAATTATACCATTTTCCACCAGGAGATACCCAGCCCGATTGGAAGCCCGTGTCTGCTCTAAGCATACCTTCTACAGTACCGCTAGTGACTTATTAATACAACTGTTAGTAGAAACGACCTTCACCCATCTGTTTGATGGATGCAAAATGCAAGTTTGAGTATCTTAAAAATATATCGCATGGTGGACTGGCTACAAACAAAATTTCTGGCGGGACTATGGTTAACTAACAAAATTAAAATATAAAACCAAAACTCCGTCTCCGAATTATGAAGGAAAGGAATCGGCTCCCGTGGTTTTGAGTCCGATTCCGATAATTTTGATTCCTATTCCAATAATTTCGATTCCGATTCCCATGGAGTCAAGAAGATTGGAGTATAGACAATTGATTGTTGAACTTATGCTTAGTTGCCATTCAATCATATCGTTTAATATATTCTTTTTTAATGAGGAAATATTTTTTCACATCATTTTGTAGTTTGAAATATTTTTTTCTGATACTTTGGAATGCGCAACCCGAAAACGTATTTCAGTGTTCAGTTTTCGTCTTTCAAAAATGGTAGGAGGTTAATCCGTAATTGCCAAAGCTGATTTCTTCTGCTGTTGGCGACGTTGCACTAAATAATTCTTATTACCCATAAGCACAGATTTAGAGGAACAGAAGTAAATCTAGAATGATTATTTACAGAAGATATGGGAGAATTTTTTATAAATTGCGGTAGGCTAGATTCTCGATGGTATCTAAAACATACCATCTAGCTGAGACGGGAAGCGGAATAGTGAATGAATCGAAGGAATCGGTTCTGAGGCATGAATCGATTCCGATACCGGAACCGTAACCGAATCGAAGAAATCGATTTCGAGGCCGAAATCGGAATCGTGAATGAATCGAAGGATTCGATTCGGAAAACGGAATCGGAACCGTAAACGTATCGAGAGATTTGATTTGGGGACCGGAATCATGAACGAATCGAAGGAATCAATTTCGAGACAGGTGTCGGAATTACGAACGAATCGAATGATTCGATTTGGAGGTCGTAATCCGGATTCGTGAATGAATCGGTTTCGAGGCTGAAATCAGATTCGTGAATGAATCGAAGGATTTGTTTCGGAAGGCGGAATCGGAATCGTGAACGAATCGAAGGAATCTTATTCGATGCCGGAATCGGAACCGTGTACGAATCAAGGGATTTGATTCGGGCACCGGAATCATGAACTAATCGAAAGAATCGATTTTGAGTCTGGACTTGAAATCGTGAACAAATTGTAGAAATAGATTACGCGGCTGGAACTGGAATCGTGAAGAACTTGTTTTCGAGGCAGGAATCGGAATTATGAATGAGACTGGAATCGAATGAATCGATTTCGAGAATCGTGTACGAATCAAAGGAATCGATTTGGAGGCCAGTCTCGGAATCGTGGATCAAAGTACCATAAAGAATGATTTAGTCCAGTTCCGCCGTTGTTAGCTCTTGTTAGGACTGACTTTTCTTGATTAACCTTGGTGTTTTTTTGTCGGTTATGAATGTTAGTAAATTACGAAAGAACAATAAAATGTTTTATAAAACTATTAATCGCAGTCTATGGTCAGTGATTAGCAACCGCACTAAATAATAATAATTACTGATTCTTAAGCCTGATTCAGTTTAATAAATTATTAGTAACATCGAGGTTAAAAATTGAATCACCCTGTATATCTTCAGTAAATATTAGCTTTTACGGTTGACTTGTCATGTTCGTTGAATTGTGGAGCGCAGTGCAATTTAAATACAGCTTAGTTCATAAAAGCTTTCCAGGTCGATCCATATGGTTGAACTTGAACTCTGTCCAAAACACATTTGCATTTTATATAAAACGTTGTTTCCAGGGCAAGTGAAATGATATTGGCCTAAAAAGTAAAATGTGTGTCCCAAAATTCACATAAGGTTGACTTAAATACAAAACCTTTTTTTTATTAAATAGTGTTTTATTGAATTAAAAAGTATGCAGGGTGCGGGTGTGTACAGAATAGGGATGCATCGAGTACTCGGTATGTACCCGGTACTCAGCATCACGGCCAATTTTACCGAGTATCCGATTTGGCCGACTGTTAAATTACTTGGCCAAGTCATTACTCGGTGTGAACGCAAGACACGCAACTTGTGTAAATCGAAGAATTGCATCTGCTATGCAAAATCTGAGCTCATACGCTTTTCCGAAACCTTCCTGATATGATTGCTGGTACCATTCTCTATTCAACAGTCTACTCGGCCTTTTTGAAAAAGTAGTACTCGGTGCATCCCTAGTATGGAATAGCACATCTCGGCTATGTTGGCATATTATGTTCTTTTGCCGAATTTTACCATTCCTATTTTGCACAAATGTGGCTGAATTTCTATGATGCAGTACTGAATTCCTTCCTTTAGTTCGCGAATGCCTGTGGGCTTTTTGCTGCCTAATTTGATAACTTGGAAGTTACCTTTTCGAAAACTACTACGTTTGAAAGTTAATTCGCAGTAAATTGGCACCGAAAACGTCAAAAGAAGTTGTTAGAAAAAATATTGTCACGTTTTGTTTGCGCTGTTGGATTCAAAAACACGAGTTTGTTTACTTTCTCCTAAATTTGAAACATTTGGGGCTGTCTAGGTCTTCAAATGTGTTCAGCCAATCGGCTATTGCAACTAGGTTCACTTACACACCACGCGGCGCCTGATTTGGATACTCACTCAAATAGTCATAGTACCTCAAAACATCATAGCCTTTCACATAGGAGGGGAGAGTTCTTAGGAACTTAATAAATCGGTCTTAGGGCTTTGGTATATGTGTTACTAGGAAAACTTGCTTATCATTGCGTGACCTAAACACTATGTAAAGTCACAACTTCAAGGACACAATCTATTGACGTTCGTAAAATAGGGTTTCTCCAAGTAGGTGCCACAACTCAAACATACAATATGCCAACCAATTGAATATTTGAGTCATACTGTACAGCAAATACATTTTATTCTCTGCTGTTTTTACTTGAAGATAAGAACAAAGATTATAGTTATAAACTGGCATTATAATTGTCATTTACATAATTGTAAGGTAAAAACAATACCAAGGCAGTTCGTGCAAATTTGATATGGATTTTTTAACAAAATGTATGTAGGATTTTTGATAACAAATCAGCAGTAATCAACATATGATCATGGTATCATAGGTACAGAAGCTTTTGAAATCAAATTTCGAAGACATTTTATACTGCTTTTGTTAAAGTTGGCATTAATAGAATTGCAGTGGAATGCCTTCTCGTAATCATTTTGGTTTTAAATGGCTACATTTCCAGTTCCCACACCTACTGGCGAGAAAGTATTGAAAAACTTCAAGATACTACGTTTTTTGGATGTTATACTCGTATGACATGTACATCACAAAACACCATGTCTCTAATCACCGTCGGTCAGTCTGTCTGTCGATTTGTCCGGTAATCCTTGGCCCATTTATAACTTGGGAGCTTTGTAGTTTTTAAAAACGGTCTAGTGGCGGTGGAGCTACGTGGCAAAAAAATAACAAATCGCTCAAACTTCGTTTTTTGTCATTTTATAGACTCCTGGTCTTTTTCAGAAAAATTTTTGCTTAAAATTGGGAGTTGGCAGTTGCGGAGTAGGAGGATATATCCCAATGTTCTGACGTTAGTGTGTATTTACACGCTCCCATCTCCGGTAATTCTACGCACCTATAGACATATTTCACACATCATAGATAGAGAAATGTTTTCGATACTTGTCCCAGCTTCTGCTCTCTGGGTTCACCGGCGCTGTGCCGGTCTTGATAAGTGTCTTGGCATTACAGCCTCGTCTGACGCGTCGTGCTACCGGTAGTACAGGGAAAGAATGTCTATGGACTAATTGTATAGGCCTGTTTGACTGACTTGATCCGTTTAATTTCTCTATTATACATTTTCGTAAACTAACTTTTTCTCAGAGTTTCAAATGAAGAGTCAACCTATTTGTCGCCATTTTCAACTTCAAAAACCAAAGGAAAGATTCGGTGTATCTGAAACAACAGACATTGCAAGTTAGTTGGGTACATTAGAGAGATTATTGAATAAATGAAGTTCTGAAAATATACTATACTATCACACATTTTAATCCAAAATGATACTGTTAGTATGCCTAACTTAATTTAAAATCCGACGATTAAACGTTTGCGTAATTAACTTAGCAATCAGGTAATATATAGAAATGTTTGAGTACTGTTGAACCTTCTATCAGGCTTTTAGATTGCCTAAATTTATTGTCCTCTGCTTAACCATGCGGTGTTTTACGAATATTCAAAAAATATTCGAAATCTATTAAAAATTCCTCGTTCAATCCCATTATGCGGTGCATGATCATCAAGAACGAAGACACCGTTCTAGATAACAATGAAAATGAACTAGTTTCACCCCACTTCTGAATCCTTAGATTAGAATCCAATTGTATTCGATCTTGAACTAAATTCTTAACGTATTTCCATATCTAGTCGATTATTTTTAAAGGTCGAGTAGAAAAAATCGTAGAGTATTGTAACTACCACATTTCGACAATAAAATTAAAAGACTACAATTTAGTATCATCAATTTTACGCGAAAAAAGTTTTTAATGAATAATTATATAGCAATAAGTTATGCGTAACCACGAGCCATATTAGTTCGGTAAAGTTAGACTTCAAAGAATCTTTTGTACTGAAGCAAGAGTGAAGATATAGTCTAAAAGCAGTAAGTGTCGCTTTCAAAATTTAGAAAATTATCGAAGTTTGCACGATTTTCGATATTTTCAAAATTACCAAAACTTCCGGGATTTTGAACGTGCTGAAAATAAGGAAAATTTTGAATATCATGAAAACATTCAAAATATTTCAAATGAGCAAACGGAACTCAATCCTTAAGAACGTCTAGAAATGGCCCGACATTAGTATTTTCTCAAATAGAATAAAACGTCCCTCAAAGAACCCAAAAATTATACGATTTGTGCAAGAAGAACCTCTGATCTCCATATTATATCAAGAAATTATTTATAAACCGTTTCAGTATTAGTTTATTTTAAAGCCATCTTTTACCTTGCCAACTGGCAGTACTGCGAAACCAAAAATTCTCCAATTTTGGCCTGAAAGACAAAGTTGAAATCGGTTTAAAATAAACTAATCTCCAAATACTCTCCAAGGTCTTGAAGAGCAAGGTTTTAACTTTAATTTAGATACTTGGCGACCTCAAAAATTATAATTTTTAACCGGGTTTTTGAGCATTGAATAAACCTGCACAGTAACCCAGATCAAAATAATTTAACAATTTGATATATAAAGTACAAAAGGCTTTCATTAACTTTTTTTAAAAGCGAACCATTTTCGAATTACGAGCGATGGAATGTCTGAAAAACCTTAAAAATTGGTATATTCAATGTTTAAAAACTGGATTAAATACACAAGTTTTGATGATACCAAGTATCTAAATTAAAGTTTAAGCCTTGTTTTCGAAGATCCCGAAGAGTATTTTAAGATTAGTTTATTTTAAAATGATTTTAGTAATAAGTTAGTAAAGTAAAGCGAAAACAAGCACACTGCCCAAGCAAAATACACCCAAACATTGAAAACCAAAAAAGATTATTAGAAAATTGAAAGAAAAGCATGACTGTGTAATAGTCACTGAAATAATGATGACTTCACTTTTTGTCGCAAAGCTGGTACTCGGTATTATTTATACAATTTTGGTACTGAATTACATGTGGTGGCAACATTGTAGGAGAAACTTCGTTGAAACAGGGTTGTTGAATATTGAGGTATGCTGATAATGTTATCTCTAAGTGGTCTAGAATGAAATTAATTTTTTTTCGCAAATAAGGCGGCTTAGACGTAATTAATAATTTATGGATGACTACACTGAACACAATTATTTTGAATGATTTGGATTAGGTTTTTGGTATAGTTGACCAAGCATGGTTAGTATACTATGTCACAATAATTTAGAACGGATATGGCCAGGATTCAAATAATTTTTTACGTAACTTGAAATTTAGTATATATTCGTTTGCAGATAGGCTTAAAATATTGCTACAATTGGGTGTCGTCTGCGCAACATTAGATGTGTGAATTATCAGTGATTTTGTCTAGTCTAAGTATATATCAGAAATAGTAACGGCGGTAACTCAGAGCCTTGAAGCACGCCTGAATTAATTGAGTCCTTCAGTCTTCTTCTGAAGAATGAACGCTATCAATTTCTATGTAATTTAATTTAATTCATGATTGATGTTGTCAAATGAACCTAACTTCACCGAACTAGCAATTTAAACTTTTCACGCGGCACGTCACGGTGCCATAGTCTTCGCCGCTCGCGACGCGCGTTGTTTCTCCTAAAAATTATTGTAAAACGCCGGAGTCTACGCGATCTACAAGCGCAGTAAACATGTTTTCGTGAATAAAGTCAAGTTCGCCGATACGCCGACAAGTGGGTTATCAAAAATTTACATTATTCGCTGTTACCGCGAGGAAAATCATATGATTCCGCGAACAAAATGTATAAGTTTTTGTGCAAGTTGTTTAAGAAAAAAACTGTACGTGAAACTAACGTGACTTTGATTAGGTTTAAGAAGAAAAAAGAGAAGATTTTTAAGTATAAACTTAGGGGCAGGAGGATCTCTATCATGTTGGTGAGTAGGCAGAGGCAGATCCTAAATATAGAAGTTATCGATAAGAGTTTTGATGTGGTAAAGAGGAATAAGATTTGTAAAGTTTTCTTTTGAAAAACTCTTAAATATTTTTGGCATCCTAGAAATGAAAGAGCGGTCATGCCAACCAATTTTTGATGTAAATCTTGAAAATTTTGAAACACATAACCAGTTACAGCCTACTGCGAAATGAGAATCTTACATATTCTCTTGAGGAGGGTGCACTATTATTATTCGTTCAACGTCCAAGGGCCGACCACCCCTCAATCGGCATCCAACCTTCAAGGGTCAACTGTAAATGCGAACTTGGCATGTTCTTGAAGAAGGCAGTGGCCGAAACGTCAGTAAACACTATTTCAAGGATATGTTGTTTCACTAAGCGGTTAGACAAATAAGGAGGATTATAAGATATGCATTGTCATTAAGAAAATCTTTTTGCTCTCCTACAAAGTCAGTTTTGTATTACGCGATGATAGAATTTAAGCGACGATCTGGCTATATTTTGTCAAATACGTTGCTTATACGATTTTTTACTTCCCACGCCTACTGGCAAAAATTTTGTAAACTGAGACAGTATGTTTTTTGATATTGTATGACATGTACATCACGAAAAATTATGTCACTCATTTCTTTCGGTCTTTCTGTCTGTCCTTCGCTAATCTTATAACCGCCTATAACTTAAGAAGTACCGCTAAGATTTCGATAAAATTACACAATGTAACTACTATGCCAAGGACGTAAAAGCTTTGCAGTTTTTAAAAATTGGACCAATCCCGGCGGAGAAAAAGGCCAAAAACGAAAAAAATAGAAATCGCTGGAACTCAATGTTTTGGACGTTTCAGACGTACTTGTTCTTTTTCGGAAAAAATTTTGTACTTAAAAATTGGGAGTTACGAGTTGCAGGAAGGAGGGCATATCTGAATTCACGTCATATGCTCGTAGCTAACTTCTTTCTTAGAAGGGCTAGCCTGTGCCAAACATAATCCTTTACGAGCTGATGACGTTACATGGAAAGTACATAGTCAACTTACTTGACGTCATATTTTAATACAGGCTCTTAAGAATAAACATAGTCTGTATTCCGCGTCAATATATTTGACTTTTCCACCACCTGAAAAGGAGACTGCCTGTTGCTTTCGGTGAGAACGGAACAGCAATGCAACCAAAGTCGAAATGGATTGAAGTCGAGTTATGTACCGTCAAATTGCTTTTCGTGAGAACAGCCTTAGAGCTTGCGACGCTTTGTCCACTTTGGCCCAAGTTTCATCTGGCTATAAACGCCCTTACACGACCTAGATTCATAAATAACTATTGCTACAATGATGTATCAATATATGGTGTTGAACCATTTTTTATAATGCATCCTATCATCAGTTTAACAAAGACGTTTTGCACAACTCGGCAACGCCGCGCTCGAAGCCTTTTTCAAGCAATCAGAATGCAAGACTTTTGAACCAGCCAATCAGAGCGTAGAATCCAAGATGTACGCGAATTCGACAATTGTTATATCAACTCACAAAGACTAGATATAGGAGGTTCAACTATGTTAAATGTTACACGTATTCGTATGAGGCCAATCGTCAAGGATGGTGTAGCTCTCGGAAATCTAGTGGCCGTAGAACATGACGTAGAGCGTCTGCGCATTGAAAAATGTCAACATAACCTATCGCAATCTGTATGTGTGTTTTACTCTCGTTTTGCCATGGTAGGTTTATTTTACTTCGCGGTTTAATGATAGTATCCAATATGTCTGCTTGCAACTCCGAACTGTCGAAATTGAAGTTGTTTACAGTCATGGATGACAACAACAAAGAGATTCCACATGCCCAGAACCTGAAATTAAGTTTCTGCGCAGTGTACATACGAGAGAGATGCCATATGTGCAGCACCTAAAATTAATTTGCTGCGCAGTGTACCAACTCACTTTATAATCGACTTTTTTTCTTCACTCCCACTCCATGAGCAATAACATGGATTCCCCTACAATATTACAGACGTAATAGTGTTCACAGTAAAACTTAAAAAAAAAACAAAAATGTATTCCGCTATATTTGAAGAAAGAATCAGTGAATCACCCCATCATGTGGAATATGTTTCTATGTATATGCTTATCGAGCCATAGTATGACCTTGAGCATATTTGCGATATTCTAATTTATGGCATATATAATTTGACTGTCAATATATAATGATTATTTTTATTATCATGCTATATAAATTGTCCATTTATGTTATTTTACATCATTTCGGAGAATTTTACTAATGTCTCTTCATTATTTTCTTATACGGTTCATTTATTTTATGGTAAAAATTTTATATATGTCGTTTTAATCTTGAGTTATTATAATCATGTCAGTATCTGGCCAATTCTATCACACTCTAGTTATAATAATAATAATTATTTATAAGTTAACCAGAACTATATTCTTCAAGAGACATTTCCATGAAAAGTACTATCTAACCTAAATTGTACTGCATTTCAAATTTTACGTGTCCAAATTTTTTTGTATACAGGGTGGCCAACTAAGAATGCGAGGTACTGTATCTGGGTACCTATCCATCGTAGAGGCTTGCGGCAAAAAAGATCTAACTAAAGCGGCCAAGAGAAAAACCTGAAAAATATTCCTGAAATGGCCGGTAGGGGGCGTAACTGCAATATTGAATCTAAAAAAGTGATGTTTCTGTTACTACCACTATATTAACCTTACAAAAAATATTTATTCCAATTTCATTGGACCGATGAAGCCACCAACAATATATCGAGATGCGGTTTTCGCGACCTTGTTTTAGCTACTTTTTCATAAAAAAATAATACCGAAATATTTAATTTTTTTTGAGAAAATTAACCATTTCTGTGGGAATGTCAAATAAAGACCTCTAGCGGTCACATTTAAAACTAACAAAACTTCAAATATTATAACATTTGTAAGCCCGAGCTCTTTTCAACTACCCCAGTTTGTTAAAATCGACTCAGCCGTTTCGAAGATACAGGGTGTTTTTTACGGAAACCTTTGAATACTCCCACTGCTTTATTTTTAGAGATACAGCAAAAATTGTCAAACAAAAAAGTTCACAATTTGGGCATGCATTGTTCCGATTTTTTTGAGCATGTCAAATTACCTAACTCCATATTGTTAAAAGACTCTAGGTCGTGAATTTAGAAGTAAAACTGTATTTTTTAAATTACAAAATATTCCATCACTTTTTTTCCAGTGTTTTAAAAGTTCTAGAGCTTCAGTACCTATAATGCTATTTTGAACTTTGATGCTACTGTTTTTCGGTTATTGGATTTATTTATTATTTTTTAATCAAGCATTTAATAGTTTAAAGTGTCTTTTTCGGCGTGATCTGAAATCATATTAGATTGGTGTCGAAAAGAGGTCTTGACCTTAGACGTGAGTAAGTGAAGACAAACACAACTACTCAGTAGTAAATATTCATCATTTATAATTTGTATTCAGTGGTCTCTAGTCACACTATCGTCGGTAGAAGTTTGGGCTATTTTTATAAATCGTTGTTAATCACGGTTATACTAATAGCTATCCCAGCATCCCAAGTACCCGGCTACCACGCATTTTTTTAAAGTTCTAATAAAAGAAGGATATCCTGGAAAAAGTAATGTGTCGATAACCTTAAATATACTCAGTGACATTAGAAATGTTACACCCAGAAAAAAAAATTGTTCAACTTGATTTTTTGGCAATGAGGTAGTCTTACATCAAGAATGAAACGATAACATTCTCACGAAATTTTATTGACAAGTAATAAGAGAAAAATTTATATTTTTCTAAGTAAATCGAACATCGTGGATTAGCTGTGGCAGAGTCTTTAGCGGATGGTGCAAAGTGAATAGTCTTCTCCCCATCATAAACCCACACATGTTCGATGGGATTTAAATGTGGGGACATGCGTTGTCTTGCTGAAAAAGGACGTGTGGACGGCCCTCGTCATACGGCAGTAAAGTGGTTTGTAGGACATCATCAACATAACCCGCAGGAGTAATATTGCCTTAACACGTTCGCTGCCAGTAAAATGTTGTTACATGTAGTCAGGGGCCAATGGGGATTTTAATTTTTTTACCTGAAAATTGCTTTAAATGATACTAAAAGAGATTAGCGAATATTTTCTTCCCTGGATACAAATTTTGTTGGTCGCCAGATGGCGACACTGGCGCTACTGGTAGAATTTAGGACAAACCGCGTACGTAAAAGTTCTCAAAAATGCCTAACCTGTATGCCTATTCACCCGTCCGAACTATACTAGCGATCCACCTGATCTGAAGCACCATTGGACCACACGCGTCGCCCTATGGCGACGGAGTGCACATAGTGTCGCCAATAGTCGGCAGTTGCGTTGAACGTGTTAAACAGAAAGAACGGGTGATTGGCAACGATAGCCCCCCCCCATTACTCGGTGTAAAATGCCTCTCAACAACAAATCCAATATACTACAACTTACTGTACAATCAAATAACAGTTCATCTACTTGTAGAGTTCCAAGTTCAATTCACACGTACCACAGTAACTTTTTAAGAAAAGGTTCCATTAGTATTTTGGCCGGAAATAGGTAGACATACTAATGTCTATTTGATGGACAAATAATTGTTCGGCAACATTTCTAACACCCACTTTTCTACTCTTTGAACTTCAACGTCATTTACGATATATCACGGTACGGTATCGTTCGAACCTTTTACTTTGCGATTCATGAGGCTGTTAGAACGGTTTTTAACTTTCATCAGGCATGCCTGACCTTTCTGCGAACGATCTAGAGGTGCAATATATCTTCGAAGGCGGAACCTTGAGATAAACATGCGCAAATTCATATAATTCAAACGGTAGCATATATTTTGCTATTTTTTGGTTTCGCACTAAACAGTTTAACTTGTCTCGTAACTTCTATTCAGAGGTATCGTTTTCAAGTTGGCTTAGCCTTACAATTAGTTAGAGTAAGAAACATACAAACGGCCTATGGAGCAATAAAGAAAATAACAGAATTTAAATATCTAGGAGATGAAATAAATGAAAATGGAAAAGCCAGCGACGATATTTTGAGAAAAATATTAAATGCTAAAGATATCTCCAGAAAACTACATTCTATCATGTGGGAAAGGCATATACATAAATATCAGGAAAGAACAACAATAGGACTGTTTAAATGGCTAGTAGAAAATTGTGTAACATATAGGAAAATCTACGACTACTTAAACGATGGAAGTATTAAACTCGCGATAATATTTGAACTTCGGTTCACAAGTTTTATGTTGCTCAAAGATGTCTGCATCACACAGGTCGATGATTCTCATTTATGCCGGTTTGTCAGTCCGTGTCTGTTGTATATCAGTGCGTCATAAGTACCGAGACAGTATACGGGTACTTGATGAAATATTCAGAGAACCATCATAGATGGTGTAACACAAATTAAAGCTTAACCGAATTGGGTATACATGCAAGGATCATAAAATTCTGAAAAATGTATGTGTAGATACAAAGTCATCATTTACAAAAGCTGCACAGAACGTTAAAGTGGTACTTATTGCCAATATCTAAATATTGCTGAAATTTTTAAATATTTCTCCTGTAGCGGTGTGTCAGTCCAAATGGAGTTTGTTACCCATTGCACAGTCGACAGCGGCCTTCACGACGATGCAGCATCACAGATGAGCACATTATATTTGTACATCGGATGTTTATCATTTAATTTTCCCTTTGTTACCAGGATCAGAAACTTCTTAATGATAGAATGTCTTTGACTAATACTAAAGACGTACCATTTACACCCCCCTACCCCATACAACCTCCAACCCTCAAGTTGCAACCCTTACAAAAAAAAAATCCGAAAATGATCAGGAACCTCTGAAACGTCAAAAATGAAGTTTAAGCAATTTTTATTTTTTTTTCATGTTTTTGCCCCTAGCTCCGCCACCTCTAAACTGATTTTCAATAACAACAAAGCATTCTCATCCTTAGCGTAGTAGTAACCTTGTGTGAAAATTTCATCCGAATCCTAGTGGTGCTTCTCCGTTATAAGGTAGCGGGCAGACTGATAGACCGACTGAAATAAGTCGCATAGTTTTTTGTGATGAACACGTCATAATATCTCAATTTATAAATGTTACGCGATTACAGTTTTGGCATAGGAAGAGATGAAAATATGAAGCCAAGGTTGCCATGAGGAAAAGGGATTTAGATGAAAATATGTATGTGTCAAGACGGAGAACCATGTCATAAGTGCTGTAAATAAATCGCAGCATATATATCAAGTACGATATTTTTTACTTCCCGGGCAGATTGGCGAGAAAGTATCCTAATCGCGAAAAATTTCGAAAATCTCAGTTAAAATTCCTTGGTACGGACCATACTAGGTGGCGACATCATCAATCATTCCTTTAATGATAATTCGACGATTCCCCAGTATTAATCTGTTCACTCTCAAGTCTCACTTATGCCGCATTCACTGCCAACGTAGGCCAACACCAGTGTATTCGTATGTACCCTAAACCAATGCGCATTGGCCGGGGTTGGCCAAGCGTTGGCGACCGATCCGTCGTGGTGTCGGTTTTTCAAGACGCATCAAAGGCGTTGGTCTTGGAACTGGCGGACGCTGGCATTCTCGTCCACACGTTGGGGATTCAATGGCCTAGTATGTGATCAGCGGTTGTAGGGCTCGGGTGTTTTCAAGTGCTTTTGTTCTGTGGTGCTTAGAGATTTTGTGACTGTTCATTGTGTATTTGATAATACATAATGGTGACGATGAGTAACGAAGAAGTTTTTCAATTCATAGAACTTTACCAGACCGAAAACTGTATTTGGAATCCTGCTACTCTCATGATCTCGATGTTGTTCATATGAATGTCCCTCCAACAGTTCCAACATGTGAACAGATAGTCCAATGTCCTTGCCAATGCGTTGGCCAGCGAATTGGCCAACGTGTAGAGAAGCCTTAAGGTTACGCCAATATACCACGATGAGGTTTTTCCAGTTTATTTCAACCGTAACCAACCCAATATAAGCAATATAAAAAAGTTAATTCCTCTACTTTCTATAAAAAGGCCATTTACAGCCACCCAAGTAGAATTTTATCGATTCGAGATGAACGATTTCAATAATATCCAAGCGGAATATAATATCGCATTGATGGTTTATCTCAAGAGAGATATGATTATTTATCATGCCAGTCCGTTGGTTCATAATGATAATACAACTCAAGCGTAATGCATTCAAATTACCCTGATGGCATACCATCCAGGCTTTCAAAACTCCTAACTAGGGCGCGTACAGAAAGTTCACTATATTAATTACGACAGTGTATATGGCCACACCAGAGGCGTCAGGTATTTCGTGTTGTAATAGGGGCAAAGATTTTTAGAGGCGCCAATAGTTCAATGTTTTTTTTAGGTTTGCAACGGATGTCATGTTACTATCCGCACGGTTATTATTTATTTATATTTCATATTTCCTACAGGTAAAACCCAATTACAAGAAAAGCTCAAATACATTAACAAAAAGAAAATAAAGAGACACATTGAAAACTTAAACTTAGCATCAATTGGCATAAGTAAGCTTAGAGAACAATCGATGACCTATAGCAATTTATGATTGATTTACAGCTGTCTTTATAAATATCACACAGATCACAAATAGAGTTCATCAGACTGCATATTACATTAATTGGAGATTTCAACATTACGTTCGTCCGGCCTGCTTGACAATAAAAGGCTAATTGTTGACGACTTTCAAGCCGTGGAATGCAGAAATATATTTTTTCAAGTAAATCCGGACAGTCATTTTGATTGTGCATAAGGCCATATAAAAACGATAAGGCAAACATATTACGACTGATTGATAGTGAATCTAAATCGAAAAAATTCAAAAGGTATGATGACAAAAACCTCTTTCTAGATAAGAAGCAGTACATTTCAGGTAAAAATACTTAATAGCCTTACGTTGAATGCCTTCAATCGTTGAAACTGAATTTAGGAATATTGGAGACCAGATCATGGTTGCATATTCCAACTTGCTTCTGACCAAAGGAAAGAACAAAGTCATTAAAGTATTGACATTGGAGAACCCATTCCAGTTTCTGATACAGAAGCCAAGTAGTCTGGTGACAGCCGATGAGATATTAAGTATATGTTCGCTAAACATTAGCCTGCTATCAGAGGTTACTCCAAGGTCCTTAAAACAGTAGCATCTGTCTAGAACCTGACCGTTGACGTTATAATCATCGTATATTAAATAATTAGTCCTTCTTGTATAAGACACAACTTTACATTTAGAAACAGTTAAACTAAGACAGTTTCGCGAACACCATAAAGAAATTAAGTCTAAATTATCCTGCAGCATGAGACCATCATCAGTTGACTCGACCGATGCGTAAATCTTAACGTCATCAACAAAAACAGAAGCAAACACTTTGGCTCAAGAGACAAATCGTTAATAAAGATCAGGAACAATAATGGGCCTAGATTCGATCCATGAGGCACCCCAGATCTGTCATGATTATGTGTCGAAAGTAAAAAAAAGACGAAATGTCATCTTGCAGACTAGGTAGTTTTTAGTGGGTGTGTTCGCTGAAATTTAAGCAACACGTACACCTATAAAATGAGTTCACAACAAGTGTACAGCAGCTTGTGCTAAGTTAACATATTGTAGAACAACCTACGAAATGTTAAAAAAAAACTACCGAATATCAAAAAAAGACGAAATGTCACGTTTCAAGATACGGTATCAGGCTACAAGTTATTGTCCGGCCATATATCCGAATACTAGCTTTAGTATCCAGCCAAAGCGAATTTCATTTTTATTGCTACAATCAGCTTTCAGCCAGTTAAATTAACACAGCCAATGCTTCTTAATACTACCAAGACTTCAGGACGGCACGGGTACTACATATCTTAATAAGTGACATTTCGTAGGGTTTTCTATAAGATGTTAACTTAGCACAAGCACACT
This sequence comes from Acanthoscelides obtectus, assembly GCA_963669975.1. Taxonomy (NCBI): domain Eukaryota; kingdom Metazoa; phylum Arthropoda; class Insecta; order Coleoptera; family Chrysomelidae; genus Acanthoscelides; species Acanthoscelides obtectus. The sequence goes on along the minus strand of CAVLJG010000003.1, from coordinate 85,965,209 downwards.
TGTTGTGAACTGGTTTTGTAGTTGTACGTGTTGCTTAAACGTTTTTTTTAGGATTTTTTACATAATAGCCGTGCGGGTGTTCTTGTCGCCGACATCAGCAAAGCTGCTGGTCCGGACTTGATTCCAGCCGTTGTACTGAAGATTTGTGCAGCGGAGCTTGCCTCTGTTCTTTCGCGTCTGTTACAGATATCTTACGAACCCGGTACTTTCCCAGAGAACTGGAAATTTGCTCATGTCTAGCCCATCCCAAAAAACGTGTTCAAGACCGACTCTTACAGCTACAGACCTATGCATAAGTCGGGAGCTTCTCGAGTATATTAAACGTCACGGCTCGATTAGAGACAGGCAGTACGGTTCATGTTGCTCTTGATGTCACGAAAGCGTGGCACTTCCATCCCATGGCCTTCCAGAAAAGCTTTGCAGATGGGTGGCTGACTTCCTCTCTGGCCGAAAGATATCCGTCGTGTTCAGCCCACAATGCCATCACGAGTGTTTCCTAGTGATCGCCTTTTACAAGGTCTGTCGCAAAGTAAACAGGACTTCCATCTATTATCAGAGACTAGCGTTGGATAGGTACACTTTTTATTGACGCCCTTTCAAAATTTCATGACAATCCAAGCACTTCACGGATGGCACTCAAAGAGTCAATATTAAATTCTGTGTTAAACTTGGTAAAAAAACATTTACCGAAACGCATCAGATGTTGATGCAAGTGTATGGTGATAATTGTTTATTTCCTAGTCGAGTGCACGATTGGTTTACACGGCTTAAAGAGAATGGTGAGTCGCTGGAAGACGACGAACATGTTGGCCATCCAAAATTTCCGATTACGCCACAAACAGACGAAAAAGTACGTGAATTCATCAAAAATGATCCAAAATCTCCATTGAGGTACATAAAGATGGAATTAACTATTTCTAAAGATTCAATCCATCGCATTTTGGCCAAGAATTTGGAGATGAGAGAGGTATGTTCACGGTTCGAGAGACATCATTAAAGAGGCCAAAAAAGACGAAAGCTTTTTGGTCAACATTGTGACTGTTGACGAAACGTGGTGTTTTCAATACGATCCCGAAACCAAGCGTCAAAGTGCCAAATGGAAGTACCCAAGCGAGCCAAATCCGAAAAAAAGCTGTTTGGAAAAGTTCAAGTTCAATGTTTATGCTGTGTATTATCTTGGTGTTATGAGACGTTTGCTGTGGCGTATTCGTCGTGTTCGGCCAGAGTATCGTGACCGGCCGTCTCCGATTTGACTCTCTACCGCTATGGCAATTGGCTTTGTTCCTCAGAGCTCTCCTCCACGATGTTGCCGCCCAACGAGCCTGCTAGACAGGCCCGCCTGACTTCGGACTCGCATTCGAACAGTGCCGAACTTCGTACATGCTGAACTGGCCTGTACGACCACTCCTTTGTGCCTAGGGTGTTAAGATTGTGGAACAATCTACTTGGGGAGGTTCCCAGTTCTGCTAACCTTAGGCAGTGCAAAAATCTGATTTTAAAGTGTCTTGATGTCATATAATGCTATGATTTCTGACAATCATAACGGAACATAATTTTCCTGTGCGATACAGATAAGGCGTTGATATAAATTTCAAATCGCTTGTTCTCACCCTTTTGTCCTTAATATGTGGCGTATATGGATTTTGGTAGGCGCAATAATAAAATGTGTGTGCGTAGCAGGTTATCAGTGAACTGCGACATTGTTTGTAAACTCCGATAACCACGATCGCATACTCTGCTGCATAGTGTAAGAGATAACTGTTTCGTAAATATTGGCTATGAAATCCACCACCGCTTGCGCCACCTGTGTAAAAAAATTGAGCACACTTATTGAGAACAATCGATAAGGATAATGGTATAGTTGAGCGGGAGTTTGGTTTGCGTGAAGCACCTCTATTAGACTTCGATCTTTATATGCTATTTTTATTAATAAATATGGAGATATTCGGAATTACGGTAAGCATATCATACCTAGTAATGCTAAGTTGATTAATTTTATATCTGAGGAAGCTAGCGCTCGTACCTAGTCAAGTTTTGATTCCATTTGGGTGTTTTGGAAACAGCTAACCTATTCTTTTTTTATTGATACAAGTGTATAGATAAAAAAGGGTTAAATGGTCCAGCTTTTACTTTAACAACTGATAAATAATAATAATCACGAATAGCCAAAAAATTCGTTTCTTTTTTTGTTTGTTAAAGGGGTATCATGTAGGTTAAGTTTTGATTTGGGTTTTAAATATATATATGTATATACAGGGTGACTTTGAAGTTGAGTCATTAATTTTCAGATAATGATTGTAGAAGGAAGATAAACCAAAATATGTGTGTAAAAATAAAAAAAAATTAAAAAAAAATGTTACCTTGTTTTATAAAGTATCCTCCCGACAAGTATTTCAGTGCGGACCTGTGCGCCCAAAAGCATGTCACAAAAACTGTTCGAAATGATTTCCGTTTTGCTCGACGCACAGCTGGGCGCGTCTTAGCCATGTCTCTTTACAAGCACGCAATAAAATCACTGGTTGATTTCTGATCACTGTACTCATTTCCTCAATTCGAGCACGTAATTCTTCGCGTGCATTAACCGGTGTTTTATACACTAGAGTTTTTAGCCAACCCCACAAACAAAAGTCTAAAGGATTTAAGTCCGGAGACCTTGGCGGCCAAGGTACAAAACCGCCACGGCCGATCCAACGATTATTAAATTGTCTATTTAAAAATTCACGCACATTTCTTGCATAATGGGGTGGTGCCCCATCTTGTAAAAACCACATGTTTTGTCTAATATTTAAAGGCACATCTTCCAGTAAACCAGGCAAATTGTGTTGCAAGAAATCAAAATAATTTTCACCAGTTAAGCGATTTGGTAATTCAAAAGGCCCCACTAAAATTCCATTAACAATTCCCGCCCACAGGTTGATTGGTTCAAATCGCTGTTGAAAATTGGTTTCCCTTATTTCATGGGGATTTTCAATAGCCCAAACGTGAGAATTACGTGAATTAATAATTCCGTTTCTAGTAAAGAGGGCTTCATCACTCACTAAAATTTGATTTAAAAAATTGTCATCATTTTGATGTTTATTTAAAAGCCAATTGCAAAAGTCAACCCTTTGTTCATGATCTTCCGGTTGTAAGGCCTGCACTTTTTGTATGTGAAACGGATAGAACTGATTTTCACGTAGAGTTTTCCAAGTTTTATACTGACTAATCGCCAATTGAGTTGAAATTTGTCGGGTGCTTACTGTTGGATCATCACTTACTAATTCTAAAATTTGTTCTTCTAGTTCTATTTGATCGTGTGGTCTTGGAGCACCGGCATGATCTCCTCTGTGAGGTCTTAAGTCACCTGATTCACGAGCTCTTTGCACTACATTAACAAAGGCACGAGGGGTTGCACTCGATTGGGAAACCGATCCGCATAGATCCGTGATGCCGCGGCAGCATTTTGTAAAGACTCCCCGTAAATAAGAACCATGTCCACAAGTTCAGCATTTTCGTAAACATGTGCCATTTTTGATTTGAGCCTCGCAACAGACACGATTATTCACTTACGCGTTACCGACTACCGACTGATACTGACTGTATACAACTGAAGAAAATAATTGTAAAAAGATCGTTCCAAATTCTTTCGCTTTTTTGTTTCCGATGCGATGAACGGATAAGGCGGATTATATCTGTTGTTGCCAAACACGAGAACATAATATCATTATTGAGACAGGGCGGTACTCAAACTTCCAAAGGGCTATAACTTTGTTACTTTAATTTTACCAGAAAAATGGTAAAGGAAAAAAACATTTCTTTTGATCAGATCTACTCACTGTTAAAATAAATGACTCAACTTCGAAGTCACCCTGTATATATATATATATATATATATATATATATATATATAAAATAAATATTAGATTATAAATAGACAACGGAAAGACTTTGTGACAAGTTACAGAGAAACTACATATTGAACAAAATATTTCAGCGTATCACAAATAAAAGTACGCTAAAACTGTAAACTCAATTTAAAAAAAAAGCAATTCTTCATCAGTTGATACAAAAAAAAATGAAAAATTCTGAATAAGCCTTTCATTTACTAACCACGAGTTACGACACATGAGGGTCCTAAGGATTTATTGCTTAAAGTGTTCCGATGGTCCGTAATGGTTAGAAAATTCTCTTTTAATGGACGCTGATGTTGCAGGTGTTGAATCTCTTGTAATTAAAACTAGATTTGGGAATATATTTTCATGTCTTTTCCACCACTCGCGATTATTTGCATTAAAATACAAAATACGGTTCATCGGTGGTACAAATAAATATCACTGAAAGCCTTTAGTAGAACAAAAAATTTAATTTGCCATCAAACATCAAGTAGTTTGAAAATACTTGATCTCAAGTCAACTAGAACAATAAAAAAATCAATTCAAGTGAGTCAAGTAGTTTCTAAAAATTTCAAGCTACTTGATGAATCCCTATCGATATACTTTGCCGATTCTTTCTAGGTCTTCTACATCAACACAACTGCTTTTGATACCAACTACTTCAAGCCAGAACACAATTCTACTAATCCTATCCAAAGTCGCATCAACGAGCTTTCGTTAATTGCCACGGTACTTCGGTGTTTAGGGTCTTTGGATACTGAAAACTTGTGATTACATTCAATATTATTCTCTCGAACATTTTTCCATAAGCTGAACAAATCTTATAAATTACATTTTTTTATATCAATCCAACAAAGTTCAACAAACGCCTCACTAATATCCAATTAATCATGATTTGTTATACTAATTTGGGTTTCTAATTAATTTATCATGATGGATTTAACGCGACCTTTTTTGTGATATAACCGCACATTTCCACGAATAACAAAATAACAATTATATTTATAAACATGGTCACGTTTTAGCGCCTACATTTTCATTAAACCTATCACTTATCAGTGTGTTGCGCAGATAAGGTCATTGATAGAATAGATGGTAATATTTTAGGGATAATTTAGGAAAACTATTATTATTTGGGTTATAAATATTATGCGAAAATTGTTATCCATCCGATTATCCGACTGAATACAGGAAGTACTGACTCTCAAGTGTTGCAAACAGTAGTGCTTATAAAATTCGAGTCTCACCAACCGGTAAGAGATTCGAAGTCTCTTAAATGGAGGCAAAGTTGCATATTTAGACAACTCACAAAATTCGGCTTAAAAAATTCGATATTCAAAGTACTTTCGGAGAGAGACGTAAAGCACCGAATTTCTCAAAATCGATTTAATTATTTCCTTCGTTTATTTGTAGTGGAATTTCAAAATAAATTGCACATTAACATTGCTACTTTTTCTCATCTATAAGATGACTTAAATAGAATTTCAATAAAACGTTTCATCTCTTGTCCTCCAGCATCAACTTTATTTTTTAATGAAGACGCCATATTGGATTTTGCACAGATGTATAGAGTTTTTAATTCTGATTCCAAAAATGTATAATACGTTATACATTGGCATTGCCAAAGATGAGTTATTTAAAAAGCAAATTTTTTTAGATAGGCCTCGAAATTAACAGATGGTCATTTGTTTCATATACCAGATTTATTGCCAAATCATTGTTACTTTTTCCTGAGTTAATATGATCGCGTAGTCAAATTTTCAATTCGAGGTACCTTTCGACTTCCATCACCAACTTAGTTTTTTCATATGGACGCTATATTGGAATTTATTTATAATATTTATGATTATTGTTATTGCCACAATAAAATTTTGTTTTTGTTTTCATGTTTCACCATACCTTTTTATTTACTTATAATTTTCGTTGTAACAACAAATTCATTGACAAGGAAATGCATTGCTGAATTTAGGACTGAAAAATCAATTTAAATGTACAAAGTTCCTATAGTGACCTTATGAAAAAACAAGTTGGTGATGGAAGTCGAAAGAGGAAACCTGGCCATCTTGTAGAGGAGAAAAAGTGGCAATGTTAATGGGCAATTTATTTAAAAATCCCACTTCAAATCAAGTCAAGAAACAACTAAAACCATTTTGGGAAAAATCAGTTTTTTCTGTTTCTCTCCGGAAGTATTTTGAATTTCGAGATTTTCTTTACGGCATTTTCTTAATTACCTAAATACGCAACTTTGCGATTTAAGCGACTTGTATCTCTTACCATAAGGATCGAAAACACCCTGTATATACAATACTTCACAGGTCTACTAGCGAGGAAGCATTATGATCGCGAAAAAAATCCGAAAACGAGATATTTCATTTTTTGGATGTTATAAATTAATATGACATGTACATCACGTAAAACAATTTCACTCATTTCCGTCAGTCTGTCGGTCGGCTGGTTTGTCTGTCTGGCCACAAAAGGTTACTACTATGCTGAGAACGTAAAAGCTTTATAGTTTTTGAAAATCGATCCAGTGGCGGCGAAGAAAAATGCCAAAAACAAAAAAATTGAGATCACTCACACTTGTTTATCCATCTTAATGAAAAACCACTTCAAAAATTCATGTAGAGAATCTTTTCTAGGGAGTACAATTGGAAGCGTCATAGGAAAAAATGGCATGTCACTTATACAGAAATTATACATTTTGCACTGATTAGAGCGCTATGTCTGTGGCAGGCCAAAAGTTTTTCACCTTACCCTCGTATTTCATTACACTATGTTTAATCTGTAAATTCTTTTGTATTTTTTAAAGGTGATGATGATCATCATTTCTAAATTGATATCTAGAATTTAAGGATATTACGTAATTTCCGTTTAACGTATTTTTAGGTATCATAAATGTAATGTAAATGTAATGTAATGCATTGTGATTAGATTCGTGTCATGTTATGTTTTATGCTCCAGTGCTCTACATTTGTGTTTTTTAGTGTTGATTTTTTGATAAGAGAGTCTAGTAAATGGATGTTGCCGCCTCAACCTACAAAATATATGTGTATGATGATTTTGCATTGTTAGAAAAAAATATCGGAAATTTCAAGAAAAAAATAATAGATGGAATTATATTCGTGAGTAAATGAAAAGGCCCCTCAAATTTTGTGTCTGGGACCAACTCTTCTAGTTCAGCCAGATGATATAAGCACCTATGAAGTATTTCTTATTTTAATATGATAATTAAGGGTCCATCTGGCACAAATCGTATAATTTTTCTCTAATCTGAAAGACATTTTACAAGAAACTGACCGTATTCATTTTATCCATTACTTCAAAAACACGTTCACATTGGTCAAATTTATGCCATAGATGCAAGTTTTGCGCCCTGGATTAGTAAAATCGGTTCAAAATGAGGAACTTTTTTCATTTACTGTCAGGTACATGAATATGGCCTAAAATCGTAATCAGTAACGAATTGCCACTTTTCTTTATAAATTGAGAATCGGAGTATTTTTCCCTAAATAATCTAATTTCCTCAATGTCTACTTTTTGAAGAATTCGGTATTTTTTTCTTTTTGGAGGCAAGGAGATAAGCATGTATAGAAACTGTAAGCGTCAACATTTCTGATATGCGCTCATTTCATTTTTACTTAAATTATAGTATAGTATCCTATTTTTCTGCATGACTACAAAATTAGCATGATTTTACTGATTACTTGAATAGTTGAAGAATGTTTGACTCTTCCTTTTGGTAAATTATCAAAATTATAAACTATATTGTAGAACAGTGTGCTTGCAATTTTGGGCATTGTATCTAACATGTGTGACTAATTTCTGGTATATATGTATTGGGGCATTCACCTTCCACCATTTAGAAGATCCAGGCGTAAGAGGACACAGGTAACAGAAACTTAGCTTTTCCAAAAAGCCCTGAGGTTTTCTGGAAAAACTGCAACTTCATGTTTTTTTTTGGAAAAATTAAAGTTTTCTTCACATATTTTCTCGATACAAATCATCACCTTTTCCCATTTTCCTACACCTGAGCTTTGTTCTATTTACTCCACACGAATATCATTGCCTTAACTGAACTTCTCTTTTTAGATTTAGACTATAGGCACTTATTGCAACTACTTATGGTAAGGTATAGGTGTTAAAAAGATAGCTATTACTGCTGATATTCAGCTTAGTTATTATTTAAATTTAATACAGACCGCTTTTAGTTCCTTGAGTGCAGTATTTAAAGTGTTTCTCTGTCAGGAAATACATAAAAAAATAATATAAGTAGTTCCTATAATCATCGGCCCTTACCGAAACGTGTTAGGTTATAATAATTAAGAAATCGATAAAAACTTGTAACTCAAGGATTAATAAAGGTGATGCAAAAAAGCAATTTGGTTTTGCACATTAGATTCCGACCTTGAGAATACGAGTAAACCCAAAAAAAAGTTTCCCAGACGTCAATCAATCGTTATAAAAAGTCAAAAGAGGCATATTTAGTGGTTCCAGAATTTCCAAAATTATTTCACATAAATTAATTGTTTTGGATAAAAAACTAATGCTCATACAGTTTGGTGGGAGAAGTGAAAAAAGAGGTAAAAACAGCAACAAATGTCGTAACTTTTGAGTTCCGCCAAATTTAGAGATAAACTCGTTGAGCGTTATCTTTTCACGATTTTAAAAGTAATCAACAAAAAATTATCTCGAAATCTGCGGAAACTCAAAGGTTTCAGCTTTTAGCGCTATTTCTACCTATGTTTTGACACCTTTTATCCCCTGAGAGGCACTTAGGGGTGGTTTTGGTAAGCGTCAATTTCTAACAATCATAAAAGTAGACTCCAAAAAAAAATCTCTAAATACAGTGGACCTCCGTAATCCGACAAACATTATGCAGGGCAGTGTCGGACTATCGAATTTGTCGGATTATAGAGCACTGCCTATGACCCCCTATAGTCCGGAATTTTTTACAAATGAGTACCTTGTAATCCGACAAATTACATATCCAATGGTAAGATTATATATGTTATGTATATGTACATATGTACTTTGAAGTACAAATCATACATAGTTTATGTATGTCGAATTTAGTAAATGAAATAACAAGAGAGAGAGAGCTTACGTTTTATTATAAAATTAAGCATAAATGCACATACATATGTACCAAAATAATCAAGAATTATTAATCAAAATCATTAATGAATTATGAAACTTGGAAATATTCATCAATTTTTTTTTGTTTTGTTTAAGGTTGTTATAACGCGAGATCAGAGCTTTGTCCCTCAGTCTTCTCAAAAGTAAAAGTTCGTTGTAGCATGTACCATTCTCTTCAGCCCATTGTAAACTTAGCTCAAAGGCGTTAATTGCGTCTTGTGCTGTGACTTGTGGAGCAGTCACAATCACGTCGTCGTCCTGATCCATTCCACGGCACCAGATTTCCAAATCTTCCGGACTTATCTGTGTTTCAGTAGCGACTTGTTCTATAACTTCCGAAGTTACACTGATTTGTGGAACGTTGCTAGGAGTGGTGACTATATCTGGCCATAACTTTTTCCAAGACGATTTAATAGTTGATGACGGTAACGCATTCCACGACTGACAAAGAGCAAAAACCAAGTCTTTCATATTAAATTCTTTTAAAGTTTTTTCTATTGGTTGATCTTTTGATACGGCTCTCAGAAGTAGGTTTTTCTTACAGTCTTGCTTGACAAACTGAATGATATTCTGGTCCATTGGTTGAATCAGTGCAGTGCAATTTGGCGGAAGAAACATCGCAGTGATGCATTTATCCTCAGTTGTTAGTTCTTCTTCAGACGGATGACCGGGAGCGTTATCAAGAAGCAACAACACTTTTTGAGGAAAATTATGATCTTTTAACCATTTTCTAACTTCAGGTACGAAGCATTCATCAAACCACTTTTTGAAAAGGTCTTTTGTCATCCACGCGCTTTTTTGTCCGTAATAGTGTACAGGTAAATCAATGTTTTTGAATGCCCATGGTTTATTAGATTTCACCTTTTGCAAAAATCTTAATTTAAAGTGCTCTATGCAGGTGGCATCGTTAAAAAGTTTCTCTCCTGTAATAGTCATTAAACGTATGCCATGACGATTTTTAAAACGTTCTAGCCATCCTTTGCTGGCCACAAGATCATCTTTTTTTGTTATTTCCTTATAAAAAAACTTAGCTTTCATGACCAACATGGGTTCTGAAATTGGTGCATGCCTATTGCTTTACCTGAAGAAACAACATGTACAAAGCTTCTTCCACTTCTGGATGTTCAGCTTTCTTGAGTGTTTGTCTCTTGCCTGGCCCGCAGTCAGTAGTTGACACGAACTTCTTGATCTTCTCGTGGTTTCTTTTAATGTCATAAATTGTAGATCGGCCTACGCCGTATTCACTTGCTAAACTACTGAAAGTTTCATTGCGATTTAAGCGGTCTAAAATATCACATTTTTCGTTAATTGTCAATGTTTTGTGCTTTCGCTTTTGAGTTTGTGATGATATTACTAGGTACTATACTTAATACATAATGAATTAATAGTAAACAATGAACGCACGCTAGGCCGTACCGCTATCACAAGTAGTCAAATTCAAACTAAGTAAAACAATGCTTACGCGTCGAGTACGATAGCGGTGGCGCGTACAAGTTGAACCTGTTCAAACCTGCGTGATCTACATTAGCGAAGATTGCCAAATACGTATGTATGTAATATTCAAAGACATGTCGGATTACAGGGGGCGCCGGATTATACAGGGGCCGGATTATCGAGGGTCCACTGTATGTCGGAACTCAAACGTTGCAGCTTTTTTCTGTTTTTTCACCCCTTTTGAGGCACTCTGGAATAGTTCCGAACGACGCGTTTTTATTCATTACAGTTATTAGATTTTGAGGTCATTTCAACCCATAAATAGGTATAATTTTTTAACATTTTCTGTGAAACCCTCGTTTACGTTTATTCTTAAGGTCGGAAACCAATGCGCAAAAACAGGGGTAACTCTTTTAAATATTCAAGGTAACATCTGTCTAAAAAGACTGTTTGACAAGTTAATTTCACTGAAGTTTGCAAAATATTCATGTTCTACCCCAATCAATAACGCCAAGTACGTAAAAATTTGTAACACTCCTTATCATATTAGATTTACGTTTTAGGATCTAGGTTTATAAGAACTTTTTTGTGATTCTTAACATACTTTCTGCCCTAGAAACACAGCCATTGTTTTTTATATACCCTGTGTACATTTTATAAAGTATACATTTTCGAGAGTATTTACCACTCAGCTGTAATGGATTTAACGCTCCATTAAAAGCACAACATTATCACTCGGCAGTAATGGCTATATTGATTAGCAAAAACTACTTATTTTAATTCTAAGTTAGTGATCCTTGATACTAGACTATGGTTTTTCGAGTATTCAAGCTTATTTAGCTAATATTTGCTTTCAAGCTGCTTTCACAGCTATACTAAGCTTGAAGCGGCTTATCTAGAGGAGAGGCTTTTTGTTTTCATAAAAGTATCTGTGATTGACATTGTCAGGACTTTACAACCGTAAAGTATAAATTTACTATCTTCAATAATGGCGGACTGTCAAAGTTGAGCGTTTTTCCAAGTTTTTATGTAACTTGATCTGTCTGTATGTGCGTGTAACTGAATTTTGTACCAGTTAACCTTAACCAATCGAGCTAAAATTTCGTATCTACACATCCATGACAATACAAAATGTATTAACCGCCGCCAATTTGAATGAAACAAAATGGGGATTCATCATTTCTATACTAACCACTATGATATGGGTATCGAATGAAATGGCTTGATGAGAGAAACACAATAAACAAAGTGACGTCATGCCTAATCTAATATAGGCGACCGCAACAAAATGGCCTTTTTAATTACCATAGACACCCTTATAATATAGTTATCAAATTAAAGAACTTTATCAGAGGAACAGAACAATCAACGTGACGTCATTATAGATACAATATGGCGGCCTTCGCTAAATAGCGAGTTATAATTTCCAATAAGCAAATAACGTCATTTTGAATTCCATATGGTGATCGCCCAAAATCTCGATTTATTATATGATTTATACCTATTGAAATATTATAATACAAATAAAGTAAGAGATTTTATGGAGTAAAATTAATGAAATATATGAAAAGTGTCTAAAAATTGCCAAACTAGTTATTTGATATCCTAAATACTAATAAGGAAAAAATAAATTAATGAAAACATAAGTTTCTAAAAAAACTAATTAAGCTGATAATAAAGTGAACTAAACATTTTAAATATTTTTTCCTCATTTTTTAAATAATAGCTTTTTACGTTTTGACAGAAGGATGGAAAAAGGTTGTAACACGTTTTTATTTGGAAACTTCAGATAAAGGAGCTTTATTATCATTTAGTCATTTTCAATTGAAAAAAATATTTTTAATTTTTCCATTTTATCAACAACCAACTAAAAGTTTGTTTCTAAAAACGTGTTTTATATTTATTTTTTAATGTACAATAAATATAGCACCTTCTAGTGGGCATTACATTACGTTGATCATGATTTTGATTTTTGATCTGCCATAACTTTTTTTTTGAACAAGGGATAAATTTCTGAGGGTATATCACTTTTGATAAATTTCATAATTTACTATTTTGATCACTTACTAGTAAAAACAGGCTACGTGATTTTGGCACGTGACAACTGTAGTATGTTACATCAATCTTCATTATTTTGCAAGAGTCTAAGTGGAATGTTGATATTTTTTTAGATATACAGATATATCTTTCCAAGTGTAAAAGATTGATACAACGTTTTAACGTCGCTTGCCTTTTTCCTTGACTGCCTATCTGTAGGAGTATTCTTAACACTTTTGGTCTGATTCATGGTATGTATATTTTTTTGCTTTTTATGTATTTTTTCGTCAACCGTAGCTTATTAACAAATAATAGTACAGCTCTAAAATTATGTATGAATATTTCACTTTCATGGCATAACTTAGCGCTCTCCAAAATATCTTTGCTTTTCTTGAAAACTCAAATTGCTGCAAAATGAAGTTTCAAGAAAATCAAAGATTTTTCGAAGAGAAAAAGTGATACGAATAAAAGTAATCACCCGCTCACTTCCATTATAAAATTAGAATTTTGACTTACAATTTCAGAGCTATACTAATATTTGTCAACAAGTTACGATTGAAGAAAAAATGCACAATGCACAAAAAGTGCATTTTTTAGAAAACAAATTATAAAATTGTTTTTTAGTCATTTCTGTAGACACCACGAAATTATCGGATGGAAATGATTTAGAATACTGCTCAGGATAATTAAAAAAGGGACATACGACCTTAATAATTAGTTATCAGGTAATAAAAGATTCAATGTACAAAAACGCTCAACCTTGACTACCCAGAAAAATAAGCAGGGAGATCTTTTTGAAAAGCACTGTATGGAACTAAACATCTTTCAACGTATTCCGTTATAAATTCAGTCATACTGGTACTAGAGTGGTACTAGACATAAATTCAAACACAGCCTGCTTGTCTTTGAGACGTGCACAATAAATATTGTAACAATCGCTCTATTGAATGCTAGTCAGTGTGTTTTATGTTTTATGATATCGAGAGCCATCATAATAGAACGATTGGAAAGTGAAAATCGATCGTTGAAGCATTGTCCTTACAACTAGGAAGTCTCTCACAATGCCTCGTATATCAAAACGATTACCAAGCAAATTATGACATGATAATTATTATCCATTAATATACCTGTGGTTAGGAAATACACTCATTTAGATGATGGCTGATATTTTGCATGTACTTCTAGGTACCAATCAAAGTGGATATATAAAAGTTCTAATGGCCCGTTCTAAGATTTGAAATTTAGAGTAGAGAGATTTCAAAGCATAGGTGAACAAGAATAGTACCATTAATTACGGTATTCTACCTGAAGATGGCCTCGTGGGCACTTACCACGGTACCACTTTGCGAGGAATGGATGAGATGCTGGTTCGAATCCCGCTTAGGCCCATTTTTCCTTTTTCTCAAGTTGTTGTTTACTAAACATACTCGTTGTTGCGTACACGGGTCAATGTCCTACCATGGTAAGTGCCCACGAGGCAGCGTGGTGCAACCAGAAATCTCTTGGGGATACCTTAACAAACTGATTTGTTTCACATCAACGCCGCCAGATGTAGCGTCAAGGAGCTTGAAACATCAAAGTAACAGTGGCGTGGGTAGAATTAAATTTTCCTCTAACAGTCGATCCTGAAAGTTGGTTGGCAGCTGCTGCGTAATGGAGGAAATGCGGGTTCGCCCATTTTTCGTTTATCTCAAGTTTGTTCGCTAATCCTCAAAACGCTGGCAATTTGCGTGGATATTTTATAATTTTTTATGGTTTGTGAAGAATGGAAACCCGATTCTTTGAGAAACAATTTCGTTGTTATGTTTTCATCATTGTTGAACAGTGGGTTATCTTGGGGTCCATTTTTGTTAAATGTTGCCAACATAGGGTTAAAGGACCTATCAAAGTTTTGCAAAATGTCAGCCTCCATTTGTTTATTTAGCTTTACTGCCTTCGTCCAGATACTTCACTGTATGATGAAAATTATTAACGTATTCTTCAGAAGATAGTCAAACTAATGCGCGTCCATAATTATCAGGAATATAATGAGATATCGTGGCGTCATCTATGAGAATTTCATGCGCTCCAAGGATGTTGCACGAACTACAAAATTCATTAAAATATCAATACAACAAATTCACAGGTCACTAAATAATATTTGAATCTGCATTAATGAATTTTAACAATTATTAGTTTTTCTTATAGTAATAATAATAATAAACTCGTCTTTATTGAGTATACACAGGTACATCAGATCTAACACTAGTGGCTAAGTTTAGCCGTAGGCTATTCTTACACTTAACCACTAGTGCGGAAAGGTATACATAGTATACGGTGACATGAGAAGAACAAAAAGAAAATAAAATCCAATGTAGCTTATATTTATGACATAGAGCAAGGTAAAGCATGATATAAATTACGAATTTTTATACACATATACACATGCAAAAGAAAAAGAGGGAACCTGTGAATTTATTGTTTTCACGTTTAATTGATGTTTTTTGAGATCGCTTGTCCTAAAACAAGATTTCAACGACGTGAGAAGTTTTTTATTGATATTGTAATGAGTTTTGTAGATCACGCAATATTCTTCCAGCACGTCCTGAAAAAGCAAGTAGGTGCTCATATAGACAGCGCATATCTATGAAACACTAACCTTTTCAAAATATATATAGTAAATAGAGAAGCAGCTGTGACAAATTCACATACATGACGCTACGATATCTCATTTTATCTCGGGCGATGTTTTACAGGCGGGAACATAGCATTAGTTCGGCTATCTTCAGGTAGAATACGTTAATAAATCCTTACACTTGTTGTTTACAGAAACATATATTTTCTTTGATTACAGGATGTTACGTTGAGCAAGCTAGAGGGTTCTTTAGGATTCAGTATTATTGGAGGCACGGACCATTCAAGTATTCCCTTTGGGGCCAAGGAACCTGGCATTTTTATTTCACATGTAAGTATTTTGTTTCACCATTTTATCTCCCACGCCTACTTGCGAGGAAGTATTGTACTCGCGAAAAATTTCGTAAACAATTTTTTGTCGATAGTATATATATATAGGCTTCTAAGCCGGCTAATTCTACGTACCTATTAGTACGTATATCATACAGCGTATATTTCCCCGTACATTTTCTCTTAGAGATATCAAATAGCCGTGTCGCGTCTAGGTCGCACTTGCTGTACGCTACGAATTTAACCCGGTGCTCATAAAATCATATCTGCATCTGGCGCCTTATCTCTCGTCGCCACACTGCTCGAGCTGGCCAGCATTGCATGGCGACGTTGCCAGATGATCGATACTTTCAGTAAGAGCAGGGAAGAAGTTTCTATATCACAGCGTTATCAAATGGGTGGGAATATGGACCAATTTTATAGGCCTGTTTGGCTGACTTGATTTATAATATTTATTTTTTATGTTATACAAGTTCGTAGGTAACTTTTTTCTTATAATAATCCTTCAAAAACTGATGGCATCGTTGCGTGGTAAGTGCAGAGTTAACCTAATTGACATTTTTTTCGTATTAAAAGTACCTGCGATGTTATACCCGAACACTATATTTACTGTCGATAACACAAACTAGCTTGCAAACTTATAAAAATATCCACCAAGTAATTTAAATTTCAAAACTCTAAAGGAGAAAATTACTCCTGTGGAACCCGGCGAGTAAATAACTTTGTAATAGTTTATAATTATACGTTTCAAGTTTGAACTTAATTTAATTTAAAGGTTGCTTGACGTTAAATTCGCGAATATCTTGAAGATTGCGAGAAACCTCAGACGCTAATTGCTTTTTGCCATTTGTATACACTGACGTAAGAAAGCATTTGCGGAGAAACTGTGTTACCCAACCGTTCGCGTGCTTTTAGTACAGTAACAGGCAAGAAACAAGTGAAAATGTAATGTATCTCAATTCGCGTCGACAGCCAAGACGCAACTCTGACCGCTTAATGCCGTCGATTCTGGTGACCATATGCAGATGTTGTTTTATACACAAGCAGCCACATAGAAAGAGGAATAAATGTCGGTGCACCGGGGCTACTATAAGGAGCTTAATGCGGTTTTTGAACTGTCTACGGTTAGTAGAACTGGAAAAAGGCTTCTCAGGCAGATTGTTCCATAATCTTGACACCTTAGGGACAAAAGAGCGGTCGTACCGGCCAGTTTTGTACATACGAGACTGAACACGGTTAGGAGGGGAGGTTGAAAAAAGGCGGGTATGTCTGACAGGTTCATCGCGCGGCGGCATCATGGAGGAAAGTTCCGAAGAGCAAAGCCAGTTGACATAGCAGTAGAAGAGAGCTAAATCGCCGACGGCCGTCGGTGCGAAAGTGTGCCGAGACTGTCCGTTAAAGAAGGGTTATCGCTCAGTCGGACAGCCATCTTCTGAACAGCATCGAGCATGTGAGCAGTAGTCAAGGCTAGGCTTTATCTGGGCATTGTACAGAGTGAGGAGGTTATGTGGAGAAAAATACTTCTTATCCCTAAGAAAAAAGCCTAGCTTTTTTCCAGCAGCTGCCGCGATTGATAAGATGTGTCTGATCAAGTCTCGGTAATCTGGATTCTTACCATCCAAAATGCACAGCTCTTTGATAGAACTCGGCCATCCATCGAAACCGGATGAGCGCTTCTTGTTCGTCAAGGTGCAGTACAGTGTTTTGAAAGCGATGACCTATACATGTAGCCCGTGAAATAGATATTTCAAAGATATTTTCCGGGATAAAAAGTAGCCTACGTGCTATAACAGATTATTTATACAGGTAATAAAATACACATTTCATTCAGATCCATTCAGACATATTGGCGTGATTGAGTAACAAATATTAACCCTTTCTCGCTTATGATATTAGTAAGGATTTACCAAACTTGCGTATTTGTTTTAGATGGTACCTGGTGGTACAGCAGCCAAGAGCGGTAAACTAAGGGTAGGCGATCGAATCCTGAAAGTCAACGGCACCGATGTTACGCATGCCACTCACCAGGAGGCAGTCATGGAACTTTTGAGACCTGGAGACCATATCACACTCACTATTCGACACG
Source organism: Acanthoscelides obtectus (assembly GCA_963669975.1). Taxonomy (NCBI): domain Eukaryota; kingdom Metazoa; phylum Arthropoda; class Insecta; order Coleoptera; family Chrysomelidae; genus Acanthoscelides; species Acanthoscelides obtectus. The sequence goes on along the minus strand of CAVLJG010000003.1, from coordinate 85,947,701 downwards.
ATCCTTTACCTGATGGCTACCAAGTAGGTATCTTTTGCCTTCAACTGTCATTCAATGTGTTATAAAAACTTGAGGCTTTTTTAATTTGTGATGCACAATAATTCTCACATTTTCTTGTGACACTTGCACTACCCACTACCACTATAATAAGCATTTCACCATTTAATAATAGCTTTTTTGCCATTTTACTAGTGGATGCGTAAATTCCTACGCATTTTTTAGATATTTCCCATGGGCTTATTTACGCTCTCAGGCGTTAAGCTAACTTTGAGCTCCCGCTGTTTTCAGTTTTCAGTCTCATCGACTGAAAACTGTCCATTTCTTACTATGATACTATGATCAATTTATTTATTTTAATGTACGCGCAGACCAATCTATTTTTGCTTATCGGTAGATGAAATTTTGTACATATGACGGGTGTAATAAACGTATGTTTCTTGGTGTGTTAAAACCCGTGGAACTTTGCACCTAAGGGCTTTAACTTCACGCCTCGGGCCATAACGCCATCATCACGCCCTAGGTACATAAGTATTTAATGTTTTTACTTGTTAACACGCTCATTTTCAAGCATGTTACAACTATTTTGAAACCTGATTTTTGCTGATACAAACTGGCTTTCCAAATAAATTATAGTTTGAAAAATAAAAGCCAAATTTTTATATTGATCTTATTCCAAAGTGATTAATTATACTTGATTGTTGGACTTTCTTTCACAGTAACACAAAACTCTCTTATACTTGAAAGTTATTTTGTACTTCTTAGTTCGATTTGCTGTTGAAGCATGTTTTTTAGTTTTTTTAAACTATAATTTATTTCCTGAATTTCTAGTCTCAAAACGACTACAAAAATACTCTCAATCAAGAGCCTCGATTTTTGGTATATTTTATATTTGACAATAAATCTAAATTTACAACCAAAGTATTTCAAATTTCGAAACTTCTAAAAGAATTTCAAAGTTTCCCAATTTTCCAATCATTTTCCAAATGTTTGAATCCATTTTTTTTACAAATTTAGAATTTTTTTAATTGTCATGAAATGTTTCCCAAGATTATTGTGTTGTCATCGGGCCAAGTTAATCAGACTTCTTAAAACTGGTGAAATTTATGTTACATACATACCTACAGATCAAGCTAATAAAAGCGCCTTAGAATAAAAAAATCGGTAAAGTCACAGAAGGAAGCCCAGCTGCTTTAGTTTTCAAGCAAATAATTCTAGTGTAGTTAAAGGGAATATTAAAAACTTGATGGTGATAGTATTGAAAATATTATAGAGACATTTTAGTGGTATTTTAATATTCAATTACGCAATATCTCAAAATTTGTGTTTTCCTTGCAAGCAACTCATGGTATCCTATGTTCACCCTATGGTAAGTATCTAATTGGAGGAAATCACCCTGCATTGATTTTTGATTGGCTATACGAGATACTATTTTAAATAAAAAATTAATTGATGTAGTCGTTCTGATTTGATAGGTTGTTAGCGATGCCTCATCTCTTTCAATAACAATATGGCTACTGCTACCTGCAATATCAGATCTTTTTTTTTTACCGAAAGTTACATCTTACAGTTTTTTTATGAGGTTTCTCTGATCACCGAGATTTTTTTATATTACATCCAGATCGTTGACTTGAAAAAATGTTTGTAGTATGCTGGAAAATAGCTTGTCCAAAATAGCATGATTTGTCTGCATGTTTCAGTTTGTTCTTTCTTTAGTCTTTCTACTTTAACGTAGCTACAAGTATACAGGGTGTCCGCAAAGTTGGGGTTTTCCTTTTCAGATACAACTTCATTTGATATAACAAAGCTAATGTGTGATGAAACGTGAAGTAAAAAAAATGAATGAAAAAGTACTCAATGTTCAGTTGAATTGAAATTCCAAGTACGGACCTGTCGTAAAATCAGTATTTACATTGTAGTCATACGTCGTATAACTGTACGCTCACACTGACGCTGTAGACGTGATCGAGGGATACGACAGGACCGGCTTCGGTTTGGTTCAGGTTTGATTGAGTTTGCGGAGCCCAATATCTCGGTTCTCTTAAGGCGGCTCCGACGCAGTGAGTTTCAAGCCATTTACAAGGGTTCAGCTGCTTCGAAACTGACACTCCATTTTTCAATATTTTTGAATGAAATTCATACAGTATGTTCAGAAGATAATTCCCCAGGGTTTTATAGGAGCGCTTTTTGAAATTTTGTTTTTGCACAAGTTTTATGATGGGTTGAAGTGCGCACTTTTTCTGTTCAACTTCGCGATTTTTTTAAAAAGAATCTAGTGAAAAAAATGAAAAAGTGGCTCTATAGCACCCTGTGGGGTTTTGTTTTCAGCACACTATGAAAATTTCATTCAAAAATATCAAAAAATAAAGCGTCAATTTCGAAGCGCCCAAACCTCTACAAATCGTATTTTGGACGAATTTTGTCTACTGTTTCGTGCTGCCAACCCAAGCGTTGCGGCGCAATGTACGGACTAAGAAAGGACGTATTCAGATAATTTGGTGGCCCTATTTCATATAGTATCGCATAGATAGGTCGGTCTACAAATAGGTACTCATAATCGCGATCGCTGATACTCCTTGATTTTAAAGCCGTTTTACTTCCCACGCCAGTGGCGAGGAAGTATTGTAATCGCGATAAATTTCTAAAGTGAGATGTTATGTTTTTTAAGTCATATGATATCTACATCACGAAAAACTATATCACTCATCATCAACTTGGAAATTACCGCTCGGATTTTTATGAAATTTCCACACGGGGTTACTAGTCTTCCAAAGCGTTGTAGTTTTAGTCAAATGGCAAGGGTGCTATAGGCAAAAAAGAAAAAGTAACAATTGCTGAAACTCCGTTTTTGACGTTACAGGGGTTCCTTATCATTGACATAAAAAATTGAACTGCTTAAAAAGTGGGGGTTGGGTGAAGATAATTTTAAATGTTGCATCTTTGTTATCAGTGAAATACGTTCTATTATTAAGAAGCTTCTGGTCCCAGTGGTTACAGGAAATTTAAGAATTATGGTGGGTGCTTACTATTTGTGCTCAACTTCTTGATATTTTAAAAAGATCCTAGTGGATAAAATCGAAAAAGTGGATCGTTAGCACCCTATGGACTTTGTTGTTAGCACTCTGCAAGAGTTTCATTTGGAAATAATAAAAAATTAAACGTAAGCTGTGAAATGCAAATCGGTTTTTGGGCGAAATTCGTCTACTGTTTCATTCTGCCAGTCCAAGCGACGCGACGGTGCGTTCGGACTAAGAAAAAATGTATTCAAATAATTTGATATCTTTAGTAAAATAAAATCAAGAACTCAAATTCAAATTCGTTTATTCATGTCAATAAGCACAATTATGTTTACAAGGATCATGTGGTACATGGTAACAATTGAACGAGGGTCATAAAAATATCTTATGCCAGTAAAATAAGAGGAAACAGTTAGGTAGTTTTTGCAAAGGCTTATACCTGGATTAAGTACATTTCTTGTCTACTGTAATAGAGGCGATGCTGCCAGAAATGGATGTGTGCGATCAATAAATAAACCACCAGATTGAACTGCGGTGTCCAATGATTTTTGTATTGCCTTTTTTATTGCCTTACTAGAAAACTCTGTTGGGTATATGATGGAGTTTACGAGAACTTTACAGCTTGTTGTCTGCCTTCTTCTACAAACTTCACCAAATCGAGACGATGTCAACCTTATCCTCCGATGAAGGCGCCACAAAGCACAGTCCTGTGATTTGGTGACTTGTTCGATCTGCAAAATCTCGTCGTCCCTTTTTTGAGTTTCCCTGAAAATTCTTGCTTAGCAACCTCCAAATCAATATCGTTCATGTCAGGTTTTTTACAGAATTCGCCATAAAACTATTCATTTTCTTTGGAATTGCTATCCGAATTGTTAGTTATTTTTATATCAGCTTTTTTTGGCCTGAGTTTCTTTTCAAGATTCTTGCGCTTGAGTATTTGTTCCATCTTAGCTATAAGCAAGGTCTCTTTTGCAATTTATTCGCTTAATCCCCAATGTATTTTGCGATTATAAAGTTGAACTGCTCCACACTATTGTTGACCTCATCATGAATTAAACTCACTGCATTCGTAATTAAAATGGTCGCATATGACCTTTTATTGTCCATTATCAACCTTGATAAAAAAGGCACTCAGGAACAATCCTACCAACAAGAGTACAGCACAACAATTCAACAACACAATATCGACAAACAGTAACAAGAGGAGAAAAAGGATTTACAGGCTAGATCGCTAATCGAAATCCGACTCTGTTATTATAAAAATTGATCTTGGTATGCACCTGCAGTCATCCTTTCCTCTTTTAAAGTAGCGCCGACGACCGTCTAGGGCCAGCCCACCCTCGTTTCCTTTTCAACCCCCGTTACCTCAGCAGATGGTGCTCGTGATTGTAGGAGCCCCGTTAAGACATTGGTGTGTATGCTACTATGAAAACCCGCTTATTTTCTCAAGATCTGCACGTCGTGTAAAGGAAAACTCCAACTTTGGGGATAATAATAACAACCAGCTTCAATCACTAAGTACACCTACTGATATTGTGTTAGCAAGCAAAAGCTAGAGCGCTCACTTTTTTATAGTTCACGACAGATTTGTCTCGTCTGTTTTCATTTTTTTGTTCCTTTACGGTACCGACAAGCGTCTAGTATGGTCATCGCACGATACAGGTCTAAATAATGATGAAAGCTGGTTCATCTGTATAAATTATACAATTTGAGCAGTGTGCAATGACGTGAAAAGCACTAATAGTTACATATAATGAATGTATTGATTCTAAAATCAGTCGCATATAAAACAGACATTATAAGTTTGTCGTGAACTGTACCTACTCGCATAACCTGATCTTTATATATCTGGAGACCCCTAAAGGTATAGTGTTGTAATGGAGTTTATTGTATTTGGGTAGCATACTAAACAAAAAAGTAAGTGCCAGTCCTGATTTTTTCGTGTTTCTTTTCAGGATTTGATTATCGAAAAAGGAGAAAATGAGAAACTTGGTATGCATATAAAGGGCGGTCTCCAAGGTCAGAGAGGGAACCCTCTAGATAGATCAGATGAGGGTGTCTTTGTCTCCAAAATTAACTCAGTTGGAGCTGCAAGACGAGATGGAAGACTCAAAGCTGGCATGAGATTATTGGAAGTCAACGGAAAATCTTTATTAGGTGGGTATTAGGTATCAACGTCAACCCTACAGCTTTTTCTTTCGCACTGTTGCATTAAGGTTATTTGACAAAGAACTTATGCGTGTCTTAAATCTCAGAACTTTTTACACAACTAATGCATGTACTTTTTAAAATCTCAGAACTGTTCACACATTTGTCCAGATATGCGAGCAAAATTTTTGTAAAGTGAAACTTCTAGTGACCAAACCAATTTTATTTTTTTCCAGGTGCCACGCATCAAGAGGCTGTCAATGCTCTCAGAGCTTGCGGGAATAGAATACAACTTGTTGTCTGCAAAGGTTACGATAGAGGAGAAGTAGACAAAGCAGTTGCAGAAGGCAGATTGACCAGAGGTGGATCTATAAGTAGTAGATCGCAAAGCGTTAGTTCTTTAGATGTTCCTGATGAAGACAGCCAACAGGTAAAATAAGTAATTAATGAATATTTTTGTTGTTACGTGCACGTAGAACCGCGATTATCCGAAATAATGTGGATCCAAGTGCTTTCAGATAATCGAAATTTCCGATAGAACGGAAATAAATATCTTGACTCATGGGGCTTTTATTGAAAAATGTAAATGCGTGTGTTAAGTGAGTATATACCTTTATAAAGTTACGTAAAATATAAACATGTGGATACAATACATATTTACGAGTATTTAGTAACAAAGGAAGTAATTTTTAACTGTACACGTTTTGTATCCCTATTTTTGGCAGCAATATCCCTCCAACGTTGGATAAGTAGCAGATCAGCTACTGTCGCATTTTCTTGTTGTTCGACATAAGTAAACGCCTTTTGTAAATCGTCTTCCCTCAGAATGTGATATTTTTGTAGAGATTTCTATCTCATTTTTATTAGTTCTGTATCAGTTAATTCTTCCGCCAATTCATCACCAGTAATCCACTCACCAACATCTGCTTGGGTAAGATTTTCACACCCTGCTATTTTTACGACGAGCTCATGTAAATTTTCGTTGTTACTCTCATAGTCTGCGCAAGGACCCATTTCTTGCTCAATTATTGTCGACCAAGATTTTTGTAAGGTAGAATTTTTTACTTGGCTCCATGCTTCTGCTATCCAATATGCCACATTCTTGAGGTTAATCTCTTTTAAATAATCAACGAGGTTACAACCAATATCAACTTGATCTAAAATAACAAACGTCTCCACTTTTAAGTTGCTCCTCACTTGGGTGGCTCAGAGCATTGTCTAATAGCAAAATACATTTTCTCTGATATCTGCGTTCAATCAAATATTGTTCTGTCTTGGGAACAAAATGATTGTAAAACCAGTCCTTAAATAGAGCGGCATCCATCCAGGCATTTTTTGATTTGTATACCACAGAGGAACAGCGTTTAAATGCTCATGACTTAGCTGATTTTCCGATTATCAACAAAGGAAGTTTGTGTGTACCGGAAGCATTGCATAAAGCAAGGATAGTCACACGTTCTTTACTGCATTTGTGAGTTCCAGATTCTTGTTTTGAAGCTAAACTTTTCGCCGGTAACATTTTATAGTTTAGGCCCGTTTAGTCGCAGTTGTAAATGTGTTCTGGATTTAAACCATACTGCTTCATAAATTCTTTCGTTCTCCAAATTTTAATGCAGCGGACTTATCAGCAGATAACTTTTCTACGCAAACTTCTAATTCTCGTATACCGTGTCGTTTTTTCCATCTATGCAGCCAACCATAACTGGCTGTAAAGTTATCAGGCGCCTCAATAACTGACAATTCTTCACTTAAGTTGACTGCCTTTTGCTTTAGAATTTTTTGATATTCCCCCTTACTCATAGTTTTCCGTGACGGCTGCGATGATGTCAGAACACTAGACCACATTTCAATTTTCTTGCGTTGTTTTTTCCATTCTGAAATGGTTCTCACGCCCACAGCCAAAGGACTTGCCACGTTTTTAAGCAAATCACTTCTATCTAAACGTCTGATTGCCTCAAGTTTCTGTTCTATGGTAATAACAACGCGTTTACGTTTCTATGCTGCTCCATCTTAGCGATTATGAACCTGACTGAAAGAAACATACACGCACACATACCAGTGAATTCCGCAAACGCGCTTGGGGAATCTAATTACGCAAACGCCGAAAGGGGAACTACCGGCGGCTATTTCGGATCATGCGCTGATTTACCGAACAACTTCGGTTAAAACGGAGAAATTATTGTATGCGATCTGTTTCGGATAAAGTGGATTTCGGATAATCGCGATTCGGATAATCGGGGTCTACTGTATTTAAAATACAAACATATGGATACTTAGTTCCGCCTTATACCGTTGGCATTTCAACTTCAAATAGTCCAGAAGATTTTTAACAAAAAAATGTCGGTCGTGTTTTTTAGCAGAGGCAGTCTAATTTAGGGCATGCTGGGGAGCCTCAAATTTTAAAGAACTTGTTGCTATATAAAAAAAGCGAGATGTTTAGAAGCAAAAATTCTCTTAAACAAATGTTATTGTTACTGACATTTATATTACAAACATTTATCAAGCTATGGATTATCATCCAGTTGTGAAAATACTTGCATATGGTCGGAATTTCGATGCGAAATGGTCCAGGAATAATGATTTTTTTTTGAAAAAAAGGCTAGTTGCGATTTTTTATCTCAAATAGTCTAATTTTCCTAAGCTATTTCAAATCCGAATTTTTGGCTTGCCGGGAAGCTTCTAATTTTAAAGAAGTTACTATATCAAAATTTGTGAATTGTTCTAGAAGCAAAAATTCTCATAAAAATATTTTTGTCCAAGGGATTGTGAGAATATTTAAACTCACCGTATACAGTCAGAATTTCAATGCGAAGTAGCCCAGGAATACTGATTCTCTTCCAACATTAGCTGGTTGTGATTTTTTACCAAAAACAGTCTATCTTTCCTGAGCTATTCCAGATCGAAGTTTTCAACGTATGCAGCCGTGCTAAAAATGTTGGGCGTGCTGAGGAGCCTCAAATTCAACGGGGATTGTGAGAATACTTAGATTCCGTATGCGGCCGGAATTCCGATTTGAAGTAGTCCAGAGATGAGATTTTTTGCAAAAAAGGCAATCGTGATTTTTTACCATCAATAGTCTAATTTTCCTGAGCTATTTCAGATATATATTTTCAATATATGCAGTCGCGCGAAAAAATACTGAGTGTACGTGATAACCACAAATTTTAGAGAAGTTGACATATCAAAAAATGAAAACTGTTTCTGACGCGGAAATTATCATAGAAAAATGCGTTTGTCATTACTAACATTTATATTACAAAAATGTCAGCCTATGGAGTATGATCCAAGTACTTAGAAAGGCCGTATACTATCGGCATTCCAATCCAAAATAGTCCAGGAATAATATTTATTGCTAAAGAAAGCAGTACGTTATTTTTCTCAGACGTTTTCCTATGATATTATGTATCGCTATTGCGAACGTTGTCGACCATGCTAACCGACTGACTGGCATACTGGGGTGTCTCAAATTTTAGACAAATTGGTATATCAAAATTAAAAATTGTTTCAGGAGCAAAAATTGAGGTCCGAACTAATGCAATTTGAGAAAGAAGAAGCAGAGAAAAGACTGCAACCGATTTATCAAAGCGAAGAGGAGTTTTCTATAGTAGAAGCCAAACCCCCTTCGCCAGCCGATAAGGTTGGTTTCTACTCCTAAATTATTTCTAAAACAATGTTTCACAGAAAGAAGGTTTTTTAAACGGAAATCCCTATTTTTAACACTGAAAATCTGAAGAGCGGAAAATTCTAGGATCTTGACCATGACCTTCCAAATCATGTAAGGTCAAATTGATTTTTGACATGACACCGCTACTTTTTATTCCGGAAATGTAAAAGGTGACGAATTCGTCCAAGATTGTTCATGCCAATAACCTGAAGGTTCGAATTAATTTTTCAACGGGAGGCATTTTTGTTATCAGAAATGCTAATGACGAGGAGTTTTACGTTCAAGTATGTCTCTGTCAATGACTTTAAACGTGACCAAGTTCATATGAAGGTCAATTTAATTTTTAAGCAAACCGCATAGTTTTGTCGCAGAAATGGAATAGGCGAAGCATTTCCCCTTCAAAATCACGATCGTGTACTTAGCCGTAACCTTAACTCTGACCATAAAGGTCATTTGAAGATCAAATTCTTACTTTCAGAAATGTAATTTCACGTCCTGGTGAATCCTTGACCACCATATTTTGTCACTTCTACACTGTTTAGTCCCTGAAAGTCATTGTCAAGCTCATAGGCAAGGACACTATTGAACGTAAAATTCATCGCTCTTTACAAATCCGGTATAAAAAATATGGGTTTGCATTTAATAAAAATTGTAGATCATGGTCAAAGTCACGTTCAGTATCACCCTGAGATTGCCATTTTCAAACCTAACGACTTTGTGCTCTGAGAAACATTCTGCGAGATGCTTTTTGGAGACCTTATATTTTCACTTACTGAGTAAGTCTACTTGATAATATTTTTATATAGGTGTTGGACGTGGTCCGAGCCGTGGAAACGTTAGCCCACGGCCCAATGGAGAACTCAGTTCCCCCAAAATCCCCCACTTCCGAATTGAAAACGACCACAATAGTGATGAGCAAGCACACCTTGGCACCTCAGCAGACATCGGTGAGTACCTGTTCACTATTTTTTCTCGTTTTGTCCCCGTCTTTGTCTCTGTGCTTTTGTGATTTTGTGCCTCGTAGATAGAATTCTAGGCTCTTGCATGCATCATCGTAGACTTTGGGAATCATTTCCAGGTGCGGTAAGTATCATTGCCGCTGATTTGCCTACTTCACATAGATAAGCAGTTTTTTGTGTTTAATGCTGTCAAATCATTATACAGAAACCTAATATAAATTGTATCCAGGCATAGGTGAAGGTGACCTTGAATTTGACATTGGCCTTGAAGGTAATTTCATGGTCAGTTTGACCTTTGAAGGTCATGATAAAAGTGTAATATCTAATTTCTAAACAACATCTCATCGATAATCTCTCTGAAAGGAATGTTACTCAAGCAGAGACCTTGATTTAACCTTTATCTGGATATTTGAGGTCAAGTTCATTTTTAAATGAACGTAAAATTTTCCGCTCTCACCAGATATGGTGAAAAAAAATTGAAGATCCCATTTATACAAAAATATACAGGGAAATAAAAAAGCTCTAATACATCAATTGAAGATCAATTCCCTTTTCCAAATAAGATCCTGTAGCGAGAAATTTTACGTTCGGATGAGTCATTGACCTCCAGAATATGTATCTTTGAAGGTCATGGCGAAGGTCTACTATCTAATCGATAAACTGCTTAAAAGAAATTCTACCCAAGCATAGTATTTGACTATCTGGCGGCGACCTTGATTTGACCTTAAGATTGTAATTCAATGATATGTCAAGTTCAAGATAATGTTTGCTTAAGCGAGAGAATATTTCTGTTAAACTGGTAGTTTTCGAAGTTAATTTATAGATCCGATATTTGACCTTGACCTTCAAAGGTCAAGTTTTTAAGTTAAGAACTCATCGAAACATAAAATTTCACGCTGTATCCATTTCCGGTGTCTAAAATATAGTGTCTCGATAAAAAAGTGGGCTTGCCATTGAAATAATTTTGAAGGACAATGTCACATCCAAGGTCATTTTCAGATAGCGGGGAAAATCTGATGCATGAGTAGGATTTTTTTAGACTCGTGGCTTGTATTTATCAATTTTTGACGTCTGGAACTGTCATGAAAAAGAACACAATTCAGATGGAGGAATTTAAGAACAAATTGAAATAATTTGAAATATTTATGGTATAGTTGACAGCATTAAAAGTATAGGTCATCTCATCAGAATTTAACATCACGAAATCAACTAATGACTTGGCTGTGATGAAATAGTGGACGAGAAGACGCCTTTTGTACAAAACAAGGCATATCATGTATACTGCGTATGAATCCATAGATGTATAGCAATTGATGTCTGGTTGAGCATGAAATTAAAAAAAATTCGTTATCGTAAGATAACATAACCTTTGCTTCACGTATACGTAATACGTAAAAGTAACAATACATAATCAGGTTGTTCCCTGAACATAGGCAAAAATCAATCAGGATATCGTCTATATTATACCACTGATTAACGTATCGTACCTAGATATGGCCAACCATAAACCGTGAAAAGACATCTGAAAGATACTTGCGCCTAGTGGTGTGTGGTTCACGAACAAACTAGTTCAATCGAACGGTTCTTATGATTGAACTAAGTGTAACTAGTTCATGATTCCTTGGAAAACTCGTTCACTACGAGCAACTAAAATTACAGGAACCCGATGAACTGATCAAACTAGTTGTGAGTGAACGAACGAGGACGAGATACGAGAAAGGAGACGGAACTCAACCGTGAGCAGAAATTATATAAATGTTTGCCTGGAAGTTATAAAAAAGATGGTGGATGCTGTTAGTTATGAAGAATGAAACAATTAAAAATTAGCTAACTTTTATATGTATAAAAAGGTCATGCATCGCGGCCCATAAAGACATTAAAACAATACTAAATGAAAATATAAATTAACTACAACTTTCCATTTAAAACCATTAATTTCTTATCTTCATCGACTTCTAGACTAGTTCTGCTGACAAGACTACTTGCCCAGCCTTTGAAAAAAAGCCGCTCGCATGGCACAGATGGCAGATACAAACGGTTTTTTACCCATCTTAACTAATCTGGAAGAAATTTAGCTCCTTCCTGGCACCACTCCAGAGGTAAAAGCGGTTCATGAACATATTTGTCCCGTTCGATAATTCCTTCTGCGACTGGATTTTAAACTGCACAAAGGCATTTTACCTCAAGATCATAATCGTCCAAAAGGCCTGATACTTTTTTCTTCTTCGGTTCATTTTCCGCTTGGATTTTGTCTGCGATATTACAAAAAACGTTCTCGCGAAAGCAGGATATCCACATAGGGTTGCCTAGCTTTGTATTATTTATCAAAAACCTGCTGAACTAGTGATATCAAAAAATATACATTATTTGAGATTGATAGAAAATGTGTATATATCATAGCTTCGTCTATTATGTGAGCACAATTTACGTAGAGTATTTAAATATGGAACATCCATCGTAACAAACAAAAAAATCAAATAAAAAAAAAACGCTTTCAATGACATCATTCTTGTATGAAATAGTTCGTTTTAATGAGCGCGACCTATTGAACTAGTTCACCGAAATGAACTAGAAAGCACAATACTACTTGCACCATCTATGAAAATAGCAGAACTCAAAAATAAATTTTAAAATCTACTGATGATCATCAATACTCAAACAATAACTCTTTCAAAAGTAGATTCCTAAATTTATTTTTGTGTTCTACTATTGTCTCATAGATGGCGCTTGTATCTTTCACATCCGTTTTTGGGCGCCGAAATACAGTATATGGTTGGCTATCTTCAGGTAAAATGCGTTCATCAATGGTGATACTGTGAATATTGTATACTTGAGAAATTTTGAGAAGCTGCTTTCAATTATTTGTGTCATACGGCATAAAAAGTTAAAAACAGTGAGGTTATGTTATATCCGCCCTAACAGATTAGAGCATGCGCTCGCATGTTATCGGTGTCATTTTGCATTAAATAACTGAAAAATTTTACACGCAATTTTTCTTGCAGATGAATCGACAGAAAAATCCATAGCGATTAATAAAAAAGGATGAGATTTTACTGTAAAATCGGATACATATTTTTCTAAAATATTTGTAATGTTATGTCAAATGATGTGCATATGGTTATACATGCACTATGTTGCCACTAATACTGTACAACTCAAGTATCTTGAGAAGTATAAAATGGCTACGTTGCGCGAGGAGGTCAAAGTTGCCATTTATACTTCATATAATGTCTAAGCTGTGTAATATTAGTGGTAACATACTGCATTTTATAGGTAAGTGCGGTTTCGACATTGTAAATGATTATAAAACTACAGGAACTGAACTTACAAGAAAAAAGTTTTAATTAATATAATTAAAAAATGTGGTGCTCATATTTCTAAGTATCCTCTTAGTTGCCAATGTGTAGTTATGAAAAAAAAATTATGACAACTATATTTTCACCTCATCTTTTGATAAATAAATCTTATACAAAACAGTAGATATGCAGCAGACGAGTCAAAAGGGAATTATTCTAAAGGAACTAACCTATCACTGTTGACGTTTCAACACAAACAGTCCTGCCATGTTGTAAAGTGCATAGCGAACATCAAAAACACCTGCTTAATAATGTCAATATTTTTCGCGTGTGGAGTTCAATATTGATTATAAAAAAAATGTTCCTTAATGTGAAAATTGGCTACATACATACCAAATATCAATGTACTTGTGGTTAAAGTAATATTTTGCAACATGACATTTGGGTTGAATGTCAAATAGTAAAAGATTAGTGTATAAATATTGACAATGATTGTTTTAAAACATTGGTACAGTGTGTCTCATAATCGTATTCATGATTATCAGAAAAACTTACCTTATTGCAAATAGTGCAAACAACATGAAATAAAATAATATCGAGTGCATTTTGAACTTGGAATTTTTAGTTTTAGGGCTCAAAATAGTAAATTCTAATTTTGAAATTCACTGTTTTTCTAGATTATCAGACACATTGTATGCTGTCATCATATCATTGAACTGGTAAGATATATCGGTAAATTGTTTTTGAAAATTTGGAACTGCCAATAGTCTAGGTGTATCGGTCATAAATTTTATTGTTCCAATTATTTTGTCTAACTGCAATAAAGCTCTTTGAACATTGTTGTAAAGCCATATTTTTTATTTCTCGTATATCAACCAGATTTTCAGTTGCTATGTTCTCTATGGTAGTTGATAAAAGTGATAAGGAATTTAAAATGGTTTTTGAAACCAAATTAATAAGGAACTGTTACACGTTGAAATGATTGTAGCATAGAATTGTTACTTTATGTTGTATTTATATTAATGTGCCTTTTTTCTTCAGATGGGTACCGTTCAGTCTATGTTCTATGTGTACGTTATTTGTTAACATATAAATATTTTATCGTAATTCACCTATTTATTTATTTAAAATGAGACAGGGTTCGCGGGAATAATTTTACTGAACCATATATTTTTAATGAGACTATGGGGAGTATTTATGTGAACTGCTATCATCTTTCAAACTGTATCAACATAAAATTAAAGTGTATAGACGGTATCACAGATAAGATTTAAGATCTTCAAAGTAATTTGAAAAAGAGGTACATATTTTAGGAAAAAAAATACGTGAAAAATGAAGCACACATGTACCAGTATCATTTTTTATAGATTACGTCAAGTAGATTAATTTTCAATAGAAATAAACTCCCTAAAATGCTTAGTATTTTGTAATTCAAATCCTAATCCTAATTCTCTTATGGAGCACCCTGTACACACACACATATACAGGGTGTTCCATAATTATTGCGACAAAATGATAGGGGTTGTAGAGGGCATCAAAATGAACAATTTTTCCTTATAAACCCCTGTTCGGAAATATGCCGTTTGGGCTGCAGCAAAAAAAAAAGATCAGTTTCTTGAAACAGCTTACCTACAGTAATTGCTCAAAGTATCCTCCACCTTGCTCAATACACAGCTGTGCACGATTGTTCAATGATCGGCAAACTCTGTGGCATACCCCCGGTATGTCCTGAACATGTGCGGACGCGGCCATCACTCTTCCCAGTAGCTCTTGTTGGTTGGGAACAGGAGTTTCGTACACTAAAGCTTTCAGATAGCTCCAGATAAAATAATCCAGTGTGGTCAGGTCAAGTGACCGCGCAGGCCAAGGCACAGGGCCACCTCGGCCTATCCACCTATTTGGAAATTTGTCGTCCAAATACTGCCGCACTTGTAAAGAAAAGTGGGCTGGACCGCCATGGTGTTGAAACCACATGTTGGCTCTTATATTCAGTGGCACATTTTGTAATAGTTCCGGTAGCACATGCTGTAAGGATCGACCATAAGCATGCCCATCCAAACGTGGTGGAAGCAGATGTGGCCCGATGATATGCTCGTCCACAATGCCGCACCAGATGTTAATTGAAAACTGATGTTGGTCTCTATGGATGGCTATGGCATGAGGGTTTTCTTCATCCCAAATGTGACTGTTATGGCTATTAAAATAACCGTCCTTTGTAAAACAGGACTCGTCAGTGAACAAAACGTAGCGACCAAAGTTTGGTTGCCTCAACTCCTGCTGCAGCCACCAACGGCAAAAACGTCGACGCGGCAGATAGTCTGCTGGACCCATGGCTTGGACTTTTAAAAGGTGGTACGGGTGTACGATAACAAAAATGTAAACACAGCAGGCTTTTTTTACAAACCGGTGAGACCATGAAATGTGCTAGACGAACATTTTGCAGCTGGTGAATTTTTTGTTTCTCCTATGAGCTCTTAAGGTAAAATTAACTGTAGTGCTCAAACGGCATATTTACGAACAGGGGTTTATAAGGCAAAATTGCATATTTTTATGCCCTCTACAACCCCTATCATTTTGTCGCAATAATTATGGAACACCCTGTGTATATATATATATAAAGAGAATATGATCATGCGGAGAAAGGTATATAACAACAAGTAGGAAAATAATGGGCAAAATCCGCAAAAAGGAGGAAAGTGGATTCGAGCAGAAAATAGGATAGGTAATCCGAGCGATACGTATTTCTGCTGGTTGGCTTCATCAGGCCCGAAATGAAACTACAAAAGTAGATACACATGCCCACACATCCGGATATGGGTGTAACCTGAGGAATCGAAGTTGGAGGAAAAAAAACGACACACGAAGTCCACAACAAGAGCCAACCTACACATTGTAGTATAAAATGGCTATACGACCTCGAATTTTCAAGGAGACGTCTAACCACCACTACGCGGCCGGTTATAGCCACTTGTTGTGGTACTTCAAGCCCAAAGGATCTACAAAGAGAATATGATCATGCGGAGAAAGGTATATAACAACAAGTAGGAAAATAATGGGCAAAATCCGCAAAAAGGAGGAAAGTACCACAGCAAGTGGCTATAACCGGCCGCGTGGTGGTGGTTAGACGTCTCCTTGAAAATTCGAGGTCGTATAACCATTTTATACTACAATGTGTAGGTTGGCTCTTGTTGTGGACTTCGTGTGTCGTTTTTCTTTCCTCCAACTTCGTTTCCTCAGGTTACACCCGTATCCGGATGTGTGGGCATGTGTATCTACTTTTGTAGTTTCATATGTGCATTCATTTCGGGCCTGATGAAGCCTACCAGCAGAAATACGTATCGCTCGGGTTACCTATCCTATTTTCTGCTCGAATCCACTTTCCTCCTTTTTGCGGATTTTGCCCATTATTTTCCTACTTGTTGTTATATGTATATACCTTTCTCCGCATGATCATATTCTCTTTGTAGATCCCTTGGGCTTGAAGTACCACAGCAAGTGGCTATAACCGGCCGCGTGGTGGTGGTTAGACGTCTCCTTGAAAATTCGAGGTCGTATAGCCATTTTATACTACAATGTGTAGGTTGGCTCTTGTTGTGGACTTCGTGTGTCGTTTTTTTTCCCTCCAACTTCGTTTCCTCAGGTTACACCCGTATCCGGATGTGTGGGCATGTGTATCTACTTTTGTAGTTTCAGATGTGCATTCATTTCGGGCCTGATGTAGCCAACCAGCAGAAATACGTATCGCACGGGTTACCTATCATATTTTCTGCTCGAATCCACTTTCCTCCTTTTTGCAGATTATATATATATATATATATATATATATATATATATATATATATATATATATATATATATAAATTAAAGCTTCCGCTTTTTGTTGGGTACTTCGACAAGGTTTAAGCAAAGAGGACTCTTTATACTTTTTTAATTCTCTCTAGCTTTCAATGGACTTTGCCATCATCATCATCAGGAGCTGCAATTACAATGATAACAGTAGCAACAAAGGTGTAAAATGAATTTAAATTGACTCAACTTACAGTAGTATGTGAGAATGTTGCTAATTGTTGTTTACGTATAGGATGAGGGAAACGTCCAGTAACATGGTGAGAGCTGAATAGGTTGCACAATAGTCAAAATTTATACAAAACATGACAAGAACAAGTTAAAAACAGATTAAAAATTATTTTAAAAAATTAGAACATTACATCTCACATACTACTGTAAGTTGAGTCAATTTAAATTCATTTTACACCTTTGTTGCTACTGTTATCATTGTAATTGCAGCTCCTGATGATGATGGCAAAGTCCATTGAAAGCTAGAGAGAATTAAAAAAAGTATAAAGAGTCCTCTTTGCTTAAACCTTGTCGAAGTACCCAACAAAAAGCGGAAGCTTTAATTTTTCACCTAACTGGTCTAGACGACAATGACCACGTCTCAAGTTATATATATATATATATATCGCATCTACAGCACCAACTGAGAAATATCAACAGGTATGTGCCATCTTAATGTGTCAACAATGTGAAACCATCAATCGACTTATATTGTTTTTGGATATGTTTGAAGGGTAATAGCAAATTTTAAAAGTTTCTTTTACAAATTTTGAATGAGTCGCCATGATTTTAACTCCAGCCATTAGTCTTAGCAGAATTTTATATTAATGTTGCAGACCTCATAAGAATGTATTTATTTATATGTGAAGTACGGAAAATCTGAATGTTATAACAATTTTGAATGTGATTTCGGATTGCACAAATATATTTTTGGTACAAAATGTAAATCACGTAGTATTTAGTTCATACCCATTTCTGGAAGAATAATTATAGTTCTCCTCTACAGTGGTCTTTCTGGTGCAACACTGTTGAATACGGTTTGTGATAAAAATGATAACACTAGTTTTCAGTCCGTTTCATATGCATAAAAAACTATGACTCAGGAAATTTTGCATCTGAGTGGCAACGCTGTTAGGGGGTTCGAATGGTCAGGTAGGCTCCACCGATTATGAAAACTACTTTACAAAATTCATAGAACTTTCTTATGATAAAAAGTAAAAGTACTACTAAAATTCATCAAGAAGAGAGTTTTCCAAACAATAGTTCAACAGTCGTACCGAAAGAGTACTGTCTCGTTCCTGTGCTGTCTCGTCTTCGCTACTCGTGTGGCTTCAGGTGTCGGGATTACAATCGCTTTCACACGTCTAAGACCTCTCTATATTCTAACAGGAGTTAGTGCATGCTGCCACCTTACCAAAATCTGCGAAACCTAGTACCGAGGTTGACACAGGAACTTTGCCGCATACCACAGAAGGTTTCTCCAAGAGTCACACCACAGAAACACAGACACCTGATGATCCATCTTTGATCACACCTTCCCCGCAATCATTTGACACCTTACCAGAGACTTTAAAACATACGACTGAAGGTTCTTCTACGAGCCATTCCATAAAAACTCAACCACCTGATGAGCCATCTTTCGTCACCCCTTTTGACACCCTACCTAATTCTTCAAAACCTAGTACCAGACTTGACACGGAAGGGTCTTTTGAGAGTCACTTCAATAAAATACAAACAGGTGACCAACATTACATTCCTCCTCCACAGTGTTTTGATACAACACGCCTTCCTGCACCTTCAGGAAGTGTCGCTGTATCTATCCAGGGTCCAACAATGAGCACTGGGTACCCTATGGATCGGTATGGCATGATGTCTCCTCCTCCTCATCAACAAGTTGAGATCAATGTATATAACCACACGATGCCTCAGCATCAACATCCTCCGTATCAAAATGTATATAGTCCGTACTATCAACCTCTACCCCCTCTAGCACCCCTGATTGTATCAGCTCCACATGTCTATGGGGTGCCAGCACCTCCTCCATTATTGAGCTTCTCTGGGCTACCTCCACCTCAATCTTCAAACCAGGACACTTTACTTCGACCTCAACCTTTCAAAGGTTCTGATTTACCGCCGCCCCTACCTTCTAGTTGTCCTCCACCATTACCAAAATCTCCTCCACCTCCCTTGCAACAAATAGTAGACCAAATCTTGCCCCCTCCTGTTACCTCAGAGGGTGAAGTTCAAAATGGAGAATTAAAAATAGAACAAACCACAGTATCAGAAAAAGAACAGAACTACCTAGCTGATACCACAGCTTTGCCAGTGTATGAATTCGCTACAAAGAAAATACCTTCATCTGTTGATCCAACGACTTCAATAAGTACCCTCATCTAATTCAGAAGTACCATCAACCTCAGCGCAAAGAGTAACTTCATCTCTAGACCCAGCTCTTTCTATAAATACCTCATTCAATTCCGAAGTAACATCTACTAGAGTAGAAAAGGAAACTTTATCTTTTGACCCAGTTAACTCTATAAGTACTTCATCCAACTTCGAAGACCCATCTGCGAAAGATCAAAAAATACCATCATGTCTTGACCCATATCATTCTATAAGTACTTCATCTACGTTTGAAGTACCATCTGCTAGAGTAGAAAATGAAACTAACTTCGAATTCCCATCAGCTACAGCCCAAAAGCTACCATCTTTGGATCCAACCAATTCTATAAGTACTTCGCCCAGGTTTGAAGTATTTTCACCTACATCGAAAAAAGTACCTTCATTGCATCCTGCGAGTGTTCAATTACCTTCTCCTACAATAATTCGTCCCCAGGTACCTCCTCCACCTGTTCCTTCTACAAAACCTGTCAAGAAGGTACCACCTCCTGTTCCCGAGAAGAAACCTGGTCTGAGGACGTTCAAAAGTGAAGAGAAATTGTTGGAAGATACACCAAAAAATAGATTCCTTAGTAAAGCTTCGCTCAATACGCGACCTGTATCTTTAGTTCTCTCGAATAAGCAGAATTTGACTTTTGGTAGTGGAACTTTGGGCAAGTTTGGTACTGTGGAAAAGGTAATTTTCTTCTTTTGGTATTTTGTAGATTTAATTGGTTTTATTTTGACGTGCTTGTACAAAACGCAAAGGGACAAAGTTTTATAAAACTAATTATTTATTGTTTTATTAGATATATGTTTCATAGGTATACATGGTGGCGCAAAAAGACTATTTATGCTTCAAATTTTATTAAAGGGACTAAGACTGAAAACACTTGTATGAAACCTGTGATAACCAAATTTTATCTTATAAATCAAAAAATTGTGAATGGGGTATTTCCAAAAATCCTAGGTTCGACAGATGTTTTTTTTCCTACAAAAACTATATTCTGTTCACACTTTTTGGAGAGAAGTGACAATAAAATCCCTATAAGATTCGGACGTAAACCTCCGCGCAAGAAATGTGGCGTAATAAATTTTTCCATCCAGAAAGCAAGACGGAGTTTTGCAGGATATATAGGGTGATTCATCTAAACACGATTAATCTTTAATGTCACGTATCTTAGGCTATATTGGAAAAACTTGAACTAAAACGGACGTTTAAGACATCCAGGGCTGGACTCAATTTTTCCACTTTTTTGTTTTTATCAAAATCGACACTTTTAAGATAAATATTGAAACGTTTGACTATGTACAAAAAAGCCAATGAATGGTGCTTATTAATTACCAAAATAGATTAATTGAGCCTCATTTAAGTTTTCAAATAAAAGTGTTTAAATAATATATTCTAGCTATTATTAAAATATATTAGAAAATATCCCATTCACATATTTGGAGAGTGCCGACTTTCAGGTTTTTTTTACTAGGACCAATAACATTATTTTTTCTAAAAACTTTCACATTATAGACATTTTAGTACATATTAATTATTCATTATTTAATTTATAATTTTTCACAGCCCCCTCATTCGCCAAATAGCAATCCTGCTCCAAAACAATCAGTCAGTGATAGAAAGAAATTCTTCGAGACAGCTATGGAAGAAAGTCAAAAACCCTCTAAGCCAGGTAAAATTTTGAATTAGGCTTTTAACAGGTTCGTCAGTAACTTTTACGCGTCGTATTTTTAGAAAAAGTATTCAGTTACTTGAGCGCTGACGAGTTAGAGAAATTGAGGGCCGAAGAAGAAAGGAAGATAGCTTCTCTCACTAGAACGGAAGGGAGTTCTGCCAATGAATTAGAGCATTCCGAAGGAGAGTCTACCACAGGATCGCAACATTCCAGGTATATTGGTTTGCTCTAGTTAATGTAATGAGAAATTCATGCAGAAATATCCTTTTCAAGTAGTACATACAAAAATAACGTCTGTACTTCCTATGCATTTATGGACAATTTATTAATATCTAAGTCAACTTTTGCACACTGTGGCATTTTTGACAAGTCGATAGGGTAGAATAACTATCAGTGAAAAACAGCATTTTTAATTCAAAAAGACTAAAATTATGGGCTTTGGATGTATTATAGTAATGTATTATAGCTGATTTCGGATAGGACCCTCCGTAGGTAATGAATATCGCGTGTTGCTAGGTAGCGGGTGTTGCTGGAGTTATAGACGTAAATATGTATTATGCGAAGTTTGTGTGATATTGTGTCTAACAGATGGGCAATACCACCGAGGTCACAAGTTTTTGAATATAATATTAAAACGTGTTTCACAGATACCAAATATGCAAATTTACACCCGCTACAAACTCTAACTCTGTGTTGAACCCCTACAATTTTTTTTTTCTAAAAATGATCAGGAGTCTCATAAACGTCTAAAAACGAAGTTTGTACTTTTTTATTTTAACCCAGCCGCCACTGGTCCGATTTTCAAAAACTACAACACCTTTTTGTCCCCATCATAATAGTAAACTTCAAAATTTTATCAAAATCAGACAGACAAAAAGACCGACAGATCGACAGACAGATCAGCAGACAGATAGACAAACAAATAAACTGACAGGCAAACCAACAAACAAACCGCCAAACAGTCAGACAGACCGATGGAAATGAAATTGGCGATTACAATACCTCCTCGCCAATGACATGGGAAGTAAAAGTAAAAACAATAAACTGTGATTGGTAATATTCATTATCAAACATAAGAAACCTCTTAGATGAGTGGTTTGAACACTTTTAGCTTATACTGTTGCCAAATATTCACACAAATTTGGTCGAAAAGCCAGGAAGCAGTGTAAAATCGAACCATTTCAAAATTATTCTGTGTAACATGTACACTATATTTTGATAATTCGGAAAGTTTTCATATTGGAAGACAATAGAATGTTTGATCTCATAATAAACAATCATGACAGCAAAGAGGTTTTTTATCGACCTTCCGATGACCCTATAGAGGGTCTCCTCAAGTTGGGACTGTCTTTTACAGAGGTATAGGTCCGGCAATAATAAGCAAGCTTTCCTAGTAATACGTATACCAAAGCCTTGAGATAACCGAGATATTAAGTTCCGAAAAACTCTGAATAAGCGATTCCGACCCTACCTCCCTCCCCTCCTACGTCAAAGGAGGTGATGTTTTGTGGTACTGGGACTATGTGAGTCAGTATCCAAATCAGGCGCCGCGAAGTGTGTAGGTTAACCTCATTAATAAACAAACCGTATTGGAAAACCGTAATTGGCTCATTCCCACAGCAATAACGTAGTTATCGATTCGATGTTAGCTTGCTGTGAGCATCTTCAAGATCCTATTGATACTCCGCGAATGTGATTGAGTATTCAGAACGTGGCCGTCATCCTAGATGTTTCCATCAGAGCTGCGTAGGTTTGTTTATATCGTCCAAAAGCCATCCGGGTGAACACAATGGAAGGCCTAGACAGTTCCAAATGTTACAAATTTAGGTGTAAGTAAATAATCTTGTTTTTTAATCGAACAGCGACAACTTCAAATAGTAATTACAAACAAAATATGTGACATGGAAATACTTGCAACGTAGTACCAAATAATCAGTGAGTGTTTTTCTTCAGTATTTCTTTTACTTTTTAGGTCCTGTTTCACCTCAAATTAACTTTGTTACTTCAACCGTAGTTGTTTCTGAGAAAGAAAGTCCCAATTTTCAGGTTACCTTATATAATAAAAGTGAATAGTAACATTAATAGCATCTATTGTCCAACAGTTACCCATTTACAGGACACTTACATGAACAAAATAAACTAATAGTCTACGACATAGTTTGGAAAGAAAATAATCAATTTAAGTACTGATAAACCATCTTAATTACCTCGCTAAGAGAGGATATAAATATCATATATTGCAATGACAGCTAATTCTATTGAGATTTTTACACATAACAAGCACAGGTGACTTGACCAAAACGTTGAACCTTGATTCGTTTAAAAGTGACATAAATGCACGAAGAAAATGGAGATACATTAATATTAATTTGCAGTAGAATGTCTGGGGAGTCGGTCATACCATGTAATACTTTGAAAATAAATGCTGCAGGTGAAACCTTTCCTCTGAGCCCTAGACTTTGAATTTCAAAATGCCCACACAGCTCTGCACAGGATAAACTCCCTCAGACTTCATATGAAGAAATTGTAGTAGTATTATATAAATTTGGTAATATTGGCTCCATATAATACTCGCATATTCAAGTTTGCTACGCACATATGCAAAATATAATACAGTCACAGCTCTTATGTCATGCAATTGGTTAGAATTCCTGACAAGGACTTGGGGAGCAAATGTTAATCTTTGGTCATAAAGAACATCCAAATCTAAGATTGTTGGTATTAAGATGTAAATTATTGACATCGCACCGCAAGTCCTAATACTGTAAATCCTAATAACCACGAATATCCCTTATAGTCGAATATATTTTCATATCGTCAGCAAAACATAATTGCATGCATTTCAAATTTTCACAAAGGTAATTAATAAACAAAAGGAATAAAAGTGGTCCCAAGTTAGATCCATGAGGACACCGGATGGAGCTGATTAGGCTTCGGACTTGAACCCATCATATGCTACGTACTGCTTCCGCCGTGATAAATAGGATCTAAAGAATTTTAGATTGATGTCATGATAAAAAATTCTAGCCGCATATGGTTAATATCATCGTCTCTAATTTTGTTCCTAGACCATCATCAACTATAGGCGTGGTTCGTACCGCCAAAGCGGAGCGCCGCCTCCGCGAGCAACGTCGTGCCGCCCGCGGGGGTGGTACAGCCAGCGGTGGGGAAGAAGCAGGCGGGGCAACGGACGACGATGACGCCATCTACGGAAATAGCGGCGCACTAACCGCCGCGGAAGAAAGGGCACTCAGAGCCGAGAAACGTGCCGCGTGGAGAGCTGCGAGATTGAAGAGCTTGGAACAGGATGCGATACAAGCGCAGATGGTGATCAAGAGCATGACGGATATGGTGGGGGTGACGGCACCCGTATTAGATGAAGATAAAAAAGGGGAAGAACAGATCAGAGACAACGGGAAGGAAGTGGTGAGTGCGGTTGTTACGACTATGTTGTAGTTGTATGTCGGGCAGAAAGAATGGAGAATACGACTTGAAGCTCTTATATTCTTACAGTGATATAAGGATTCCACTACTAGTGACCACCGTCCTCAAGAGGCACTTTATTTTATTGTTTTTAGAAACGGATATTTTTTATCGCAAAAAGTCAATTTCACGACGGAACTTACTTTTTGGGTTTTGGCATCGATCGACATAATCTACTTGAAGGTAGCCAATCATATAATGTATATCGGTACTCAAAAAGGGTCTGAAATAAATTAGCTGCATGAGACAGTTAGCGTTGCCAATTTCTTTTACAAGAAATAAAGTATACTTTAGTCTAGTAGGAAAATAAATATGTTTTTGAATAAACAGTAATTATTCATTTATTAATACTTTTTTGATATTATTACTACATATACTACATATATATTGTTCATAATACATAATATAACATTCAACAATATTGTATTGATTAGTTTAATCCTCAAAATACATATTTCTTAGAGCAGAACTTATTTGTCATTGACTTATTGTCATTTTGGAAAGCTTCACTGCAATAAAAATTTAAATGAAAATGATTAAGGATATCAATTTAATAAATTTATTGAAGCGCTGTTTCTGTCATCCCGCCACTTTGCATACTTAGCCGAAAAAATCTTCCTGTGAATGCTGAGGTAATGGAAACGGAAAGTAGATACGAAACAATTTGAGTAAGATTCAACTCCTCTGAGGCTTTCACTGGCAGATGTCTCCACATTTTTCCTTGGATACTTTTTGATCTACTTCTTTGGATCCCTATGGATGCTGAAAACAGTATTTTTTTTTAGTTTTGTTCAACAGTTAAAAGTATAATTTAGTGAACAACAGTGTTATAATACTGTTTTTAACAGTATATTTGGTAACTCTAGTTACAGTAGCAGAGTGAGAGATGAATTTAGAAATCTATTTTGAAAACAGGGCTTAGTTCTGCCGGTATCTCATAGATGGCGCTGACGTATTTAAAATCCCTTTTTGACCGCCAGAATACAGTTTTTGGTTGGCTGTCTTCATTAATCAATGGTTTGGTCTTTTATATCAGTTTTTATGATCACGAATATTTGTGAATCGTCCTTTTCATTCTTTCTGAAAATATGTTTACCCTTTTTATTATTTCATAGAAGATAGTTTAAATTATGATCATAATTCATCGCTTGTATGCTTAAATTTAAATCGTTTTATTTTATCTATTATTTCTACAGTGACTATACTATATAAGACATTAATGAGTAGCTGCCCAAACTGTAATAGCTGATATATGGGGTGCTTCTGGGAGAAAATTATAAGCAATAATCTCCGGTAATGCTTGATTTATAAAGATGTCAAACCTTTCGTGAAAATTCTTTTTTTATATGGTAATAACCCATTAACCGATTTGGATAAAATTTGTTGTTATGAGCGATCGAGTTCATTTTCGAAAAAATAATTAAAATTATTCAAGAAAATGCTTGACTAAAGCCACAAATCGCTATCTTTAGGATTGATGTGTGTGAAAGTTTGATATCCTATATCTTGTAAATGAAGCATTATCATATAAATCTCATTGGCTTCTGATAGAATCACCTACTGAAACTTGGCCATTTAGCCATTCCCTATAATTTAAGAATCAGCTAGAAAATTTTATATATCAAATTAGCTAGAATCATATATATTTCAGAGTATGTAATTATTTATGAAAATGCTGCATGATAATTATATCATGTAACTAACGTATATATCCTTATATGAAGGTGATAACAATTTAGATCTTTATCATATTAATTATAGTATTAACCAAAAATCTACACTAACATATGTGCTGCTGGAAACTATATGACAAAGAAAACAATGAAACTAAATCAGAATCAACTCAAAAAATTGTATATCTTAATTATCTATCAAAATTATTGATGAACGTATTTCACCTGAAGATACCAAATTAAAATGGAGGCGTCAAAAAGGGATTGAAGGTCCTAGCGCCATCTGTCAGACATTAGTAGCACAAAACACTCTGACTCTTTTCATAGCAGATTTCTAAATTCATTTTTGCGGTCTGCTACTATCTCATATACAGCGCTAGTAGTCCTCAAGTATATTTCGTTGAATGAATGAAATAAATGAGATTACAGGCATACCGGCTACCACAAGGAGCCGGCGTATAGGCCACATGGCGGGCCCTTATGCACCACTACAAGCCTCAAGCTCCGCCGTTCTAGCGAATCTGAGTAGAGCCCTGAGTGCCAGGTCCTTAACATTATGGGGATCCAAAGTTTTGGACTCCAGTATAGTCTGTCTGTAGATTAGAGCTTCGCAGCGTCACAGAACATGCGTCGAGGACTCCTCTACCCCGCAGCGCTCAGGTCCAGGTGATATTACTTTCGCGAGAACGTCCGCCATATCATCACCCATTATCCTAGCGTGCCCCAGTATCCGCAGTAACGATACCAGATGCCTCGCTGCTAATCTGTCAAAAGCCTCCTTGCATTGTAATACAAAGCTCGAAGTAATTTTGCAGACACTTCATTGCAGCCTGGCTGTCGAAGAAGATTGTTATTCTTCTCCTAGGCCCTTTCCCCTCCAGAATGCAGCGATACGCAAGCCAGAATCGCATAGATTTCCGCCTGGAAAATAGTAGTGTATCTGCCGAGAGGCAGTGAGAGCCTACTTCTAGGCCCAAAGACCCCGGCGCCAGAGCCCACTTCAGTAACCGAGCCGTCCGAGTACGAGACTTGTCCACTTTCTTCGGTATCTCACTCCACGGTTGTCGGATGTTGAACTTGCGGTTAAAACGATACATAGGGGTGATCAGATCAGCCCTGCTCAGAAGGACGGGAACCTCCCTTTGCAATTCTTCTCGTGTGATCTTTGATAGGATTCATAAAGGCCCAGCTGCCCTGACTCCTCAGTCGATGTGCGACCACTCTCACCTCTCCGCGGATCACTGGATTCAATGGTGGGAGATGCAGTAGAGCTCCATTGCACTCAATGGTACTGTCCGCACTGCGCTTGTAATTCTAATACAAGCCAAAGGCTTAATTTTGTTGACTTTGGCCATAGTTGCCTCGGTTCCGATACAAGACCACCAAACTAAAGAGCCATACAAAAGGGATGGACGTACTATCGTCATGTAGAGCCAGTGCACCACTTTGGGCATAAGCCCCCACTTCACTCCGACAACCCGTCTACTAGCTCAAAGTGGATGCGAGCCTTGTTAACCTTGTACTCGACATTCTCTCTCCAGTTCAGTTTACAGCCCATGATGATTCCTAAATGTTCTACCGATTGGGTCTCGTCTTAAGGTATTTTACGCTAATGAAGGAGGTAATCAAATCTTATTACATCGTGGTTAGAGAAACATTCATGTTTTGTCCTTGATGAGTCTCATCAGCTGCATATACAAATAATTTTGTATCACTCTGTATCTTGTGAACTTGACATTTCAAGACTCATGCTTATATAGTTGTAGTCACCGTTTATGACGGGTCAAAGTAAGACTACCGCTATGCCTTTATATATCTACATCTCCCTCATACATACACATGCAGCCTACCCCTGTTTGTGAACGTGTGTTCGGTAAGCTCATAGTTGTGTGCCTCCGTCTCGAAAACTTTGTCACTATGTATGACCCTTCAATCATATTTGTCAGAGAACAACTTACTTGACATGGGCATTGTCCTCTTATTTATCAATCTTCAATATAAAATTGTACAATGGCCGGAAATACGATCAATGGAGAAGGTCGACAGCTCGTGCTAAATTTATTAAAGTATTTCCGGGAAGAGAATTAAAACAACGGTCCCCTGTTACCAACTTCATGCGTACTGGAGAAAATAGCCGATTAGTCTGCGCGAATAAAATCAGAAAATAAGAAAGTTTTGCTCATAGTAACACCTGGGGAAACTCACAAAATCAAAAAATGCAAGACCGATGATGTATGTGATGCCATCAAAACAGGAATTAGGAATGCTTTCTGCGATATGAGAAGTAAAGGACATCATATCACGACCTCTGCACCCACGATACGCCCATGGTACGGAGACTCAATCTGATTAGTTATTTCATTTGGCGTTGATGACGTAACCGCCAAGAACTGTGACTACAACTATAGTAAATTGTGTTATTTTTAATCCAAAAATATTAACATTGTTTTTTGAATCATCAAAATGCTCCACGTGCCATATTCCAGCAGCACGACATTCCATCACCCATATCCTACTCATCATACTAACCCCCTTCCCCTATGCTATCTGACTAACCTGATCGGCGCATGCTCCCCAACAGCCTGAACCTGCAGTAGCGCCACTGCGGCCCTCTAGTGCCGACTTCCCGAAGCTGGCAGTACGCACGACACCCGTGGGCACCAAGGTGCGCGAGAGCGAAAAAGTACTAGGCGAGACGATCACCAGAAAAACGGAAGAGTACGTGGACGAGACGACAGGCGAGAAGCGCGTGCGCACTGTCGAGTACGTCGAAAAGCTGATTGAGAGAGAGGTATAACCACAGCACACCCAGGGATGTTGACGCGTAAACGCGTGCGGTTTGGCTTGCGTTACGTGCGTTTGCCGCTGCATGACACTCTACTCTCCCTTCTTTATATGCACACACAGTCTGGTTAGTTTCCTTTCTATCTTTAACAGTCTTTTTTATTAATGTATGTGTGGGTTTTGTTTGTAGGGAAACTGGATACCATACTGTTTTCGTTTGAATATTCTAAACTAAATAGATGCAGTCGATGGAGAAATTTTCTAATTCGTTTTTTTTTTATAATCGCGAATTAGGCTGTTCAAAAGTCTAGAAATGTTCATTTTTCGAAAATAATAATGGGAATTGTCATTAGAGACCATTCTAAAAAAGGTGAAGTGGACTTTTATGATCCAAAACTACCCCTTCAACATTGGCAGTATTTATTGTGTGATTGACAAAGGATGTATTTCTCCGAAAATGCACAATATTGGTATATTATGGTAGGTACATAATCTAATATGCTCCCAGGAAAATATAATTCTGTCAAACCTTTAGAAAACCATTCATTTTTTTTTGTAAATCTTTAAAAAGGTCATAAGAACACAAAACTATTTCATTTTTTGAGAATCCATTAGGTTCCGTAGAAATGGCAGTCCATAAATGTATAAGACAACCCTATGCAAATTGGAAATTCAAAAAAACTTTATACATATCTTCCCCCAACATTTTCATTTAGAAAATGTTAAATAAAGAAGGAAAAGTACCTAGATAAGAGATCTTTCTTTCCACTGGCATCCACATTCACTCGTGATTGTTATCAAAATTACTTTTAAAGTGATATTTGTTCATTAAATGGTGCAAAGGGCACTTATCCAGTTAAAACGTCTTGTTTTGATCTTTCTCTGAAAGGGGAACATGCTTCCACATACATTGATCGACTTTTGAGCAGCTAGATACGCATTTTATCCCATCGTGCGCCGGTTTTCAGCCCAATACAATTTGGATCAAAGAAAGAAAAACCAAGTTTTTTTTTATGTATATAAAGTAACTAAGCGATTTGATCACAAACGGCACTTATTGGAACATCTTCCTGGCCAGGATGAAGGTCAGTTTTAGGTGAGGTTTCGAATAAGCCATTCATTATAAGTTTAAGAAGTACTAGACTAAACCTGCGGCTACTCTTGCATGGAAGTAGTGTAAAGTACAGGTCATTCGTTTTGCATTAGTGTGAAGGAGATTGGGTTCGCAGAAAAAATGCAATATTCAATGTAATGCAATAGTTACTGTGGCATTTTTTTATCCAACAATGCAACAATAAATTAATTTCAATATTTCGCTTTTTTATATCATCGACAAAAACTAAGGCGTTTACTCGAAAATTTATCTGACCTCAAAGGTCATGGTCAGCTTCATTGGCAAGGGATATACTTAAACTTAATTCTCCGAAATGGAAATAAATGTATCCCGTTAAAAATCTATTTGATCTTCAAACGACCTCAGACATACTTGAGCATAAAGTGCCTTACTCTTTTTCTTTCCGGTGTCAAAAATAGGGTTTTCGTTTAAAGAAATCAAATCTGGACCGTCAAATAAGTTTGAAGGTCATAATCGGTGCCACGTTCAAGTTCACCATTATTTTGTCAAACCTTGCAACTTTATTATGTTATGGAACGTATTTTTCGAGATATTTTGTCGTTTCTCTACTTTCTGGTCGCACTCAAATACCCATGATGGTCATGAACCAAGACATTTTAAAGTAAAATTCACCACTCTTTACATATCCGGTGTAAAAATATGGGTTTCATTTAACCCTCAAATGTCTTGAAGAGCATTTCAAGATCACCATTGATGATAATTGTTGAAACTTTTCACACCTCACAACTATGTTCTACATTTTTCTGTAGGAACCGTATTTTTCGATATATTTTGGAACACCCTGTATATTATCGCGTATAATCTTCCTTGGGTTTCGGTTAGTGAGTATACACAATTTTTACGTGTCTCCGTATTGTTGTTTAGACTTGATGCTGACCACTCTGGACATACGTTCACATTTATTGTATATACAGAGAAATCCAAATGCCATGGACGAGGTAATGTGTGGTAGAGAGAGAAGCGCGTGAAGCGTGCAATATGTATAAAAATTGTGCCGATGGCAGGCGTTGCCATCGACGTGCAAGCCGCATCTGCTTCCATGGCCTCGACACTCGAGTTGCTAGGCAACGTGGTGCTTCTACCTCTTTCTAACATACGTATTACACGCTTCTCGTGCTTTCCTCTCGCACACATGTTACGACGTCAGTGGTATGTAGTCTGTAGTTGTATATGAAATCAGGTATCTGGCACTTAACTGTTATGCCTATACGTTTTTGGGGTCACCAAGTCCCTATCTGAGGTCACTTTGCCCATATCAGGTCATTCGAATGGCGTTTCGAGATAATTTGAAGGTCAAATCGAAAAAATTCAGGGAATACAAATCTACCACTTTTGAGATGGCTGAGTCCGAATCTAAAATCAGTTTGCGCGTATTTGCAAAACTTAATGGGGGGAGGGGGGGGGTGGTAAGCATTGGCAGATCCGAGGGAAGCTAAGGGAGCATCGAGATATACCTGTAGTATGGTACGAACACATTATATAATATTCTTATAAGATACTGTTAGGAAATGTTGGGTATTGCAACTAGTATAGGTCACCGGAAATGCTGCGGTGTCCAGAGGAATGACCGCAAGTACCTTGCAGTAGCTAGCAGCCTAGAGTTTGCGGTTTGCTACGTATATACATGAAACAAACTTGGATTTGCTTTTTTATTAAAATTATATTGAGCGGAAAACCGGCCTCCATTTTTTATGAGTTTTTGTTTGGCTCATTTTGAATACAAAAGGTCCTTTGTAACTTCTCTATAAAGTTGGTCGTTTCCTAATTACAGCGATTTAATGTCTACAATACCATAAATATGGCCATTTTGAATGGTTAAAACCTCGATGAAAAATTATTATTTTTGTGGTCGTCAATTGGTTAAATCAAAGTTTAAGCCTTCCCATACAAGGTCCTGTATAAAATTTTGAGTTTAATTTATTCGAAAGCATTGGTACTTAATACGGAATTAATCTGTACTACAAGGACCCACACTTAGCCCATAGCATGTTATTAACAATTAAATAGCAATGCTTTTAAATGAACTAACCCAAAAATACTCTTCGGGAAGGTTTACGATTTGATTTAGATACTTGCGAAACCTCAAACGTGATAGTTTTTAGCTTAATTTTCAAGTCGTAATTTTTAGGGTTTTTCAAACTTACAACTGAAAAACAGTTAGTTTTAGAGAAAAGTTTACTAAGGACTTTTTTGTTCATATTGATCAAAAAAGCTTTTTCAGGAGCAAAAAAACATTTTTGTAACTTTTAAATATTCCAAACAAATTTGCATCAGGTTACCGCCCGCCAGTTGCGTGATTCATACGGGTCCTGTAGAAATGTAATTGAAATCGTTGAAATGAAGAAAACAATATGGTAGTCAGTTTCCTGGTCTGTAATGTCATGTACGTTGACATGTAGCATTAAGGTTTGGCTATCGGATATGCAGATCCGCTTTTGGGCTGCATTTTGGTGTGGTATGTGAACAGGTTTAGTAGTTCAGTTCAAAAACCAAGAAACTTGATAAAATGGTTTACTAACATCGAGTGCATTGTCCAAAAATCATCAATGGAATTTTGACGATGTTTTACCGCAAGAAATTTCTTCTCAAATAAACAAAAGTGATGAAACATCTGAAAACTGTCCTGTGGTTCTCATGCTGATAAATCTCTATGTTTTTAAGGACAGACCAGTGAGGTGGCTGAAGCGTTAGTACAGTCAATTCGGCATGTGGTTACATTTGGTGTCTGAAAAAACATGGGTGGTTTACGTAAAAGTTCTATTACAAAATCCCAAAGAATAGACATACTTACTGAACTATAAAAGCTGTTCTGCATGGCCAAGTAGTGCTATGGTTTGGATTTTCACGATGCAAGGATTGCATTTATTTTTATATGCACAAGATATATTTTTTTTTTATAATTTTATTTTATAGCATCTAAGAGATACTCTTGATGCAAGAATTATACTTAATTTTTTTATTTTTTATATGTTTGTGATGGATATTTTACTGTATCAGTTTGTCTGTATTATATTGATTTTAAATAAACTGTAGACTCACGACTTATTTTGGTGGATTTATTTCGAATATATAAAATCATTCCCATATGAAGCAGTGCATTATAGTAAAACAAAAAATCAAATTTTTATTTCTAAATTAAAAAAAAATAACTTGGATAATAGAATGTAATTTGCAGTGCAAACTGTTTCGTATTGGAATGACCACGAATTACAAAGTTCAGTCAATATTTTTTTGTACAGATGTTATGCAAAATATTAATTCCACTACAGTAGCTCTAGAAACTCTGGAAAGGAGTTGCACTGTCACCTAAAAACAAAATCATTTCAAAGAGTGTTATTGGTAGATGACTTTTTTATTAATTTTACAACTGTAACTTTCTACGCTATCGAATTTCGACTCTGTCCTAAATCTCCAGCTATATTTTTTAAATATACACGGCGTGAGTATATACGAGGGGTACTAGAAAAGAAATCTACCTAGCTATGAAACAAAAGACGTAGATAATTTTATTCTTTAATATCCCCCTTACATCAAAGCACTCGCGCCATTTCTCCTCCATATCATTTTAAAAAATGTTTCCTCTTGACTCCCAAAAAAAGTCGTCGACGGCTGATTTTAGGTAAATCATCCGAGTCAAAACGGCATCCTCAAAGATTTTTATTTAGTAATCTAAAAAGATAAAATCATATGGAGAGATGTTCGGACTATAGGGAGGATGGTCTATCTTAGT
Source organism: Acanthoscelides obtectus (assembly GCA_963669975.1). Lineage (NCBI taxonomy): Eukaryota > Metazoa > Arthropoda > Insecta > Coleoptera > Chrysomelidae > Acanthoscelides > Acanthoscelides obtectus. The sequence continues at coordinate 85,913,914 of CAVLJG010000003.1, read as the reverse complement.
AAAGCTACATTCCTACACAATTAGTCTAATTTTGGCAGCCTTATACACGGTCGCAGAAACACTTCTGGATTGGAAAAACCGGTCTTTTCTGGTTCATTGCTTTACATTAATTTTTCAGCGTGTTTGTATAGTCGTCCTCATTTATTGTTGTCCCTTTTTACACATATTCAATGAGAATGATATCCCACAAAAACTGTCGTCATCAATTTTCCGTGCCTTTTTGTGCGGTGGAGACAATTTATAAACCCGCTGCTTGGATTCTTGGATCCAAATGATGCACCTAAGTCTCGTTCCCGGTCACAAGTTGTGTCAAAAAGTCAGAATCGTTGGTCAAAGTTTTTCTGAAGAGTCCATCCTGCGCAATTTGAGTTCTGGTATCAACAGTCATGGACACTGACACCCTACTCATGTTCAAATTGACGTCCAAGCGTCCAAGATGATTACTACGCTGGGTTCCTATATATTCAATACCATACTAATGGTAGAGACCTTCGTACGACGATCTTCGAGAACCATGACTTCATCTTTTTGTGCCATTTCATCACGTGTTGCTGCTTTATGTCTTCCACTTCTGAGTTCGTCTTCTATGGATTCACGATCCCATCGAATCTGTCGACCAACATTATATTGTCATATGATTGTGCATCATCCCCATAAACGGCAATAATTATTTCAAAAATCGTTTTCGGCTGATGGTCCTCTTTTGTCAAAAATGTTATGAATCTAATTTTAAGTTACTTCACAATTCACTTTATGAGTGGGAAACTATCAAAATTAACAAATTTTGAAAGTAAGGTTAGAACACAGGTCTCTATTTGACGTATACCCTATTTCACGAGTATCCATCAAGCTTTGACGTCTACTGAGGTGAACAGCTGATCAGCAAGTGATATTTTTGTGTTAGTCTGCAAGGTTGGCAATAATGAATCGGGTATAAATCTAATAAAACTTGTTTGTGGCGTTTTATTTTTTGTATGCAAATGAACTTTTCAAAATAAAAGAGCTGTTAGCAAGTACAAAATGAGTCGGCTCTGTCTACCTGGCGTTGACGGATCCGTCAGAATTATGTGTCCTGTGCCGATATGAGGAATTTTCAAATATTAATAGGTAATTGGCTGTCATTCTACCGTGACGGATACTCGTGAAAAAGGGTTTGTGCTTGTGCGTTTCAAGTGTTATTTTTTCATGACTAGTGTCCCCTCGTAGAATACATCATAGCAACTGTCTTCACCTTTAAATATCACCTTTTCTAAATTATTTTTTATCGGCTTGGTGCGTTCTTTAGGACTCACACTGTATGATGTAAATATTTCGGGAAGCCTAAAGTAAAAAAACTTCGGCATATGGCACAGCTTTTTGCTTTCAAGCTGAGCTACTCACCAAAGCAATAGTTTCTAGCAATGACAACCAATTGCACTCTTAACGCTAAAACACACTGTATATAAAACCACTTAAAACCCAAAACACCTTTCACCTAAAATATATTGGTGTAAATTTCTACTATTTATACTTACCCTTTATATTCAATGTCGTTTTTAAGCGAACCAGTTTTTCAAAAAGATTTTAACCAGCCTTGCTTCAATCTAGACATTGAAAAGACGCTTGAGTTAGCTATGGAAATTTCCATTAATATTCATAGTATTGTTAACGTCTTCATGGAAAAATATTTAGATGGATTACTGACATCACCATAACCCCTTTAAAATCAATCTGTCATAAAATAAATAATCCACAGCACATGACACAACCCATATAATCCGCCTTATAACTTTCACCATCACGCCATACTAACTCGCATCTCCACAGGTAGAACAAATCCAAGAAAAAATCGTGTCATTGGAGCTGACGACACCCAATCAAGAAGCAGCGATGCCCAACGGTGACGGCAGTTCTGTCACGCCCACCAAAGAACTGGACACGCCCGCTATGGAAGTCGACACACCTTCTGCTGAGGTAGACACTCCTTCCACTGAGGTGGACACGCCCAGTTCTCCAGAAAAGGAGGTGTCAAAAGAGGGCGGGGAAGAAGAAGAACAGGATGATGAGAGCGTTTCTGAACCTCCCACTCCCACTACTGATCAGGAAAGAAGTCTTACAGATGCAGTGGAAGGGGGTACTGGTAAAAAGAGACGGCGAAAACGACAGAAGAAAGGAAAACATTAGGGTTGATTTTGCCATGGATCTTTTATTGCTTTGTTTTGGGCTGGGAATTTTGAGTGATTTGATCTTTTTTTTTAATACTGTGGTGCAAGATTACGTAATAAAGCCTTGTTTCAAAATCTCAGTCTTTAACACAAAAAATGTAAAGTTGAGGATTAAAGTATAAATAATTTGTTATAAAAGAGCAAGCTGCTTGTTATGTCTTTTTAGTATTTAGACTGATAGCTGCATTTTTACGGATTGATATGAAATTAAGTTTGACTGATATTTGAGGACAATATGAAGCAAGCAGGTTGCCCTTCAAAGTGCCAAACTAATCAGAATCAGTTTTTTAATATACGGAATTCATGTTTAAGAGTGCCTTGAATTTGGTCTGAGCTTAGAGTTATTTGTTAGATAAATTTCGAGTCACTCAGAATACCAGCAGCTTAATGAATTTCTCTGTCCGTATAGACATTTTTGGTAGATTTTTTGTACCAATTCCAATTTTTCACTATTCTTTTTTAAGTGACATCACATTGTTTCACCAGGGTGTGTGGGTTCTTTTATATCATAAATTTAACTAACAAAACCATTTAATGTAAGAAAGTAATTTCTAAATTATTTTTTATTGTACAAAATATTTAAATAGTACATATTTTATGTATTTTATTGAACAATGTCGATGTATATGAATGTTTTTATCCAAGGCTTTAGTATAATATCTCTATTCGGAAAATACTGGCAGCTGTCATATTTTTTATTATTATGAATTTTACACTGTATTTGGCTGCCTAGGGTTTCCTAGCGTTATGTAAGGACAATATAACTGAAGTGCTTTGGAACAAGAGACTTAAATTTTAATAAATATATACGTTTTTAGCTGGTGTTTTATTTCTTCGGGGTGATTATTCCTTCCAGTTGAGCCTGAAATAAAATAACTTTTGTAATTTCGAAAATATTAGAAAGTAGTTCTAGTCTGTGTATTTTCTCCATGAATTAAAGAAACGAGTTCACCTTTTTCTATAAATCATTTTAAAGCTTTTGTTGACATGCCTTCTGAATCAAATTCAAACTAGTCCAGTAGTATTAGACTCCTTTTGCTAAAAAGTTTGCTTTTTTTGCTGGAAAGATTTAATATCCCTTGACAAATCAAATTTCGCGTTTAAGGAGAACCAGTAATGATGAACAAGCTTTTGGTACTTGCTCTTGCTCAACATTGTGAGTAATTTTCACTTTAATAATGAAAGAAGCCCACTAATGTCCAGTATAATTACAATTCGCCGTAATTTCCCTCGACCCTTGTCAATACTAGAGAGTTGGAAGGAATTTCTGATATAATTGAAAGTAGTTCTAGACTGTCCTAAGGCCCACCTTTTTTATATAATTTCAAAGCTTCCCTTGGCTTGCCTTCTGGATCCAATTCGGAGAGCCTAGGAATTAGAGTCCTTTTGCTAAAAAAGTAGTAGTTTTTTTCGCGGAAAAGTTTAATATCCATTTGCTATCACGAATCAAATTTCGAATCACTGTGGTTATGCCTTGCTAAATATTTTGAGAAACGTTTATGTTGAAATCGTAAAAAGTTCCTTTAATGCAACGAACAGGAGAGGTTGATGCCCATCCGAAGGTGGATTAACGGGTATAGTCCGGTAAAATTAACGAACGACTATCCTTAGTGTGCGTCCATACTGAACGCGCGGTGACTGGGGCCTAAGGTGGGCGCGATGAGCGGCGGCTTGCGGTGTCCACGGTGACACGCGATCACTGGATCGACGTATCAGAAGTTCCAAATTATAGACGACGATTTGGTATTTTTACTAGACAGTCTGCTATTACAGTACAATAATACTCATGCATACGCCGAGCGACAAGAGCGAACTGGTTTGTTACCGCCGCCACCGCGCATTAGGTCGCTTGCTGATTAGGCCCGTAGTGTGGCCAGAAAGCGCGAAACAGGAACGTTTGAAAACTATGCGCGCTGTCTCGCTAAGTCCCGTCGCCCTAAGGTTCAGCCTCAGTCACTGCACTATGGACGTACAGGCGCGTTTCATAATGTTTGATACTTCGTGCCCGTCGTCGCAAACGCGCTAGGCTCGAAATATGGACCCACACTTAGTGTTCTTACCTTAAGCTGTTGATTAGCTTTCTTCAAGAAAGCAATTTCTTCCGTATGTTTTCTTTCTTCAGCCAGTCTAGTTTCGGCAGCTCTTCTATCAGCCTGTTCAGCTCGTTGCTTCAGTTCCGTAATTTGTTGTTCTAAGTCTTGCTTTTCATTTTTGAGAATCTCTACGGCCTGGAAGAGATCTGATTTACCTTGTTCTGCTTGCAACGCTTTCCTCATACCTGAAAATCAATGGCTTTTTTGTACCGAAGCAGCCGAGCAGGCAGAAGCCTAAATGCCAGCGCACCGAGGCTGCTATGAGGATCATAGCGACTTTGTTGATCCCATTTTTGAACTGCCTAAGCTTAGTTGAACTGAGAAAAGCCTCCTCTTATAGATCATTCCATAAAACTGTCCAAAGGAGTCGATAAAACTACATCGCAGAGTGAGCTTACAAGAATTTAGAAATGTCTCGATTGATTAAATTTGAGTGCAATCATTCTCAATCACCATCTGCATTTAGAGATAACATGCTATAACTTAAGAGAAAAAATACTTACCAAAGGCAACACTACTACAGTACAGCGCCTGGAATGCTTCAATCGTCATTTTCATTTCATCTCGAACTCTAAGTAGCAAAAGTCCTCGTTCTGCGCAATTTATTGTAACTTGACGAATTAGTTCATCAAAACATTGTGTATACAGCTCTCTACGTATAGGGCAAATTCCAGTTTCTCTTGCCTAAAAAAACGTATCAAAATACATACCAAAAAAAGTCTTAAGTCACCATCTCTGTATATATTTTTTCTTATAAGGCTAGATTAATAGCATCAAAGGAACATGGTACAATTATAGTTCACGATACGATTATAGTGTCTGTTTACATGTTTTCTTGTTCTTGATGGTACGGATACACAACTACATGGCCATTACATTATACAGGTCTAAATAATGATGAAAGCTGATTCATCTGTATAAATGATATATTTGAGAAATGTGCAATAACATAATCGCTTTGAACATGGTGAATCTAAAATGAATTGCATTGTTAGCAGGCTATTGTGATTTTGAGGTAAGAATTTCAAACTGTATATATACCCTATTTCACGAGTATCTATCACGTTTTGACGTCTATCGAGGTGAACAGCTGATCAGCAAGTGACATTTTTGTGTCAGTCTGCTACGATGGCAATAAAGAATCGGGTATAACTCTAGCAAAACTTGTGCTTGTGACGTTTTGTTTTTTGTAATGCAAATGAACTTTTCTAAATAAAAGAGCTTTTAGCAAGTACAAAATGAATCTGTAACGTACAAAAAAAACAAAACAAAATATGGCTCTGTCTACCTGGCATTGACGGATCCGTCAGAATGATGTGTCTTTGCCGATATGGGGAATTTTTAGATATTACTAGGTAATTGGCTGTCATTCTACCGTGATTGGTACTCGTGAAATAGGGTATACGTATCTTGCCTAAGAACTAAAGCAACCTACCTGTCTCTGTTGTAACCTCATATCCAGTTGTTCTTGTAAATTGACCACATCCAATCTTGTAGCAGGTGTGGTAGACACACTCTGTCGCCATTGCTGTCCATCTTCTTCCCATTCTCGAGGCGGTAAGATAGTATTCAAAATCTCATCAGTCTCTCTTTTAAGGTCACTACCAGTCAATGTAGATTTTTTCGGTCCATCCTCCTAAAATATCAGTCTGGGGCCTGTTTCACAAATACTTTTACTTGTCTTTAAACAACTTCACTCAACAACATTTTGAACTAAAGGGTTGACTAATACAACAAATGCAAAAAGCAAATGCAACTTATCCTAAAGCTAAGCGTACATAAAGAGACTAAAATCTCAAGAGATATTTGTCATGAGAAATTTATCTCGGATGTGTTTCCACAGAACATAAGAATTTCTCGAGTTATGCTACTTGCAATGTTTGCTCTCACATGAGACAGTGTATCTGAGCTCAACTGTTTCCACAGTACCTACGTGAGAGAAACAGAAAAGTACATCATACAAGTATCGATCATAATCAAATAATTGCGGGTTAAAGATGCCAACAAAAGAGCATAGAAGAAAAGCGGCTGCTTGTTATTATTATGTTGCTGTCAAGTCCCGTAGTCTAAACAAAAGGCTTCACAAATGTTGGGTGAGAGATTGGATTAAGAAAGGAGAATTCCAGCAGCTGAGCAGTTTTTGTCCATGGCTGATTTCTCATATTTCTATTTTTATAGCTTTCTCACGAGCAGTCTCACAAATTGGGATAAGATTCATATAACTCTATTAACTTTACTATCATGGTTCTAGTCCAATTGAAACTAGATTTTTTCTTTTTCAATCATTTCGTAAGCACAACATTTATTCACAATATAACTACGTAGCTCACGTGCAGCAAGTGAAATAAAATCCTAAATGCCCTAAACATATCTAAACATTAAAACTTTTACAAGAGATTAAGCTCTCACGAGGCATTGTTTCATGAGATTATCTCAAATAATACTTTTCATGAGATTGTTACTTCACGAGAAACAAATATCATGAAAAAATCTCATTGTGGATATGCACCTTAAATCTTGGTTCGAATTATGACTAGCATGGGACATCAACATAATATGTTGGATTGGAAAAATTATCTTACGTTATTCCAAATCTAGAAGCTAAAAAACTAAAATTTGAGGGATTACAAGTTTTTTACAGAGAAAATTGTACAAAAAATAGGTATCCCTTGATGTGATTCTGGACTTATCCTCCAGATAAACCAAAGTATGTGCTAAGATTTGACTCAAAAGATGCTGTCCGAATTTTCCAACTACTCTTTTTTACATTTGATAAACATCCTGGGGTACTTACTACTGGTGCTGTCTGTGGATGTTTAGTAACCAATATAGGGTTATCATACTTGACCAATGTATTTGGCGAAGGGATAATTCGTTCTGCCATGTTGGATAATGTAAGAGGAGTGTAAATTCGGTATACGACTTTGCCTCAGACCACAATGTTTTGTCAATAATACCATATGATTAAGGTGACTGAAGTTTGACGGCAACAGGTGGTAGAATCGACCAAACATCAGGATGTAGGCACTGCAGCGCCTTATCTAAAATAACTTCATCTTCATATACAGAATGAGAAGTATCTATTTTTGCCTAAATACAGCAGTGTCACACCACAGGCTTTTCAAGGTAACTTAAAGCACCAGGAGAGCTTTTCTCTGTCGCAGTAGGATAGAAGACATTCAGCGACTATCTCTCTGACGAGAGACAATCTTGTACAGTTTAATGCTCCCACGCAATATTGTACCTTGATGAACAAGAAGCGTTCTAGCGACAATCCGGTTTCGATGGATGGCCGAGTTCTACCATTTCGGCTAGTCAGGGTCCAGACCACAAGGACTTGATCTGGTATGAACACATCTAGCCAATAGCGGCACTGCTTGTTTAGGGCTAAGAAGTTATTTTCTCCACATGACCTCCTCACTCTGTTCACGACCCAGATAAGACTTAGCCTCGATTATTGCTCACATGTTTAGGGTGCTGCCGCCCCGCATGCTCGATGCTGTACAGAGGAGGGCTCTCCGACTGATCGATGATTCTTCTCTAACGAACAGTCTCGGGACCCTTTCGCGCCGACGATCTGGCTGTCCTCTACCGCTACGCCAATGGTCTTTGCCCGTTAGACCTTTTCTCCATGATGCCTCCGCGTGATCTGCCTGCCAGACAGACCCGCCTGTCTTCGTCCTCCCCATACTAGCCCTGTAGAACTTCGCACATCCAGAACTGGCCGATACGAGCGCTCCTTTGTCCCTAGAGTATGTACATTGGGGGGCTTTTTCCAGTTCTACTAACCTTAGGTAGTTAAAAAATCTGATTAACAAAGTTTCTTTAAGCTCCTCATAGCAGCCGCGGTACCCTGGCATTTAAACTTCTGCCTACGCCGCTGCTTGGGTGTAAAAAAAGAATGCTCTTTGAGAAATGATCTCAAATTCTGGCAGTTCTTGACTTTCATCAAACAAGTTGATGGATGCAAATTCATTAACAATTATATTAAATACCAGAACAACTTGATAACCACGAATTTTTTGAAAAAAAAGAGAGAAGAGACAGGGCATCGGAACAGCAATTTATCGATGAAATCAAATATGACCTAGACCAGGGCTGTCCAACATACGGCCCGCGAACTCCTTTCTTGCGGCCCGCTTCACGGGTCATGTATACATCACATGTATAAATTACTCTCGAATACCGAATATGCACAATTCTTACATTAACAGTATTGCCGCCTCTTACAAAATAGCAGCCCTCCAAACTGCATTTTTTTTTAAGTGGCCCTTGGGCCACATTAAGTTGGACAGCCCTAACCTAGACAATGTCATCAGAGGTCATTTGGAGGTCAACTTTGTAAATTCGAATAACCTACCACCATTTTTGACAGCAGGTTCGTTTCGAGTTCTAGATTCTACAGCAGAGTTAATTTTCATATATGAGGTCAAGCGGTCATAAGTGGTTCAATCAGCACACATCACATTTTCGGGGTGTTTCTTTACTTTTCGGGCATCACAGTAGCTCATGCTGATTGACCACTCATGACTACTTGGCCTCATGTATGAATAAGCACTATGATGTAGAATCTCTAACTGAACACGAATCTGCTGTCTCAAATGGAGGTTACTATTTGAGTTTGCAAATTTCACCTCGAAATGACCTCAGCGGACATTGTCTAGGCCATATTTGAAGTAATCAACAAAAACTGAAACCTTTTCATAACCTTTTTTCCAAAAAATGATATGTGGTTTACAAGTTTTGGGGGTGTTAGGGTATTTAATAGATATACATTGCTGGCCAAAACCGGTTTCCCTTTTACAATTCCATGAGTACGAGAGAGAGAGAGAGAAGCGTGTTAGAAAGAGTGCGCCCTATCGCGCCCAATAAGCATAGTCACAAAGTTGCCTGGCAACAACAGTGGAGCAGGGAGCGAAGTGCGGCTGTAACAAGGTTGAGTGTAAGAATAGCTTTGCTAAACTCCGTCAACAAAGCGGTTTATTATTATTATTAGCTCCTCCCCCACTGTCGTTGCCAGACAACGTGGTTTCTCTTTTCTAATTTACATGTTGCACACTTCTCTCTCTCGTACACATGGAAATCAAAAGAGATAAGGACTTTGGCCCACTTCCTATCAATTATTCTACTCCTCTACTCCTTCTTTTAAAAAATTGACCCCTGGAGAGGATTGAATCGCCCACCAAGCGCTAAAGTTGCATTTACGACAAACGCGTACACTTATGAGGGCTATTTCAAAGTAAGTACCGCACGGGTATTGAAAAGTGACATTTCGTCGGTTTTTTTAACATTTCGAAGCTTTTTTGGCATTTCGTAGGTTTTTCTACAAGATATTAACTCAGCACAAGCTGTGTTGTACACTTGTGAACTCATTCGAACAGTGATCATAACAAGCAAACGTGGAATAACTAATTTCACGCTTAGAACTACCTAGTCTGCAAGATGATATTTCGTCGTTTTTTACATAACAGCCATGATATACTGAGAGGTGCTGTAATACATTATTCAAGCTTAGGAGCGGTATTGAAAACCACCGGCGGAGCCTGCACTCTAGCGGCATCGTTCTGCTTCACGACAACGCGCGGCAAGAAGAACACAGACAAGTTTAATTGGGAATTACTAAATCATCCACCATACAGCCCGCACGTTCACTTGCATTTTTTTCCAAATTAGAAAATTTTGGTGGAAAGCGCTTGAAAAATGATTGAAACAGTTACTAACTGGTTGCACGATCAGGCGGCAGCGTTCTTTAACGTCGGAATCCACGAGCTGGTGGCACGAATTGGCAAATATTTAAACGCGACTATGACGAAAAATTTAAAAAACGTGCATGTTTTAGTTTGTGATACAACTTACATTCATAAATAGTTTCTCTGACTTTCAAAACGGTTCTTACTTTAAACAATGGTCCTCGTATCTCGTGTGGCAATTCAATGGTATGGAAGATGAGTTAATCTCATTCTAAAGTAGGTTCATTCGATATTTTCATGACATTATCGTCACGTAGTCTACTGTCAGCATCATCGCAGCTCGCTAAGACCAAAAAAGATGTGTAGCTACTAAGGCTTAAATTTGGTTTTTGTCCGAGCATAACATAAAATAACAGGCACTCAATATCGCAGGTTTTTTGGCAAGAACTCGGAATTCGGAACTTACCTATGGCATCAAGGTAATTTCGTTATGACGCCAAAGAAGGTGGAAGACAAATATCAAGAAATCTGCAGGATCTTCAAAAGTTTTCGTTTGATCAAAATGTAACTGCTGATGTTCAAGAACCTACAAACTAATCTCAAAGATTTCCCGGCTATGTACCTCCTTATTTTGTAAACAAAAAACACCTGATTCAGACTTGGATGAATTTATTTTAGAAACTTGTCTAAAATGCATTATAGAACGCACCAGAACGTGCGTAGTATACCACAGATACAGTAAACATTTACTTTCTAGTTTAAGCTACAAAATAAGCAATATAAAAAACCAAAAACCAGTCTTTCGACAATAATTTACAGTCTTTTCTCGATATATGTACAAAAACTTACAGTATCCGATAAAATTAGATGATTATTTAGCTGCCACTTTCTTTGAATTGTAACTATATAGGAAGATTCACCTAAAACGGTAAAATGCACGTGAAGTAAGAACGCGAGATATTCATATAAACTCAGTTCCATCGTTAATAAACGTATTCTTCCTGAAACTAGGGTATTATGAAATTTCGAAGTTAAAATGACTAAGTTTTCGCGGCGTCCATGTTTGAACGTGCGCGTAGTTACGTAGCACGTTCCATTGGAACGACCATTACGGCACTCATTTACTTTAACATGTGTATAAAAGCGGCGTTTATATTTAATAATTAGTCCAGAGAAAAAAATTATGACGTAGAGTCATTCTAAAATTTATCAGACATACTCCGAAGTGTCCTACGAACAACATCACTGCTTCAACCGGCATATGCGCTTCAGGGATACATCTGATAGATTTTAGAACGTTACATTCTGCGACACCACCACCTCCAACAACAGTCAGCAGGCACATTTCTGGCTTCGGTCAGAATATCTCGTGTTTACGAGGTATCAACCAACGTCGCCATGGAGGCCAGCTATAAATACCTGCCATCGTACTTTGAGCTCATATAAAGAAAAACAAGTAGTTGTGCGGAAACTTGAAAAAAAACAAAGGACAATCCTATTTCTGCTTCTGCTCCTTTACTGCGGACATGCCTACGATTGTCCTTTGTTTTTCATCTGGGTTTCCAAGACTGCTTGTCTTTCTTTGTATTTACTCTTGGGCTCGCAATACCACCGCAGGGTAGCTATTGCCTCCGTGGCGACGTTGGTTGGTTGTTACCTCGAAATTTTCTGACCGAAGCTAAAAATGTGCCTGCTGGCTGCTAGTTGTAATGTCCTTTCCATCCTTGTTTTTGTTCAGGTTACACCCATATCTAAATGTGATAGGCATATCGTTACCCTAGAGTTGCACTGTTGTCTCACTTTCTCAAAATCTGACTTTTCACTATTACATGGATGTATGTCGATATGCCCAAGTTTTCATAGCGTTTCAGAGTGCTAAGTGCAATATCCTGATGCAACTGTATGACCGATAAATCATCATATTTCAGTTGCTCAGTGGTATATGTCACATACATTGCAATATTAGGCCAGGCGCGCACATGTGATTTTCGGTCGCACGATCGTTTAGTCGCAAAAATCATACACAGTTTTTTAATACAAATGCGCGCATATGCGACTAAATTATCGCTGCGGCTAAAAAGACCATTCTATTCAAGAAGCGACGCGATTATCGCAAATTAAAATAAGTCACACGGACAGTGTTCAGTGTTCAACGACTGTGCCGCGCTGCGCTGGGCTGCTGATTTTTTAAATTTTAAAATGTCCGACGACGAATGTTCCACCAGGGATGACCGTCTAGATAGTGTCTTAGACACAGAAAGAATAATTACCGAGGTGGAACAAAGACCTGCTTTTTACAACAAGCACCTGAAAGTAACCGGAACGGAAGGAAAAACTGTGGGGCGAAGTTTGTATGAATGTATGATGGAATTATCTGCAACGGGAAAACAAAAGAAAGGTATTTTCATGCTGTTTATTTTCTTTATTAGTCTCAGGTGTTATAAAACGGTACAGTTCAAATTTTATCATATTGCCACGGTCTTGAGCCTTCTGGGGATGTAAAGTAATTTGCAAAATAATCTCGGATTTTAAGACCACACGTGATAGCCCGTGTTCCAGTCGGATGACAGCTTTGCATAGGAGATTCGTATAACTCATCCTGAACTCGTATACCATCCTTTTTCCGCACAAAATTATGCAAACACAACATGCTTTGATAATATGGTCAGCAAATTCGATAGCTACATCCATAGGCCGGTAGAAAATTCGCCATTTGTTGGCTAAAATGCCAAACGTACATTCAACCATCCGACGAGCGCGAGTCAGTCTGTAATTATATAGAGTAAAATCCCCAAATATGGACTAGTCCGGTAATATGGACCACCTTATTTTCCTTACAATGGCAACACCGCAACATCTAAGGCCCGTATCGTCAGTCGTCCCTACAATTGTAGGGCGCGTTTATGGCCTCCTTGATTGTCATAGTTTTCTGCTTCTCAAATTGTGCTTGCTTTTGAGTTATATCATGTTTTATCAGCCTGAAATTTCCTACAATTTAAAATGAAAACATATCTTAACAATAGGAGAGCGCTGACGCTGGCACGGGACGAGTATAATCTAGAAATTTTTAAAGGAGAGAAAAGAGTATGACAATCAAGGAGGCTATAAACGCACCCTACAATTGTAGGGACGACTGACGATACGGGCCTAAATCATTTCTTATATTGTTCCGTACTCAACCCGCTATGTGTCAGTCGATTTTAAGCAGTGCAGGTGCAAGGTTGACGTCAAGTCGGCCATAGTAATTTGTTGGCGGTATATGATATAAGTTTTAGGTAAGTTTCACAAGGATGTAATCCTGAAAATATTATTTTTTCTCAGTTTATTTATTGAGTATGCCTTAAGCGAATATTGTTTTGTTAGATTGCTAAATATTTGAGATGATTATTGGATTAATTTTTTCAGAATAATAACATAAGTAAAAAAATGATGTTCTTTTAATATGGACTACCTTTGAAGTATTAAATATAGTGGTCCATATTAAAAGCTGTTTTTTTTAGAATATGTATTCACAAGCGAAGAATCCACTTAAGAAAAGACAAACATGGGACCAGGAAGCAATGAAAAATGCCATAATTGCAGTGAGAGAGAAGAAAATGGGATATTTAAAAGCCGCAAAATCGTTCAATGTCCCTAAAACTACACTTATTCGCTTATCTAAAAACAATAATTTGCCCTTACAGCCTAATAGCAATTAAACTAGGAAGAAAAGCTATTCTACCAGAAAATCTAGACATTGACTTGGTCAGTTACGTTCTAGCTATGGAAAACAGCGGTTTTGGTTTGAGTCGACGGGACATTAAATCAATTGCATACCAACTCGCCAAACGCAATAATTTAAAAAATACTTTTTCAAAAGTAAATAAATCTGCTGGAAAAACATGGCTGAAGTTGTTTTTGTCTCGTCATCCTAATTTGTCTTTTCGTCGTCCGACAGGAACTCCAGTTGCGAGGATTAAAGGATTTAACAGAGAAAATGTCTCTAATTTTTTTAACCTATTGGAGAAAGCAATGAATGAATTCAAATATCCTCCTGCTAACATCTACAACGTTGATGAAACGGGTGTATCTGTTGTCCCAAACAAAATGTCGGTAGTTCTATCACTAAGGGGTAAAAGATAAATAGCTGCAGTCACTTCTACTGACCGGGGTTCAACCATTACGTGTGTCATTTCTATGAATGCAGCAGGATCATTCGTCCCACCAATGATGATATTTCCCCGTAAGCGAGACCATCCGCAATTAATGAATGGTGCTCCACCTGGAGCAATACACGCTTGCCATCCAACAGGGTGGATCCAAACAGATATGTTTACTCAATGGTTTAAACACTTTTTGGAAAATGTGAAACCTTCCGCTACATCACCAGTCCTCTTAATATTGGACGGACATCCAAGTCACACTCGTAATATAGAGGTAATTGATTTAGCACGTAAAAACCATGTTCAGTTATTGTCTATACCTCCCCATTCAAGCCATAAAATCCAACCTCTGGACAAGACGTTTATGGGTCCTTTAAAAAAATATCTGTCAGAAGAAATTCGTGTATGGATTCGAGTTAACGCTAAACCAATAACTCACTAAGACATAGCAGGTATTTTTGGCCGTGCATACGTGCGAGCTCAGTGTGCAGAGCTGGCTAGAAATGGCTTTAAAACAACGGGGATTTATCCTCTTAACAGATACATCTTTAAAGATCATGACTTCATTACTGTATCTGAAACTGAAGAGTTGGATAACGAATCTTCCACGAACAGTAATTTGTCTGGTATAGCAGTCAAGACTACCAACAATTCAATTCAGAGCCGTGGCGATGCTGGAGTCTTAATTCCGAACCCCATAGCAGGTACTTCAGCAACTCCTGCTTTTATCACGCCGATAAATATGAGTCCAATACCTCGCGTAAGAGACATACAAAGCAATAATGGAAGAAAGGCCACTAAAGCTACTGTTTTAACATCTTCACCATACAAATTAGAACTTGAGGAATCACTTTTGAAGGGCAAAAAAAATCCATGGACCCTAAGACAAATAATAGGTTGAAAGAAGCATTAATGCTAAATGAAGATAAAAAAAATTACCAAGGAAACCACTACGAAAAAATGAAAACCCCTTCTTAAAACGCGTGAAAGCTCTATCTTCCACGATTCTAGTGATTTTTCGGTAAAGGATAGTTCAGATGGCGAAGAGTCTTTCATACCTGATCCTACTGTGCAAGAAAACGTAGCCTGTCTGTACTGCGATAGTTTGTATTCCCAAGATTGCAATGGGGAATTATGGATCCAATGTGTCTCTTGTAGCCGATGGGCAATATTATTTTACTTGAAATGTATGATTCACACTCGGGTCATATTGACCCGAACACTACATTAGGTTGTAAGATTCGAACAGGACAGCAGGGTTAATCTTATGTGCTTCCCGTCCACAGCTCCAATACAATTTGGAAAATCAGTTCTATCATAAAACTGTGTGGCAATATTCAACCAACTGTCTTCAGATACGTTGTTGACAATGTCTTTAACAATTTCTCTGACTGTAGTAGCTCCTAGTAGGTATTCAAAGTATAAAGAATTGAAACTGTTACCAGTGGCTAGATATCTGAATCAAAAAATTGTATCAATAAAAATAATAATTACATGTTTGTAAGAATTTAACAATAATTGAAGCGTGCCATATGCAAAACGTTGTAAGTGCCACTTTTTCACAAATGCGGATTATAAGCTTAATAGGGAGTATGTGCCATGCTTTACTTGTACAATAAATTTATATCAATGGCGCTTTGCCTAGCGGCGATGTAAGGCATTAAATATCAAAACGTAGTAAGTGCCAACAAACAGCTGCTTATTTAACATAACCTAGCAAAGCTTTTGGAGCGGTGTTCGAGTGTACTGTTTTCGAAAAAAATGAATATTCCTGAAGATATACGTGCCAAAAAAAGGAAAATTACTGGAAACGTAAGAGAGATGTAAAACATAATAAAAACTCTGGAAGTCCATATCTAACTTTAAAGCAAAAGCGAGCAATACCTGGAAAACGTTTTTGCGAAGAGGTAAGTAAACACTTTTTTTTTGAAGAGCGTATGGAGCTCAGTTTCCTGAAGGACATGGGCGCCCCCTGATTATTTGGTATGGTTTTTTTATATTTACTATCTACATAAAAAACAATTTTAGGATAAAAATATTAGAAATAAACTTGTAGCAGAGCAACGTGTATTGTATTCATAAACAGACGCTAACAGACTAGGGCTAATTTCGCCTTTTTTTGTTCTGGATTTTCTTAAATCTGAATTTGACGCATTTTGACAAAAATCCGCGAAATTCGCGGTAGTGTGAATGATGCCTAACCCTGGCGCTTGTGCAATAGGAAGTCACGTTAAGGTGCGTATACATATGCGAGCCGAGCGGTTCGCGAGCCGCTTGTGAGCCGCTCGATGGTGGTTCGTTGAAATGATTTTTCAGCGAACCTCCAGCGATCCATAGATTCAGCGCACCAAACGCAAACAAACATCGCAGTCGACAAATGCAGTATGGCTTCGCGAAACGAAAATTATACTATTTTGCTGGGTGCTGCAGTTTTAGTAATGGCTGATGTAAATAAAAAAAGAGAAAGCAACGACGTTGGTGGTGTACTAATTTATTCAAGAAACACAGTGGTACGGGAATTTTAATGGACCTAAAGTCGCAAGAAATAAGCGGACAGTATAAAAATTTCACTCGAATGACACCTACTGACTTTGAGAATCTGTTGCAAAGGATTGGACCCCATATTTCAAAACAGGAGACTTATTTTCGTACTCCAATCTCTGCCCAAGATAGGTAAGTCGGTGTACCGTGGACAGGTAGCTTTGTTTTTTGACATTTTTTTTAAATTAATATTCTAGGTTAGCCGTAATACTTTGGTATACACGTTTATCAGACATAATATTTTTTCTTCCGATTATGAATCCATACCTTTATTGAAGAAAAATAAAGTTCGCTCGCGAGCTAAAGAAAAACAACGAACCTTGTCTAAACACGTCCCAATATGCACTGCGAATTCCTTTGTGTTCGTCGAAAAAACCGACAGGCCGCGGCTCGTCGCGAGCGGCTCACGAGCTGCTCACAAGCAGTTCGTTTGGAACCATAAACCCCGTCCCAATTAGCCGAACAAGTTTCTCACAAGCGGCTCGCGAACCGCTCGGCTCGCATATGTATACGCACCTTTATGCTCCATGTGCAAGTGTCCGTCTACGCCGCCGCCGCGCGCCGCGGCCGTGAGTCAGCGCTGTGCTATAGTTGTCGTCAAGCGGCTAATGTGCGTATACCGCGATTTGAGGTTAGTTTCTCTTTATATACGCCGATATCTTATTTTTTACATGCCTAAGTTGAAGCTTGACTTTCTGCTGAAAGTTATTTCATAGGAAGTAGCTTTTTCTTATTGGTTTTAATTAAATTAAACACACACAAGTTGCAATTTACATCAGGTAAAATGATTCATAAATTTGTCATTATTTTCTTATATTTTAGAAAAAAATGGACATTCGCAACTTTTTTAAAAGAAAAATACAACCACCGAAGAAACCAGTAATCCGTCTAAAAAAATGGGACTTCAACCAGTACATCAAGTAATACCGAGTACAAGTACAAGTAGTAGCTTGGACCAAGAAGATCAAGGACCAGACACTACAAAAGCAGATGAGTCAAACACATTATTCGGGATAAGAACAATTTTAACAGATAAACCTGTTCAAGATACCCAAATGTTGTTAAATGATGACCAATCGGACTCGAAAGACATTGGAAATTTCCTTAATAACTCATCGTCAATACCGGATAAACAAAAATATGATTTATTAATAAGTCCATATAGACCACCCCCTACCTATGACTTTAAGAAAGATGTAGAATCAAACAAACGACCATTTATTCATAAATGGCTTAATCAATATGACTGGCTAGCTTATTCCAAACTTCTTAAAGGCAGCTTTTGTAAATATTGTGTCATTTTCCCACCCACTGTTAACCACGGTAGTGCTTTAGGCGCATTTATTACGAAGCCATTTTTAAAATATAGGGATTTTCACACCCAGGCCAAAAACCACGTCAATTCAGCTTGGCATCAAGATTCAGCCAATCGGGGTAAAAATTTTATTGATATTTTGTCAAATAAAAAAAATGACATATTGGCTTCAATTGACGAGGGAAGAAAAAAATATTTTGGAAAATAGGAATAAAATTCTTCCAATTATTAAAACGATAATTTTTTGTGGAACCCATGATATGTCTTTAAGGGAAAGCAGCAAGAATGCTGGCAATTTTAGTGACCTTTTAAAATTCAGGATAGACGCTGGTGACCAAACTTTGGGCAACCACCTGTTTACCGCTGCTGGTAATTCTAAATATACATCACACAGAATTCAAAATGAAATAATTTCATTAGCCGGAGAAGTACTGTTAAGAAGCGTAGTAGAAGAAGCAAATTCGTCTAAATATTTTAGTGTCTTGGCTGATGAGACTGCCGACATTGCCGGACACGAGCAGCTATCTATTGGCATACGATATGTATTTGAACAAAATGATAAGTTTACCCTGAAAGAAGAGTTTCTTGGATTTGTCAAGTTGGACCGACTAAACGCTGATAGCATCGCATCTTCAATTTTGCAGTTTTTAGAAAAATCGGGCTTAAATCTTGACAAACTTGTAGGACAGGGTTACGATGGATGCTCAACAATGTCTGGTGAAATTCATGGAGTTCAAAAAATTATACAAGAAAAGTATAAAAGGGCATTTTATTTTCATTGTGCATCACACAAATTAAATTTAGTTATTAATGATGTAAGTAAAATAACGGAAATTCGCAATACTATTGGTACCGTAAAAGACATAATAGTTTTTTTTAGAGAAAGTAGTTTAAGAAGGAATCTAATTCCAAATATACCTCTATTCTGTGAGACTCGTTGGTCAGCCAAGTATAGTCTTTGCGCATTTTTGCAGAAAATTTTAATACAATATTTAAAACTCTTCATGATATAAAAACTGGAGAAATTTTAATGAATTCTGCTACAACAAAAAGAGCTGCTCAGTTATGGGCTGCTACAAATTCATTTTCTTTTGTTATTTGTCTAATGGTAGGTAGTAAATATTCAAATATTTTAGAACCGGTTGCGAATACCCTTCAAGGAGTTTCAATAAATTTCGTAGATGTTTATCACCACATTAATTTAATAGTTAACAGTTGTAATAAAAATCGATTAGAAGTTGATACCGTTTTTGCAGAACTTTATTCCAAAGCAGTGTCCAGTTGTGAGACTCTTGGAATAGAGGTGGCTAAGCCACGAATTTGTGGTCGACAAATTTATAGATCCAACTATGAATCTGATTAAAAAATCGATATTTATTCCATATGTAGATCATTTAATTCTTGCCTTAAAAACAAGATTTTCAAAAGAGCATGAAATTGCCTTTTCTTTATTTAATATTTTGCCAAAAAATATAAAGTCTTTAGACAGTAAATCGTTCGGAGTTAAGATCAAACAGCTGTATAACATTGAAAATTTAGAAAGCGAGTTAAATATTTGGAAAGAGTATTTATGTCAATCTAAAATTGCAGAAAATATAGCCATTGAAGAACTTATTGGACATTGTAAATTTTTTCCTGCTGTTAAAGATTGCTGCATACTTCTCCTTACTTTGCCGTGTACCACTTGCACTATAGAGCGCAGTTTTAGCACCTTACGTAGGATTAAAACATGGTTAAGAGCTACAATGGGACAAGAGAGACTTGTTGGATTAGCATTGCTGAGTATCCATCGAAAACGAACAGAAACTATTCAAAATTTTGCCATTAAAATATTAGATCTATTTTGCCAAAGCAACCGAAGACTGGTTTTTAGTCTAGAGTAATAAATGTATTTGGTATTATTAGTTATTAATATAATTATTAGTAAAATGTTATGTTATTTTTAAGGACTTACATTTTTTTCTTTTGAACCATAAAACCATAAAAACCTCTCTAGGAAGAAGTCATCTGTTTAGTTATATTTTATTTTTATGTATATTTTATTTTTGTTATCATAACGATTTTCAACTTTTAATAAAAATAACTAAATTTGAAATGCAACAAGTTTTATTTTGCCCCCCCTGAAAAAAAATCCTGCGGGCGCCCATGCTGAAGGAAATTAATATAATTGAAATATTCTTTTAGGTAAAGTGCAGCTGTCAGTATTCTTGTAAGCTAATTACTGCTGTTGCAAGAAAAAGATTGTTTGAGCAGTTTTGGAAACTGGCAGATTATAATGAGCAGCAGAATTTTTTACGTTCCCTTATTCGACCTACTTTAATCAAACGTAGAAGACATGGAACTTACGATAATTCCAACCAGAGCAGACGACAACACTCATTTAAATACTTTATACCACTTCCAGGAGAATCTGAAGTTCAGGTATGTAAAAGTACCTTGTGTTTAACTTTGGCTATTACGAAAAGAAGACTGGAGATACTTAGTCAGCGAATACTCTCCTCCGGCATATATGTTCAAGATAGACGAGGTGGTAAACGTCCTGCCAGAAACAAAACCCTATGGAAACCCAAAATTATTGATTTTATTGCGTCAATTCCTAGCAGAGAAAGCCATTACAGTCGAGAAAAGGTAACAAACCGAAGATACCTCTCTGAAGATTTAACTGTTCGTAAGCTATATAATGCTTTTCTTGAAAAACATCGGCTTGATGGAACAAAGCCCCCAGTCTCCCGACAATGGTTTAATGAAATTTTCAAGAAAGAATTCAGTTTAGCCTTTGGAGCCCCAAGAGTGGACACCTGTCCTACTTGCGACCAGTACAAAATTTCTATAGCTGCTAGTAAGACTCCCGTGGAAAAAAATGAATTCGAACTAAAGCGAGAATTACATCAACGTAAAGCAGAAAGTGCTCAAAAAATGATGTCCCAAAACATAGAAGATTGCAAAAGTCCTGATTCTGATGTCTGTGTGCTGTCTTACGATTTACAAAAGCAGTTATATATTCCAGCATTGACTCATACGCAGATGTACTATAGTCGGCAGTTTACTTGTATTAATCCGGGAATACATTTTGAAGATGAAGGAAAAGGTTTTATGTACCTATGGGATGAAACAGCTGGAAAACGAGGATGTAACGAAATCGGTAGTTGTTTGTATGATTACGTTACAACTCAGCTTAATACTACAAAGCGAAAATTGGTTTTATGGTCCGATAACTGCGGGGGGCAGAATAAAAACCAGGGTATTTTGGCTGTTTATATTACCTTGGTAGCCAAAGGGTATTTCGACGAGATAGTGCACAAGTTTCCACAAAGTGGCCACACATTCCTATCATGTGATAGGGACTTTGGCTGCATAGAAAAAGCCAAAAAAGGTCTTAAGCCTGAAATACCTATGGATTTGGTGCGTATAATGGCAAGTGCACGTTTGAAGAATCCATTTGTAATTAAATGCACTACTGGATGGAAATTTCCAAAACTACCCTTGTAACCTCCACCCTGGGCATCTCCCAAGCTGTAATGCTGAAAATATCTAAGGACAACTTAGAGCAAGTTGAAGTTAAAACGTCGTACTCGGAGATCGCACCGTGGCGCAAAGTGAGTGTGTTTAAACCAAATGTTACACCACAATATTTTGAAAATTTAAACATTGAACTGGTGGAACAAGCACCCCGTAAATGGAACAAAGAAAAAATTAAACAAATCAAAAGTATGATTCCTTTTATTTCACCCGCCAATCAAGAATTTTATCAAAAATTGGTGGAGAGTCAGGAGGCCCTACAAAATGAATAAAAATTAGCTAACTTAAGGTTTATAATAAAATGTTTTGTATTAGAACACACTGTCTTGTATATTAAAGGCGTTAGAAAAACAATACATGTTGATTTTTTGTTTAAAATACGATTTTTACCATTCATTATACATGTGCAACTTTATTGGCACATACTACGTTTTGATAATTAATGGCGAATATTAGTTTTAATACCAATGTTTTCATTAAAGTATGTGTTTTATTACTTGCCTATATCCAAAAAGATATCAGAAATAGCTACAAACATTTTGTATTTCTTAGTAAGACAAAACAAAACAAAATAATGTGCCTCCTGTAAAATTTATAGAATTGCACATACCACCTTTTGCATATGGCACGCTTCAATTGGTTTCAAATTGCAGGAAAAGAAATACAGAAAAAGTGGAAGAATCTGAAGGACTGCTTTGCAAGGGAACTTGCACCTCAACGAAAAGTGAAAAGTGGTGAACCTGCAAAAAAAAGACGAAAATACATTTATTTCGATTTGTTGTTATTTCTGCTTCCTTCCATGAATGATCGACCTACAAGTAGTAACACTGCACCTATAGAAAATACTAACGACAATATCCAAGAAGAGGACACGCCCACTCAACGTCCTAATTTGCAAGACAACCATGAAGATCAACTGAACACTCCAACGCGTCGTCCTAAGAAAACACCACAAAAAATAAGTCGTCCGAAAGCTCTCTATTAAGCATCCTTCAAAAAAAGCAAAACGAAGATATCGAGGAGAACAAGCAATTTGCTTTAATGCTTATCCCCATGCTACAAAAACTGAACGACGAACAAAAACATTACGCTAAAATAGAGATCCTAAATGTAATGAAATATGCCAGGAATTACTATGCTCCGCCAGTTGTTCACTATCCTGACATGACCCGTAGAGCTAGCTAAAAACCGCCTTCGCAGGTACTTCCATTCTCCAATTGTCAGCCATCGGGACACCTACAAACCATTTCGCAGCCACCAGAACATTCACAAACAGTTTCGCAGCCATCAAGACATCCATAAACCACCGTTTCGCAGAATTCAGAATGTTCTATCAGGAGTTACTATTCGCAATTTTCACATGGTTTACTATCTCCCACGGCAGGTTCCTCCTCATGTGATTACTCTATGACATTATCACAGACATTATCACCTGCACCCTGTGATTCTAATAATGAGTTGTTTGACTTGTCAAATCAATAACACAAAATGGGTATGAGAATAAAATCATTTAAAAAATAGTGTATTTATACTTACTTCAATGTGACCGATAAACGCTCTTCAGGTGGCACAGAATTTCTCTAGTTAGTGTTTTGATATGTTATTTTCGGCACTATTCTTTGAAGTAATTCATCAAAACTGTTCACACCATTGACGTCTTACCCATATTCACACTCATCCTATAATATTGAAAAAATTTATATGGATGATCTCTTAAGTCGTTCAGCAATCTTTGACTTATCAGTGGATGTGCCCAGTATTGCTTTTTACGTCGTGTTTTGGCTTTTTTTCGCAATAGCAACGCAACCACAGAAGCAGTTTGAGTAAAATCCATGATGGTACTAAAAGTGCGCGCCCAAAAAATTGTATATACATTTTTCCGCGATCACGATTTTTCAGTCGTGCAACCGAAAATGGCATGTGCGCGCCTGGCCTTAGCGGTTTTTAACAAAAGGGAATGTTGCACATACAACTTTGCTGTACGCATGTACGCGGACATGAATATCGTTATTCGACATTCAGTTTTGATATAGCCTAGTTGTTTGGTCTGTGTATTTGTTACTCGCGAAAAATTTGCAGTGTACTTAGATGGTAAGTTGTTTAGACATCATATTCTTGTGAGGACTATTCATATTTTCTTCTTTTTTGCATAAAATAAAACCTGAGTACACAAAATGAGGTTAGGTTTAACCCACACCATATTTGCAGATTTAGAAATTATTATTTATGTCTCTTCTAGTTAAAATAGAAAATATGAATATCATACTAATCGATTATGACTCTGAAAATGAAACATTCTCGAATTTAAGGTATACTTTCAAATCGCAAGAAAGAAAAAAATTGTAATGAATTTTTCTAGAGCAAAAATATTCAAAGAAGAGAATATGTTGAGCTCCACTCGAAGTTCCAGTATACATAATTTGGAAAATCTAAATGGATACAACTCAGCAGATTAAAATACAGCAAATTATAAAAGGTAGATGTTTTGTATTATTTTTATTTAAAAATAACACACGTCTGTGTGAACGAATAGTAGTGAGGACTCTGATGGTAGCGATGAGTTTGGTCATGAACATATTAGCGCAGAATCAGAAATAACTTTGAACATCGAAAACGTCCCTACAAAATCACTAACACAGAAAAGAAAGAGGAATTCTGATTTATGGAAATGTAATATCAGAAAAGCTGCTCACGCTGCGGGTAAAGCATACATATCCGTAAGAAAGAAGGCTGTACCAGCTAAAACAATAAAAACGATAAAAGACGGCCAAAGCAAGTGTATGAATAATTGGCAAAAATTAATCACTGCGCAAGAGAGTAAAAGGTGTACCAAGAGAAATTTTGGATGAGAAGAAAATGAAAAAGGGGGTATCAAAGGAAAAGAAAATAACGGGAAGGTTATAGAAACTGGAAAGACAAGAGATCTGTTAGATTTATCAGCACCAGGCATACATTAAAAATCGTAGATACCAACAAAAAAAATCGTAAAGGTGAATCCATTCATAAACCAGAAGCTATTGTGTTTTACAACAAGTTAAAGATGGGCATTGATTTATCAGATCAATTGGCTTCTTATTTTACGGTTCTCCGTCGATCTCTAAGATGGTACGACAAGGTTGCATTTGAATATTTTTTTGGTACTTCAGTTATCAATGCTCTCATCTTTTATCAACTAACAAACAAAAAGAAAATTCAAGTCGCAGAGTTCAGAGAGGCACTTGTGATGGGGTTGCTTGGGGATATTTTAGACAAAGAAAAAATAATAATAAAGTCAAACACCTACTGATTACGATTAGTGAAAGAACGAAAGACAATCGCAAGAAGAGAAAACGATGCGTCGGATGCTATGACAAAGAGTATGCCGTTCACAAGGAATCAAAAATAGCAGCAAATAAGGCCAAACTGGTTTCCACTTCTTGTAAGGAGTGTCCGAATATTCCTGCGTTATGTTTGGAATGTTTCCAAAAAAAACATTAAAATGTAAGGTTTTCTGTTAAAATATCTCTTAGAATTTGTTTTATTCATATCTTATTTTTAATAAACGTAAATTACATTAGTAGAAGATATTTATTTGTTTTCATCAATTAAAATGGATAGTTCTTAGTAGTTTATTAGGCTTATATTCCACTAAGAATTATTCATTTTAAAAATATTTCTTGTTTAGTTTAAGTACCCTCGCATTCCAATTCGCTTAACTTTACAATCGTGAGTCGCCGGTGATACCCACTTATTCTACAATGTATTTCGTTCACCTGTGACCCATTGTCATAATTTATTTGCCTTCCTGTATATCCCATTAGCTCTAACAATCCATTAAATATACTAATGCACGATATCACCGGTGATACATTTGGTCCGCAAATGAACCAAGAAATTATCGCACCGGTGATACATACGGTATATCAAGGAAGAAAAATCAATACATCATTTGTAGCCAATGTGTTAAATCGCCTATTGAAGCTTTTCCTCGAGTAGAATCGCACTACTGGAGAGCTACAACTCAGCGACAATACCTAGATCCTTCTCTGAATATAAGGAAAACGTATGAACTCTATAAAGATATATGTACCTCTTCATACAAACAACCAATGAAAGAGTCCTTTTATAGATCTATGTTTTGTCAAGACTACAACTTATATTTTCATACATCAAAAAAGGATAGATCTGATTTGTGCGAGGAAGTTAAAATGAAGATCAATGAAGAAACACTAACAGACCAGAGAAATACTGAGTACGAGAAGCATGTTGAAGAGAAAAATGCAGCTCTAGAAGAAAAAAGAAAGGTAGAGACAATGGCAATATATCTTTAGTCTTCGTTCTGCAAAACGTATTATTATGTCCACATGCTGAAGTGAGTAAGTTTTACTATAAAAGTAAACTCAATGTTTACAACTTGACTGCAATTCTTTCGAGCACGAAGCAAGTCTACTGCTCATTGGAGCGAGGCCATAATGGGGAGGGGCTGCAATGATATCACTAGGGCTCTTATCAAGATTTTATAAGCAGAGTTTGCAGATAATCCGCAATTGAAATCGTTGTTGCATAGAAAGGGTTTTGTAAAAATCTGAATATTACTCCTCGCTTTCTCTTCTACGTTTATTTTTGAAAGTAAATTCTATAAAACCTTACAAAATTATGCAACTCAAAGAAAACGATTTTAAGGACTACAAAACATGTGCAGCTATCTACAATTACAAATTGGTGCCTTCCAGTCGAATCGCTACCCTCAAGTTCTCTCAATCTCTACTAGAGATGGAATACAAAGTACACCACTCTCACCACGAATGGAAGAAAGTATGTATTCGTGAATATCAAGCTACACGATCCGATTCTATAGGTGGACCTCAAACGCGCATATCTGTATCGAAAACAATTCCTCCAAATAAAATATTAGCGATAAAAAGCATGTTTAAATACATGCCCGCTGTAGACCAAGCCTATTATCATGCAGTTTGATTATTCGTTAAATATCTGCTTTCTACTAGTTTTCTGCATATTAAACTAAAAAAAACCTGTTTTGTTATTATTTGTTTACAAATTTACGTGAACTACAGTTACTGCTTAAGAAGGAATACAAAGTTGTATGTTACTTTAGCTCTAATAAAGTTTTTTCATTACTGTAACATAGTTGTATGGTTTTTTGGATATGCAAAATCTATATGAAAAAAACAAATTTATAGTAGTTTGTCGTGCTTTTCTTTTTTATGGCATAAGCACAATCATATATTTCTACTGCGTTTTTCTCAAAACTTAATTAATTGCATATAGAACAGTGTACTCTGTTTTCACTTCGGTGTTTTCGATGAAAACTCATTTGGGTCTGACGAAGTCAATAAGCAGAAACGTACGTCGCTCGGGTTACCAAAACCTTCTACTTCTGCTGATATTCTTTTATTGCGGACATGCCCACGATTACCCTTTGTTTTTCACTGAAGTACATTATTAAATATGAATGCCGCTTTTATACACACGATACCGTAAAGGAGTGACATAAAAGTAGTTGATCCTTCTATCACGGATGACATATGACGCGCACTGTTAGGCTTGGGCGGTGCGAAAATTTTGTCCAGGGAAATCTTGTCGTTTTTAATTTGAAGTTCAACTACTGTATTTCGATGTTCACAAAGAGATATAAAAGATATTAGCGACATTTACACGACCATAGCAGAACACAAAAGTGAATTTAGAGATCTACTTTGGAAATAGATAAGTGTGTGATCCTGCTATTGTCTGATAGATGGCGCTTCAACTCTTTCCAAAGTAGATTTATACATTCATTTTGACGTTCTGCTACTGGCGCTAGTTTCTTTCAGATCGCTGTATTGGCTGTCTTCAGGCAGTACTTAAATAAAATGAAGCGTTTTTTATGTTCACAGTCAGGGTCGCAAAATTAACGTTTTCCACTTATAATATACAACTTAGCTGCTGTAGAATGATAAAATAGTAACAATATTTACTTATGTACTCCATTAAAAAAACGGTTCAGTAATGTAGAAAATGATAGCACGGAATTCCTGTAGAAGTTAGAAAAAAGTAAAGTAACCATAACCAAATTAGAAGACAGCATTTCAAACTAAATGAAACAATATAGTAAAATGCACTACGTCATGTAAAAAACCTCCACACAAATTTTCAGGCTACAAATTGAAAATTTGAGGACTTCAAGGGATGATAGCCTCCTCTATACTTGTAAATACAGTACTCTAAAAAATCCCCATGTATGTCTGTTCAGATGAATCCACATAAATTTGAAATTCTTCTTTAGTTTAGTATACATTTCAGTCAGAATGCTGACCTTGTTCAGCACATGAATCACTCTTTTGACAATACTTTATTAACCTGTCTTCCAGGTGCAAAGGAAAAACAAACGAAGTGACACCTGGGAAACCGGTAAATAAAATATTGTCAAAAGTGTCATGTCTCACTGTTGTAACCAAAACATACTACATTAAAGGAGAATTTCAAATATGTATATGTAGTTAGCCATTAGCCAGACAAACATGGGGGATTATCGACATGAAAACCACGGGATAAGTTTCAGATGTTGCATTACTTCAATAAATATTCCTTCTTTACACTTAATCCAATTTTGGTCGATACTGTAAGTTCTGTGAAGTCCTCCTTCTCCAATGCAAGCTACTGCTTTGCGTCACATTATTATTATTGACTATTACACTCTTGTGGACATCCTCTTCATCCTCAGCATCAACATCAACTGTACTTTGCTCCTCCTGAAAGTTCCTGGTGTACTGAATAGGCACTTTAAACTTGATATTCTTAATCATAGCATGCTTGCGGTTTTGGAAAGACGTTTCGTAATGCAGTGGCAGCGCGGTGGGATTTTGACCAAGGATCTTCTGACAAATCTCTTCTGATGTGGGCTCTGCTTTACGGATGATACCCCTTGTAGTTGTAGTAGAATTGGAAGAGCTGGTTGACAGAATCTTGTGACAGATGTCTATCGACTCTGCCATAACATGGCTGTTCTCGCGCTGAGAAGCTGGTACATAGTTGAAATCTCTGGAAATTAAAGACACTACGTTAATTCTGCAGCCAGGTATATACTTTTATTATCAAACCGTTCGTCTTATTTAATTGATATAGTGAATTAGCACTCGTGAATACAAAAATACCCTTCAAATATCCTATGTTATCATCAGTATTATATAGCCAGTCTTCATAGATAGTATAACTGTTGCATCCAGAAAAAGGGCGGCTGGACACAGTCACAAGTCAACCGTGTTGCCCTATGGATAGCACGGGACTGTACCTTCTTCAATGTATATGTTTGTGAAGCCACCTGGCGATAAATAGCGCAAATGGCGCGACGGACCTCAACCTTTCAGTTCTATAAAACAGCACAAAAACTCTATCTAGACAGCCCGGCCTTAAATTTTTATGACTCACCTGTTAATATTGTAGTGGCTCTTGAAAGCCGGCGTCTTAAACGCGAGCTTGATGGGTCCATTGATGACCGTCGTCGCGGGCGGTGCGACTGGTGTGTCTGCGTCTCTGTCTGTATATTGATGTCTTGATGAGACGACCCCGCCTCTTGCTGCGTCCCTATCGACTGCTGCAGCCGGATCGGTGTTGACTCCGCCCGCTGCTGCCGGCGGCTGCGGTGGCCTGCAATTAGATTGAACAACGGAGGAGGCGGAGGTGATCACCTTTATGGCGTTGGGCGTGTCTGCAGGTGGAAGGGGCACCGGCGCAGGCGCCATTGAGCTCACGGCGGCCGCCATTGGCCCAGCAGCGGGCGGAGGCGGAGCCAAACATTCCCTTGACGATGACGCCGGCACCGGTACCATTACGATTTCGGCTGTTTTACCTGAAGGAATACACGTATGCCGAACCTTAATGTAGCTTCTAATAGTAAGTAATAGGGACCATTATAACTAGCAATGAGCAATCTCATTTTGACGTTAAGGTGCTTGCATTGCTATCAATTAAAACTTGGATCTGTGGTAGAATTTAAAAAAACCAAGCAATGCTAATGTCTAAAATTTTGTCTTGGTCTTGTATTCCTTTCGCCAAATATACCCTCCATAAGATATTCCCTTAAAAACGCCCTTCTTACTGTAACTACAGAAAATCTATGGGTAGAACCAAGTAGTTTTGAAAAACAAAGAACAATCCTGGGCATGTCCGTAATAAAGGAACTTGTGCAGAAATAGAAGGATCGATAACACAAGTGACATATGTTTCTGCTTATTGGCTTCATCAGGCCCAAATGCATATGAATCAAAAACACTGAAGTGAAAACATGCCCCTCACATCTGGGTAAGTGTGTAACCTGAAGGAAAACAAAGATGGAAAGGAAAATACAACTAGAAGCCATAAACAAGAGCCGGCAGCCCAAAAAGCAGAAATGTTGCTCAGGTTATCCTTCTATTTCTGCTACTGTTCCGTTATTGCAGACATGCCCACAATTCTTTATGGGGACAGCTCGAACCAAAACTCCCTAACAAGAATGTTAATTTATATGATAATCAAAAATTGACAATCATATTATATCACATCTATGTAAGGTGCTCAATTGCTCCATTATTACAAATTGCCACCCCAAGCGCCCAATTTTAAATCACTCTCCTATGGACTCACAATATAGCATAATATTATTTCCAACTTTTTCAGTGACAGACACTATATTTTAAATGATTACTTATAACCTGCCAAAAGTAAGACTTTAACACAAATATTTTTTAAAAAGACATTTATATCGGTGTAACCTGTACAAATATAAATTACAAACTTACCTGGGTGAGTATTCTTCATATGCCTCCGTAGATTATCTTTTCTTCTGAAGCTTGTTGTGCAGATACCACATGCATATCCTTTTGTATCTGAAATAAAATGATAAAGCAAACAATTAGTCAAACTACAAACATTAAATACTAGCAACATCATTTACTATAAGGTGAGTAAATAAAAGAATTCTACCTGCATGTATGAGACTATGTCTCTTCAGGTCTTTGCCATTCACAAAAGCCTTCAGACAGACTCCACACTGATGTTGCCTAGTCCTCGAATGTGATCTACGATGTACAGACAGAGACAGCTTCTGCTTAAATCTCTTCCCACACTGGTCACACATATGAGACTTTTCTTCTAAAATAAACAATAAAAACAAAATATCAGCATTTGTAAGTAACAAAGTTAAAGCAAATAAAAAATGGTTATTTATGAACTGGCTATATTATTTTTCACACTTCAATACACTTACAAACTTAAACACACTAAACAACTAAACATCTGATTTTGCAAATATCACAATCTTAATCTCATCAACTAGATGCATTCAGTAAATTGTCTTTAAAATTAGTTTAATATTGCTTAGTTATTTTTGTTTACAGTCTATATTGCTACAGAATGATGCCTTCAATCTTATTTCATACTTAAGCTCTCTAAAATTACAATTGTTTTATTTTTAATTAATAATTAATAAAAAATATGTGGTAGTTTTAAGATGTAAAAATGCAAGGCTATTGGCATGAGTTCACCATTTGCAACTTGTGATCATCCAAACCTTTGTTGATTGATTAATTCAAATTTAAAATGACAGGTGTTTGTTCTTACCAAGTTCTTACGGTCATTGATTGTCAGCAATCCTTTTAAAGTAATTTCCGCAAATTCTTTTGAGAGTGATTATAATTTAATGTCAACCAATGTATAACCAAACATGATTTTCATAACAATGACATCATGGTTAAGATGTGGTTCTAAATTTTTACCTCTGATTCTGGTATGTCACTGCTGACCCAGAAGATTTGAAGTGAATTACAAATTATGGAGTTAGTTGTGTTTATGATTAAAGATAAAAAGTGCCTTTCCCAATGACTGATTTAAAATAGCAGGCATTTATTCTCAATCATTGATTGTCCACCTGTCAGTTTGATGTTCCAGTTTTCAATGTACAAAATAAATATAACCTATAAATAGTAGTAAAAAATATACAAACAGATGGTATTATATAGTCTTTTCATGAGTATCCACTATGGTAGAATGACAGCTGATTATCTAGTAATCTTTCAAAATTCCCCATATCGGTAAAGGACACATAGTTCTGACTAATCTGGCAATGCCAGGTAGGCAAAGCCATATTTTGTTTTGTTTTCTTGTCCGCTGCAGATTCATTTTGTTCTTGCTGAAAGCTCTTTTATTTAGAAAAAATCATTTGCATAAAAAAACAAAATGCAACAAACTAGTTTTTCTAGTTTTACACCAGATTCATTCATCACTGCCAACATTGCAGACTAATAGAAAAATGTCACTTGCTGATCAGCTGTTCACCTCAGTAGATGCCAAAATGTATTTATACTCATGAAATAGGGTAAAGGGTATACCCTATATCAACAAGTGACATCTGTGTAATGCCTGTGAAGTTAGCTCCAAAAAGCTGGCTCCACAATTCTACCGGCCGCTCGATTACAGCGGACCGAATAAATGCTGTCCGCCTGCGATACGCCGTGGCCGTAGCGTATAGAAGCCCGTGACGCGCATACGAGGTGAGCGCGGTAATTATATATATTCTATCTGTGCCTACAAGTCTTATGCTAATGCGGTATTGCATTAACTTGTTCTGCAGAGTTTGTAGGTTCGTATCTAAAGCTCATAACAAGTCATAACAAACAGTCCTGTAGTGCATTTGTTTTTTCGTCAAAACCTGCAGATGTGCGTCGATGGGCTTTTCAGGGTTTAAAGTACACAACAAGAGCTATTATAATCAGTTATAGTAATGTTGTTACAAACGGTCTTACATCCCAGCTCCAAAGAAAGACGTCTGTCGGGTACGGTGCGCGATACTCTCTGCAATTTAGGAAAAAAATTTTTTCGAGAAAACCTGCAGATGTGCGCCGATGGGCTTTTCAGGGTTTAAAGTACACAACAAGAGCTATTATAATCAGTTATCGTAATGTTGTTACAAACGGTCTTACATCCCAGCTCCAAAGAAAGAAGTCTGTCGGGTACGGTGCGCGATACTCTCTGCAATTTAGGAAAACATTTTTTTCGTAAAAACCTGCAGATGTGCGTCGATGGGCTTTTCAGGGTGCACCGTACCCGACAGACTTCTTTCATTGGAGCTGGGGTGTAAGACCGTTTGTAACAGCATTTTGATACCTCATTATAATAGCTCTTGTTGTGTACTTTAAACCCTGAAAAGCCCATCAACGCACATCTGCAGGTTTTCACGAAAAAAAAAATACATCACAGGACTGTTTGTTATGAGTTGAGGTGTACGACTAGCTTTAGATATGAACCTACAAACTCTGCAACATCAGTTAATGCAATACTGCAATAGCATAAGACTCGTAGGCACAGATAGAATATATATAATTACCGCGCACACCTTGTATGCACGTCACGGGCTTCTATGAGTAATGCTATGGCCACGGCGTATCGCAGGCGGACAGCATTTATTCGGTCCGCTGTAATCGAGCGGCGGGTAGGATTGAAACAATATAGGCTTTGGCTTTGACGGATCTGTCAGAATTATGAGACACTTGGTGATATGGTGAATTTTGAAATAACACTAAATAATCAGGTGTCATTCTACTGTGATGGATACTTCCAAAAATGACCATATCTCAATAGTAACCTAATAAAAAAAAATGACATGTTTGGGATGATGATGTCACTGCAAAGAGCGCCAAAAATGCGGCATTTGAATCAAGGTCATCAGCAATGCAGTTTCAATTATTTAATTGGAAATAAATATAGGCATTTCCAAGAATAAAACATGTGTTTGCAGCATTATGTTAAATATATACATAGTCAACAGAAAATATGGAAAGAAAACAATGCTTTTCATCTTTTGTTTACAATAATTCCAAGAATTTCAAGAAAATACATATACTTACTTGAGTGAGTGATCACATGCTTATTCAAGTTGGATAAGTTGTTGAACTTTGCAGAACACAACTTACACCCATAAGGTTTTTCAGACTTATGTGTTACTGAATGCAACCTCAGCGACTCCTTACTTCTATAAGCATTACCACAAGTAGAACAAATGAATGACTTGATAGTAGAATGGACAGCAACATGTCGAGACAATTTTGACCTATCACTGAAAGATTTCTTACACACAGTGCATACATGTGGCTTACTATTCTTATGTTTATACGAGTGTACATCTAGTTGTGCTCTAAGAATGAACTCTTTTTGGCACACCTCACATTTGTAAGGTTTTGGAGCACCTGTACAATAAGCATGGTACTTTGCATGAGTCTTTGTGATGAACTTCTTATCACAAATTGTACAATGGTATGACAGGGGTTCTGTAAGTACTTTGATGTGATTTGGAATGTTGGAACTACTGGATTTTTCACTGACTGGTGTCAATCTCTGTGTTTCTTCTGCACTGGGTTTAACAATTGACCTTGCAACGGGCGTTTCAACGTATTTAGTCTCAATCTTCAGTTCACAATAAGAGTTCTCATGTTTTCCGTTGATCTCGCTACCATTCACATTATTAGGAACATTGCCATTGACTTGTATAACGCCCGTGTGATTATTGAGGACAACTTCGTTAACACTATCACCGTTTTTATCACATTTAAAGTTACTTTTGAAGTTCTTGCCGCAAAAACTGTCTTCTTCGCACTGGGAGCACCGCACATCGTCGTTTAGTAAGCAAGTCCTGCATTTCTTGTGGCCACAGGAATCCTGCACCAAGCGGTTCAGTGGACCCTGCGGCACTTTTTTGCACTGCAAGCATATATTCTCGTGCATTTTCACGGTTTCCGCAACGGAAAATGAGTTTTCAACCGGAGAGACATGACTTATTTGCATATAAAAAGTTTTCTAAAGCAATTTCACAACAATCGGAAACACAAATCTATCAGATTATCAGAATGTCAAATTTTGGAAGCGGAACAAACTGAAATTAGCTGCGAGTTGGTAGAATGGAGATGGGACATAAGAAAATTTGAATTACTTTGCAATAGTAACGGAATATTAAGAAACACTCATTTCATTCAAATATATTGTATTATGAGGAATATAAGATAACAGACACTGCAAATGCGTAATCTCTCATATATCGTCGATTTCATTGCAGAAAGTTGAGCATGAAGCTGAATTCAAGTGCAAAGTGAAGGAGCTGCCCTAAGTAGGGATGGGAAAGGATCAAATCCAGCCGAATAACCAAAATTTCTGTTATAATCAAATTCAAACGAATAACCAAATGGAAACGGTATTTACCATTCTGGATTGGTATTTACCGATCCGTTCAAGCGAGTGTAGTTATCAGTTTGGTTATAAGATCCGTGACGTCATGAATCAGCTGTTATATGTCATAGTTATCACCGCAAAATTGTGGTATTTACCCAACTCCCGAGTAGTTTTATATTTCTAGTTATTATTTGAAATGTGACAAGTTAGAATTTTGGCGGGTATTGGATATTTTCGTCGTACTTGTGAGGTTATATGCGCGTTTAAAATAGCAGTTTTGCAGTTCCTTATTAAATTGAAAATAATATGGAGCAATTTTATCTAACTTTAAACTATGAAGGCGTAGACTACGAGGTCTGCGTTAAAGACCTTGAAACAGCCAATTTACTTTTGAATGGTAACTATATAGTAGGATAAGCAAGGAATAGTATATTGTATACCTTGTAGAAAAAGCCTGATATTTATGGGCTATTTAAATATTAAAGAGGTGGGGTGCAAGGTAAAACTGACCCTATTGATTCTAGATTCCTACATATTATGTGACTTTTTCTACATGGTATGCACATATTCAATAATAAACTCTGTATCACAACTGGATACCTCTCATACTTTGCTTTAAGATTTATCAATTATGAGAGTGGCATATTTTTTATATTCAAATAGGTTTGGCTTGAAATTTTAGATGCTGCTGCTGCAGAGCAATATATTTTATCTATGTGTCCATTGGGGTCTCAGCATGAGCACAATGACTCCGAAAATCAACCACAGAATGATTTTCAATCTATGTGGTCTATGCCCCACAATGAAAATGACTCGACCATTCAACCATCTATTAATGATATGATTTGGACAAAGAAGAAGCCTTCTGAAATGGATAATGAAGCAACTCATTTAATGTTGTCCTTAAGAGAGGAAAAAAGTACTTACTTTGACGACAAAAGAACCAGAAAACTTAAATTGTGGAATGACAGCAAAAAAGTTAGAGGAAAATAATTTCCATCTTGGGAACAAAGGAGGAGAGCGGCGTCGTCAAAAGTTTGTGAATTTGCAAAAAACTTATTGATCTTACATGAAGCATCAAACTACAACAGGAACTGAGAGAATTGATGACATTCCTCCATTTTTTGATGAGCTCCACTCCATTCTAGGTTAGTTTAATATCTTCTTTTACTTTCACATTACTATCTTAAACAAGTATGTAGTATTGTTATTTCAATTTTTCTTCTGTCATGTTTGTAATTATAAAAATTCTGGTATGAACCATCAAAAAACAAAAATGTGTACCTTTAGATTCCTTAGTCAAAACAGGTGGAAGTACTTACCAATATAATTTTTAGGATGCAAACATAAGGTAACCCCACTGAATCTAGAGGATTCAATGGATGAAACATCAGAAAGTGTGAAAAATGAAATAGAACAGCAACAACCAGATCATACAAATTCAGAGGAAACTCAATTGGGTCCCTCAACAACAACACCAGTTAGCCGATTTAAAAAAACTCGAAAGGTAACACCTTCTCGGCATGATGACTTGATAAGAGAAATGGAAAAGGATAGAAAAATAAGAAGTGAAGAATTTAGTTTTTTGAAAGAACATTTGAAGAAAACAGAACAACAAAAGGACAGGTTCTTAGAAATTGTTGAGGCAGCTTTTGGGACAAAGAAAAGAAGAAAGAGTGATACAAACGATTCTGACACTGACTAGGATTATCATCGATTAATATTTATTTCTTTTTGTTTTTATTTGAGATTTTTAAATTGTGTAATAAATAGTTTCTTGTTCTAATATTTTAGTTTTATTCAAGGAAGAAGTTTATTTCAAGGTAGAAGTCAATCCATCCATAAAAAAGGTAATATACCTTTTGTGATAACTAACAAACCCTGTGTATAGAATAATAATTAAGTTAAAGTGAAAGTAGAGATAAGTAAATTAAAATGCAAACCAATAATTGTGTTTTTTATTCAATTTGAATTGAAATATGGTACAATAATATTATTCTATGTTATATCTGCATAAGAATAAAGTGTCTGCAATTCTATTTCTTTTCCGCTTTGCTTCTATGTTACCCCTATCTTCTAGTTCAGCCTGATTTATATTTCTGTCCAGGTCAATTCCAAAAAAATCGTTACTCCAGGTGTCTTTATGCAAAATGCAAAAATTGTGTAGAACACATGCAGCTGTTGCAATCTCCACTGCTTTGCAAATGTTATAGGTATTTATACAGGGTGACTTCGAAGTTGAGTCATTTATTTTAACAGTGAGTAGATCTGATCAAAAGAAATGTTTTTTTCCTTTACCATTTTTCTGGTAAAATTAAAGTAACAAAGTTATAGCCCTTTGGAAGTTTGAGTACCGCCCTGTCTCAATAATAATATCATGTACTCGTGTTTGGCAACAACGGATATAATCCGCCTTACCGGTTCATCGCATCGGAAACAAAAAAGCGAAAGAATTTGGAACGACGTTTTTGCAATTAAGTATTTTATTCAGTTCAGTTATACATACAGTCGGTTAGCGTGTGAATAGTGTCTGTTGCGTGGCTCAAACGAAATAAAAAATGGCACATGTTTATGCGGATCGGTTTCCCAATCGAGTGCAACCAACCCCTCGTGCCTTTGTTAATGTAGTACAACGGGCTCGTGAATCAGGTGACTTGAAGACCTCACAGGGGACCTCACGATCAAATACAGGTCCGCACTGAAATACTTGTCGGGAGGATACTTTATAAAACAAGGTAAAAATTTTTTTTTATTTTTACACACATATTCTGGTTTATCTTCCTTCTACAATCATTATCTGAAAATTAATGACTCAACTTCAAAGTCACCCTGTATATTGCACCCTTCTCCACCTACCCTTATACGCCCCAAAACAATGTTCAATTTTTACTCTGTCGGAACTAAGATAGTAATTGTGAAATTTTTGCTTTCTGGTCACATTGTCGCCTTGGTAAGGAGTAATAAGCCAAGTTCTTAATGCAAATGCACTATCACCAATTAGGTGATATTTCTGAGTATCCAAAAAGTAGAAGTTTGGCCCATGTCTCTCAATGTTTTTGCACATACATGAATTTTCAAAAACCTGAAATTAAAGTATAAAAATATAAAAAAATAGTAATGTTTTCCTACAATGTGTTGTATACCAAAATTTAACTGGTGCAAAGCTTTTTTCACTTCCTCTTAAATACTAGTTTGAAGTTTTATTGCAATGTAATAAATATTCACTTCAAAATGAGGCGTTTTCTTATTTTTGTTAACTCATACCCGTGAGTCATGAGCAGATCCAGGGTATCCTAAAAACACATAGGTGAATAAAGTGTTAGAATCACATATTGCCATGAGATTTATAGATGTTCTTCTATAGCGGTCTATGTAGCTATCTTGTTGACATTTTTCAACCTTTACAAATATGTGGGTACCATCTACTGCTCCAATAACTCCTGAAAATAATAATAAACTGAAAAGTGGAAACAGATGTAACTTATTAACTAAATACATATGTATATTCCAATAAATACTATTACAGGACAGGTTGTGATGGCATCAATTAGGACCAACCAAAAAAGTTTGAATATAATATCTATACAGTAATTGTACTAAATACCTATTTGTCTCTAAAACATTAATGACTAGGCCTTACATGAGGGGGAAACCACCAAGGAAATATTGACCGGTTTCTAGGGAAATATAGAGTAACAATAGGGAAGTAATTGTGTGAAATGCAGGGGGCGGTATCACCGTAGGTTTGCAGTATTCAGAAACGTTTACTTACCTGGATACTTCTTGAAACCTTCACTAATGTCTCTCATTTCAGCTTCATTTTTGGGAAACTTAATGTAGGCTGATTTTAGTTTTAGCATGAAGTAGAGCACCTTATTTGTTATACTTATCACTGTTGTTGGAGACACTTTAAATCTAGTTCCTATGCTTAACAAAGTATTCTGTGTAGCCATATACCACAAGAATATTAAAATATGACCATATCAACTCACTGGATAGTGACCACCTGTATATGGCTTTGCTAATATCTTTTTTTCGTCGCTTTTTCCTATCTTTTCTGCTAAATCAATAAATGTTTTCTTTGACATACGGAAAAGTTTAAAGAACTGGAAGTTCTCATAGCTACAAATCCTAGGTTCCACCATTAAAATTTTGGGCGTCATATCCTTTATATTCACGACAAACTTGTGTGAACATAAGAGCGATTTTCTCAAGTGATTCAACACATGAACAATATCTTGTGAGGAAAAAACATTTCTCCCATTAATATCATGAAAGTTTTCTTTTTTAAACTTTCCATATCACTGTTGTAAACGCACTGATTATTAAGTGATAATAAAAATAATCAGAAATTAGGTATAATATACCCGCTTTTCTAAAATAAACAACCTGCAACAAAACCGCGGTTAAAACCAACGCGTTCAAGCGATTCGAGTAACTGACGTCATCAACCCGTGTGTCATCTTGAACCATATTATAACCGCGGTACATAACACAGAAATTTTGGTTGTTCGCTTGGATTTGATTATGTGTCGCGGTTATAATATGGTTCAAGATGACACACGGGTTGATGACGTCAGTTACACGAATCGCTTGAACGCGTTGGTTTTAACCGCGGTTTTGTTGCAAGTTGTTTATTTTAGGAAAGTGCGTATATTATCACTTAATAATTGGTGCTTTTATGTCTACAACGGTGTATGGAAAGTTTAAATAAGAAACCTTTCATAATATTCATGGGGGAAATGTTTTTTTTTTTCATACAAATTTTTTTAATGATGGAACCATGGTTTTGTAGCTATGATAACTTTCAATTCACAAAAGTTTTCCGCATGTCAAAGAAAACATTTATTGAATTAGAGAAATGATGAAAAAAGATATTAGCAAAACCGTCTACAGGTGGACATCATCCAGGGAGTTAAATGGCCATATTTTAATATTCTTGTGGTATATGGCTACACAGGATACTTTGTTAAACATAGGAACTAGATTGAAAGTGTTCCCAACAACAGTAATGAGTATAACTAATAAGGTGCTCCACTTTATGCTAACACTGAAGTCAGCCTGTATCAAGTTTCCCAAAAATGAAGGTGAAGTACAATACCAGTATCCAATACCCTGCAAAATTCTAACTTGTCACATTTCAAATAATAACCAGAAATATAAAACTACTCATGAGTTGGGTAAATACCACAATTTTGCGATGATAACTGTGACATATAACAGTTGATTCATGACGTCACGGATTTTATAACCAAACTGATAACCACACTCCCTTGAACGGATCGGTAAATACCAACCCAAAATGGTAAATACCATTTTCATTTGGTTATCCGCTTGAATTTGATTATAATATAATTATATATTATATAATACTAGTTCGTAATAGAGATGAGAGATCCGCAACATCGTAAAGTTAACCGGGCACTGCTGCAATGGAGATGAGATTTATAGTTCAATAAACTGATTTGTAATAAACCCTTCAAACAGTTTTAATCTTTTCCTGAAGATACTAACAAACCGAAACACGTGTCGGATATTATGAATACCGTTTGGCGAGAGGCAAAACTCCTTAAGTCAATATATTTCCATATAGCAAATCATTTCTTTCAAGAAATATCAGGTAAAATATCGAAGCTTATACACACCGTATTGAGGCAACGAAGCAGTTCCACTCCCCTGTTTATCTTAACTTTCTCAATTGTCCTGAGACTACATCCCCAGTAAAACGTGTATGAAGAATCGAAATTAAAGTTAGCTGCATTCAGAAACGACTCGGTCATCAGAATCAGAGTAATGTGAGTCGTTACGCACAACGCACATCACTACAACGATATCTACATAACCTCACTTTTTAACCTCTGAAATAGCATAGCGAGAAAACAAAAACTGAATGAAACCCAAATAGAAAAGTTTTGAGTTAAACTAACTTAAATATGATTTCTTGTAAAGATGACGATGCAGATACTATTGCAAAACTTATTCAACCCTCAGAAATTAGTTCATCAAATACAGATGTCCATACTTGTGATAAGACATTGCCCCTTAACGTCCCTGAACAATATCGGACACGTTATCTAGAATATCTCCAGACAGTGCAAGAACTAGAAGTACCTATCCTTCAATCAATTCAAAATGATGCAGTACAGAACTTTAAGTATTACTATGAACGATATTTTGAAAACCAATATAGTATCAACATAGGAGTTGATAGCTACCCAAATGATATGCTTGTAAGAGTTCATACAAATAGAACCATTCTAATTGCACCAGCTTGTAGTCATGCCATGTGCAATAGTGAAAAAAAGATCACTGATATCAATTTTATTGTAAATAAAAGTGATAGGTCGAACATCAAGACAAAAGGTGTGAGAAAACATGGTGCTAGGGCTGTGGATGCCACAACAATAATATGTAAAGTGACTTTAGAAGGGGAAGAAAAGCCTTACAATATAAGGGCTGGTGTGACTGGGTATTTAGTAGAAATAAATGAACTGATAAAGAGAGACCCACAATTATTGAAAACAGAACCTAAGAAGTTAGGATTTCTGGCTGTTATATTACCTAAAGGACGTACATATCAATTTGAAGACATAGTGAAAAGTTGGAATCTGTTAAGTGAGGAACAATATATAAAACATCTGTCAGCTGACTCAGTTAAAATGACAGAATAATTTTTGTATTTAGTATTTTATAATAAACTATAGAATCAGTAAAATATGTCTCAGTTCAGCCCGGCGGCCACTTCATTTGTCTCCCACCTAAAATGTGGATATGTAGATGATACACAGATTGGCAACCATCTGGCCCATTATTTATTACTAAACGATATCCATGTGGTAACTTCGTTTGAGCTAAGTTTTTAGCTATCAGTAGTAAATGTCCCAACAACTGTAAAATAAAAACTATCAACTACTCATTAACAATAGAATTTTAATGTTTCACCTCTTTATCACTGTTATTGCTATCATCCAGTTTTGGTATGCGCTTTTTGGGTATAACCAAAAAGTGAGATGGTGCCTGAGGATTAACATCATTAAAAGCCAAACATTTCTCATCCTCAAAGATGATATCAGCTGGAATCTGCTTAGCAATTATTTTATCAAATATAGTTTCCTTTGACTTTTGATCTTTAGCTGCCTGTGCCTTCTCTACTTCAGAACTCATCTAAAACAAACACTTGAACTTTAGTACTTAATGATAAAACAAAAATACTGACCTGTACAGTTTGAGCAAAAATTGTATTTGCTAATTTATATCCAGCATTTTGATGGATGCTATTTAATTTTGTCAAATGTCTGAGCAAATGTGTCATGTTCGTGAATTCCGCGATTGTGATATTAGGTTATCTGTTATATCAGGTTATTTCTTCATACACTGAAGAAATGTGATATAAAAATTAGATGCTTATACATATGTTATACCCCCTGTATACAGGATTATCAAGAATGACTAGTATGGTGGTAGATGGCACCACTAACACTAGTACACCAGTAGCGACTACGTTCATAACAACGTATACGGATCGGGCTCAAATAGCCCCGTCCATATAGAAATTTTCGTTACAGAAAAACTCGTGCTATTGTTGCCCTCAAAATGGTCCAGTAAGATGTCAAAGAACATAAACGGGTGATACCAAGCACAATTTGGGAGTATTTTTGATTAGAACATTTACAGGCTTTTATCAACATGTTTAAAAAAATGTTCAACAGAATGAACGGAGTAACTGTATATCTATTCTGGAATGTTTTATGAATCCCTTATCAAATATCATAAGCAATTTGCCATAACCTATAATTAAATCATCTGTTATTTTTCAGAATCATGTGTTCGAACAGTTTGTTAAAATTGACGGTTATTTTGAAGAATTCAAGGAGTATATGTATTATAACAAATAAATCAACGAGGTATATGTCATCTAACGGCCCCTTAGTTAATGTGGATTTTTGCAGTGGAGTGAAAAAAATTACTATGTGCGATCACAAAACTCGGTGAGCATTATAATTATCTAATAATATATATATAAGCTTGTGATTACAACAGAGTTGCTGAACCGAAGAAAATGAAATCGGTAACCAGTGGCGTGGTCGTTATCAATCTATCTAACATAGCAACTATCAAACTTCTTTCTTGGAATTAAGCATACCAATAAACGACTGAAGCCCCAACCAGGAGACAGACAGCGAAAGATAACAAATAATGTGTGATATTGTGTCCGAGTACTGGAATGAACGAATGTTCATAGCATTCCAATAACCGGCTACTCCCATTTTCATGCCATTTTTCAGGGGACTGTGGAATAAAATTTCATATTTCACATCAATCGGGATTGGATACAAAGAAAAAAATTTATTCCGTATATATAGTGAACGCAGGTTGAAGGAGACAGTCGAAGCAGTAAGAAATGTCGGGAAATTACTTGAAATATGTAAACAGTATGGTAGTTCAAAGTCGACAGTACAGGACCGGGTTAAAGGAAAAAAAGTAGTTTGTTGTTCATTTTTATGTAACTAGTACTGGCAAAGTAGCACCTTTTTGCTTAATATTTTTTTATCAAATTACATGAATATCTATAAGCGATGTATTTGTTGGCAGCGAAGAGTTAACAACAAATATGATCACCTCCAAAAACATTAGTTCTGTTATCTTGAGCACAAAATTCGTAATCACACTTTGCATTCCACTTTTGTCTAACCTGCCCGACCACTGGTGTATTCACCCTACTCTTCCTGGACTAATACATCCGTGTGGAGTAGAAGTAGATCAACGAAACGTAGCTTCGTGTATCTTCGTCACGCTTCGTTTCGCTAGGCTCTACCGAAGCTCAGCGCTGGCACCCGCTATTAACAAAAGTGTTTGTGTATGCAGCCTGGTAAAACTATGGGAAGTAAAACGAGACAATGCGAATTATTGATAGAATGTGTACGGAAATGTCAAGTATTATACGACAACAGTACTAAAGAATATAGTGACAATGAATTGAAAAATAGAATTTGGGAAATGGTCGCCAAGGATTGCGGATTCATAACAGGTAACCTTTTCATTGTAAATACTTTTATTCTGCAACCAGGTAGAAAAGTTTGCTTTATGAATAGTATTTTCGGACAGTAAGCGCACTTTTTCCGCTCACGGACTTTAGGCATGGAGTATTATATAGAGGCGACACTGTCAAAAATCAGGTTCTATCAACGCCAACGTGAGTCCTATGCGTTTGGTGGGACTCGTGTTGCTGTGACATTTAGGATTAAGGGGTTATCAAAAATAACTAAGTTTTATCAATACTATATATAAATATATAAATAGCTTTTCAAGAAATAATAATAATTATCTCGCCAAAAAGGAATGTGGGTAAATAATAAATACAAATCAATTTCTTGATTATGTTGTTTGACATATGCCTTTCGTGACATCTTGCTAATAACGCCTAACAACTCATAGGAAAAAATCGTCCGGACGCCAATGAACATAAGCGGGAAAT
Source organism: Acanthoscelides obtectus (assembly GCA_963669975.1). Taxonomy (NCBI): domain Eukaryota; kingdom Metazoa; phylum Arthropoda; class Insecta; order Coleoptera; family Chrysomelidae; genus Acanthoscelides; species Acanthoscelides obtectus. The sequence goes on along the minus strand of CAVLJG010000003.1, from coordinate 85,869,762 downwards.
GTGGTAAGCAGTTGGGGGACACGAAGATGAAAGGGACCGACAGCAGGTGTCGCATCTGTATAATTTGTGCTTTAGGTCCAAGGGCTTTAAAGTAATGTTACCGCCTGCTGCAAGTTAACCTGTGTTGGACACAATAAGGCAGCCAGGGTAGCTCAACTGTTTATTCGCAACTATCGGTTAATTTATTTTTAATTCTATTTAAAAGATACATATACTAAAATTTGGTTATACGAGCCCCTTCAGTTGGTCCACTTCAAGATTTGTACCAAAATATGCCCTTATAAACTAAACATGACGAAACTGTTTACTTACTTCTAAAACAATTTATTTTCTCAAAGACATTTTAGATACACTCTAGTCGTAAAAAATACATATTTGAAATCACTTAGACCTATAACTAATAGAACATCTGAACAAATAAACAATGTGCGAATATATGCACGAAGTTAACAAAGCAACAATTGAAAGATTACCATTGGGTAACATCATCTTTGTTTTTTATTACGTCTGAAATTCTTTGGGGCATAGTGTTAACCAAGGTTTGGCAAAAATTTGATGTAAAACGTTCCCATATTTCTTGAAGCTTTTGTCTCAGTTCGGTGATTGTACGAGCAGGATGTTGTCGTAGAACCTTTTTCATCTCGTGCCACAAAGTTTCAATAGGTGACAGATCTGGACTGCTAGAAACCCATTTCAAAAGCAAAAGTGGTACATTATTTTCTTCCATCCATTTTATACCCTTTTTTGAGGTATGGCACGCTGCACCATCTTGCTGAAACACAAAATCTTGACCGGATGTCAAACATTCTTCCATCATTGGTAAAAGCGATTCTTCTTGCAAGTGCTAAATCCCAGTTTGTGGGCCTCTCTATGAGTTGTGGACCTCGAAATTCTCCTTCCAACAAGCGTCACTCCACAGAGCACTTAATTGTAAATAATTGGCACGCCTGTTTTTCACGATTATTCTTCTTAATGCTCTTCGGTCGGCATTTGTAATGTTACTTTTTTTCACATATCGTAGCTTAATATTAACTGATCCAGTTACATTATATCTTCGAACAATAGTTCTCACACTGAACCGCGATAAGTCTATCAAAGTTGCAATTTCTGAGTTTGATTTCCCAGAATTCAAAAATTTAAATATCAGTAACCGAATTTTCTCACTAATAACCTTTCCTCTACCCATTTTGAAAACCTTAACTACCCAAAACTATTTTAAACGTATTCTGACAACTATGATTAATAAAAACAATTGTCATGGCTTTTATTTTTCACAGCCACCTATGCGTTATAGACTTATTTTGCATTGAAATGAAAATACGTTGATATGCTGTAATTGCAACATGTTTGTGTTATTTTTATGCTGCAAATTTGATCAGGGAGTGATAAAGTTGGTGTTTTCTACTATATATTATCAAAATATTCATTGTTAATATTTTAAACCTATGACACCATGCTACATTTTTATTATCTGTGTTTGATAAGAAAAAAACTAAGATTTCAATAGTTGGGCCAACTGAAGTGGGAAGGGGCTCGTAGATACATTATATAGTATTTCTGTTGTAATAAGCGTTTATATCACTTGACTTGTTACAGCCTACTTTTGGAACTGTCACATCTAAAACTGATGGAGCCGTGGATATTTCACAACGTTGTTTTCGAAATTGTTTTTATTTTCAATCTGACCCTAAAATGCCAAAGATTGCTTGAATCAGAAAATAAAATGACTTATTACGAAAACTCCTAATAAGTTAAAAAGAGAATATACCATTGGGAAGAGGAGATAAAACTAGAAAAATAGTAGCTTGAATCTGTAATTCATCGTCAGACTGTCACTTATTATATTTTGACATTTTACATAAATTCGCTTATATCCTAATTTCACACCAGACCCACTTAACTAGAGGTAGAAACATCTACTATTTCCAATTGGCCGAAAAAATGTACCTTATGATTAGGTGTACTGAACGTTAAGTCTCAATTTTTCTAGTCTTTAAGCTCTAGGGCGCCCTCTATGAATAGATTATAACCTATGTCGAACACCATAAGGCATAAGGCGACAACGGAAACTGTCCTTATACTCCTTATTTATTCGTTGAGAAACGAATATAAAACTATACCGGTGACACAGTAGTACGGTCAATTTATTTTTTAGTCTACTCAATAACTACTTTGAATCTCTGATTTTACCGGTCGTAGATAAAATTTTGTATTCATTTTGCACCTTGGTCTCTAATCTAACGCTGCCGACCATAACCGTCCACTTAACGCGCTAATAACTGTTACTTGTAGGTAACCAAGCGAAAAGTTGCTGGAAAAATCTTCGAGACGGGTATAGGCATGCCCTTAAAGCTGCGAGGTCGAAAATTGAGGATCCTACCAAACAACATAATTATAAACCTTGGAAATTCACGGAACAAATGAGTTTTTTAATACCATTTATGAAGGAACGCGCCAAGAGTTACAACATGACTTGGGACAATGACATTACATTTCAGCTTAGTGAGTCACAAGTTGAGCCGGATAATGATACAATAAGCGATGTTGTAGAGCAAGAACATTTCTCTGATAGTGATAATGAAAAACAAATGTCCAACCACATGGAAATTTCGACAGCATGTGAGAAACAGCCCAATTTAAGAGAAAACGGCCAGCAACAAACTGATCAATCACGAAAGAGAAAAACAGTTGACGATAGCGAGATATTGGAGTTTCTAAAAGAACAAGCAAGGAAACGCGAAGAAAAATCTGAAGCAAGAAATCACCCACCACCGGATAGTCTCAAACTGTTTTTCGAGTCCATGTATGAGGCAACAAAGATTTTGCCGATACAGCAACAACGATTTGTAAGGAACACACTTTTTGATGCAGTTGTAAAGGCTGAAGATATTGCTGGTAATTCCTGTTAAAGTCAAGTGAAACATTTTGTATCTACTGAAAATAAATAAAGTTATTCATTCATCTAACGCTTTTTCTTCGTTCTTTTAAAAAGTCTGATTCACATTTATAAACCTTCCTGGTGGACTGAGTGCCGTTTGACGATGTCTCCTTGAATTTTAAACAAACAATAACGCATGTTCAATGGAGGATTTAACATTTGCATTTCATAATAAGGTGTAACAGTTGTTATCACCGGCTATCATCGATGTTAGAGTGGTTTGTCTTGGTTGGCGGTACATATTTAGCGTTTGGACGATAAATGTTTGACGGTTTGTTTTTTTTTTTGTAGATGTTACTAAAAGCAGGGCCAAATTGTGATGAAAATAAATTCCTTTCTAAGTTTTATAGCAAATAGCGATTTTATATCAGAGCGGACCAGCCTGAATATAGGCACCAGTATTGCAATACTGACTGATAGTTCGCGCGTGATATACAGCTTGAAATTTTTCTTATATTTTACACAGAATCTGCAAATTATTTAACGGTTTTACATAATAATGTACTCCACTGAGCCCTCAAAGAAATTTTACAAATATAATTCTGAATCATCTGATTCTAAACCCAGATCGTGTAACATTGGGTACGGTCAACCAACGTAAAGCGGAGCAGCGCTTTTATGCTAAATAGCAGCAGCAGTGGGATAGCTTTGTCAGTTGGACAGCAGCTATATTCACTTGGCTGTCAGATGTGATATAAGGTGGATTAATGTTGTGAACTGTCTAAGTGATTCCATAGCTACTGCTATTACTGCCACTATTTTTGGGTCTGCTGTTCGTTTTGATTGGAACGACGGAAAACGGATTTTTGTTATTTGATGGAAATTTTCTGATGCCAATCAAATTACCTCTGTATGTTAAGCTTCATTCGCTTGTTGTAACAGCAAACGAAGAAAAAAATGTTGCATTGAGAAACTGAGCTTGAAGGAATATTACTTTGTAGGAATTCCTTATCCATGGCAATGATGGAACAATTGCTGGAACATATCAAAAACGATACTGGAAACAAAGAACTGAGGGTTATAGTTTTAGCTGCACCAGGTCCAATTTTTTCAGCTGGATACAATCTAAAAGAACTGGTACGTATTAAAATCGTTGGAAACAGTAACTAATTCAAGAAGTTTCGAATCCAGGAATAAAAGTACTAAAAAATTGATGAAACACGGACATTCAATAAATAAATTTCAGGCAGCAGTTTCTGACACATCGACCCATCAAGAAGTGTTCAATTTAGCAAGTGATCTTATGACTAGCATCATCGAATGTCCCGTACCAGTTTTAGCACAGGTAGATGGTTTAGCGGCAGCAGCGGGTTGTCAGTTGGTTGCGCAATGTGATATCGCAATCTGCACAGAAAACAGCTCTTTCTCAACACCAGGGTAACAATAAATCATTGCTAAACTTGTAAGCTTTTTCAAAATCATATTTCAAATCGCCACCTCATTCATCAATGTGGAATTATTATAACCAATGACCAAAAAGTACTCCTAGATCAAACCTGTGAAAATAGTAATTTTGAGATAAATGGACAAGACAAAACCTTGACCTGGAAAATATGCATTTCTAAATCAGTCAAGTTTCCTTTCTTCTGGTTCATTCAGTAAGCAAAAGAAGGGAAGTGTAAAGGTCCAAACATCGGAAGTAGGCGACATGGCGGCGGTGTTGCCATACCCATACCACATACAATTTTGAATTCGACGTATTGTTTTCACAAAAATAGAATAACGATTCTTCATCACTTTCATACGCTAAAATTTCTTGCTTGTATATCGAAAAAGAAATGAGTTGTAAGAGAAGTACGGATGCATGATTTACATACTTACGAATACCGGGAATGAAGAGCTTTCAAGTTGGCAGTTTTCGCGTTATAAGTGGCTTAAAGTTTGGAAAAGTGAAAATTTTCAATGCTTAACAACCCGGTTGAAAGTCATTATTTTTAAAATTGCTTAGTGTCTAAATTGAACCTCAAACCACCCTCTACAAGTCCTCGAAGAGTATTTATTTATTTTAAAGCACTATTATTTGTTAATATAGCGCTATAGGACACGAACGTGTTCCTCTAGTGTGAAAAATTAAACAAATTTGCACCGGGTTACCCCTCGACAACCTCTTTATTCATGTTAAAGGACAACCAACAAATAAATATGAAAATTCGGAAAAATTAATAACAATTTTACTGAGGCATACCTATCTCGATATCATTATTTTCGCGACTTTAATTTTGGATTACTTTCTAACGAATTCACCATGGACAAACTTGGATCGAATACTGAAAGCCTCTATTCGAATATTCAAGATTCGAACACAACGAAAAAAATATTGGAATACCGCTGTTTTGATAACCTGGATCCATTTAAACGTTATAAATGCCAAACAAAATGTTAGAAAAGTGTCCATCAGGCCAGTGATGTTCCCAACAAATAATGTGTCTAATCTACCGTCTACGTCAACAGCTGACACAAGACGTGAACGACATGTGCTGAAAAATATGTACAAAAAATGTAGAAAAAGAAGGAAGTGGATTCGAGCAGAAAATAGGATAGGTAACCCGAGCGATATGTATTTTTGCCGTATCCGGATGTATGAGCATGTGTATCTACTTTTGTAGTTGCATATGTGCATTCATTTCGGGCCTGATGAAGCCAACCAGCAGAAATACGTATCGCTCGGGTTACCTATCCTATTTTCTGCTCGAATCCACTTTCCTTCTTTTTGCGGTTTTTCCCCATTATTTTCCTATTATTTATATATATATATATATATATATGTTTTTGTCAAAGTTGTTGTGTAGAGTTTTAGTAGGAAATAAATGGTGTGAATAAAAAAATGAATAACTCTAGTTAAAACAAAAACACTCTAAAAACCAAAAGTTGGCATATGGGTATAATCCATGCAAGGTCCATATCTAACGCTAAAATAAATTTGATTATGGACCTGGGGCTGGAGTCACCGTGGGAATAAATTAAATACAAAGCGGTCCATGCAGTGGCGTTTAATGTGTTAAATATGAATATTTTTTAAAAGAAAAAAGAAAAAAGAAAACATATGCGCACTTTAAACTTGATTTTTATTTATATGCTTAAGTTATAAGAATATGTAAAAAAATAAAAATAAAGCGTAACGCAATATTAATAAGAATAGCCAAACAGTATTTCAATACAGGATTCGCATACCGGGATTTGAAAACGAAGTGAGTATTCGAATATTGGGATTCAGAATCCAGAATACCGAGTACTGAAAAAAAAATTCTGTCGACTACCAAACACTCAAATGTATTCGAATAGTATAAGGATAATGATAAATAGATGGTTTGAAATCATTATCTAGTGGTATTTTGAAGCTAATACAAGAAATATCTTTGATAAGTAACAAAAGCAAAAGCCACATCTATAATGGCAGTAATGTCATAAGCCTCTTTAATCACTCGCCCAGAGTCACATCAGAACTCCTGTCAGCCAGAGGATAGTGTCTGGCCTTCACACCGTCATCTAAACTAAATCCAGAACCATCTTTGTTATCTGTATCATTGGAACATCCTTTGTTTTCACCATCGACTCATTTCTGTTTGGCGTCAATCTTTTCAATTCAAGTGGCGTAAAAATTTGTGAGACATGCTGGATGTTCAAAAGGGCCATTTAGAAATTCTAGCAAAATCCAAAGGCACACCCAGCTCAAAACCAAAAGGGGACACCTTCAAAAAAATTTAGTGGTAGTTCCACCAATCATATCCATATGACTATGGTTGATATTTTCCTTCCTATCTACATTTCGTTTATATGTTAAAATCGCCTCAGTCGTTTTGAAGATACAGGGCATTTTTCACGGAAACCTTTGAATACCTCCGACCACTTGTTTTTAAAGATACATCAAACATTGCCAAGAAAAAAGGTTCAGAATATCCTCGAGTTCAAAGATCAGGTTTTTGTTACGTTAATATAGCGGAATTCACAGATACATCACCTTTTTATATTCAAGATTGGAGTTACGCCCACTGGCGGACATTCCAGAAACTTGAAAATATTTTCTAGGTTTTTCTCTTGGCCGTTTTTTTTTTGCCGCAAGCCTCTACAATGGATAGGCATCGTGTACAGATGGATTTATATATTCTTTAGGGTGAATGCCAAGGACCCGCATCTCGAACTAAAAATGCTGGGTAACTTTTTATAAAAACTTAAAAGTTATAGAAGAATTGTGAAAGGGATGAAAATACTTTAAAAAGGGGTTTGTTCAGTTAATTGGTTATAGCAAAAATCGTTCATTTGCCAAAAGTAGCCTTTGTGGTGATTAAAATCGAAAAAAAGTTCATGCTATCTTTGTTGATATACATATATTCATTGTTTTCTATAATTACTTTAAATTTTGTCATATAGCCGAAAATAGTTTTATAGAATATCTAAAAGGATATACCTAGTATACCTAGAATGATTTCGAAAACAAATTTGTCATACTTTTATCATTGTAATCTCCAAAACGGTTGAATTGTGACAAAGTCGCATATTTATATATTTTAGAAAATGTATTTGGACAGTTTTGACGCTCCCAGTTTTTTTCCCAAAATCGTTTCTAATTTTTCTGAACTTATTTGAGATAGGATTTCAAAACAAGTTGCACATTGACCTTGCCACTATTTGATCTCTGCAAGGTGGCATATATGATGTTTTTTTTAACAGAGTTTACACACTTTTCACAGTTCAACCCGAACTTAAACGCAACTTAAAGCGAGATTAGCGAGATGAAAGAAAACACTTGTTCACGCTTATGATGGTATATTGCAACTACACTGACATTACAGAGTGACATGCACATAGTGGACAAACACAGTAGTAACGACATATGACACTAGATGTCGCTACTTTGACCAATTTTAAATATATAACAGCTACAGTAAACTTTTGGTATACTTATTCACAACACTCCCACTTAACAAAAGTTTACTAATGGTTCTCTAAAACCTTTTAAAATATCTGTCATGCACAACTTAACTTAAACCTAAACCCTTTACAAACTTTGAATTCTTAACATTTTGTAATGGTTTCGTTAAAACATCTGCAACCATTTCGTTAGTAGGTGTATACATTAATTTCACTTTACCTTCTAACACAATATCTCGCAAGAAATGGTACCTTATATCTATGTGCTTTGACCTATCATGGAACATTGGATTGCTAGCAAGCTTCTGAGCACTTTGATTATCATTATGAATCTCAATACAATCCAATTTTCCAGTTAACTCGCTCAACAAATTCCTCAGATATATGGCCTCTTTTGCTGCCTCGCTTAGAGCCATATACTCTGCCTCAGTTGTCGACAAAGCAACAGTACGTTGTTTACAGCTTTTCCATGAAACTGAACCCCCTGAATATTTAAATACATAACCAGTAAATGACTTTCTGTCTTGCTTATTGGACCCCCAATCTGCATCTGCAAAACCTGTCAAATTTAAATTATCCTTAAAAAATTTCATAGACAAGCTCTTTGTACCCTTTAAATAACGAAGTAAACGCTTTGCAGATTGCCAATGAACTTTAGTGTATGAGTTATTATACTGACTTAATAAGCTCACAGCATGAGAAATATCAGGTCTGGTCATTACCGAAAGGTACATTAAACTTCCAATAAGCTCTTGATATGGAACTTTTGGATCACAAATTTCACCACTGATATCGCTCAAGTTGATACTACTGTCAAGCGGAGTACTTACTACTTTGCTATCTGACATACCAAAACGACATAAAAGTTCATTAATATACAATTCTTGATCAATTGACAAACAATTTTTCGAATAATCCCTAGTGATTCTTATACCTAAACATTGTTTTGCCTCTCCTAAATTCTTAATTTTAAACTTTGAGTTTAAATGACCTTCAAGAAACTTCATTTCATTGTCATCAGACGAAAAACAGAAAAAATCGTCAACATAGAGAGCAACAATGGTTAACAAATTACTGTTATTCCTTTTAATGTACAAACAAGGCTCATATTTGGACTTAGAATAACCAATTTTTGACAAAACTTGGTCGACTTTTTCGTTCCAAGCACGACTAGATTGTTTTAATCCATAAACTGCTTTCTTCAATCTATACACTTTATTTTCTTTATCTTTAATGACAAAACCTTCAGGTTGCTGCATAAATACATTTTCTTTCAGAATACCATTCAAGAAAGCTGTTTTCACATCCAAGTGTAAAATTTTTAGATCTAGCCTAACAGACAAAGCAAGCAATAAACGAAAAGTTGAGTGCCTTACCACTGGGGCGAAGGTTTCAACATAGTCCACACCCTCTCTCTGTGTGAAACCTTTAGCCACAAGCCTAGCTCTATACCGGTTATGGCTTTCATTATCACTCTTCACTTTATATACCCACTTGCACTGCACCACTGTACCAACTTCTGGCGGATCTACTAATTCCCAAGTGTCATTATCGATAAATGACTGTATTTCTTCTGACATAGCTTCTTTCCACTTCTGCCCATCTGGCCTTGAAAGAGCCTCAGTCACTGATGTAGGGATACTCGAGTCATAGACTTCACCCTTGCTGTTAACACCTCCAAAATATGTCACAAAATCTTGAAAATTCTTCTTCTTGATCTGTCTTTGGGATCTTCTTGGAGTTACTTGTTCACCATTATCAAACAAGTCATGGCACTGACCTTCAGGCACATATTCATCATCATCCGAGAAGTATACATCATCTTCAGAAGATTCATCATCTGAATACATGGGATTCTGCTCTCCCACTGAATCTGGAACTTCCCTTTGCTTATCTGGAACACTATCCGGCAACACTGTACTTGGAATTTCCAAACTTGGTTTCTCTATGATTGTTACATCACGGCTTACTATGACTTTCCTTGTTCTGGGGTTAAAACACCTATATCCTTTGGTAGTTTCATCGTACCCAACAAGCACATGCTTCACTGACTTCTCGTCCCACTTGTTCCTACTGACCTTCGGAACATGAACCATGGCGGTACTCCCATATACCCTAAGATGACTAAGATTTGGTTTCTTACCTGTCCAAATCTCATATGGTGTCATTGAAAGCTTTGAACATGCTGAACGGTTTTTCAGGTAACAAGCAGTATTACACGCTTCCGCCCATAATGCCTTGGTCAAGCTCTCATCAAATAAAAGACACTTAGCCTTCTCCACAATGGTCCGGTTGAACCTCTCAGCCATCCCATTTTGCTGCGGAGTGTGACTGCTCGAAGTCTGGTGTATGATGCCTGAATTCTTTAAAAAACTATCCATTTCTCTATTACAGAATTCCCCACCATTATCGCTTCGCAAAATCTTAATCTTAACATTCTGTTGATTCTCAACTAATGATTTAAATTGCTTAAACTTATCAAAAGTTTCATCTTTTGTCTTCAGGAAATATATAAAGCACATTCTGCTGTAATCATCTATAAATGTCAGGAAATATTTAGCTCCACCAATAGATGTTGTTTCCATAGGACCACAAATGTCGCTATGAATGACCTCTAGCAGTTGCTGTGCTCGACTGCCTTCTTTGGGAAAAGGTAAACGGGCTTGCTTGCCCCTACAGCATACCTCACAACTCCCAATGCTTGTACCATTACAGATAAGACCATCAACCAACTTGGCTGTCTTATTCAGGTAGCTGTCATTAATGTGACCTAAACGTTGATGCCATAAATTGCTACTTACAGCTTGAAAACACACTGGCTCCTCACAAACGTTCAACTTGTAAACGTTGTTATGTAGACTAGCAGTAGCTACTGATACACCAACTTTATTGTAAATATTGCATCCCTCTTCATGAAAACTTACTCTATTTCCATTATTGATTAACTGGCCTACTGATAATAAGTTAGTTGTTAAACCAGGAATATACTGTACACCTTCTAGTAAAATCTTGTGCTGTTCATTGGTCATTGTTTTGATCTCAACATCACCTGCACATTCCACAACAACTTTCGATTTGTTAGCCATTACAATATCAGGTAAGTCAGGCTTTCTCCTGTTTTTTAACCACTGGCTATTGGCAGTTAAATGCTTGCTGGCACCACTATCAACATACCAATCTGTGACCTTAAAATCACCTGTTGTAAACACGGCACTAAATCCTCCTTCAAGTCTGTTATTGTTAGGGCATTTTGACATAAAATGTCCTGTCTTTTTGCACTTGTAACACACAATATTACTCAGATCCTTTTTATTATGTCCATTTCCAAAACCACTGTTTGAACTTGACCTCGATTGAACCCCGAAATCATCTGTGTTTGTTGACATTCCCGCTTGGCTAGCACCAGCTGATTTTCCTTTGAAATTCGTCCTACTAGCGCCACCTCGCGACTGTTTCCGAAAACTCGGTTTCTTGGCGGAGAATGCACCTGCATTTCCATTACCACTAGCGCCATCTGTCTGCATATCCAATAACTTGGTCTTTATTGAATCTGTGGTTATGCAGATTCCTGAGTGCTCGACGGCCATGATCATTGGTGCGTACTTGTCTGGAAGACCGGCCAGCAGCAATGATCCTACCCACTCCTCGTCTATTTTGAAACCTGTTCTGCGTAACTTTTGGGAAGTCTCAACAATCTGGTTTATGTACGACTCCATACTATCATGATTCTCTAATCTTGCCGATATGAGTGTACGTAAAAGTCCAATCTTTCGCATGAAACCACTGTCATCATATAAACGTTTGAGACTGGTCCATACTTCTTGTGCAGTCGTTAAATCTTTGACATGCGGGAACAAAGATGGATCGATGGTTAATACTAGCTTGGCCTTTGCTTTTGCTAGGGTCGTTGTGTCGGTCTCGGTACCTTCGATGCATTTGTTTAAGCCCTCTAGCACAAACACATTCTCGACGGCAAACGCCCATTCATCATAATTCTCACGGCCTAAAAGCCTTGGCACACTCGTCAGGTAGTTGACGGCCATATTTGTTCTGTGAGAAACACTTGCGTCACGACAGTTTCTTTCAACGTCTCGATTCACTAAAGTTTCGCTGCTGGGTGTCCTACTGTGGGTCTGGGCCCATAACCTGATGTTTTTTTTAACAGAGTTTACACACTTTTCACAGTTCAACCCGAACTTAAACGCAACTTAAAGCGAGATTAGCGAGATGAAAGAAAACACTTGTTCACGCTTATGATGGTATATTGCAACTACACTGACATTACAGAGTGACATGCACATAGTGGACAAACACAGTAGTAACGACATATGACACTAGATGTCGCTACTTTGACCAATTTTAAATATATAACAGCTACAGTAAACTTTTGGTATACTTATTCACAACAATATATAGAACATTAATATATATAATATTGTTCGTCTCAACTCTATGTATTCCATTTTTGCATAGGCGAATAGCTTTTAATTCTGATTCCAAATATTATAGTATGTCATACATTATTATAAAAAAAAATTCTTGAGTAAGCCTTGAAATTATCATATAATCATTTATTTTAAAGAATATCAAAGATAAGTTACGCATTGGTATAAAACTTCAAGTGCTTAACTTCATATAGTTGGTTTAAACTCGTCGAATGAGGAACAACATAATGAGTTATGTATCATTTATATTATTTACGGGTAATCATGAAGACAAAACGGTATAATTTAAAAAAAAAACTAAGAGCTGGAATGTCAGATCAAAATTATAATTATGTTACAGTGTAGAAGAGAAAAAGTGGTAATGTTATTATGTAATTTGTAGATAATGTGGATGTTTGAAAAGTTTTGTTTCGAACTAAAGCCAGGAAAAAATAAAAACGACATAGAGCAAGTTCGGAAATACTATTGCGCAGAAATCCACTGATGGGACGGACCAGATTAAATACTGATCGTGTGACATTCGCTTTACCGTTTCCTAAAATCCCAAAGGCGATGTTCGAATTTGAAACACACGTAATGCTTTTAGCATTAATTTATATCCAACATAGATTTCAACTAATTATTCTAGTAATTTCTCATCTAGTAGATATTGATTCAGCTTGTGGAGAACCTCTTCATGAATAATTTAGTTTTTATAAAAAATGCTTAATCCATTTAACGTTTGCTGAGCTAGTGAAAAAGTGGAGGCAGCTGCCTCTTTGTTCCCCTCCCTGGGTACGCCCTTGGCGACATCGAGCAGCGAATTGTCAAAAAATGAACTTCGGCATAGATACCTAAGCCACGCTTTTAAATGGAAATGCGCCATTTTATTCAAGTGTGACTTAGGTACCTTATTGCTACTGATTCTATAGAAAGTTTATGAATCGCGTATTCCTCTTTCAGTGCCAACTTTGGAATATTCTGTTCAACACCAGGAATCCCACTGGCTAGAAAAGTACTGAAATCTACAGCCCTAAAAATGGTGTTAACAGGTCAGCCAATTTCTGCGGCAGAAGCAAAATCTAGTGGACTGGTTACAACAGTTTGCTCAAAAGAAGCCTTAGATAAAGAAGTTCAAACTACTTGCGACTTCATCATTCAGAAAAGCAGATCTGTAATCGAGTTAGGAAAGAGATTTTTCTATAAGCAAATCGATTTAGAGTTGAAGGAGGCTTACGAGCTGGGTGCGAAGAAAATGGTGGAAAATTTGGAACTGGCTGATGGTAAAGAGGGGATGAAAAGCTTCGTGGAAAAAAGGAAGCCAAAATGGACACATAAATAATGAGATGCAAAATGATTACTGTTTATGGTTTCGAAAATTATACGTATTATTATATTTGCTGAATGTGAAAAAGTGTCTTATTGTAGTTTAGTAAAAAGAACCTTTTATAAACGAAAATAAGAGGATGGAAAGTTATACCAATTCTTAAATTGTGCCATCTCAGTATTCACTGAATATTTACGAAGACTAGAGACAGGAGGTAAATTGCGTAAGGGATACACGTATGCATATGAAGAAAAAGAAAATTCTGTCGCCAAGGATGGTGTGGCTCGCGGAAATCTAGTGGGCGTAGAACATGGCGCAGAGCAGCTGCGCATTGAAAAATGTCAACATAACCTGCCGCAATATTTATGTGCATTTCACTCACGTTGTGTGATGCTTTACAATTTTACTACTTCGTGATTTATTAATATTAGCCAATATTTCTGCTTGCAATTCGTCCAAACTTTCAAAATTGGAGTTTTTTTACAATCATGATGACAGAACCAACAGAATAGCGAAAGAGAGAGAGAGAGAGAGAGATGCCACATGAGCACAACATGTAATTCATTTTCTGTTAAAATTTATTTGCTGCGCAGTGTACTAAATTCATCGTCGACGTTTTTGGCTTCACCCCCACTCCATGAGTTTGACCTCCAATCTCTAATCTTCATTGTCAAAACACCTGACTAAAACTTATCACCGGCATTCGTTCGTAGAAGATGAAATTTCTTGTTTTCTGTAAAACGCGTTTCCGCAGTAAATATAAATAGCCAAGTAATCGATTTATGGGGCTGATTCTAAAAGAGTTTCGATCGTTGATGGCGCCTTGTGACCATATACTTGATTAGCTATGATAATTTTGCAACTGCCATGATAATTTGAATATAGAAGATCAATATAATCAGATGTCAAAATTATCATAGCGAATCTAGTATATCGTCACAAAGGCGCCATCGAAATCAATTTCAACGGTCGAAACTCATTTAGAATCAAGCCCCTTGTAGATGAGGTGTCAGTTTTTTGTAATTATCGATTATTTGACAAGTGCTTTTAATCAGATGAAATTTAATTCAACCTCACTTTAGAAATAGGACAATTTGTGTCGATCTTACCGGTTCGACAATTTGGCTTGTTAAATCGTACCGGAAAATAATTTGAATATGGTACCTAATCAGATGCAAACAATGCAATGTATGTGGATATATGAGGGCTTTGCTTAATTTCCTAGTGGACGAGATTATATTTGTGATTTTTGTGCTTAAACTAAATAAATATTGTCTGTTATTTTAGTTCGATAAATGAAACATTTTATGTTATACGGACATCTAATGTTATTCAGGGTAATGTAACCAATGATAATAACCGTTGTGGGGTTTCTGGTCCCCCGTAGGTCGCCTCCCCAGGCGGTGGTTAGGGGAACGCTTCCTAGATATGGGAAGCACCTTGGTAGCAAGGAGCGAACCAAAACCAGCAGAGGCATGTCTGTTCATCATGTTAGGTGCGGTACCTCGACAGCGTCTGTTCCCCACGGTAGGGGCGGTTGGCAATGAGGCTGTCGGAGGCCTGCTTGGCAGAGCTCTAAACTGCACAACCCGAAAGGTGAAAATATGGTACAAACTAGGAGTAAAAGATATTCAGGCGGACCGGCGATGCAGGCCCCGGATCGGAACCGTCGGGAAGATGGACCTGCAAATGACGCTAGCTCTAATCAAATGGTTACCTCTCAACAATCAAGGAACATACATGAAGCTCTAGCTGAAAATCGAACGAGTCTTGGTAGCTCGCCACCCCAGCGGAGGCCGGCTGCTGCCGGAACTGAATCTCGAAAGCACTTAAAGTGGACCAAACAAATGAATATTGATGTTATGCGTAGTTATTTTAAAGTCAATAACTGTTCAGAGCGTCCCTTGCCAGGATGGAGATTGAAAAGGTATACAGAATTCAACAGACTGTACCCAAACTTAGACGTTACTGAACAAAACGTGGTTGACCGAAAGGATATAATAGTAAAGAATAAGTACCTTTCTGATGTTGAGATAGGTCACATACGCAGACAAGTGGGGAACAAGCTTGGTTATGCTGAGACAATTGCCGATATAAATGGAGATCCTAATGAAGTGGCAGGTGGATTAAACCAAGATGGTCAATTCCAGAATGCAACACCGACGGAAGACGAAGCTCACACTACTTTCCTTAGCTCTTTATAAAACCACTGAACCTAAGCTGCGGCCTAGACTACCGGCGAGGCTGATATACAAGCCAAATACTGCCACAATTATTTCCAAAGTGAATGAAGTCCTTGCACTGCATCTTCAGGACAACGGGGGCATTCATGAGATTGCAAATAGCTTATACTCTGCTGCTGTAACTACCCTGCAACTAAATAAACAGCAAGTCAAGATATAAGACAGGGAGAGTACAGAATATATAAAATCACAATATGATCACCCTTGGCGAATAAGTTTAATTAAAGTTATTGATTGTCTATGCTCTCAGGCTGATATAATTAAGGAATACATGAATGGAAAGAAATCATCCAAGCTTAATAAGAAAATTGCAAGGAGACTGAAGCAGCATGGCTTGAAGATAGATGATTCGGAAGCCAACCGGAAGCTGCAGCTGGACCACGATGACTTGAGGCAAAAGGCGAAAGCAAAGGGAGCAAGGCTCAGAAGATACAACGAAATGACGAAAAGAAAAGAACAAAACAAGCTGTTTGCAATAAATCAGAGAATGTTTTATAACTCCCTCCTTAAAGAAGGCATAAGCCCCACTTCGAAAGATGTAAACCGAGACAGTTTCTATAAATATTGGCGCAGCATATCGAGCACAAGTCATAAGTACAATGAGCAAGCGTCCTGGCTCACTACTATACAAGGCTCCACAAAATCGCTAACTGAAATGCCAGACGTTTACATCACAACTGATAATGTCAAAGAGGCAGTCAAGAGGCTAATCAACTGGAAAGCCCCAGGTCGTGATAAGATTCAGAACTTCTGGATTAAGAAGCTGTATGTTCTTACACGGGCCCTTGGCCACATGTTCTTCTAGACTTATTAGCGACCCAAGTAGTCTTCCAAAATACTTTACCGAGGGTGTGACATATCTATTGTATCAGAAAGGAGACCCGCTCCAGCCAAGTAGGTAATTACCGCCCCATAACCTGTTTACCGACACTTTATAAGCTCTTAACCGCTATTTTGACTTCAAAGATTTATGAACACTACGAGGCCAACCAGATATTTGCAGATGAACAGAAGGGATGCATTAAAAAATCGAAATGCTGTAAAGAACAGCTAACATTAAGCCATGTAACAACCCCGATAGCACGAAATATTCATTAAATATCTATTTAATATTCAATAATGTTTTTATCTTAAATATTTGTAATATAATATTTTTATTAAATATTTATTCAATATCTTTTATATATTTTAAATACAATATTTCTTTTATAATATTCATGAAATATTTACTTTTCAATCAATGGAAAATATTAGATCTCCAATATTTAGAAAATATTCATTAAATATTTTCGGCTGCGGCGCATGTGCATGTTACCTCGAGCGACCAATGGGATAATAGCAAGTCGGCCTGAGACGACCCGTTTGCCGGCAGCCATTTTACCTGTGACTTTCACTAAAGTCGAAATCACGAAAGATGACGATTACGTCATCATTTTAGTCTGTAGTAAAGACAAACGACAGCGATTTGTGAATATTTTTAATGAAGTTTCAGATATGTTAGACAGAGACAAACATAATTTTATTGTCTAAACTCACCTTGCTCAGCACCAATAAATACACAGGAAAGCAGCTTATGTATTCAATAATACTTCATAATTAGTAAGTTTGTTTTTTTTTTCAGAGGAGTGGACTTGCAAGATGCAGAAGAGGCTTAGAATGTTTTTTGATAATATTTTTCTAGCAAATTAAACCATTATATCTAGAATGAATTTTCTTTATAAACCCAATTTTATATAAGCATTCCTACAGGTTTTGCTAAAATAACCAATGAAGAATTTTCTATCTACACTGAAAATATGTATCAAATTAATGCTTGAAAATCCATACATATTTACGAAAAATATTAGATATTTCATCAAAACATAAAATTGATATTTAAAAATCTTTCCTCATATATTTTCGAAATATTTGGGAAAAAATATCGCAAAAATATATGAATTATATATACTACAAATATCTATAATGAATATTTTATAAATATATTAGGAATATATTTATTACATATTAAAAAATCTGTCGCTACAAATAAATAACAAACATTTTTTAAAAATATTTAATGAATATTTAATGCTATCGGCGAACACCGCGAACCGAACCACGCCACGAATCGCGGCGCGCGCATTTTGACGAACAACATTGCAACGAGCATCACGACAAACCGAACCACGTCGTGCAACCACATCTCGCAACAAAATGGCGATCCAATTTTGATGTTTGTCGTTCAGTAAAAGACATCATTTTTTTTTAATTTATTGTAATTCAGGGTATGTTTTGATTCCCACAATAATTCCCCTGCTTTGTAATGCTCTACAGGGTGACTTTGAAGTTGAGTCATTAATTTTCAGATAATGATTGTAGAAGGAAGATAAACCAAATTATGTGTGTAAAAATAAAAAAAAATGTTACCTTGTTTTATAAAGTATCCTCCCGACAAGTATTTCAGTGCGGACCTGTATTTGATCGTGCGGTCTTGGAGAACCGGCATGACCTCCCCTGTGAGGTCTTAAGTCACCTGATTCACGAGCCCTTTGTACTACATTAACAAAGGCACGAGGGGTTGGTTGCACTCGATTGGGGAACCGATTCGCACAAATCCGTGATGCCGCGGCAGCATTTTGTAAAGACTCCCCCCCGTAAATAAGAATCATGTCCACAAGTTCAGCATTTTCGTAAACATGTGCCATTTTTTATTTCGTTTGAGCCACGCAACAAACACCACTATTCACTCACGCGTTACCGACTGACGAAAAACATCATCGTGATAAACGTTTCAAATTCTTTGGCTTTTTTGTTTCCGATGCGATGAACCGGTAAGGCGGATTATATCCGTTGTCGCCAAACACGAGCACATAATATTATTATTGAGACAGGGCGGTACTCAAACTTCTAAAGGGCTATAACTTTGTTAATTTAATTTTACCAGAAAAATGTTAAAGGAAAAAAACATTTCTTTTGATCAGATCTACTCACTGTTAAAATAAATGACTCAACTTCGAAGTCAAGTATAAGCAAAAGAGTTTTCTCCTCCGACCATTCCTTCTTTTCTTCACGGGCTCTATCCATTTACTCATATGAGCGCGTGCTCGCCGCACCAATATCCCTGTCCAAACATGCGCAACTTCGTCGCGAGCCTTTCCTTTGATGTTACGCGTTAGAGCCGTTTTACACACAAGAGAATTACTCCGAAAATTATGGTCATAATTATGCCGAAAATTTTTGCTGTCGTATTACACGTAAAAGAATTCTTGTGAAAATTTTCATGGTAAAAATATAAAACCCGTTCTATATTATATGCCCGAGAATCGGCGCAGAGGGTTATTTCCGTGCATGTCAATATCAAATGTCAACGACAACAACAACAACATAACCTCACTTAACATTTGTGGGAGTGGTCCTGTTCGAGTCGTAGGAAGGAGCGTTTATTGTTATTGTTTATTCATAATGTCGTGGAATCGGGAAGAATTTACAATGTTGTTGGAGGAGTACCAAAAATGGCCAAACCTGTACAAGGTGAAGTCACCCAATTACAAAAACAGAAATTTGCGGCGTCAGGCGCTGGATGCGATAGTCCAAGCATTGAGAAGTTTTATCATATTAACCAAGATCTCGATTTCAAAAATGAATTTAAATTATCGAAGTCTGTTGTCTTTCCGATTATATTGGACGTCATACCCGTTAAGGTTATGTCCATTTGAAAATATAACTCTAATGCGCAGGCGTATCATATGAATTACTCCGAAATTTTGTTTGCTTGTGTCATACAGGTTGTAGAGAAAATCTTCAATATTTTTTCCATGCAAATTTTCAGTATAATTATGACCATAATTTTCGGAGTAATTCTCTTGTGTGTAAAACGGCTCTTACGCTGAAAAACCGACAGTCTGGATCGGGCCGAAAGGCGAGCTGAACGCTTATATCAGGTTCGCTACGGCGTTTTTTTCACCGTCTACACTTGCGCGGCGCGGTTCGTCGCGTGGTTCGGTTCGCGGTGTTGTTACATAGCTTTAGATGCCATAATAGTTAAAAGTGCCCAACTAAAACAACGAAATCTGTATACTTGCTATATATATATATATATATATTATAGCAAGGCATTTGATTATGTTCCTCACGTTTGGTTACTTGAGGTGCTGGGCCTATATAAGATCAACCCTGCAATACAAACATGTTTAACCACTTGGATGAAACAGTGGAGTACCACGCTATTTGTGGACAAAGTTAAGCTAGGTAACGTCCAAATTTAGCAAGGCGACAGTCTTAGCCCAATATGGTTCTGTCTTGCAGTGAACCCATTATAACAGTTGTTGAATAGGAGCTCAGCGGGTTACAAAGTAAATAAGCAGCACAATGACAGAGTCACCCACTTGATGTATATGGATGATATAAAGCTGTTTGCCTAGTTAGAAGATCATTTGTCATCCCTCATCCATACAGCACAAATATTCAGTGATGAGGACATCGGCATGCGGTTCGGGTTGGATAAGTGTGGAATATTCAAAATGAATATGGGTAAAATCGTACCCACCGCAACTAGCATATGTAACATAGCTATGTTATCCCCAGAAGCCTAGGTTTTCAACAAAACCCAGGGTTGGATCACACCAACTTAAAAGCAATCGTAAAGCAAAAATACATCAGCAGGATAACAAAGCTCCTCAACACCAAACTTGATTCAAAAAATGGCAATAAATGCTTGGGCTGGACCAGTGCTGTCATTTAGCTTTGGCGTTATTAAATGGAGCGATACAAACCTAGCTGAAATCGATCGAGAAACTAGAAAACTCCAAATTTCGTATGCTACATCCAAAATCTGCCACGGAAAGAGTATACTTACCTAGTACCCTTGGGGGAAGAGAACTGATAAATGTTGAGCGTCTTTGCAAAGAGCAAGTGTCCAAGCTTCGTCGATATATTTGCAACATCAATGGCCAAAACATTAGAAGCATTACAGCTATGGACAGCAGCATCACCCCCATGAATTTGGGCAGAAATCATGAATCCCCAGATCGATCAACACCGACGTCGACTGACCTGCTCAACAGATGGAAAGAGAAAGCCCTTCACGGGAGATATCCTGTAACACTTGAAAAAGATGGAATTGATAAAAAGTCCTCACGATCAATTTTTGTGAAAGGCTACCTACATACGGAATCGGAGGGTTTTCTATGTGATATTCAGGATAAGGTTATTCGAACTAGAAACTATGAACGCCATATACTAGGCCTGAATACACACGACGTATGTAGAAAATGCCATACGCCAGGTGAAACAATAGAACACATCACCTCCAGCTGCAACATGTTCATTTTGTAGCCAAAATAATACACTCCACGTTAGCTCAAAATTATAATCTCATTGAGTCAACCGCGCTATATTATATAATATACACCATTCCCAGTACTCCAGAATCAGTTGGCCCTATTGCACTAGGACGGGGCAGTCATGACCGATAAAACAGTTGACTATAACCGGCCAGACATACTACTGATCGATAAAAATAAACGGAAAGCATACATAATTGATATCGCAGTGCCACTCACAGCAAACATAATCAGAACCGAATACACCAAGGCTGAAAAGTATCAAAACCTTGCCATTGAAATCAAAAACATTTGGAAACTATCAGAGGTCTGCATAATACCAGTAGCAGTGTCTGTGGAAGGGGTAGTCTCTATGAATCTCCACTCTCACTTAGAGAAAATCAAAGTTCCAGCGCATTTTATTGCATTGATGCAGAAAGCCGCAATATTGCAAACATGTCACATAGTTCGCAATAGGCTGAGGTGAATTCCTTCTCTGTTGTGTACATACCCCGTGTGTAACGGTGGAAGACCAACCAAAAACAAATAATAATAATAATAATAAACGTCTTTATTCGCCAAACATCAACTAATAAACATACATTTGTATAAAAAAAGAGTTTGGCGAAGGGCGAAGTTCAGATGTCCGCCACTAATGTGGCACACATCTGTTCTTCCACTTAACCCTGTTAAATAATAATACATTCAACCAACATATCATACACTAAACAAAAATAATAATAATAAAATATTAAACTTGCATTGTCCATATAATAATCAGCTCTGTTTGCTAAATAATGTCCGTTTGACCTGGCTCTTGAATTTTACGATATTAAATGTTTAGATTTCTTGCGAAAAACCATTGTAAGCACTATAAATTTGGTAGGTGAAACTTGGTTTAAGAAATTCATGGTGAAACTTAGGAGGAGACAGTAGCCCCTTAAATCTTACATTTAAAGTGTGCGAAATTTTATTTTATTGTAAAGGTATATTGGCTGTTGAGCATGATATAAACAAGCCGCGTGCAATACCCGTCTGTTATACATGTTTAGCCACCCTACATCATATAATTTGTGTGAGACTCTGCTTGGCCTGTGTATATCATAGATTAGACTTAAGCAAGAATTTTGCACTTTTTGAATTTTTTGTTTATACACAGATGTTAAATGGGGACCATATACAACATCAGCATGATTTAGAAATGATAGATCCAGACTATCGCATAGAATTATTTTAGTTTTTTTAAAAAGATAATTTCTGTTAACACACATCAGCTTCATGGCAGCATACATTTTTTGCAACAGTTCGTTTATATGCGACTTAAACCTGAGTTCACAATCAAGTACTCCAAGACTTTTAGCTTGTTCTGATAAGGGAATGTCCACATCACCAATTTGTATTTGAATATACGTATATGATTTTCCATTATCGTAGTGCTGCTTAGGACCAAATAACATCTTTAATTCATCTGCATTGTTCATCGAACAGTGATCTGTGGCCGAGTTTATAAAATTATTGAGATCAATATTTAATTTCGCACAAGTTGCTCTTACATCTTTTCTTTTGAACGAGAGATATAACTGCGTATCATCAGCATAAAGATCTAGTTTAGTATTTTGTAAAGTTGAAGCTAATTGACTTGTATATATGATGAACAACAAAGGGCCTAACACGGAACCTTGAGGTACTCCGGATGACATATTCATGAACTTTTAATAGTTTCAATAAGAGAAAATGATCAAAGCACGAGTGAAGTCTAACAATATTAATAAGGTATACTCACTTGCATCCTTTGCCGCTATAATATCATCGGTAATTTTTAGAAGTGCAGTTGAGCATCCATAGCCTCGTCTAAACACAGACTGAATATCTGGTAAAACAGCTTAAGCCTCTATATATTGTCAACTGCATCGCAATAATCTTCTCCAGAAATTTGCAAAATGCCGGTAACATGTAAGTCGATTTTTTTGGTAGCGGGACTACCATTGCCTTTTCCAGCTTAAAGAAAGGCAAGATATGAGAAAAGCAAAGCTCAATCATTATAATATTTAAATCATCGTTACCTGTCGACGTACTTTTGATTTCTCTTAATATATTAAGAACCATATTATCTTCAACTGGTTGGAATGAAAAACTATCCGGAAAAAGAGCATTGTTTTCATATTTCTGTAGAATATATGTATACTGTTCGCAATTTTTTTTAATACCTATTATTCTAAGCTCTTAGTATTTGAATAAGTTTTTTGTTGTGTATTTTGATAGAAACATGCAAAATAATATTACTTTGCATTATCATTGATTTCAAAATGCCATTAATAAGTTATTTCGTAAAATATACCAAGTAGTAGTACAGTACCCTATAATTGCGATTATCAGAAAAAAATAACTATAAATAGGACCCCTCAAAAATGGTGAAATACTTATACAAAAAGCAGGTATCCGCTTTAAGTACTTAATACGTCGAAAAATGCGCAGAAATTGATTGCTAGACAACAATTTCAAGCATAAAATAACAATGTTAGATGGCTTGTCAGAAATGGTTACTATGATAACAATATTGTTTAGAACATTTATCTGTACTATATTATTAAATGTTGACCAAATACTTACATTGATTAACGTATTCTACCTGCTAGCTATTAATGTTTTTCTAAAATAATGTTTTCAAATATTCAGAGCAGGTTTGTTACAAATTGATAATGCAATAAAATCAGTATGTACTGTCTACAGGCGCCCTGGCCTACAGGATAGTGATATGGATATTTTGATGGACTTTTTTATTACTTTCGAAGCGTTACACTTTCGAAGCGTTACCACAAAATCTGATATAAAGTTAAAAAAATATTCATACAGGTATATAATTGCTATTTGTTAAATAAATAAATTTCCCATCACTAGCTATTTAATCATGACATATCAGGCAACCATAATTCATGTGACATCAAAATGACGTTTTACTATTTGCCTAATGGATCAAATCTTGTTTTGATTGAAAAGTGAAAAATAGTTTTGGAAAGTTCTGAAAATCTACGTTCCGTTGATTCCAAGCTGAAGAATGGGCCAACTGATGCGATTAAAGAAGATGCGTTATTATTGTTTCACGATTTACCCTACGATTCTGGGAGAGTGTTAAAAATTTACATTTTGACGGACTATCTTATTACTTCCGGACTAAAAGCCGTTTAGCGCAAAGTTTTTGGCTAATATTTGTGAAAAGTGGTGAATGCGCAAACTAAATTAACTGGAAAACTAGTGAAATTAAAGATGTGTCGTTAATGTTTCTCGGTAATACTTCGAAAAATACCTCTTTGCTAGCAATCAACCACACTATATACCATTCACAATATTATATTTCTCCGTTACAGACAATTTCACAAACTTATTTTCGCTTTTTTCTTTTTCGTCTTTGTGACCTTCAACAGCCGGTGAAACTTGCAAAAATTAATCGCTCTAATCTTAGCTTCCATGAACATGACACTTTCAGTTTTAACTAATACTTTCTCCTTCTTAAGATCACAATCAGAAGCGAACCAGCTCCTTAAGTCTCCAAATCTAAAAGAAAACCTATATTTATCGTCCCTCTCTACAATGCACAGGATTCGTTTCCTTGCGATTACGCCATTTTTAATCAGCCTAAGGTGTTTGCAGATTTTTGAAAACATCCCGAAATTTCGTGTTTTGTGCTGTCCATTGGCCCTCAAAAGCTGCCCACCTAGGAGGTCTTCTTTGTTCTCTTTAAATTCTTCAGGGTCTTTCGGAAAATCATCCTGATGTACCATGAGTTCTGCGTCACACTTTGCAAACCCATGAGTTTGATATAGAGAATCTCTATTGTTTACTATACTCAATGTATGTTTATCTCTTCGTATTTTACATTTGATGCAAACATTGTTAAGAGCTACATTAAACTTTAGACCTTCCTTACTTTGCTCTTCCTTCAAAACAATGTCTGGTTCAGGTTCTTTCTCTGATTCTGGTTTGTAAACTTTTAAACTATTGAGTGTATCGATCAGCGAGTCTAATTTGCCAAGAGAAGTTTTGAATTCTTCTGCCAGAGGTAGCTCGGAATTTTGGTGTAAAATGTTGACGTTGAGTTGTGGTTTGGCTGTTAGCTCCACCTGAATTCTGTTTAATTCTTCATTGCTGTTCTCTTCGTTCAAGCTGGTTAAGGAGCACTCGTCGACCTGGCAAGCTTCATCTGCTTCGCTCTGAAATATACTGCGTTTCATTGAAATTGCAAATGAAAACATTGCTCGTATTCTAATGAAACGTCTAGTTGCAGGACTAGGCCAAATTATACAAGCCCAAGTGGTATCCAACGATTTATTAAGTACTTTCCGCATCCTTATGCGTTAAAACTGCGAGAAATAAATTGCATTTAAAACCAACTGGTTCTTAAATAAATCTTAAGGTTATAATAAGCTCGCCTACAGCATAAAAAGGGCCCACAGTTTTCATTTATAAGTGTTAGACACCACATTATATGACCATATACCTTTAACTTCAAACAACAAAATAAATTCCAGAAGTTCCTGTTGAATTTCGAAGACCTACTTTTGGGTGGGCGCTTTGACATTTTCTCTAACACGGACGCGTCAATTTTGAAAAAAACTGACAAGGCCAAAATCAAATAGAAAAATGACCGATATAAGTGGAATCCAGGAAAAGATTGATTTGAGTTATTTGGATCCAGATTTTTGTAGAGGTGCTTCTAAATTTGAATTTCCCAATGGTGATATATACGAAGGAGAATATTGTGCGCACAGATCTGGGCTTGTTTGGAGAGAAGGTAGACCCAGTTTAATTTTTTTACTGAATTAAGTACAGAAAAATACCCCTAATCTGACTCCATTTTGTTATTGATTTTCAAAAGATATCAAAATATGCAAAGTAGATCAAAGTATGTTTGATTAGTGTGACATTTACGACGGGTTTATATAGCCTTTTAATGTAGTTATACAACTACAGGCCTGTTATAGATATGCTTTCTGTTAAAAGTAAAGCATAAAGCATAAATTGGGACCTTCTGGAGTACCGCGAACGTCACGGCTTGATTACCGACAGATATATAGTATGTTTCCGGCACCACGATCTTCGAAGGATCTCCTAGCTTACGCCACGCAACTGTGGAGTAAACTCAAGCAGTCTTATGGTGAGGCTAGTGCCGTTGCTCTTTGTATCACGTAAGCGTTCGATGAGCTGTGGCATGCTGCTCTCTTACTTTTCCCCACATGATTTCTTTACCCTCTACAAGGCCCAGATAAGACCTAGCCTCAAGTACTGCATACAGATTTGGGGCTGATTACATTATCTATGCCCGGTGCTACACAGAGCAGGGTTGTCCTACTGATCGATGACTCTTCTCTAACTGACAGTCTCGCGACCATTTGGCACCGACGGGCCGTCGGCGATCTAGCTACCAACGCGCTTTGTTCCTCAGAGATCTCTTCCATGATGCCGCCGCGCGATGTCCGTGTCGGACTTCGTACATCCAGAACTGGCCGATACGACCGATCCTTTGTCCCTAGGGTATCGGGATTGTGAAACAATCTACAGGAGGCTTTTTTCTGTTCTACTAATCTTGGGCAGTTCAAAAATCGGATTAATAAAAGTTTCCTTAAGTTCATTTTATGCTTATCAATTGCGGTCGCTTCGCCTGCGTGGCGGCTTCGGTATAAAAAAGCAGATAATTTTGACGCAAACATTAAGGAACACCCTGTATATCCTTCATATTTTACAGGCTTAGGAACATACACAACTAAGGACGGCCAAACGTACAAAGGTGCCTGGTTAGATGACAAACTTATAAATACTGTAGAGATAAAGTTTCCAAATGGGAATCAATATTATGGAGAGCTAAAAGACAGCAAATTCAATGGAGAAGGGATGTTCGTAACAAATGAAAGTTTAGCGGTGATGTGCAATTTTGTAGATAATAGGCCTGCTGGACATCTACTTCTGCTTGATTTTAAAGGAAAAGAGTGGCATGGTAAGATAGAAGTGGTCTATTCATTTTCCCTTTATTTTTATCTTTGCTATACGATACGGTTTCCTCTTAGGAGAAAACCTACTGTCATAGACTGTAGGTCGAAAAATAATATTATAATAGTATACATATATATATACAGGGTGACCCATTCATGTGTGGACGGAATATTACTCATAAACAAATACAATTTGGGAGAATCTATTTATGGGATGTTATACATGCCATTTGAGGGCACATTTCTAAAATATTGACCATTATACAGGGTGTCCCAATTTCGACCTACATATCAAAGTTGTGATTTTTCAAATGAAATGCCTCAAATTTATTGCATATTTGGATAAACCAATTCAACAGGAGAAAATTGGTATAACATACTATGGGGCTTTGATAATTAGCTACTGAGATATAAGGTGTTCTGTCTAGAAAAAACCCCCACTTCGGTAATCCCCCAGTCCGCCATTTTGAAATTTGGGGTGCTGAATTTTGTATCAAAGAAAACTTACACACCTCAGCTTTTATCTTATTTGTTACTTTTTCGAATTTTAATTTTTGCTCATACAGGGTGGTCAAAAACGCAAATTGTAGTTTTTTTCAAAAATTTCAAATGCATCACCCTGTATATTTATGCAAGTTTGGATTCAATTTCTTATAAGCTTTTTTTGATACTAGACACAAAAGGGTTTTTACGAATATTTTTTCGGTTATTAGCACGTCTTTTATGGGACGACCTAATTCCCTAAAATATCGCATCATCCTTGGAAACAAATAAATTGTTGATTAGTTACAAACTGTCAAAATTAGTTTTGTGAGCATTACAATAAAAACGTGTTTGAATCAAATTGGAGCAGAAACTGATATATGCAGAACTTCTGTCCAAAGGATTATCCACAAGCATAGGTACCATCCATATCACCTATGCATTCATCAATGCGACGGAAAACACTTACTGGGTTAGGCAAATAGATTTCAAAAATAAATGGAGCTTGAATGTTTGAGGAGGAGTTATTGGCAGACAAGTTATAGGGCCTTTCTCTTTCGACAACAGATTAACAGGTAATTAATATTTGAATTTTTTGATCGAGCTTTTGCTTGCAAACTCGGATGCATATGTACTTCCAACATGACGGCGCACCTGCGCATTATCATAATCGTGTGCGTAACTATTTGGACACCTGGAGTAACAATCGTTGGATCGGTCCTGATAGACCTATATCTTGGCCTCCTAGATCACCAGATATGACACCGATGGACTTCTTTCTATGGGGCTACGTTAAGCAAGAGATTTATAGATATCCACCATCTACCCCGGATGTCCAACGGTCATTTATCCAAAGACTACGGCTGTGTATTCAACCTGGTGGAGATATTTTCAAGTACTTGAGTAGTGACAGTTGTTTGTTTACGTTATTGTTATAGTTGTTTTGTTTTCCTCTATTACGCTTGAAGCTGATTTATACTGTTCTGATTGTTATTAGCTTTTACGTCAAATCTGTACTCTAAGGCCCGTATCGTCAGTCGTCCCTACAATTGTAGGGCACGTTTATGGCCTCCTTGATTGTCATACTCTTTTCTCTCCTTCAAAAATTTCTAGATTACACTTGTCCCGTGTCAGCGTCAGCGCGTTCCTATTGAGAAGATATGTTTTCTTTTTAAATTGTAGGAAATTTCATGCTGATAAAACATGATACAAAAGCAAGCACAATTTGATGCAAATAGATGTTTGTGACATAACCTCAAAATAGAGCGCTGACACGGAGAAGTAGAAAACTATGACAATCAAGGAGGCCATAAAGGCGCCCTACAATTGTAGGGACGACTGACGATACGGGCCTAAGTGGCAAATTGGAACTAGCCCACTGTTTGTCGTTTGTTTCCATGGATGATGTGATTTTTTCCTTAATTTTGGTGTGTTGTTCTATTAAAAGCTTGATAACTCAAAGTTATTTTATCTGAATCAAATCTTAAACCAAAAAAAAGCCTATAAAAAGTTGAATCCAAACATGCACAAATATACAGGGTGATGCATTTGAAATTTATGAAAAAATTACAATTCACGCTTTTGACGACCCTGTATGAGCAAAACTGAAAATTCGAAAAAGTAACAAACAAGATAAAAGCTGAGGTGTTTAAGCTTTTTTTATACAAAATTCAGCACTCCAAATTTCAAAATGGCGAAATGAGGGGTTGCCGAAATGCACGGTTTTTCTGGATAAAAAAACTTACATCTCAGTAGCTAATTACCAAAACCTCATTGTATGTCATATCAATGTTCTTCTTTTGAATTGGTTTATCCAGATGTGGAATATAATTTGAGGCATTTCATTTGAAAAATCACAACTTTGATATGTAGGTCAAAATTGGGACACCCTGTATAATGGCCAATATTTTAGAAATGTGCCCTCAAATGGCATGTATAACATCCCATAAATAGATTTTCCCGAAATGTATTTGTTTATGAGTAATATTCCTTCCACACATGGATGGGCCTCGCTGTATATATAATAATAATAATAATAATAATAATACCTACAATTGTAGGGCACGTTTATGGCCTCCTTGATTGTCATACTCTTTTCTCTCCTTCAAAAATTTCTAGATTACACTTGTCCCGTGTCAGCGTCAGCGCTTTCCTATTGAGAAGATATGTTTTCTTTTTAAATTGTAGGAAATTTCATGCTGATAAAACATGATACAAAAGCAAGCACAATTTGATGCAAATAGATGTTTGTGACATAACCTCAAAATAGAGCGCTGACACGGAGAAGTAGAAAACTATGACAATCAAGAAGGCCATAAAGGCGCCCTACAATTGTAGGGACGACTGACGATACGGGCCTAAGTGGCAAATTGGAACTAGCCCACTGTTTGTCGTTTGTTTCCATGGATGATGTGATTTTTTCCTTAATTTTGGTGTGTTGTTCTATTAAAAGCTTGATAACTCAAAGTTATTTTATCTGAATCAAATCTTAAACCAAAAAAAAGCCTATAAAAAGTTGAATCCAAACATGCACAAATATACAGGGTGATGCATTTGAAATTTATGAAAAAATTACAATTCACGCTTTTGACGACCCTGTATGAGCAAAACTGAAAATTCGAAAAAGTAACAAACAAGATAAAAGCTGAGGTGTTTAAGCTTTTTTTATACAAAATTCAGCACTCCAAATTTCAAAATGGCGAAATGAGGGGTTGCCGAAATGCACGGTTTTTCTGGATAAAAAAACTTACATCTCAGTAGCTAATTACCAAAACCTCATTGTATGTCATATCAATGTTCTTCTTTTGAATTGGTTTATCCAGATGTGGAATATAATTTGAGGCATTCCATTTGAAAAATCACAACTTTGATATGTAGGTCAAAATTGGGACACCCTGTATAATGGCCAATATTTTAGAAATGTGCCCTCAAATGGCATGTATAACATCCCATAAATAGATTTTCCCGAAATGTATTTGTTTATGAGTAATATTCCTTCCACACATGGATGGGCCTCGCTGTATATATAATAATAATAATAATAATAGACGTCTTTATTTATGCACAATTACATGTAGTATAGCCAAATGTCAGACTTATATGGCGAAGTTTAGCATGCTGCTACTCTTACACTTAACCATATAGTCTCTAGCAGATGTTCAAAAGAATACACTATCCACAAACAGATTTGGTTCATTACATCGAAAGTAAAATTTAAAAAAAAGAGAAAAAGGCATACTTTCCAAACCCAAATGCACCAAAAAATTATTAATCTGAATTAAAGATGGAATAAAAAAGAAATGAATAATTACGTAAATTATATGTTTGGAGGGTTGAGTAATAATGTTTTAACTTTTTGTCGAAAGACAGGTAATGAAAATTCTTTATATACTTTAGGAAGGTCATTATAAATAATAGCAACATTGTAAGAAAAACTGCGTTTAAAAAGGGTATTCTAATATTATTTTCTCTGAGAGTTCTACAGTGAACATCATTATTAAATGAAATTTTTTACTTCAAGTAATAAGGTTTAGACGTGAGCAGCAATTTGTGAACAAAAACTGAATAGTGATACTTGACCATGTCATTAATTTTTAACCAGTTTAGAACGGGATATTTCGCCGATACATGATCAAATTTACGTAAGCCAAAAATGAATCGTATACAATTGTTTTGAATAACTTGAATAACGTTTTTAGTGAAATTGTCTAAACAAGTATAGTATACGATATTACAATAATTTAGTATAGATATGACCAATGCTTCACATAGTTTTTTACGCATCTTAAAATTTAGTAAATACCTGTTTGCTATAAGAGTGCGCAGCCGTAGGTAGGTTTTCTGAGATAGACTTTTAACATGTTCAATAAACCTTAATTTTGTATCAAAAACAACACCAAGAATTTTTGCAGAATCAGAAAATTGCAAGATTTGGTTATTTATCTGAATGTTCAAGAGCTGTGTTAAATTGTATGTTTTTCTTTGTGCGCAAAATAATAACATTTTAGATTTTTGTGGATTAATAAGTAGATTGTGATCTAAAGAGTATTTAATTAATTTATTAACATCGTTTTGTAAAATTTGAGTAGTATTATTGACATTATCTGGGTTAAAATAATGAAGCAATTGCGTATCGTCTGCTAATGACTGGACATGAGAATTATCAATACTTTTGCTTAAGTCGAACGTATATATGAGGAACAGAAGCGGCCCCAATACAGAGCCCTGAGGTACGCCTGAGGGAATTATTGTCACTTGAGACATTTCTTGATTGAGAAAAACACACTGAGTTCTTTGATGAAGGTAACTGTCGAAAAATGAAAGGGATACACTGTCAAGACCTATGTAATTTAAGGCTAGTGCCATTTTCTTATCTAAGGCATTTAAAATATTGTCTTGCAGATTAAGTAGGGCAGATGTTGTACTATAATTTTTTCTAAATCCGGATTGAGTGTCGGGAAGTATAAAGAATTTTTCTAGGTAAGCGGTCAATTGGAACTTTATAATTTTTTCTAAAATTTTGGATAAAATTGGTAATAAACTGATAGGTCTGAGATCATTATACTCAGTGGGTTTCATTTTTTTAGGAATTGGAATAATTAGAGCTTGTTTCCATGTGTTTGGAAAGTAGCCTTTTTCCAAACAGTCGTTAAAGATGTGGACGATGTGATGGAGAATAACTGGCAGGCAAAGCTGGATCATTGACAGGGATATACCATCAATTCCCTTCGCATCAGATTTTAGGCTCCCTATTGCCTGTAATACGTCATTTGAACTAATCTTATTCAATGAAAAAATATATTCAGAGCTCAATTTATTTTTGAAATAGTTTTCGCAAACTAGTGAATCAACAGGTTTATAGCTATAAACAGACATAAAATAATCATTATATAATATATATTATATAATATATATACCCAAAAATTTGAATGATTCAACTATTTCAGTTATTTCACCATTTATCCTGTGATACTGCATTCATTTAAGTATTTCCCTATTAGCATACATTTTGTTTTAGAAGCATTCAATTTCAGTTTATGTACATTTAATCAATTTGTTTTGGTCATAAGAATTTACCATCTTTAAAGCAGTGTCTATAGTTTCATCTAATATTCATATTATTATATCACCTGCAAATACCTGTATCTAAATTTTACAATAATCTAAAGTATCATATTTGTATAAAAACTGTTTTCTCGTAGGGTATAACTAGTGATGCATACATTCCTTTTTTTAACTGATGACGGCATTGCGTGGGAAGTGCAGAGTCAACCGACTTGACGCTGTTTTTTTTGTTCCATTATCTTAGGAGTCTCAAGTGAAAATAGTGCGTTATTATACAGAGAACATGTCTACTTTAATGGTATCGGCAAAGACTGCGGCAAAGGAAAGTTCAGAGTGAAAAAACCAAAACGGAAATCTCATCAAGAAACAGAAGTAGGGGGTGAAGACACTCAAAAACCGCTTGGAATGGATAAAATGAAAGAATTGGAATTACGAATATTTGCGAAGACAAAAAAGACAGTGTCTGATTTGAAATTTGATGACTCAACATGGTATCAGAATTATATGAATTTTAGAGAAAAATTTAGCGACATCAAAGAACGAATAACAACTCAAGGTGAGAGCGCACTAGAAGAACATGAGAAAAAGTGGTATGAGAGATATCTGAATTTCAAAGCAACGCACGAAAAAATGATGAAGACAAGGAAAAGAAGTACTTCGATGAAAAGTGGAAGAGTTAATCGCATGTTTGAGTTGTTTCATGGCTCGCAGTACAGATCTACCTGTCCAGGTATTCCAGTGATTTATGGGCATCTTGAAGAGGAAAAAGCTGAGCCTGAAGAAGAAGAACTTATTGATCCTGATACATTTGATTGAATAAATATATTCTCTTATAACAAGCTTTTATTTAACTTCACCTGTTTGTTGGTATGCTAGTAAGTATGTATGTGGGGGGAAATGTTGGAACTGAATTTTGAACCAGTAAACCTTAACCAATTGAGCTGAAATTTTATACACACGTTTAGTTTGCGTGACAATACAATGTGAAGTAACTACCGTCATTGTGAATCCAATATCATTCATCATTTCTAGAGTAACCCCCAAGATCTATGCATCAAATAAAAGGGCTTGTCGAGAGAAACACAAGATGAAGTGACGTCATTTTAAATCCAATGCTGCTGCCGCTATAACATGGCGATTTATATTTTTCATAGTCACCCCTACGACGTTGCTATCAAATGAAAGGGCTTAATGCGAGAATCACGATAAGCAAATAACGTAATTCTAAATTCCATATGGTCATCGCCGCAAAATATAATAATAATAATAATAATAATAATAATAATAATAATAATAATAATAATAATAATAATAATAATAATAATAATAATAATAATAATGAATGTAGCGTGTTTCTGGGTTATTTGGGGTGTGGATTAAAACACAGGATTCCACAAAAAGGAATGCACTAATTTGTTTACCTTGACTAGGTAGAACATTTATGTCTGACTAATTCTTATGTCGCGCCATTGACTGAACTATACTCCACTCTACTCTACTCTACTACCATCTCCCAGCCGTCCCTATGTGGTCCGCATCACAGGTACTCGTCGAGTATAGAAGATTCCGGCGAGCCACAAAGCGGCAGTCTAGAATATGCGAGGTCACTTCGCGTCGATCTAGAGGGCGAGTCACTGGCACGGTCCTAAACAGACGTCGCCACCGAAGGAGAGACGCTGACACGGCCCCCAACAGAGATCGGCCATGAAGCAGCTAGCGAGTAGGAGAGTCTGGCGCGGTCCCCAACAGATGACGCCAACGGTACTATTCATTCTTGTTACACTGCCTCCCTCCCTAAAGACATTCCGTCCCGGAATGATCTTACTGGCGGTGGATGTCGATATCAGCACGACTGCCCTTTCTTGCAGTAGGAGTTCTTGAAGAAGTAACAATCCACACTCTTTCCAGGAGGCAGCCGTCTAGGACTGTGACAACATACCAGAAATCGAATTCCTGTATACCAGAAGACTACCTCAAGCATGCTTCGGATGATTCTTCAGTCCAGTTTATCCAGTCCACATGCCAGCTTAGGTATTGCCAGTTTTCTCAGGTCCTCGGCAAGCAACACTTCTCTAAGAGAAGACAAAGCGTTCGAGACATCCTCGTAATTCGGTTTCTGATACGAAGCTTTCTTGGTAACGAGATAGAAGGTCTTTCGGTTGCTCCCCTCTGCAGTTATCTGGAGTACTTCTCCTACTTCCGGGTTAGATTGGCGCAGCTCTTGCACTCTTCCAAACTTCCGAAGAAAGACCTTTGCTATACCTCTTGACATTTGCAAGTCTTGAGCCACATAGTGTGCCAGGTCATACTGTGGTGAAGTGGTAAGCAGATCTTGCTGTACCTCAGATGTCACGCCATACCGACTCTGGTTCTGGTTCGATTTGCCGCACCGCTCCATCTTCGTTGTTTCCATGATAAGTGGCAAGTCGGTTGAAATGAACAATTCGGGCTTTACCGCGTGGTGCCTTGTGAATCCTGTAGATCATTGATAGCTTCGAGAGCTTTATATGGCGCGTCTCAGGATGATTGAAGTTTAGGCGACAGCCCTTTTCGCCTCTTTGGGTCGTAAAGCCAAACCGTATCACCGTTATCATACCTCTGGTCTTTGGCGTTAACCTCATAAGCTTCCTTCGTCCGGTCGCTGGCACCTTGAACTGAAAGACGAACCTGGCTATAGATGCCGCCCATTCTTCTACGCAGGTCACTTACCTAGTATTCTCAGGCAATAACAGTTCCTGGTGGACAGCCAAACTTTAGGTCGCATGGGAGACGAAGTTCTCTTCCTATAACTATTCGAGCCGGGGTATCTCCTATGCTTTCATGAATCCACGATCGGTAAGCCAATAAGAAGCGGTGAAAAAAACCATCCCAGTCTTTTTGATGGCTAGAGACCACCTTAGCCAAATACCGGTTAATGCGCTCCACAATTCCATCTGACTGCGGGTGTAAGGCAGTAGTCCTGGTCTTCTTAATCCCAATGAGAGTTACTGGCACGGCCCCAACATAGATCGGCTATGAAGCAGCTGGCGAGTAGGAGAGTCTAGCGCGGTCCCCAACAGATGGCGTCAACGGTAATATTCATTCTTGATACAATAACAATAATAATAATAATAATAATAACGCCTTTATTAGTAGTACATGAGAGAGCGAAGCTTAGCCTAGTCTACTCTTACACTGAACTATCTTCGTCAGTACATTTAGAGCACGTTATTTGCGCTACCTAAAATGTGTCCTCAAAAAGAAAATTAGAGTTACAACTAACTAAACTAAAATACACAAGTATATACAATAATCATCTTGACATGAAAATACATGTATTGGATTAGTTGAATAAATTTCTATAAGCTAATAAATTCATTGACGGCGTAAAAGTATTATTTGTCAAGTAATGTTTCATGCGTTTTTTAAAGCTGATAACGGACTGACTGCACTTAATATCTTTGGGCAGCCTATAAATGAATGGTATATGCAGATGGATGCTTTGCCTAGGGTTGTCTTTATGGATTTGGTTATTTAAAAGAAAATTATTCTGGTTCGAGAAGTCGTATATGACCATCTCGAAAATAAATAATGAGGGAAGGTTCAGTATAAGATATTTCTTAAATGGTAAGTCACTACAGCTATGCCTGGAGCCAACACCTGCCATATAACTTAATACATTTTCCTGATTTACAAACACGTACTTATGTCAATCTGGAATCAACTTGAGCATAATATAGTGTTATTAATTGATGCTCATAATAGTTCTCAAATTGTTTGAATTCAGTATTCAACTACATAGTACAGTGTATTCTAAAACTAAGGCTGTCGTCAAAGTGAATGCCTAAGAACTTTACTTGGTGTTCTAATTGTAAGTTTGTATCTTTAATTTTAAGATCTAAGAGACTGAGCTTTTTTTGAGCATTGTGGAAAGCTGAAGTTTTATCCGAATTGAGATACAGGTGATGCCTCGAGAACCACTCATCTAAAACAATCAACAAACTATTACACTTACATATAACATTCACATCATAGATGTCAGATAGTATAACAGACGTGTCATCTGCATATAAAGTGAACTCAGCAAAACATTTATCTATATCATTGATATAGATGCTAAATAAAATCTGTCTTAAGATGGATCCTTGCGGCACACCCACGTTGACAGTGGTTGATGAGGATTTCACTTGCACAATTGCATCATTTTGTGTTTGTGCCATGGATACGTATTGCTTCCGACCCCTGAGAAAAGACTCTAAACCAAGTATAAGCTGATTCAGATACTCCGGTCTGGCTAAGTTTATTAAGCAAAATGAGATCGACACAGTCGCACGTACAGTATGTCCAAATATATAGAAAATATAGATAGGTATTCCGAGCGATACGTATTTCTGCTTGTTTTCTTCATCAGGCCGGAAATGGATGCACATATGCAACTACAAAGGTATATACACATGCCCATACATCCGGATACGGGTGTAACCTCAGGAAACGAAGATGGAGAGGAAAGAAAATGCCACAAAAAGTCACAAACAAGAGCCAACCTACACACATTGTAGTATAAAATGGCTAGAAGACCTCGAATTTTCAAGGCGACATCTAACCACCACCACGCGGCCGGTTATAGCCACTTGCTGTGGTACTTCAAGCCCAAAGGATCTACAAAGAGAAAAGGATCATGCGGAAAAAGGTATATATCAAATAGAAAACAATGGGCATATATGCATTCATTCCGGGCCGGATGAAGCCAACAAGCAGAAATATGTATCGCTCGGGTTACCTATCCTATTTTCTGCTCGAATTCACTTCTTTCTTTTTACAGAATTTGCCCATTATTTTCTATTTGTTATAGGTATACCTTTTTCCGCACTTTTCTATTTGTAGATCCTTTGGGCTTGAAGTACCACAGCATATGGCTATAACCGGCCGCGTGGTTGTGTCTCCTTGAAAATTCGAGGTCTCCTAGCCATTTTATACTACAATGTGTAGGTTGGCTCTTGTTGTGGACTTCATGTGTCGTTTTTTTTCTCTTCATCTTCGTTTCCTCAGGTTACACCCGTATCCTGATGTGTGGGCAGGTGTATCTACTTTTGTAGTTTCATATGTGCATTCATTTCGGGTCTGATGAAGCCAACCAGCAGAACTACGTATTTAATTTAGTTCACTTTCCTTGTTTTTGCGGATGTTGCTCATTATTTTTCTAATTGTGATATACCTTTCTCCGCATGATCCTTTTCTGTTTATATATATATACAGGGTGTCCGCAAAGTTGGGGTTTTCCTTTTCAGAAACAACTACCCTTGAAATAACAAAGGTAATGTGTAGTGAAACGAGGGCGACCAAGTAAAAAAAAAATAAAGGAATAAGTACTCACTCTCCAGTTGACGAGAGGGCTAAGTAAGTCTCTGCCCGAAATCATACCGCTCCAACAGAAAATAAAATCAGCTGATGCGCTACCGAGCAGACGCAGGCAAACAAGGAAGGCAAAATGTTGCGTAAAAAGTCTAGGTATTGCATCCCGTCCAATCGATTTGGGAGAATAAATGGTCCAATGAGCATACCATTCACCATGCCAGCCCAAACATTCACCGAAAATGTTTGTTGAAAATGTGCCCGACGGACAGCGTGCGGATTTTCTACTGACCAAACATGAGTGTTGCGAAAGTTACGCGTGAACGTAGATTCGTCTATCACCAATATGCACTTCAAAAAGTCCGGAATATTGTCATGTTGATGCAACAACCACTCACAAAACCGCACTCTTGCTGGAAAATCGTCAGGTTGAAGGGCTTGTACACGTTGGACGTGAAACGGATACAGCCCCACTTCACGCAGCGTTTGCCACACTTTAGTTTTTGATACTTGCACTTCTCTAGCCACGTCTCTAATGCTTTACTCTACACGCGTGACCGTAACCGTTGGTTGAAGGTTGCATACTGACCTGACACACTGACCCCGACCCAGTTCTGTCGTCGGGTTGAGCTAGTGTCCTAGTACCACTCGGGGATGTCTCGGCTACAGGACGGTATTCAGATATTTTTGATGTTGCAGAGCCCTTTATCTCGGTTCCCTTAAGACATTGGTGTATATGGTACTAAGAAAAAT
The DNA here is from genome assembly GCA_963669975.1 of Acanthoscelides obtectus. NCBI lineage: Eukaryota > Metazoa > Arthropoda > Insecta > Coleoptera > Chrysomelidae > Acanthoscelides > Acanthoscelides obtectus. The sequence continues at coordinate 85,831,046 of CAVLJG010000003.1, read as the reverse complement.
TGCTTATGTTTTCAAGATCTACACGTCGTGTAAAGGAAAACCCCAACTTTGCGGACACCCTGTATACAGTGCTTTTCTTTAATGTCCCCCTCCCCTTTGATTTTTTGAACGGATCAATTCAAAAAATTAAAATTTGAGGTAATGAAATTGATGCGTGGATACCATATTTTAGAGTAAAAATGACAGATGGAAATGTCAAGATGGTCGCTGGGCGCCATCTTGGAAAAAAATTATATGAAAACGGGGGTCTTGTAGCACATCATTTTGAAGCTCATGACGAGTACTTTATAACCCTAGAATATAAAGTCAATACCTTTTCCTACTATAAAATGGTGGTACATTACTAATTACTCAAACACAAAACCCACTAACATGAATATCTCTATAAACAATTGTAATTCCCTGCCGTATCCACAGCAACAGCGATAAACACTTGTTTTGTGATTTTTTGTTGACAGTGACAAGAATATCAGTACGAAAACAAACATCATTGTACAGTTAAAATATTCTTATTTAGTTTTCGATTTTAGTGCTAGATACTGTTTGAACTACATACATATTTTTAAAATGGTTAATTCTCGTCCATTGGAAGAAAAAATCGAAGCGATTTTTATTTATGGTGAGACGCGTAACTTTCACGGGACCGAAAGGATTTATAATGATCGTTTCCCGAATCGTCCTATCTGTAAAAAATATTTAAGGGAACTTGTACCTAAATTTACAGCTACTGGTAGTGTAAACAACAAAAAGCCCCCAGGTCATCCGACCATCCCGGAAGGAAAGCAAGTTCAAATAATTCGTGCGATCATAGTAATTCCCCAACAGTCTACTTCTTCCATCGCGAATGTATGTGAGGTTTGTACTTCTACTGTATGGAGACTTTTGAAAAAGAATAAGTATCATCCATACAAAATTCAAATGGTACATCAGCTAACTGAAGATTACCCTGATCGAAGAACAGAATTCTGCGAGACTATGACGGAAACCATTGCACGGCATCCTACCTATATCCAAAACAATTGTTTTAGTGATGAATGTACATTTTTTCTCGACGGTAATGTGCATAGACAAAATTGTCGTTATTGGAGTGACACCAATCTTCACGTCTCCCGGGAAGCTCATACTCAATATACACAAAAAATCAAATTTGGGGCTGAGATATTTCGAAATCATATTGTGGGGCCTCTATTCATCGAACGAACTTTAACCGGGGAACTATATTTGGATATGCTGGAAAATACTATTGACCCTCTAATCACCGAAATCGTCGAAGCGAATCCTAATGAATTCGATACTGATAATGTATTGCGGCAAAATGGTGCTCCACCATACTACTACAGACAAGTTAGGAATTATTTAGATAACAATTTACCCGGTCGTTGGATTGGCCGTCGAGGTCCTGAGGAATGGCCAGCTCGCTCGCCAGATTTGACAGCTTTAGACTTTTTTTAAGGGGCTATTTGAAGCAAAAGGTATACGAAACTGAACCTGCTTCAATATTGGATATACGGCTGAGAATAACAAATATTTGTAGAAATATCGATGTTACTATGTTTGAAAATGTTCGACGCGAAATTACGGACCGGCTGTTATAGTGTCAAGAAGTTCAAGGCAACCATTTCCAACATCTTCTAAACTGAACTCAACGTATTTATTCGAATTATCAACTTAAATGTCAATGTATTCAGGTAATTACTAAATGTACCACCATTTTGTAGTAGATAAAGGTATTGACTTTATATTCTAGGGTTATAAAGTACTCGTTAGGAGCTTCAAAATGATGTGCCACAAGACCCCAGTTTTCATATATTTTTTTTCCAAGATGGTGCCCTGCGGCTATCTTGACATTTTCATCTGTCAATATATATATGTATATATATATATATATATATATATATATATATATATATTGAACTTGAGACGTGGTCATTGTCGTCTAGACCAGTTAGGTGAAAAATTAAAGCTTCCGCCTTGACCACTGAAAGCTAGAGACAATAACAAAAGTATAAAGAGTCCTCCTTGCTTAAATTTTGTCGAAGTACCCAACAAAAGGCAGAAGCTTTAATTTTTCACCTATATTTATATATATATATATATATAATATGTGTATAGATATACATATACATTGTTTGCTTACGGAAATTCGCAGAAGACATTTCCCTGTATTTACCTGGTAGGTAAAGCATTGTAAAGTTCGGCAGCATTATACGAAAAGCAACGCTTGAAAAGTGTTTTAGAGTGAGGTGATATTCTGATTATTTTACGGTCTCTAATGCTCCTGCTATGAACTTCATGACTAAATATAATATTTTTTCTCAAATAAGCAGGCCTTGACGTAGATATAAACTTGTGCAAAAATAGTAAGTACTTGTACTCGACTAGTTTGCCAATTTTTAGCCATTTCATATGAGGGAATTTATCGCTAACAAGGTCAAATTTTCTCAGCCTATGGATCAAATGGATGCACTTATTTTGAATAATTTGCAGCCCGTTCTTCATGAACTGACTACATGGATAGTACAGAATATCGCAATAACTTAAAATCAATATAGAGGCGATTGGCAAACAATGCTCTCATCCTGGCAGAGTCCTAGCTGAATGTGTTAGTTGCAACAGCGAGCCATTTAGATGTTCTTTAACTGAATTTCTCGCATTTCTTCTCATTGCTTCTGAGCAAAATAGTAATATTTGCTGTAATAGATCAGCAGCATCTTGCGAACAAGAGGTGTCAAAATAGTGTATAAGTTGAGTGTCAACATCAAAAGTTTGTAAGTCAGAATGCACGACAGATTTGTGCAAATCAAAGGTGTATATCAGAAGTAATACTGGACGTAGTATGGAACCCTGAGGGACACGCGATGGTATTATGCTGACTTCAGACAGCCTGTTGTCTACAGAGACACAATGCTTACGCTTCTGAAGATAATTTTCAAAAAACTGAACACTCACATCATCAAGACCAATATAATGTAGTTTGGAAAGCAAGAGTGTTCTCTCTCTCTCTCTCTCTCTCTCTCTCTCTCTCTCTTCTTCAATAAAAAATAGATCATCATAACTAGCTACCTTTACGTTATACATAACAAGCTTGTGATCTGAATTCAGCACTACACGTTCATTAAAAAAGTCGTGCTTGTTAGTGAATATAGACTCAAGTATTTTTTTAAACCGAAGCAGCCGTGCAGACAGAAGCCTAAATGCCGGGACACCGCGATTGCTATGATGATCCCAAAGAAATTTTGTTAATCCGATTTTTGAACTGCCTAAGGTTAGTAGAACTGTGAAAAGCTTCCTCTTGTACATTGTTCCACAATCTCGATACCCTCGGGATAAAGGAGCGGTCGTATCGATCAGTTCTGGATGTACGAAGTTCGACACGGTTAGGATGGGAGGCCAAAGTCAGGCGGGTGTCTGCCAGGCACATCGCGCGACGGCATCATGAAAGAGAGATCTGAGGTGCAAAGCGTTGGTGTAGCGTTAGAAGAGAGCTAGATCGCCGACGGCCTGCCGGTGCGAAAGAGTCCCGAGACTGTCTGTTAGAGAAGAGTCATCGATCAGTCGGACCGCTCTCCTCTGGACAGCGTCGAACATAAATAATGTAGTAAGGGCGGCAGCACCCAAACGTGTGAGCAATACTCGACGCTAGGCCTTATCTGGGCCTTGTATGGGGTGAGAAGGTCATGCGAAGAAAAGTACTTCTTGGCCCTAAACAAATAGTCTAGCTTTTTACCAGCAGCTGCCGCTATTGACGAAATCCATCGAAACCGGATGAGCGCTAGGAAGTCTTTTGTTCGTCAAAGTACAGTACCTACTGTGTTTTGGAAGCATTAAACTGTTCAAGATTGTTGCGTCCCCAAGCAGTGATAACCTTCAGGTCTCTCGTCAGAGAGGAAGTCGTCGCTAGTCTTCTTTTTTCCAGCTCAGCTGCGTTACGCAGGTAGGAAAGGTAGTCATTTGTGCAAAGCCAGTTGAATTGAAGCAACAAAGCATAATGCTATTTTGATTTAAAAAGTCAACATTGAGGTCATTCAATATAATAACTACATTGTCAAATTTATTCGAAACATCGGGCAAAATAACATTTAATAACAAGCTGACACAGTCATTAATATTTTGTGATGATGGTCGATACATCACCCCTATAACAAATATACTTCTATTAACATACAGTTTTAACCACACACATTCCGATTAACCACTTATTTGTACATCTAAGTTTAAACAACACGTAAGTTAGACCTGAAGAAGATAGCTACACCACCTCCTCGTGTTTCTCTGTCACAACGAAATCTATTGGATTTATCTTATTACACGATTTATAACTATTGAAATTGTATAATACAAATAAAGTAAAAAGTTTTGTGGAGTCCTATTAATGAAACATATTTATGGAAGTTATATCTATATATAAATAAACTCGTTATTTAATATCATAAATACTAAAAAGTAAAAAATAAATGAACTAAAATATAGATTTCAAAAACAAGCTGTTATTTAGCTGTTCATAAAATGAACTAAAAAAGTTTTGGGCCAAAGAACTTAAGTCCGGGAGTAATAAAGTCGTTCAAAATGTGAATTTTCAATAGTTTCTACTAAAATTGTAGCGTAAATTGAGAAACATTAATAACGACATCATCGTTGTTCTTACCAGTTTGCCCAGTCTTCAGTTAGATTTTCAGAATTTTCAAAAATTCGTTTTTCAATCCAAACAATATTTAATACATCAGGCAACCAGTAAAACACAATTTTGATAGCACGTGTGATTATGGTTGCCTGGTTTGCCGTGACTAAAAGCTAGTGATGAGAAATTTATTTTATTTTCAATAAATCCGACTATATGTGAATATTCTTCTTGTTGGCAACACAACACAACACAACAACCTTGAACTTTTCAAAAACAAAATGGATCCATGGTTGATGTGTCAAACAGACCTGACTATTTCTGGAACCATAATAACAAAATTCGAAGATAATTTTGTTCCACCATTCACCAAGTTACCGGACTCTGAAGAATACCTAGCTAACCTCGGTAACTTTTCATTTCAAAACAACCTCTTCCACATTTTGAACTCAATATTTTTGGTTTCAGAAGCAAAGCTGAGGAAGTTGCAGCTAAATCCAAATATCTTATCACAGTTAGCTGCAAAGAAGGAAGCTTGTATGCAACAGCTTCTGAAGACATCAACTGAATTAGATGACGAAATTCTGACTCTTGAAGAACCTATCGAGAACCTTCAAATACTGAGAACGGTAACTCCACAACAGGCGCTCACCCAAGGTGAACTCGTGGAGTTGATAAAGTACGACCAACTTAAATACGAAGATTGTGGTGATAAATTAGACGAGAGTTCGTTTGCCAGCAGATAAATAAAATAGCCTTAGGTAATTTTGAAATTTGAATCTATCATGTCTACCACTGCTATAGATTTTTCCAAAAAATGTATAGTTTTTGTAACAGGTGCCTCTCGAGGTATCGGGCGTACCATCGCTGTCGAGCTTTCTAGAAGGTTGCAGCAGAATTCTATTTTTGTCTTACTTGCTAGATCTAAAACTGGTTTAGAAGAAACTAAAAATCTTATTCAAGAAGTGGATAAAGCAATCAGTGTGCATACCATTCCGATTGACTTATCTAAGCCAAATCTTGGTGAATATACTAACAACTTCAACCAGATCTTGAATGTTATAGATAAAAATGATATTTACTCTGCTTTGTTTTTCCATAATGCTGGAAGTATTGGTGATGTGAAGCAGGTTGCTGATCTGATAGATGTTCATAAATGGAGCGATTATTTTCATTTCAATCTTTTCTCTGTCTCCCTTTTGAACAGCGTTTTTATAAAACTTCTAAGGCCTATCGCTCCTCAGCTTATTGTTGTGAACATAACATCCTTAGCAGGTCGTCAGCCTTTTGCTAATCTAGCAATGTATGGTACTGGTAAAGCTGCTCGTGTATTGTTTTTCAAAGCATTAGCTATTGAAGAGCCTAACATTATTGTTTTAAATTATTCTCCTGGGCCTGTTGATACAGACATGTTCAATACTATTATTGAAGAAGCACAATCTGAGGAAGTAAGGAATAACTTTAAGAAAACTAAAGAGACAGGCATTTTGAGCACTTCTCAAACGGTCAATAAGATGTTGGGGATATTGGAGAAAGGTGACTTTAAGTCTGGGGATACTATTGATTATTTTGATAGAGCTTAAACATTCCCTCAAATTATTTTTGGTGTAACACGTTATATATTTGTACTTGATACTCAAATCGAAAAATATATATGCTTACAGATTTCAGTATTATAAAATCATTTCTTAAATAATTTGTTTTTTATTAACAAGTTCACATTAAAAGTAAGACATAGGCATAAAATAGTTCAAGTTGAGACCAAAACAACAGTATTTAATTTGTGTTCCAAGCAAACCTTGTATATTCTTTATAGTTTTTCCAAATTCATTTTGGATGCTCAGATCTCAACTTTGTGGGACCAGTTAGTCCATATTCAATAAAATATTTTTATTACTGCGCATTATTTTTATTAAAAATTCTTGGCCAATCTGAGTTTGTGTCATGCTATGTATAAGTTAAAAAAATTGTTATATCTTAGCTGACATTCTTTAGGTTTATAACAACAGTTATTCCATCACATTTTTGTTGAACGCATGCTTTTTTGTTCATTGCTTTTTAGTAATTAGGTATTGATTTGAATCATTAGATTTACTTAGAAAAAAAATTTATCTACTATGCATATATTTGTCTATAAAAAATTAATAAATGATTATGAAAGCATATTGTGTTTTAATTAATTTGAAATGATGTTAATTCTTTTTCATTTGGTATAAATGAAGCATCTGTGAAACTAGATTTATCTTGGTATTACAGGAGCTTAATTATGCGGGTTATTCAAGGTTACAAGTTACAATTTGTATGGTAAATATGGTAAAGAATGTGACTATGATGATAACATTTAATTAAAGTGATAATTTGTTAGCTAAAAACAAACAGCATTTAAAGCTTTTAAGTCGGAAAGAGGTTTTTATATATGGAACACAAAATAACTGGCACTCAGAGATGATTTTTACGTTCCAAAAAAGACATACATGGTTCTTGTAATGTGATATGTAAAAATGGTTTTGTAATCAAATTGTATGAAACACTACCTTCATGTTCAAATATGGTTGTGGTTGAACCTCCTTCAATATTATAATATAAAGTTAATGTAGAAAATTACAAAATGTATAAATTAAATGCTGATAGTGACAAAATAGGTTGGCCACGAATTTTTGATTATTCTCTTTCAAAATTTGGGCACTGATATTAAGTTCCATTTAATCCAGTTATTCTTTAAATTTAATGAAATATTGAGAATGGTAAACGATTCCACTGCCTCCAAAGCATTTATAGCTAGCCTGCTTTATAGATCTTTGTTATCGCGCAATGATTTCGCTCTACCTGTTGCCTAAAATTCGAACCCATGATCTTCAGGATGTTTGCCTTCAACAGATCGAAACTTATAGCGCAGTCCGTGGAAGCATATGACTCTCTTGCGACAAAAAGGGCGAGCAGCATTTTTCTCGTTCTCAGACGGACAAATTGACCACTTAGATCCTGAAAAATCACACCCTAAATCTTTTTCTTGGAGGCAATGTCCACATAGATAAGACTATTTGAAGAAATAACTTTCAAAAAACGGCTATCGTGGGATGATAAAGATAACTAGTCAGTTGATTGTTTTATTTATTTATACCTTTACAAACGTGCATATGGTGTGTCCCGGTCACTGAAAGGTCACCTTGAACATGACTTCGAAGGTCACGTCAAAATTTCCAAAGGACCCCTCTTATGTTTATACTGGAAATGAGAAAATCGAGAAATTGTCATTCAAAGGTGACCTTGACTATGCCTTTCAAGGTTAAGTCGAAATTCCTAAGGGAAATCAACAAGTTATGCGACCGCATGTGACCTTGACCTCAAAGTCAAGATCGTGTAAAGCTTCAATCTTACTATGAAGGTCAAGGTCTCATTCAGACGTAAAATTTTCTGCTTTTTCCATTTCCAGTATAAAAATGATAGGTTTCCTTTGTGGAAATTTTGACTTGACCTCGAAGGTCATGGCTAAGGCCACCTTTGGATCATCCCCACAAACTTAAGAACTGTGCAGCCAAACTATTTTGCTAGAGCAAATTGTTTTTGATGTCTTGATTTGACCTTGAAGTTTCATTGAAGGTCATGACCGAGGTGATGTTCGGACGTAAAATGTGTTCTTTTACATTCCATTGTGAAAAAGAGGCGGTTCTATTTGCAAATATTCATTTGACCCTGGAAAGACCTTGAAGGTAGTAGTCAAGGTCACCATTATGTTCCACGCTCGAAACCATACAACTCTTGTTTTAAACTTTTTTTTTTTGTTGAATGGGACACCGTTTATTTGGTTTATTATGCTTATGATTACTTTAATCAAACACTTGATGTTTATGTATCATTTAATCACATGGATTCGGTCATATACCAGATTGCCTAGGCGGATAGATTCAAACTGGTTTGAGCTCGGGTACACATCAATAAATGACACATAAATTTTTAAGTTTTTGAAGAAACTAATTAAATCAAGTATGATATTTGGAATTTTTTATTTCATTAAAAATATACAGGGTGTTCCATTTCCTTAATAAATTATCATTTTATTATATCGATTTTCAGTAAGATATGCGTCCATTGATGTTCCTCCTGAAACTCGCCTGGGACTGCAGATACCGACTCCCACTTCTGATAACAATCGGCTTCATGGTCCTGGACGTAGAAATGCAACTGGACATCGACGTTCAAACCAGAAGAGTTCGAAGGCCCGTGCAACAGCCTCGAACAATACCGCAGTTACAACCTGCAAGTACCGCCGTCCAACCTGCTCCTCAACATGATGGGGATATCTCTGACACGCGAACAGAGGGTAAGTTGAAAACCATTGATTAGCGTATATCTGAAGATAGCCACCCTAATACCATATTCGCGCGTCCGAAAAATCGTCCAAGATGATATGAGTTACCTTAGCGACATCTATGAGAATTTATGTTTGTCCTCTCCGCGTTAATTAGGAATCTACTTTGAAAAGGTTAGTATCTCACAGATCACGCTGTAACCAATTAAGTATGAGCATATAGCTGCAGCAACATATACAGGGTTTGTCCGGAAAGTAATAGGACTCATTTTATTCCGCCATGACTGTACTTCGGAGCGTGCGCGCACCGACTGGATTCGGTAGAGGGCGTTCCTAGCTAACGAATGAGCGGCTGGTCAGTTGTCTCCGAGCACTTGGAGAGTCAGGACAGGCATTTTCGCGCGACGTGTCTCTGTGAGTGGTGCAAGCCGAAAATGCAGCGTTCGTTAGAGCAGAAGTACGCGATTAAATTCTGTGTGAAACTCGGTAAATCTGCGACAGAGACGTTTGATATGATCAAGCAGGCTTACCCAGGTGTTGCTTTAGCAAGAAGTGGTGTGTTTCGGTGGCACCAGGCCTTTTTGGAGGGCCGGGAAGAGGTCGCTGATGAAGACCGTGCTGAAAGACCTTCGACTTCGACAAACACCAATAACGTGACTCGTGTGCGCAAAGTTTTGAACTCAGACCATCGACTAAGTATTCGTTCAATTGCCCAGATGTTAAATTTACCAAAATCTGTGGTTCATGGCATTGTGACACAGCATTTGAACATGCGCAAGGTGTGCGCGACGATGGTCCCAAAAGTGCTCACTGACGACCAGTAATTGCGGCGAGTGGAAGTGTGCCAAGAAAATTTGAACATGTGTGAAAGTGACCCCCAATTTTTGAATAACGTAATCACAGTTGACGAGTCGTGGATCTTTGAGTATGATCCCGAGACAAAGAGGCAATCTTTCGAGTGGCCGCGCTACAGCAGAGATGTGCCCCCCCCCGGACTTTTTTGTTTCCTCGCCTGAAAAGGCCGATGAAAGGCAAGCATTATGAGATGACAGAGGGGATCCAAGCAGCATGCACCGCGGCTCTCAAGGCTATTCCGGAGAATGCCTTCCGTGACGCCTTCAATGCTTGGAAATCGCGTTGGCAGCGCTGCAACGACGCAGAAGGAGCCTATTTTGAAAGTTTTTGAAGAATTGTAACGATTGGCTCAATAAATTTTTTTAAATGGACTCAGTCCTATTACTTTCTGGACAAACCCTGTAGATATGTATATATATATATATATATAGCTTCCGCTTTTTGTTGGGTACTTCGACAAGATTTAAGCAAAGAGGACTCTTTATACTTTTTTTAATTCTCTCTAGCTTTCAATGGACTTTGCCATCATCATCAGGAGCTGCAATTACAATGATAACAGTAGCAACAAAGGTGTAAAATGAATTTAAATTGACTCAACTTACAGTAGTATGTGAGAATGTTGCTAATTGTTGTTTACGCATAGGATGAGGGAAACGTCCAGTAACATGGTGAGAGCTGAATAGGTTGCACAATAGTCAAAATTTATACAAAACATGACAAGAACACGTTAAAAACAGATTAAAAATTATTTTAAAAAATTAGAACATTACATCGTGAAACCACCTGATGATTGCACAAATTAGTGGTCATGGAATGATGAATTGATGAGTGACATGAAACCCTTTGACAGAAGGCCGAAGGATGTCAATGTCAGTATTGAAAGATGGAACGAATTGTGGGCGTGTGCCAAAAACGTTGCCAAATCACTTCAGATGAAGAGATTTTCAGAATTTTATGATGGAATTTGTTGAACCGACCAGAGGCAGTTGAATAAACTATATTATTATTAATGGGAATTTAAATTAACAATTATTAATAAATCGTGAGGAGAGAATTATTATATTTTGAGTGGAATGAAATTTACTGGTGGAAACGGCCAAAACACAGATTCTAATTATGGTTGTGAAGAGTTGAAATTTGGGGAGATATGTAAGTTCTCCAATTTTTCGCAGTTTAGCAAATATGAGTAAATGACACTCAGTTGTTTAACATCTGTCTTTTTGTTGATACAGTTGTTATTCATGAAAATGTGGGACATTTCCAGGAATAAACGTTTGGAAAGGTGTTTTTCTTTATCAAGAACTTTGATACTTGTGTAATTCATAGAATGCCCTGTTGTGTTAACATGAGATGCTAGAGCGCATCTTTCAGGATGAAGCCTAGCATCACTTTTGTGTGATGTAATCCTTCCTTTAAGAGATCTGGAGGTCTGACCTATGTATATTTGGTTGCAGTTGTTGCAATTGATGGAGTAGACTGTGTTGGTTAAGCCAAGCAGCGGGACTTTGTCTTTCATTTTTGAAAAAATGCAGTTTATAGTGAGGACGGATCTGCAAGCAATTCGAAAGTTCAAAGGACTGCACAATCTGATCAGCTTAGGGGTCAGTTCCTTGATGTAGGGCAGGACAGCAAAACCAGGTCTGGAGTCCGGGTTGGTGCTAGTACTGTTAGGATTGATGTTATTATTGGGAATTACATCAGTTCCGTTATTGGGGGTTGTGCGACTATTACCTGCATCACCAGAGTTCGGCAAAATATTGGAAGGTGAACTAAAAATGATCTTGTTAATCAGACACTTCGGATAACCATTATTGATGAACAGTTTTGATAGTTTACGTAAATTTGAGGTGTGGAAGGTATTATCTGAGATGCTGATTACCCTTGTTTTCATCTGTTTTACCAAATTGATTTTAATCCCTAGCTTATGGTATGACCTAAAATTGAGAAACCGACCTGAGGCCATAGGTTTCTGGTACCAGTCTACCAATAAACTGTTGTTGTTGGTGCGAATGAGTCTTGTGTCTAGAAAGGGGACAGACAGGTTCTCATCTTCTTTTTCAATGGTAAATTGGATGTAGGGGTCATAGCTGTTGAATTCTCTGACAATACCATCCAGACCTATGGAAGGGAGGCATAAAATAATGTCATCTACATATTTTTTTATGAAGAAGAGGTTATAGGGTAGTGTCGGAATAACTGTATCAAGCAGATCATCCATGACATATTCCGCCAAAATTGGTGACAGAACAGATCCCATAGGACAACCATGTGTTTGAGAATATATTTTGTTGTTGAAAGAGAAATAATTGTTATGAAAAAGGAATGTTATAATGTTGGTGAAAGATTCTAGAGATATGTTGCAGTGTTGACTTATCTCATTCCAGTGTTTATTAATAGTTCTTGTACATGCATCCAGATAGATGTTGCTGAATAGCGACACCACATCAAGACTGGCGATAATATGATCGGCTGGTATTGTCAATCTATTGAACTGACGAGAGACCTCAAATGAGTCTTTGATGTAGTAATCATTGTCTGCATGTGCTGATTTTAGTGTTGTCGATATTAATGAAGACAAAGCCTGGGTGGCTGAACCTATTGATGCAACTATAGGTCTTACTGAGAGTACAGGTTTGTGAATTTTCGGAAGTGCATAAAATTTGGGAGGGACAGAGTTATAAGTAGTCAAAGTTCTTTTTTGTTCTTGGGTTATTTGTCCAGTGCTGAGGAGTTCCTTAACAATGTCATTACTTTTCTTTTCCACTTTAAGTGTGGGATCTTTATTAATTTCATGATATGATGGGTCATCATTGATGAGATTGTTGCAAAGATCTAAATAGTGTTGTTTAAGCATTATCACTGTAACATTGCCTTTGTCAGATCTTGTAACCATAAGTTCAGGATGTTGTTTTAGAAATGTTCTAGTTATGTTTAAAAGGTTGTGATAAAAGGAATGTTTTTTATTAAGATTGTTATTATGATAGTAGTTAGTGATGAGGTTAGTGGAACGAGTTGTGAAAATGTTTCTTTCAGTGTCATCACTTATGGAGGATGCTATTGTGTCTACATCCGCTAAGATTGATCTGATTGGAATGTCATTGTTAACAATCGGCTCTACACTGAACTTAGGCCCTAAGGAAAGAAATTTTAATATGTCATGAGGGATGTCAACGTTACTGAGATTTTTTATCCAATTTTGTTGAGTGTTGAGGAAGGTTTTTTTTTTGGTGTCATTCAACAATCTGTCAAACTTACGAGTGTTGGAGTTTTTTATGTTATGAAAGATTTTATTGTAATGTCTGAGTTGTCTATATTTGAAATTATCAAAAATTAAGGGAGAAGTGGAAGAAATTATGTCACTTTGGAGTGAATTGAGTATGGAATGAAGTTTTTTCAACTGTCTGTGGCAGGAAGATATCTCAAGCGTGAGTATTTTGTCACCTAACCTGTGCAGACGATTTTTCATCCCATCTTCTATTGAATGGCTTTCTAGTAAGTGTGTGATTGATGTTAAACGGTGGGTGATGTGATGTGGTGTAATGCCATGTTTTCTACATTTTAATAAGAAAATCCGTCGATTGATCTCCTGTGCCAGTCGTTTTCTGCCCTTGATCCAGTCCTTCATCATTCTTACTGCCTGGTTCCCATGACGTTCTGTGATGTTATTGAAAAACCCCAAATCTGTGGATGTAACTTGAGACGTGGTCATTGTCGTCTAGACCAGTTAGGTGAAAAATTAAAGCTTCCGCTTTTTGTTGGGTACTTCGACAAGATTTAAGCAAAGAGGACTCTTTATACTTTTTTTAATTCTCTCTAGCTTTCAATGGACTTTGCCATCATCATCAGGAGCTGCAATTACAATGATAACAGTAGCAACAAAGGTGTAAAATGAATTTAAATTGACTCAACTTACAGTAGTATGTGAGAATGTTGCTAATTGTTGTTTACGCATAGGATGAGGGAAACGTCCAGTAACATGGTGAGAGCTGAATAGGTTGCACAATAGTCAAAATTTATACAAAACATGACAAGAACACGTTAAAAACAGATTAAAAATTATTTTAAAAAATTAGAACATTACATCGTGAAACCACCTGATGATTGCACAAATTAGTGGTCATGGAATGATGAATTGATGAGTGACATGAAACCCTTTGACAGAAGGCCGAAGGATGTCAATGTCAGTATTGAAAGATGGAACGAATTGTGGTGTGTCAATACTGACATTGACATCCTTCGGCCTTCTGTCAAAGGGTTTCATGTCACTCATCAATTCATCATTCCATGACCACTAATTTGTGCAATCATCAGGTGGTTTCACGATGTAATGTTCTAATTTTTTAAAATAATTTTTAATCTGTTTTTAACGTGTTCTTGTCATGTTTTGTATAAATTTTGACTATTGTGCAACCTATTCAGCTCTCACCATGTTACTGGACGTTTCCCTCATCCTATGCGTAAACAACAATTAGCAACATTCTCACATACTACTGTAAGTTGAGTCAATTTAAATTCATTTTACACCTTTGTTGCTACTGTTATCATTGTAATTGCAGCTCCTGATGATGATGGCAAAGTCCATTGAAAGCTAGAGAGAATTAAAAAAAGTATAAAGAGTCCTCTTTGCTTAAATCTTGTCGAAGTACCCAACAAAAGCGGAAGCTTTAATTTTTCACCTAACTGGTCTAGACGACAATGACCACGTCTCAAGTTACATCCACAGATTTGGGGTTTTTCAATAACATCACAGAACGTCATGGGAACCAGGCAGTAAGAATGATGAAGGACTGGATCAAGGGCAGAAAACGACTGGCACAGGAGATCAATCGACGGATTTTCTTATTAAAATGTAGAAAACATGGCATTACACCACATCACATCACCCACCGTTTAACATCAATCACACACTTACTAGAAAGCCATTCAATAGAAGATGGGATGAAAAATCGTCTGCACAGGTTAGGTGACAAAATACTCACGCTTGAGATATCTTCCTGCCACAGACAGTTGAAAAAACTTCATTCCATACTCAATTCACTCCAAAGTGACATAATTTCTTCCACTTCTCCCTTAATTTTTGATAATTTCAAATATAGACAACTCAGACATTACAATAAAATCTTTCATAACATAAAAAACTCCAACACTCGTAAGTTTGACAGATTGTTGAATGACACCAAAAAAAAAACCTTCCTCAACACTCAACAAAATTGGATAAAAAATCTCAGTAACGTTGACATCCCTCATGACATATTAAAATTTCTTTCCTTAGGGCCTAAGTTCAGTGTAGAGCCGATTGTTAACAATGACATTCCAATCAGATCAATCTTAGCGGATGTAGACACAATAGCATCCTCCATAAGTGATGACACTGAAAGAAACATTTTCACAACTCGTTCCACTAACCTCATCACTAACTACTATCATAATAACAATCTTAATAAAAAACATTCCTTTTATCACAACCTTTTAAACATAACTAGAACATTTCTAAAACAACATCCTGAACTTATGGTTACAAGATCTGACAAAGGCAATGTTACAGTGATAATGCTTAAACAACACTATTTAGATCTTTGCAACAATCTCATCAATGATGACCCATCATATCATGAAATTAATAAAGATCCCACACTTAAAGTGGAAAAGAAAAGTAATGACATTGTTAAGGAACTCCTCAGCACTGGACAAATAACCCAAGAACAAAAAAGAACTTTGACTACTTATAACTCTGTCCCTCCCAAATTTTATGCACTTCCGAAAATTCACAAACCTGTACTCTCAGTAAGACCTATAGTTGCATCAATAGGTTCAGCCACCCAGGCTTTGTCTTCATTAATATCGACAACACTAAAATCAGCACATGCAGACAATGATTACTACATCAAAGACTCATTTGAGGTCTCTCGTCAGTTCAATAGATTGACAATACCAGCCGATCATATTATCGCCAGTCTTGATGTGGTGTCGCTATTCAGCAACATCTATCTGGATGCATGTACAAGAACTATTAATAAACACTGGAATGAGATAAGTCAACACTGCAACATATCTCTAGAATCTTTCACCAACATTATAACATTCCTTTTTCATAACAATTATTTCTCTTTCAACAACAAAATATATTCTCAAACACATGGTTGTCCTATGGGATCTGTTCTGTCACCAATTTTGGCGGAATATGTCATGGATGATCTGCTTGATACAGTTATTCCGACACTACCCTATAACCTCTTCTTCATAAAAAAATATGTAGATGACATTATTTTATGCCTCCCTTCCATAGGTCTGGATGGTATTGTCAGAGAATTCAACAGCTATGACCCCTACATCCAATTTACCATTGAAAAAGAAGATGAGAACCTGTCTGTCCCCTTTCTAGACACAAGACTCATTCGCACCAACAACAACAGTTTATTGGTAGACTGGTACCAGAAACCTATGGCCTCAGGTCGGTTTCTCAATTTTAGGTCATACCATAAGCTAGGGATTAAAATCAATTTGGTAAAACAGATGAAAACAAGGGTAATCAGCATCTCAGATAATACCTTCCACACCTCAAATTTACGTAAACTATCAAAACTGTTCATCAATAATGGTTATCCGAAGTGTCTGATTAACAAGATCATTTTTAGTTCACCTTCCAATATTTTGCCGAACTCTGGTGATGCAGGTAATAGTCGCACAACCCCCAATAACGGAACTGATGTAATTCCCAATAATAACATCAATCCTAACAGTACTAGCACCAACCCGGACTCCAGACCTGGTTTTGCTGTCCTGCCCTACATCAAGGAACTGACCCCTAAGCTGATCAGATTGTGCAGTCCTTTGAACTTTCGAATTGCTTGCAGATCCGTCCTCACTATAAACTGCATTTTTTCAAAAATGAAAGACAAAGTCCCGCTGCTTGGCTTAACCAACACAGTCTACTCCATCAATTGCAACAACTGCAACCAAATATACATAGGTCAGACCTCCAGATCTCTTAAAGGAAGGATTACATCACACAAAAGTGATGCTAGGCTTCATCCTGAAAGATGCGCTCTAGCATCTCATGTTAACACAACAGGGCATTCTATGAATTACACAAGTATCAAAGTTCTTGATAAAGAAAAACACCTTTCCAAACGTTTATTCCTGGAAATGTCCCACATTTTCATGAATAACAACTGTATCAACAAAAAGACAGATGTTAAACAACTGAGTGTCATTTACTCATATTTGCTAAACTGCGAAAAATTGGAGAACTTACATATCTCCCCAAATTTCAACTCTTCACAACCATAATTAGAATCTGTGTTTTGGCCGTTTCCACCAGTAAATTTCATTCCACTCAAAATATAATAATTCTCTCCTCACGATTTATTAATAATTGTTAATTTAAATTCCCATTAATAATAATATAGTTTATTCAACTGCCTCTGGTCGGTTCAACAAATTCCATCATAAAATTCTGAAAATCTCTTCATCTGAAGTGATTTGGCAACGTTTTTGGCACACGCCCACAATTCGTTCCATCTTTCAATACTGACATTGACATCCTTCGGCCTTCTGTCAAAGGGTTTCATGTCACTCATCAATTCATCATTCCATGACCACTAATTTGTGCAATCATCAGGTGGTTTCACGATGTAATGTTCTAATTTTTTAAAATAATTTTTAATCTGTTTTTAACGTGTTCTTGTCATGTTTTGTATAAATTTTGACTATTGTGCAACCTATTCAGCTCTCACCATGTTACTGGACGTTTCCCTCATCCTATGCGTAAACAACAATTAGCAACATTCTCACATACTACTGTAAGTTGAGTCAATTTAAATTCATTTTACACCTTTGTTGCTACTGTTATCATTGTAATTGCAGCTCCTGATGATGATGGCAAAGTCCATTGAAAGCTAGAGAGAATTAAAAAAAGTATAAAGAGTCCTCTTTGCTTAAATCTTGTCGAAGTACCCAACAAAAAGCGGAAGCTTTAATTTTTCACCTAACTGGTCTAGACGACAATGACCACGTCTCAAGTATATATATATATATATATATATATATATGAAAATAATGGGCAAAATGTGCAAAATCCTATTTTTGTTATATACCTTTCTCCGCATGATAATTTTCTCTCTCTATATATATACTATATTGTTTAAAAACAATTTCAGCAACAATCTGGCCGACTTAGTAAGTAACTATTTTTTCTCCTAATTGTTATGTGTTGCTGTTGTCAATAATTGTTTCCAGCTCCAGACGATGAAGACATAGATCTTCGAAAGCTTGAGCTTAAGTTATAAGAGTGTACCTTTGCAATACTTTGTCTGCTACCCAAAGAAATTCAAGGATATTTTCACCCTACAGTTAAAAGGCAATTAACTATGAATACTATATATAAAACGGTGGCGCATCGAAAACGAAACAGACGCATTTACTGGCAGCTCAGTTTTTTTTTTGAAAAACGCTCAGACCCGTCGATTTTGTTTTCGAGGGGGACACAAGTTTGGCAAAAAATCACGTTAACACGTGCAGCCCCCTGGGCGGGGGTGACACCACCCCCAAAATCTTAAATGGAAAGGGGGGTCGAGTGATACCTTATTTTAAAAGTCTTTCAATTCCCTTTATAATGATATAAAATTAATGTACTTTAGTTCTGTAGTTTTGAAGATTTATTGATTTAAAGCTTAAATAAAACTAATACATCATCATTAGTGGAGATCAATACATTTGGCAGCAAAGTAATTTAAAAATGAAGAATGAGCTGACCCGTTAGGCAAGTAAATGTTGAAAATGGCCACCATGACTCTCCATGCAATAATAAAGATTTTGCTCAAAACGTTGCCGCACATTTTGCAATATTTGAGGAGTAATTTGAAGGCACTCATTCACAATTCTTTGTCGCAGGTCTTCTAATGATGTTGGCTGAGTAGCATAGATTTTGATTTTTAAATGACCCCACATGTTAATTTATACACTTACTAATTGAATTTAAATTAAAACTACTCAAAATAAAATTTTGTATCTGTTATGTAACATATACGTAACAATAAATAAACAGGTGTCTGACCAATAAATGCCCGCATTGGGAATAAGTGCCCTCATTATAACATAAACGTATGTTCCACAATAATTTCACTGTTAGTTTGATTTGTCTGTGACAAATTGGGGAACTGAGAAAATTCGCCCCGTCCAATATTTTGCTTCATTAGTTTAACTCTGGCAAGAAACGCTGATAAGATGGACTTTCTTTTTAATCAAATTTAAACTGTCGCCTTGTAATTGCAAATTAACCATATTAAATTTTGTAAACAAATCTGTTAAATAGGCGATGTCTGTTTTCCTCTTCATTAAATTTTCTTTTAAAATGTTATCTTTAGTATCCAGAAATTCTAAAATAGTCTCAAAAAGTGAAAAAAATCTTGTCAAACATAAGCCTTTCGACAGCCAGCGTACTTCAGTGTGAAGGAGTAATTGATGAAAAACTCATTTCATCAATACGTCTTTCAACAGTATTGTTGCTTAAGGGAATTCTTTTAATGATATCAGATGCAGGTTTGTGTAAAACAGTTTTTAAAACCTCTTCGACGGCTGGCAAAATTAACTTCTCTCCGATAGTATGCGGTTTTCCGGATTTTGCTATAAGTAACGAGATATTGTAAGACGCCCGCAAACCATCATCATTTCTTTGTGACGTCGAAGCGAACATTCTGTCCAGTGTAGGTCTCTTCTGAAATGGATCTTTGAGTGTTTGAAAGTATTTCAAATCTTTCTCTGTTTTATCAGGGTGGCATCTTCTCAGATGATCTTGCAGTTTAGATGGTTTCATAGCGTCATTGCCCAAAACTTTGTTGAATAAAAGACACATAGGCAATGATGGAATGAAGCCAAATTTCAAATAATCAACACTGTACTGTTTACATTTCCTTTTAGATTCGGACATGGCATCAGTCATCTGTGCTGCTGTATATTAAAAATAATTTTTGATTTTTCCGAAAACATTCCATAATTCGAACATCTTCTTGCAACAATTAGCTCGAATTACGGAGATTGCACTGTAATTATATTACCAATTGCTAAAACTTTCAAAAAGAAACTATTGAGAAGTACTCGTGTAATTTTGCATGATTGAATATTTAACTACTAATATCTAAAGTCATGATTGGCGTAATTTATCTATCTTTGCTAACTACGAGTACAACACTAAAATTTAATAAAAAATAATGTACTTACTTTTCTCCAGCACTCTCAAACAAAATAACACTGACTCACTATAATTTGTGTGATATACTATCTGTTTATATTTTTTAAAATATTTTCTTAGCACTTTCCTTTTCAAGATTCAGGAAACGAATAAACGTATTCATTTCATGGACCCCAATTTTTTTTTCGCTGACGTAGGGGTCGATATAGAGACCACTTCGGGAATCAGTGCTCTACATAGTATGTAATGATATCAATCTTTATTGAATATTATTAAGACTTAGTTAAGGAAAACTAAAACAGTACTACATTTGTCTCTTAAAGCACACAAAAATGATGACCCTTTATTTCCAACATTTTGAAAAAAAACAAACCATAAAACCAAAATAACTTATTGCCTGTTGCACAAATGAACGTTACACAGAAACCTAGTTTAATTTGAAGATGTTTGTTGCACAAGTCCTTAAACCTTGTTAACTTTAAATTTTTTGAGTTTTGAGATGGACTAATTCATTTTTATTCTTCAAAAATGGGTTTGGTTGGTGTCTCTTTGAACTAATAAACAATGATTTTCTAGAAGAATTATTCAGACCAAAAATAAAAACTATTTCCAAGAGATTAGTAACTATGGCATATTTTAGGAAATTTAGTTTGTAGAAACTGTTTTGAATAGTCTGAACTAGAATTATTCAATGATTTGTCAGCGATAAAACATACGAAAATAATTTCATTTTCGGCGGATTTTCAATTTCCAATCGTTATACAACCTTCATTCGGCACTCGGCCCTCAAAGATCGATTATAAAATTTATAATCGATCCTTGAGGGCCTAACCTTTTCAAAGTCTAATTAGATAGATAAAAATTAAAACATAATAATGCTTTCTTGTCTGAAGAATACAATCATTCTTAATGAAAAAGCTAACCTAAAAAAAAATATAATCTAATTACATAAGTGGATCATAAGTAGGTGAATTGCAGAACTTATGTGTAGCGAAGTGCCGTTGGGTGCTTTGCAATCTTCATATCAAAAGTTCTCCTTTAATATTCTTGTTTTTCGAGCTATCCACTGCTTCACAGCATTCCATGAAAGAGCAACAATTGCCCTTGAAATAACCTCTAGGTGTATTTAAACTCCCCATGATCTATTCCTATTCCCTTTTGAAAAAATCAACTTGCCCTTAAAATGACCCTCCAGGTGAATGTCAACGTTTAAATCCAAGGTCACCACTGGATGTGCACCCTTAATTTCCAAGGTACTTGGGTATGTCATAGTTTTGGGACACCTAATAACTTTATTAATCCCAAGAAATTTTTACCAGTGTCTAGAAAAACAATTGAACATACAAAATAAGCTATGCTTTCATTCATTGACACAGAAACCAAGCCAAGCTGATGGGGGTCAAAGTAGTACTCTTGTATGCTTATTTAAGAATTTGAGAAATTTGCCTAGATGGGGATAAAATCGGTAACTCTGGACAATTTGGTATTTTCTGTTTTTTTGCATAGTAGAGGTTGATTTTCGTAAAACAAAATATCGCACCCGTTTTCCACTTGTAAAGTATCTACTTCTGCTCGGCTTGTGAAGTGACACTATTTATAATAATATGTTAAATAGTTTTTTCTTTTTCTAAGCAATCCTTTTTTTGCAGATTCATGGACAACGGTTGATGAAACCACTGATGAAGAATAATCATTTACAGATAAAAAACCTGAGACTGTTGCACTGGTGATATTGATGTTTGTTCATTATTTATAAAAAAAACGTTGCTATATCATTACTATATTCGATAAAACTATTAACATTTGACTTTGACACTATTTTATTACCAGAATTACGTCATACGAAATTAAATCTTCGGGAAGGTGGAAAATGTTCAAAAGTCTACCAATGTTTTAAATACCTAGTGTGTATTTGAGAAAAGGAAATTCAAGAATGGTGAAGAAAAATGTTAAAAGGTTCAAGAAATATTTTATTCAAAAAATATGTATACAATTAAATGCCAACGAGTTTACTGAAATTTGAAGTTATAATGAACATTAAATTTATACATTTTTTTCTAAGAAAATAGTATAACTAAACCTGTATAATATAACGTAAAATATACTCAATGATGGCAGTCAGATGCTGGCGCTAACATGTCCGTATTACACATCTGCAAAAAAATAGTCAATAATGAATGCCTTTATTATATTGTATATAAAATTAAGAAAAATGGTAAAACGTGAAAAAGAACTGTTTTGAATAGTCTGAACTAGAATTATTCAATGATTTGTCAGCGATAAAACATACGAAAATAATTTCATTTTCGGCGGATTTTCAATTTCCAATCGTTATACAACCTTCATTCGGCACTCGGCCCTCAAAGATCGATTATAAAATTTATAATCGATCCTTGAGGGCCTAACCTTTTCAAAGTCTAATTAGATAGATAAAAATTAAAACATAATAATGCTTTCTTGTCTGAAGAATACAATCATTCTTAATGAAAAAGCTAACCTAAAAAAAAATATAATCTAATTACATAAGTGGATCATAAGTAGGTGAATTGCAGAACTTATGTGTAGCGAAGTGCCGTTGGGTGCTTTGCAATCTTCATATCAAAAGTTCTCCTTTAATATTCTTGTTTTTCGAGCTATCCACTGCTTCACAGCATTCCATGAAAGAGCAACAATTGCCCTTGAAATAACCTCTAGGTGTATTTAAACTCCCCATGATCTATTCCTATTCCCTTTTGAAAAAATCAACTTGCCCTTAAAATGACCCTCCAGGTGAATGTCAACGTTTAAATCCAAGGTCACCACTGGATGTGCACCCTTAATTTCCAAGGTACTTGGGTATGTCATAGTTTTGGGACACCTAATAACTTTATTAATCCCAAGAAATTTTTACCAGTGTCTAGAAAAACAATTGAACATACAAAATAAGCTATGCTTTCATTCATTGACACAGAAACCAAGCCAAGCTGATGGGGGTCAAAGTAGTACTCTTGTATGCTTATTTAAGAATTTGAGAAATTTGCCTAGATGGGGATAAAATCGGTAACTCTGGACAATTTGGTATTTTCTGTTTTTTTGCATAGTAGAGGTTGATTTTCGTAAAACAAAATATCGCACCCGTTTTCCACTTGTAAAGTATCTACTTCTGCTCGGCTTGTGAAGTGACACTATTTATAATAATATGTTAAATAGTTTTTTCTTTTTCTAAGCAATCCTTTTTTTGCAGATTCATGGACAACGGTTGATGAAACCACTGATGAAGAATAATCATTTACAGATAAAAAACCTGAGACTGTTGCACTGGTGATATTGATGTTTGTTCATTATTTATAAAAAAAACGTTGCTATATCATTACTATATTCGATAAAACTATTAACATTTGACTTTGACACTATTTTATTACCAGAATTACGTCATACGAAATTAAATCTTCGGGAAGGTGGAAAATGTTCAAAAGTCTACCAATGTTTTAAATACCTAGTGTGTATTTGAGAAAAGGAAATTCAAGAATGGTGAAGAAAAATGTTAAAAGGTTCAAGAAATATTTTATTCAAAAAATATGTATACAATTAAATGCCAACGAGTTTACTGAAATTTGAAGTTATAATGAACATTAAATTTATACATTTTTTTCTAAGAAAATAGTATAACTAAACCTGTATAATATAACGTAAAATATACTCAATGATGGCAGTCAGATGCTGGCGCTAACATGTCCGTATTACACATCTGCAAAAAAATAGTCAATAATGAATGCCTTTATTATATTGTATATAAAATTAAGAAAAATGGTAAAACGTGAAAAAGAATGCACAATGAATAAAACTAAAATTGTTAAAAAGGAGAAACAAAAAAAATATATATATATATGTATATAAATAAAAATTGTGAATGAAATACAAATTATAAAAGATATCACCATGACACCTAGATTTATGTAAGATTATTATTATTTAGATTCGTCACAATTTTTTACACACTGGAATTTTTATATGTTCAGTTTCTGAGTCCATATAAACTGAAGGATACCTTCTCGAATTGTTTCATGTTTTGTAACAAACATAAAAATGTTAAAAAAACGGATTCTATGAAATTTGAGGTATATTAAATTACCTATACATCCGTGATTTTCGTCGTATTGGTACGTTTTCATATTACATATTTCACTTCGTATCTAAAGGAAATAAATGCACAGTGTTCATGCAAGTTCTAAAACATACTTTATTATGTTGAACTCAAAAGCCATACAAATTCAAACCCTTTGGCACGTGCGCAAACAAGTCAAACATGCGCACAAGAAGAAGATTTTCGTGAGGTCAATTCGTAAAGATCGATAAAGGCAACGGTCATCTTCAAAACCTCGACAAAAAAATCCTAGTTAAACCGGGTACAATATATCCGCTAAGGCAAGTGTGGTGAACCTAAGGAAAAGCTGTGAAGAGAGAGGAGCTCCTCCAGACCAGGCGACACGAACACCCAGGTACGTGCCATCCTAAATTGACTTTGTATGGCTCGGGTGTCGATTAGCTTATTGCCTTAATTATATCTGAACGCGCTTACAGTCCCGCGGCTCTCCACAATTTAGAATCAACTTTGCAATAACATTTGTTGGCCATTCGAGCCCGGATTTTTCGGGTAATTTTCGAAATTTTCCACGAAAATATGATTAAGAATTAACTAATTATTGTCGCCATCTTGTATGTTCCCTCTTACAGTTTTGCTTCCTTTCAATTCGTAGCTCAGTCGTAGAAACATTATTTCATGTAAGTAATCCAAAAAAGGGTGTAAGCAAAAACACGTCCGAATAAAAAGGAAAATTGTGTTGTCAGCTGGTAAAATTCGCGAAGATTGAAGTTAAACATCCACAGTTGTTACGCCACTGAGGGTGATATTACTGTTTACTTCTCAGTTACTGATAAACGCATTGTTTAAGTGGAAAAAGTGCGAGTATTTTCTTGAATTTTGTAGTGCACCTAGTCTATGCGATTTGTGGTGTGTACTCTTAAATTCGATTTGATTACCGTGTGCAGTGTGATGTTCTTTTAATAGCATCACCAGTGAATTTCTGAGTAAAATATCCAAGCAAAAACCACTCCACGCTGTCTAGTTGTTTTTCGACTCAGCGGCGTGCGCTCAGTTCCAATGGTTGAGGTAGCAGTATGTCTGGTAAAAATAAGCAACCAGACATAGACATGCGATGCGAGGCTTGTGAAGAGGATATCCGTAAAGGCAGTGCAAATATAAAATGTTGTAATCTAAATTGTGAAGTTACCCTACATCAGAAATGCTTCTCATCGATTGCCAAAGTTATAAAACTAGAAAAATCCGACTGGCTGTGCAAGAACTGCGATGAAGATAGTGACACATCAACCACAATCGTGATATCGTATAGCGATGGAGATGTAATCAAGGAGCTTGCTAAAGTGAAGAGTGATGTTCGGCTACTAACTGATCTTGTGAGTGAGTTAAAATCTACTAACAAAATTTTGCTCAACAAAATTGAACAGATTACATCCAGCAGGCTTCCCGATGTACAAATACAGCAGAATACTGAACTTCCCGTACTTTATAGTCAGGTTGTGTCAAAAACTGTAAGCAATCATTCCAAGTCTGTTTTAATTATTACGTCAAATGATCAAAAAGAATCAAACTCCGAGGTTTTAAATACTGTTAAAGCGAATGTTAACCCTGCTGCCGAGAAAATAAGTATCAATGGTGTTAAGCTTATAAAAAATGGAATGTTGATTAGTTGCTCTAACGAAGAATCTTTAGAAAAACTTAAGGGTGTAGTTCAGAATAAGTTTAACAGTAAGTATAAAGTAACAGCTCCCAAACCCTTCAAACCCCGTCTCTTGATTACTGATGTTGATAAATCACTAGATGATAGAAACACTTTCCTCGAATCAATAGTCCAAAATAAGGATTACTTGGCTGATTGTGATATAAAGGTGATATATGTTCTAAAGTTAAAATATTCGTTGAGTTATATAGTAGAGGTTGATCCTGATGTGAGGAAAACCATAATTACTCGTGGATTTTTGTATACCTCTTGGAAAAAGTGTTTTGTCCGTGACCATATTTCAGTAGTTAGGTGCTTTAGCTGCTCTCGATTCGGTCATTTGAAAAAAGATTGCAAAAATAAGTGTGTGTGCGCGCTATGTTCTAATGACCATGATGAGAAAGATTGTAACTCTGTTAGTAAGAAATGTGTGAATTGCTGTGTATACAATAATTATATGAAAAGTCATTCTAGAGATTTTAAGCCATATTCAGTCGATCATGCTGCATCAGACAGACAATGTCCATGTTTTTTAAAGAGATATGCTGAATTAAAATCTAGAATTGACTATGGCTAGGCTTAGTAACAAAGTTTTAAATATTTGTCATCTCAATGTGCGGTCCTTGACTACTGCTTTCGACTGTTTTTGTGGATTGGTTCAAAACAAATTCGATATTATATGCTTTACTGAAACGTGGCTTAATGAAAACATTTCCAGTCAAGCTGTATCTATAGAAGGCTACCAGCTTTTCCGTAGAGATCGTTTGGGTAGGGGTGGAGGGGTTGGCTTCTATATAAGAAATAATTTCAACATTACCGTTATTGATACTCTTGATTTTGTAGGTGACTCTTCCCTAGAATTGCTATGCTGCAAACTCAGCATGGGCAACTCTACCCTACTGATTGTCGTCGTGTATCGCCCTCCTCATACTTCAATTACAGATAGCATTGATACCATTGATGATATGCTTTCTTTCTTCGTACCTCAATATGATAATATAATAATTCTTGGTGACATAAATGTTGACCTTTTGAATCATGACAATCCTTTGAGCAACTGCTTCGATAGCTTCAATTTTGATCAATTAATAAATGAACCGACTCGTGTAACTCAGTTTAGCTCAACTCTAATAGACCCCATTTTTTCTAGCAATTCAAACAGTGTTGTAAAATCAGGAGTTCTTAATGCTGATCTTGTGTCCGACCACAAGTTAGTTTTCTGTGCTGTTGCTCTGAAGCTTCCTAAATTTGAACCCAAGTTAGTAACTTATAGAGATATAAAAAATATTGATGTTATTAATTTCAAGGGCGACTTACTTCATGCTGGTCTTGATCGTATCTTTTACTTTATGGATGTTGATGACAAAGTAAGCTGTCTATCTAGTTGCATAATACAAATATATGATATGCACGCGCCATTACGAACTGCTCGTGTAACAAAACCGGCTGCTCCATGGATAACATCGAACCTGAGATGCATCTTTAAGGAACGCGACAAAGCTCTCTTGAATTTCCGTCATGACCCATCTGATGTGAACTGGTATACGTACAAAGATATGCGGAATTACGCACTTGCTTCCTTTCGTAGGGAGAAGAGGGCCTACCTTTCTAGATATGGTGATATTAGTACACGATCAGCATGGAAAACACTTAGATCTATGAATGTCTGTCAACAGAAACGTGTTGATGTACCGTTTAATCTGCTAGATCCCCGTGAAGTCAACGAATACTTTTTAAGTACTTTTATGCCTGCCGATCGAAACCTCAAAGTAGTACAATCCACTGTCAACAGCTACAGCAACAGACGCTTCGATCCCGACGTGTCATCATTTCACTTTCGTCTGGTAACCCCTCGTGAAGTTATGAATGCAGTCTTGTCTATCAAGTCTGAAGCAGCGGGTTGTGACGGCATCACTCTAACTATGCTAGGCTTATGCCTGCCTGAAATACTTGATCACATCACGCATATTATTAATATTTGCTTAGAGCGGGGCGTTTTCCCATCCAACTGGAAGGAGGCAATAGTCACACCTTTAGCCAAAAGTAATAATCCGTCTGAACATGCCGATCTTAGACCTATAAGTGGTTTATGTTTCTTGTCGAAAGTCTTGGAGAAGGTAGTATACGAACAGCTTGTTGAGTATTTTGCTAATAATAATTTCTTTCCAGTACACCAATCTGGTTTTCGTGAAGGTCACAGTACGACTACTGCACTACTACATCTTGCAGATGAGATACTTTCCAACCTTGACAACAAATCCGGCACGCTGTTGATCATGCTTGATTTTTCCAAGGCTTTCGATACGGTCAATCATGAGATTCTTTTGAGTAAGCTAAAATATTATGGCATGTCGGAAGTTCCTTTGAATTTCTTCAGATCGTACCTAACTGATCGCACCCAAAGAGTGAAAACATCTAGAGGAACTTCTGATGCACGGTATCTGTCATCAGGAGTTCCACAGGGTTCAGTACTGGGACCTATTTTATTCTTAGTATACACATTCGATCTGCATGAGTGTGTAGAACATTGTTGCATTCAAATGTATGCTGACGATACACAGCTAACATTTCGTTTCAATGAATCCAACTTACATGAAGCATCCTATAAAATCAACCTAGATCTTGATAACGTATTAACGTATTGCAATAGACACTGTCTCCGCATCAATCCATCAAAATGCACCGCGATACCATACTGTCCTAGACATGCAAATTACAACATCACAAATCGAGTCTCCTTATTTATCAACGACATAGATATTCCATTTTGTGATAATGCTAAGAATCTAGGTGTTATATTTGATTCAAATCTTCGATTTGACTTACATGTGAATAATATTATGAAGTCGAGTTATATGAAGATGAAGCTTTTATATTCTAATCGCCATATTCTAAACTTTAAGTGCCGCAAAAAGTTGTGTGAAAGCCTCATATTATCAATTTTAGCTTACTCTCTAGTCCTCATTTACCCATGCCTAGACTCAGCTTGCAAGTCAAAATTGCAGAAGCTTCAGAACAACTGTTGCAGATTCATATTTGGGCTTAGGAAGTACAGTAGCGTTTCTTCAAAAATCAAGGAGTTACAGTGGCTCAGAGTTGACGGCTTATACAACTACTCTATGGCTTCATTGGTGCATAGACTTTTTAAAACTGGTAAACCCGTCTATTTGCTATGTAAGTTGATTCCTCGTGGAAACCAAATTACTCTATATCTGCGGCACAATGATCTACTTTCCATTCCTATACATCGTACGTCGGTCTTTGAAAGGTCCTTTACTTATAATGCGGTCAAGGTATACAATTCTTTACCAGCTATCTCTAAGAGCTTAAATTTGCAGCCCTTCAAGAAGACAGTCAAGTTGCACTTTCTGGACTCAGCACATTGAGTGATAAATTCATTTTGCTTGTTCTTTTGTTTGTATATGTTCATATTATATATTTACTCCTTTTTAATGCATTCCTTACAGCTACTGATTCATGTTGTTATGCTAATGTTTTGTGATGTCTGGTTGTAGTATGGTTGAGTGGTAGAGTAGTCATGGCTAAACTTCGCCATACTATGATCATTTTCTGAATAAAGTCATTATTATTATTATTATTATATACAGGGTATAAGCATTATGATACTAATGACTATCATGACAGGGGGTTAAAAGAAGCAAAAAGTTTCATATAACATGGGGGACAAAACGGCATTTTTTTAGAGAAAAGCGACTTTAAAGTAAAATAGAATCTGACAACGCCGCAATGCCAGACTCAAATTACAACGGAACGCAGTGTAAATAAAGATGGAGTTTGTTATTTTTGGCTCTTAGGTATTATTTCATTATTTGATAATGTACTCGTAAAATGTAAACAATTGAAAAAAACGGACTTACCACTAACTGGTTGGCGAAATCTGTCGCGATAAATTTGAGCTGCAAGATTTGAATTCTGACGAGCTTCACCGTAAACTAACAACATGTCGGCGAACTCTTGATTGGGAAACATTGTAAATAAACACGACGACGTACGCGAACAAAAACAAAACAACATACTAACCATTGTTGCAATCGATTGCCGGTTCGCTAAGAGTGATGAAAGACCGACGCGCTGTTGTCATGTGTGTTTTAAATATTTAATTTAATGAAACTTACTTGCAGACTACAAATTTTGGCTCAACTTAGAAAAACTTAATGCCGTTTATTTGTTAATTACCCAATTTAAAAACGTTTTAGATTAGATTATACAAATTAGTAAGATTGTGGTGATTGTGGTCGATATAAAGCACTTAAAGTTGTAAACTATAAAGCCATTTAGACAAAAATCTATTGACTTTTGGACCATGGGTCATATGAACTTTTTGACTTGTTTTGACCCTCCCTATTACCCATTTCGATAATGACTACCATAACGTTTACACCCTGTATATTCAAATACGTGAAACCGAGCTGTGTTCTTAGTGTTTTTTTGTGAACCTGTACAGTTTTGGAGTAAACACGGTCCAGGATATTTGTATAGTAAGCAAATCATTTTTATCAACTTTCAATCAAAATAAACAATCAGTGTTATTCTAAATATTCAGAATCATGTCTTTGAAAAGGCTGGTTAATCAACGCAAAATAGCAATCGCACGTATTACAGAGGCGTACAATCTGGGAATAAAAGCGAAAACTGATGATACTCTCAAATTAACATTCAAGTTGTATTTTGAATCACTAGATGATCATTATGAACAGTTCAAGGCTATACATAATGAAGTCATCGGTCTTCTTGATGATGATACTGACGATACCGAATTTGAGGCACACGATGTTATTCGTAAAGATACCGATTCGTTTTACCACAAAACGAAGGCAATATTTAGAATTTATTTCCCGTTCCCAATCAACAGCCCTGTCTCACTCCAGTAATTCATTATGTTCTATCACGTAGCGATGATTTAGGCCCTTTGAAAGTGCCTACATTCAATGGAAACCTGGAACCTTGGATTACCTTTTGCGATGTTTATTTATCATTGGTTCATAACAATCCAAATTACTCCGATATTAAAAGATTCCAATATTTGCTTAGTTTCTTAGAGGGTGACCCATTGAACATTTTGAGCTCAATCAAACTAACAGCGTCAAATTGCGAAATCGCCTGGAAGACACTAACAAACAGGTAAGGTATCAAAATGTTCGACTTTTGGCCGGTACCTACTGGGACCCGATTTACAATGCAAATCCTTTAAAATCCAATAATTCACCTAAAGATCTTAGCTTTTTAATTGATGCATTTTCAGAAAATGTCGCTGCACTCCAAAATTTCGGATTTCCAGTACATTCATGGTGCTTTTGTTTATTTTCTATGCTTTTATAAAAATTGGATCACTCTACTAGAACAGCTTTTGAGATCAGGTATGGTACCACCGAAATCCCAACTTGCCAAAATCTCATGGAATTCCTTACAAACCATTGCAGAGCTATCGAAACTATACAGTTAACTCGTCAAAACTCCCCAACGCACCCCAGTACCGGACGGCAAGAACCGAAAATGAATAATCCAAATTCTAATAATAACAGAAGCAATAAATATCTCAATAGCTCAGACAGATCAAATCCGCCGTACAATTTCTATATTACAAAATCACCTTCGGACCGTTTTGCGTATGTGAAGCAACTCAACGCATGCGTTTTATGCGTTTTAATCATCTTTTACGAAATTGCGCAAGCGCATTCAATTGCAAAATCTGTCGTTATCGCCACCACACTTTATTGCATCAGCCACAATCGACCGTTGCTTATCATCAAAATCAAAATCCCAATCGAAATCCAAGTGAAAATCATAATTCTATCGATTCCAATCCAAGTCAAGTCACTGTGAACCTAATGTTAGCACATTCCAATCCAAATCAGTTAAATTCAAATCTTTGTTATCCCAATTACGACTGTAGTCAAAATAACTCAAGTTTAACCCAAAGTTCGTCAAGTCATAATCAAATCGCTTCAAACTTGATTCAAGATTATTCTAACCCATCACAACTTAATCCATTGACCAACCTTTGTACATCACTGTCTGCTTCGACACCCAGAAGAACTGTGCTTTTATCCATCCTCAAACTAGATGTCCTTAACGCTCGAGGTAATTACCAAACAGTTCGAGCAATCCTAGACACCGGAAGTCAAGCAAACTTTATAAGCGAATATTGTCTCAACCGATTGGGCATATCAAGAAACCAACACTCGATCTCTGTCTTTGGAATAAATCAATCATCGTCAGCTACTAAAGGTATGCCTACTTGCACTATCAAACTCAGACATCAGTCTCAACCTATTTTCACAATCCAAGTCTTGGTTCTATCAAAACTTAGTTCTCTCATGCCTCAAGCTCCAGTGTATCCTTCGTCATGGAGTTATATTTCAAATCTGAACCTTGCAGATGATAATTTCATATTCCTGCTCCTATTGACCTTTCATTAGGTGCAGAACTCTTCGCCGAAA
This sequence comes from Acanthoscelides obtectus, assembly GCA_963669975.1. Taxonomy (NCBI): domain Eukaryota; kingdom Metazoa; phylum Arthropoda; class Insecta; order Coleoptera; family Chrysomelidae; genus Acanthoscelides; species Acanthoscelides obtectus. Next base: position 85,798,837 of record CAVLJG010000003.1, on the reverse strand, counting down.
TCGTCAAACCAGGAGGAATCCCAGGACCACAAGGACAACCTTTGGCCTTTGAAACTATATTCGGTTGGGTACTTCTAGGCGCCACAAATCTAGGTACTCAACTTCCAATTAATTCTTACTTCGTTTCTTGTGAACATTCTCTTGAATCAACCAAAAACATTTCTGTCACCTTATGAGAACAGATGTGAAGAAATTTACAAAGAGACCACAACCCGAGATGCTTCAGGTCGTTTTATAGTCAATCTACCCTGTCGTCATTCAAACCCTCCCAATCTAGGAGATACTTATTCAATATCATATCGTTATTTTCTCTCGCTTGAATCTCGACCTTTAAAAAACCCTAATTTATCCAAGCTATACTCAGGTTTTATAAGAGATTATATCAATAATGGTCACATGTCTTTGGTCCCTCAATCTCATTCGAGACCAGAGTTGTGTTGTTATTTACCACATCATGGAGTACTTCGTCTCGATAAATGCACTACGAAATTGCTTGTCGTTTTTCATCCGTCTGATAAGGGCTCAAGGCATATCAGCTTGAATGACACTCTTTTGATAGGTCCCAAATTACAAAACGATACGAAATATTGTTAAAATTCCGATTCTACCCTGTCGTATTCTTAACGGATAACAAACATTTTTTGCAAATTAAGGTCAATCCCATTCACAGACTATCAAAGATTACTTTGGCGCTTTCATCCCACCGAACCAATCCAAGAATATCGGTTGAACACTGTAACCTTTGGAGTAAGTTCAAGTCCCTATTTAGCGATCAGAACCCTTAGAGAATTAGTAATTCGAGAAAGTAAAATGGGCGTCAAATAATCCTAAACTGATTTCGCACCTTGATTCTACATATTATCAAATTCCCGTGACGTTTCAGAACGACGATTCAACTTCCATTAAAGTTTTGGGACTACATGGCACCTTCGTCCGATACCTTCTCCTTCTATCAGACCTTGCACCAAACGAAATATTCTTTGCGAAATTGCAAAAACCTGGGATCCGTTAGGTTTTCTAACACCAGTTTCATTTTTCGCTGAAGTAATAATGCAAAAGCTTTGGTTATGCAATATAGATTGGGACAAAATCCCTCCAGATTCAATTGTGTCGAACTCCCAAAAAACGTCATAAAGTCAGCCTTAGTTGTCGGCAAGAGTAACTCCCCGTCATACAAAATCAATCACCCGACTAGAGCTACTAGGAGCCACCCTTTTAGCGGATTCGTTAGATTTAGTAATTCATAACTATTCCTCGTTAGTCGTCATAGATGATATTTTTGCATTTTCTGTTTCACAGGTTGCATTACATTGGATCACATCCTCTCCACATAAATGGAACAGCTTTGTAGCAAATCGTAAAAAAATATTTGTCGTCTTATCCGGGTAATTCGTGACAAAACCGATACAATAAGTTCCATTTCAGATCCCTTTACAGCCTCTGAACTACACAGAACACTATTAATTCTGGTGAAAATATTTCAGAAAGACTGTTTTTCAGATACAATTTTAAAAATCAAAACCGATCAGTTATTGCCTAAGCCGTTACGGAAGCTATCGCTCTTTTCAGACGAGTCCGGTTTAATTAGAGTGGAGGGACGTTTAAGGAACTCTGAGCTTTCCTTCGATGCAAAACATCCTGTATTTCTGCCTAAAAATCATATATTAACAGACATTATCATTGAATAGGGAACATCTACATCCAGGACTAAACACGATTCAATACCTAATTCGTCAGAAATTTTGGGTTTTATCTTCGCGCAGATCTATCCAAAAGGTCTTGTCACAACGTATTCGATGTTTTCGCCCCCTACATGTCGGATCTACCATATTTTAGAACCTCACAATTAAAATGTTTCTCCCATATATGCCTAGACTATGCAGGTCCAATAAAAACTTTTGTAGGACAGCGGACAGCGGCGCCGCGGTGCGCCAGTCTCAAAATCCTACATAGCCGTCTTTGTTGATACTTGTGTTAAGGCAATTCATATCGAACTTGTTTCAAGTTTAACCACAGAAGTTTGTATTGCTGCGTTAAGACGTTTTGTAGCCAGACGGGGCACTTGTGTACAGATCGCAAGTTATAAGGGTACAAATTTTGTCGGGACTATTAGAGAGCTTCACAATCGCTAAGTCTGCGGCCGAAAGCTTAAAAATCAAATGGAATTTAAATAGTCCAGGAGCTCCCCATCTTAACGGTTTAGCCGAAGCGGGAGTTAAATCCATTAAAACCCATTTATATCGTGTCTTCGGAGACCAAATACTAACCTTCGAAGAACTATATACCCTTCTCATTCAAATAGAAGCATTACTAAATTCTCGCCCCCTTTGTGAACAATGTTCAGACCCCAATGATTTAGCACCACTAACCCCAGGGCATTTCTTAACCACAGAACCTTTAAATTCATGCCCAGATCCTGATTTATCATCCCTTAAACAAAACACTCTTAGTCGTTGGCAACTCATTCAGAGATTACATTCAGTTTTGTGGAAACGTTGGAAACTCGAATATCTCAACACTCTCCAGCAACGTTGTAAGTGGAACGACCCATCAACGGAAATTAAGTTAGGTTCCGTAGTAATAATCAAAGACTAGTCAACGCCTCCACTGCGTTGGTTGTTGGAACGCGTTATGTAAGTTCATCCTGGTCGTGACAATCATGTCAGGGTTGTTACACTAAGAACACAGCATGGGCTTCTCACGCGGCCGGTGGTAAAGCTTTGTCCTTTACCCATAGTGAAATAATATTTAATCATATAACATAATTATCCTTAATTCTGTCGTGTGCGTGTTTTCGATTTTTTTTTGTAACCACTGAGTTACAAATGCTCATTTATTCAATTCAATCCTATTCTTCGTTTACTCGGATACATGTTTATATCCAATCATTCACTTAATTCAAATCATATATTTTCGATACTTCGTTTTTTGTCAAAACTCTTATATTCTACTTTGTGTAAAGTCAAATCAATTCAATAATCAATTTAATTCAAATCCTATATTTTCGATACTTTGTTTGTTGTCATTATCTTGAACTGATCAAACCTGATATAAAACTCCATTTTAAGTGGGCGGAATTGTTCATGCAAGTTCTAAAACATACTTTATTATTTTTAACTCAAAAGCCATACAAATTCAAACCGTTTGGCACGTGCGCAAACAAGTCAAACATGCACACAAGAAGAAGAAGATTTTCGTGAAGTCAATGCGTAAAGATCGGAAAAGGCAACTGTCGTAGGTGACAGGAACACCCAGGTACGTGCCAATCCTACATTGTCTTTGTATGGCTCGGGTGTCGATTACCTTATTACCTTAATTATATCTGAGCGCGCTTACAGTTCCGCGGCTCTCCACAATTAAAAAATCAACTTTGCAATAGCAGAACAGTTTCTGTCGTATTTGAGCGCTCAATATAGAAGCTAAGCTGGGTCCACGTTTAGTCAGATTTCGGTGCTAATATGCGCGTTAAGTATGGCTGTTGGGTCGGCGGTTAGGGAGAAGTTTACTAGCGACTAGTTACGCCTTATTAATACGGTTTCATTAACTTAATCTGTATGTATGTATATTACAGGGTCTTTCAAACTAATTTTCACCAATTTCAAGAAGTTTGATTGACTTTAAAATTTTTGCACTGGAGTCAAGGACCAATGACAATTAACAATGCTGTTGGAAAAAATTTAGATTTGAATTTTTTTTTAAAATTTGATTTTTGTAATTTGGAATAAATTTAATAATAATAATGTTTATTGTCACAAAATACAAGTAAATATCAAATATTGTGCACAATAAACATAAAGCACCCAAAAAAAGTTTGCACTTGTGTTTGGGTTTGTACAAAATAAAAACTAATAGTACAGTCAGTGTATGAAAAAAAAAAAAAGAAAAAACCCGTTAATACTGTATAATTTGGTGAATTATTATGGTAATGTCAGGAAAAATATCCAGACAATTAGAACTGAAGTAGAAGTATGGATGTTAGTGTAAGTAAAATATTATTGATTTTGATAATGATTTTTCAGATCTACAATTTCGTGGATGGAGTACCTTGGTTGTTGTAAAATCCATTTTTTTAGTTCTTTTTTAAATGATTTATTTGATTTAATTACTTTTAATGACTCTGGTATGAAGTTATAGAATTTTGGTCCCAAGAAAAACAGAGATCGTTGTGTAATGGTTTTTGATGTTTGTGGAATACACATTGAATTTTGATTGAATCTTGTTCGGTAGTTATGAATGGTACGATTAAAGTATTTTGAATATTTGAAATAATGTATTAGACCACAATAAAAATAAATTTGTCTGCAATCTAATAGCTGAGCCTCCACATATAGAAAATCACTTGAATAAGTAATCTCCCTATGGAGGATCAATTTTAGAATTAATTTTTGGATGACCTCAACCTTTTTGTAATTATTATTCATAACTCCCCCCCAAGCCAAAATTCCGTAAAGTAATAGAGGATAAACAAGAGCATAATATAGATTATATAGATATTTCTTATCTAGAATATCTCTGAAGTACCTGAATTTTGGAATAATACATCTCAGTCTCTTCACAAGGTACTCTGTATGGGTATCCCATTTTAAGTGTTTATCCAAAATCACGCCTAAGTATTTTATTTTATCGGCTGACTGAATCTCTTTGAGACCACTGCTTGTATGAATTTCAAGTTTTTTAAATTGCGGTGAGAGCCTGTCGTTACAAGAAAATGCTATATAGTGTGTTTTGTTGTAATTAATTGTCAAAGTTCTTTCCGAAAAGAAATTTATAAATGTTTTGAAATCATGTTCGATTGTGGTTTTTAGTGTATGCCACTGGTTGCTTTCATAGAGAATAGCTGTATCATCCGCAAAACCGATAACTTTACCTGTACTATTTATTTTGAACAAATCGTTGATAAATAGATTAAATAAAATGGGTCCTAATACTGAGCCTTGAGGTACACCGTGTGATATAATATGGGGTTCACTGAATGTGTTATTAATTTTGACGCACTGTGTTCGATTTGACAAATAATTTTCTATAAGTTTGTATGTTATTCCCCGGAAACCTAAGTTTTCTAAAGTTTTTAAAAGCGATTCATGAGTAATAGAGTCGAATGCCTTTGCCAAGTCAACAAAAACACAAGCAGTTGGTTTGCCAATATCGAGATTCGTGTATATTTTATTTGTTAATTTTACAATAGCATCTTGAGCAGATTTGCCTTCTTGAAAACCATATTGCACTTCCGCTATTAAGTTATATTTTTTTGCAAATTCGGTGAATCGTTTTTTTAACACTTTTTCAAATATTTTAGAAAAATTTGTTAAGATGGAAATTGGTCGGTAGTTGATGGGTTTTTCTCTTTCTCCAGATTTAAATAATGGTTTTACCATAGCGTGTTTTAAACATGAAGGGAATATTCCTTTATTCATACAAGAATTTATCAAATATGATAGTATGCCGCAGATGTTGCAATTTATTCTTTTGAGAGTATACGCTGTTATATTATCTAGACCTGGAGATTTTCTTAATTTCAATTCATTGATTATTGTCTTTATTTCATGCGTATCGGTCGGTTCCAAATATAATGAGTTATATAATCTGGTCTTACTATAATTTAATTTCTCCGCGTTTTTTATGCTTTCTGACAACCTTTTCCCGATTTTTGAAAAATATTCACAAAATTCATTTGCTATATCTACATCATTACTCACTAGTTCACCATTTTCTTTTTTAATTGTATTAATTTTGTTGTTTTGTTTTTTGCCTTGTATTTTATTGATAAATTGCCACATTTTGGACGAACAATTTTGTAGATTATCAAACTCGTCTTGGAGATATTTAATTTTAGCCTCTTTAATTATTTTTGTCAGTCTGTTTCGATATGATTTAAATTCATTCAAAAGTTTAACATCATAAGGGTATTTTTTGGTTTCCTTATATAATTCTATTTTTTTGTTGATGGAGGTAATAATCCCTTTTGATATCCATGCTTGTCTTTTTATTTGTGTTCGTGGAATCTTTACTGTTTTGGTGCATTCAGCAATATGGCCTTCAATGCTAGATATAAAAAGGACAAATGCATTTTCAATATTAGGTTCGTTATATACTACAATCCAATTTTCATTGAGTAAGTTGTTATTTAGTTTTTCATAATCAATGTAAATTTTTGTATTATTCACTGTCTTTTCAATTTTGGTTGATGTACTTTCAAGATCGATTTTGAGCAAAGTAGGAAAATGATCAGAAATATTGTATTTTAGAATTGCTGAATATATTTTGTCAAGTTCTAAACGTGAATTTATATTTATTATTTTTATTCGTAAATTTGGAATTTGGAAAATGATTTATAAATTTTAAAAATGTAAATTTTGAAAGAAATTGGGGATTTCGAAAAAAAATCGAATATCTTGATTGTAAGTACTTTTGTTGTCATTTTGAGACTAAAAACAAATTATAGTTTCAAAAAACTAAAATAAAAAGACGCCTTAATAACAAATCGAACTGAAGAGTAGAAAATAATTTCAAGTATAAAGAAGTCATAGACAACTAACCATACACGCGTGTCTATATTAGTTTTACATGTAACATTATACCTACTGGAAATGACACCAGCATGTTCTATTGACTTCGTAATCAATAAATTCCAGATGTATTATAATAATTTTCTAATAAACATTTTTCTATGTGCACTTCGTATATTTTATTGCCAAAAGTCCCAGTCCCTAAAAGTATCTAGATATGTGAATAACAGCTCTGAATATGGTCCCAAGTTTTATTAGGTTTAGACCGATTAATTATTGCCAACTAATACAAATATGTCACTTGCTGATAGGCTGTTCACCTCAGCAGGCGTCAAAACGTAATGGATACTCGTGAAATAGTTTTTTTTTCATTTTTATCAGACCAACTAACCTCACTCACGTGGAACATCTTCACCCAACGAACATGTTAATGTGGTACCTCGTTAGTTATACTGGCCTGGCGCAGTATCTCTTCCAGAGGATAGCTCTGCCCCTCCGTTGATGGTTGAATACTCGCCTCTGAATGCTTCATATTCTGACCACTCTGTTTAGGAATAAAAAATAATAAATATGAACAAATAATGCTCAATGTTCAATAAAAATACGATTGCTGTTAGTGGTTAAAAATCAGCCGCTCCTTTTTAAGAATTATCGGTGACAATGTTGTGTTTACAAAAAATTAGTGCATGTGTCGGTTCAATATTCAAAGTTATTTTGGTGATATTTTGCAGTTATATTCATTCAATTGAACTATGAAGTTTAATAACTGGTTGAAGCGTTCATATTCTTTAATACAAAAAACGTTTTTAAGGAGAAGATCTCCGTTAGTTATCAACATGCACATTTAAGCTAAGGACGGGCAAAGTACAACACTATGTATGTTATGTACCCAATAGCCTCACGGATTTTTCCCGCACGTAGTTATTAGTACATCTAAAAAACCGTTTTACAGTCCGCAAGACCGTCGACTGCAAGCTCTCGCAGTTGCAAGACGGCTTTGTTTTATCTGTAATGTAATTGCATCCAATGACTTGCAGTTGGTGTTATATTGTCACGAATGACCCTTTCTTGACGCATTTGAAATGGAATACTTCTCGCTTTTCTACGTTTTATTCGCTCAAGATCTTGCACTTGCAAGACGGAATTCTTTTGACTGCAAGACAGTTGCATCAAATCACTTGCAGTTGCAAGACGGCCCTTTTTCCCCTATTCACACGAGCGAAGTTAACCAACCTGAACGAATGAAATATTCACTGTCACATTCTAAACTTATAATTTTCGTTTCACTGCACATGGATTCAATATCGCAGAACTAATTTCAATCACGACCATCCAAAATCAAAACAATCAAATGTATTCAGATATATACAATAGGCTAGTTGAAACTTTTTTAAATGGGCTTAAACAGTTAATATTTGTTCTATCAAAGAAAAAAAAAATACCCGTAAAATTTTATGAATATACTTTTCCTAGACAGGCGAAGACGCTGTCCGTCATGTTTGACTCATATTAATGTGTTCTGACGCCATACCCTTTGTAAACACCAGCATAACCTCTTTCAAACATATAAACTTGTCACTTGTTTACATGAAAAATATAGTAATCATCGTTTTTAAAAATATTCAAAGACAGCGTTAGTCCACAACTGACATACAGTTAGTCCACGACTGGCATACAGATGACTTTTTGATTACAATTTGTATGACGTCACATCATGACCGATAGTGTTTTCGCCGTTTTATATTAAAAATAAAAAACATACATTTAAAATTGGACTTATTTATATATCCATCTTCCGCTTTTAAAAACTGTATCTGCAAACAATTAAATATAATCGCACAAACCATCGGGACTGAGCTTGAGGGTATTTGAATGCATTGGTAAATTGCAAGTTACTTATATACCTACATATGTACAGGTATATACTTCGACGACAATTGCAGACACATTTGTATAAGAAATCCATCCGATTGAATTCCAAGCAAAACTTGGCAGTTACAAGAAAATGACAGGAATAATCAGCGGTTTTGTGCGCATGCGTCTGATCAACAATTTTCATGCATCTTGCTGACTGTAAACGAGTATAAAATCTCAAGTGTTTGCATATTAGAATCCCAGTTTAGTTCCACACCACTGTTAGAATGATTAATAACATACATGTAATCGTAGCACATTGCCAGCGCCTAGCTCCATTATAGTAAAATAAAATGTATGTACAATTTCACAATGCCACTCTATAAGAATAGTATCTAAAATACTATTTCCTTAGTCAACTAACATTTTTAGTGGGTTTCTCTTGAGATATTAAACATTGATAACGAGTGAAAGCTATTTTACTAGATTCTATTTTTCTTTAAAAACAATAAATTGCTGTTGTAAAAAACATAAATCTATCCATGAGGTAACTAAATGTATTTCGAGAGTTGTTTGCTTCAGCTTCAGAAATTAAAAACATACAGAAAATCGACAAGAAAACGACCCATCGACTAAAGAAAATATGTCCTAAGGAGTCATAGAAACAAAAAAAAGGCTCCAAGTAGGTTGACTCCATTTCCTACTCAACGACGCCATCAGTTCATAACGGATTAAAATCAACACATTTTAAATCCACTGAGAAAAAATTCAGGTACGAACATGTACATCAGCAAATTAAACAGGTTCAGTCAGTCAAACAGGCCTATACAATTACTCTATAGACATTATTTCCCTGCCTTACCGGTAGTTACTGTCCATCTGGCAACGTTGTCTCTTTCCATATCTGTGCGACAGCGCCCAGCAAATTATCGTTCATTTTACGCATAGCCCGGGCGGTTAGATAGCAGGAGTAGCCGGATCGAAAACATTTCTCCAACATTTTAGGTTCTAAAGGCCAGTGTACCGGGAAATCCATGATATGTGAAATATGGCTAAGAGGTGCATAGAATTACCGGGGCAGCGTATAAATATACTAAGATCTAAAAATATTCATGTACCCTCCCCCACCCGATAAGCCCCGAGTTTCATCTCTAACAAAAAAATTTCTGAAAATGATCAGGACCCTCTGAAACATAAAAGAACGAAGTTTGAGCGATTTGAATTTTTTCGTTTTTGGCTTTTTTCTCCGCCGCCACTGGACCGATTTTCAAAAAAAAATTTCGTTCTTCATATAGTAGCAAGCTTGTGTGAAAATTTCATCAAAATCCAAGCGGTACTTCTCTAGTTATAGACAGGCCGATGATTAGCGGAGACAGACAGATCGACGGAAATGCGTGACATCTTTTTCGTGAACTAAACGTCATATAACATACAAAAAACACAATATCTCATTTTCGAAATGTTTGGAGTATACAGTACTTCCTCGCCCAGTAGCGTAGGAAGTAATAGAATATACTGGTTTTAAAATAAAACAACCACAAAAACACCAATCAACACAAAAATACGAGATCAATAATGGATCATCAAGTATGAACTGATTGCAACATAATGTGAATCAGGGTTGGTGATAAATAATATTCAACCTACAATACGTACATTTATAATTGGCAGAGGTTGAAATGTTTTTTTTTTTTTTGATGAAAATACATACCACAAATACGTAGTAGTTTCTACGAATTTCGTTTCAATAATACATTACATTATGTCAACAGGGCCTCAAGACTACTATCAAGAATTTTAATAGACATTTTTCTTGGATGCTCAAACATTTTCGCAAGGTCTGCTAACATTTCTGATCGATCATCAGAAAGGCAAGCTGGATTCACACTCTTGTAAATACATGGGTTTCAACTTAGGCTGAACAATTAACCACGAGAAAATACCATCCATTTCGAAACCTATTGAAAAAACTTGAGCATTGGAATATCGGTGGACTGTAAGGCGTTGACTTCTTACTCACTGAGAAACCTGTATTTGACTGACTTTTGAATAACATTATTGAAGCTGTGCACTCTCAAAATACATTCTATTCTAGAAACATCGATCTAAATAATCTACACATCCTAAATACATATACCCACATATTTCACGAAGACGAGCATCCTCCTAAATATTTGAGTCTATAAAAACTAACCACCTTTTCTGTCGATCAAACTACCGTTGCTACAAACGCTATCGTCCCTGCGGTGGGCATGATTAGAACTAGATATCACACACGTAGAATTTAGTTGACAAAAGCTTTAGGATGCCTATGACCAGCGATTATTACACTACAAAAACTCTTCTGACAGAAAAAAATCCATAGTGGCCAATATGCATGGTGCACCATTTTTATCTTCCTACCTCAATAATTCGAAATTACGCATTCAAGAAAATAGGTTTCAAACATAAGTTGTATGGCTTCGAGGGGGCGAAATGCTGACCTTCAATATAATTTCAAGGTCAACTGAATCTTTTCAAACAGATCCCCTGGCGTCTGTACTGGAAAAAGTTACGCAATTTTTTTTTAATACTCAAGGTCAAATCAGGACACCAAAAACAATTTGCTCTGAAAAAAATATTCGACAGCACAGCTGAGATTTGCCAGGATAACCTAAATGACCATGACCCTCAAGATCAAGTCAACATTTCCAAAGAAAATCTTTTATGCTGGAAATGGAAAAGGCAAAAAAATTACGTTCGAATGTGACCTTGACCTCAAATGACATTTGACTTTGAAGTTAAGATTATATAGGGATGTAAACTTTCCTGCTTTTACCTTTTCCCGTATAAAAATGAGAGGTTTCTTTTGGAAATTTTTACTTGACATTGGAGGGCGTGGTCAAGGTCATGGCTAAGGTGACATTCGGGCGTAAAATAATCACTTGACTTTGAAATAACCTCAAAGGCCGTAATCAAGGTCAAAATAATTCCCCCCCCTCGAAGCTGTACAACGTTTGTCTGAAACTTTTTTCTAAGATGCGCAGTTTCGAATTATTTAGGCGGGGAAATTAAAATGGTACACCGTGTATAACAGACTAATTTGGTTATCCAATATTTAAGAGTGAAATGAAATAGATCAAATTTATTATCTTAATATTTTGTAGAACGGTTGTAGCTATTTAAACGTTGTCATGAAGCCCCAGAAAGGTGGGCCCCTCCACTTGATGACGATTAATCAGCCACCCGGTATATCAAGCTTCGTCATTTTTGAGCCCTTCCAATTGTTAGGAGCAGTCTAACGCAATTTTTTGATCAAAATTTTTCACATACTTAGGAGACCATTTTAAAGCTCCGTTTTATCCCTTTTGTAGTGCAATAATCACTTAAAAAGTATCCAACCCTGAATTTTCGCATAGACACAAATGGTTTTTGTATATACCATTGATTAACGTTTTCTACTTGAGAATAGTCAACCGTATACTGTATTTTCGCGCACAAAAAGGAATCTAAAAGTTCCTAGCGTCATCTATGAGTCACTAGCAGAACACGACGATGAATGCAGAAATGTATTTTGAAAAGAGTTTGAATGTTTGATTCTGTCCGATATATGGCGCAAGGATTTTCAATCCCTTTTTAGCCTATTTTAATTAGGAATCCTCAGGTGGTGTACATTTATCAATTCCTGAAGATACCTAATTAAAAATTAGAAGTGCAATAACAGAAAATGGAGGCACAGAAAAAGATATTCAGAAAAGGAAATGCCCAGCAAGCATTCAGCATGCCCGTTTTGAGATCTAGTCAGTACACAAAAAATATAGAGATACGAATATTTCAATTGAATGTAAAATCTGTTTTGCTATATGGGTGTGAAAAAAAAAATCTTATTGAGAAGCTTCAGATGTTTATGAACAAGTGCCTGCCAAGAATCCTTCGTATTTTCTGGTGTAATAATACAAGAAACGAAGGTCTGCTAGACTTGACCAAACAGAAGGGGATAGAGATATAAAACAGGTTTAGAAAATGGGGTTGGATCGTCCACACTCATCGGAAAGAGAACACCTACAAAGACTGCCATAAAGTAGAGTCATCTTGGGAGAAACGGCGTCATAAATTGGAATCCCCAGGGAAGAAATAGCGTCGAGTAAGTTGACTGTAACGCAGTTATCAGTTCCTACAGGATTATGTTTGGCAAAAGTTAACCCTTCTGAGGAAAATGAACGAACATGTATAACAAAATTCCTTTTTCCTTCCCCTGAGAGAAATCAGAGTATCATTGCGATGACCAATCCCGCGTGAATGACAATATTGGCCTTGACCATGCGCAATGTGCGCAGGCCCCAGGTCACATCAGTGCAAAAGCGATTGCCGACTGTGTCGTACGACACTAGTTCATCGAGGGACCACGTCGTACGCATCGACACGCGACAATTGGATATAAATAAATATGTTCAAGTTTTAAGAGTAAATGTACGGGGATATCTATAATGAGTGAGATATGCCTAATAGGTGTGTAGAGTTACTGGGCTTTGAGGCGTATAAATATACCAATGTTAAAAAATTGATCAGGATCCAACTAAAACGCCAAAAACAAAGTTTGAGCGATTTTTTTTCGTTTTTGCCTTTTTCGTCCTTGGCATGGTAGTAACATTGTAAAGAAAATCCATAAAAATACAAGCGGTACTTCTCAAGTAATAGGCGGTTATAGGATTAGCGGACAGACAGATAGACGGAAATAAGTGACATGGTGTTTGTCGTGATGTACATGTCATATAACATCCAAAAAAACATAATCCTTTTCGAGATCACAATACTTCCCCGTCAGGAAGAGCGGACGGCCAGCTCAAACTTGGAGAAGATCAATTATAGATTTGTCTATTAAGTCAATGCAAAACGAGGAAAGAAGTAAACTCTCTGGCGCAAAATAGAACTCGACGGTGGTTTCTCACCGACGTCCTAAGCTCGACTTAGGGGTTTAAGAACATTATAGATAGAATAGAGAGTGGCGTAGTAATTAAAGATACTAGCGTCATCAATCAAATAGCAGAACTCACTCATTCTCTTTGCAAAGTACTGCTACTGTCGCACAGATGGCATTAGTATCTTTCAAAACCCCTTTTTGGGCTCCGGAGTACAGTATGTAGATAGATATCTTCAGGTACATTAATCAATGGCTATAGTCAGCTAAAACTAGAATCTAGCGCTATTCTGTCAGAATTTATACCCGGATTCAGCTTTGAATTTTAGAACTCTTAATTCTATCTGCGTTCAGCATCATAGTATGCGTGAAAAATTCAGCGTCGAATATTTTTTACAATAGGCCTTCGTAAATGTTATCTTGTAAGATTAAAAAACACATATGCGTAGTACGACCCACTGATAGACTCTGACTTACTGCGGCATTGGGAACAAATGGTCTGTATGGTAGCCAGGACGAAATTTTTCGCCTTACACACGGTGACACGGGAAACAAAAAGATAGATATGTGTTGTAGTGCAGGTGTTTCACAGCGTAAACGCATTCAAAGAAAAATCAAAGGAAAAGTAAGAATTGTTGCATTTGACTAATACTATTTTACATCTTGTTACAATATAATAGAAGATATATAAGGTATGCCATTTAACCTCCCCATCTAGATATATCAACAACTGCGCATTCTAGAAACAAAATTTCAAACAAAAGACGTAGAGGGCAAAATGATGGTGACTTTGACCATAACGATGACCACGACTTTCAAGGTCAAGCGAATATTTTCAACTGGAACTCTCCCTTTTTACACTGAAATTGAAAAGAGGAGGAAATTCTATGTTCAAATATGATCTTGACTATAACTATCACCATGACATACAAGGCCATTTCAAGATCAAATCCAAGACATTGAAAACAATTTTCTCTAGCAAAAATGTTTGACAGCACAGTGAGCTTTGAGGAGATCACCAAAAGCTGACCTTCACCATGAATTTGAGCATCACCTTCAAGATCATGTCACCATCTAACGCGTTTAAACATAAAATTGCTTGCACTCTACAGCTTTGGCATAAAAATATCAAGAGGTTGCCTTACAAATTAATAACATTTAAGAAGTTTCAAACAACAATGGTAGGGTTTTCTATGGGATAAAAGAACGATGACACTGACAATGACCTTTGCTACAAACTTCAAGGCCAAGCGAATATTTAATAGTGGAATTGGGAAAAGGAAATACTTTCAACTATGACCTTGACCATAACCATGACCTTCATGGTCATTTTAAGCACAATTAAAGCCATTGAAAACAACCTCTTGATTTTTTGACCAAAGCTATTGATAAGAAATCTTATATCTAAATGGGTAAAATGTTGACATGACCTTTTGGTAACTCCCGCAAAGCTCACGACTGTGCTGTCAAACTTTCTTTCTAGAGCAAATTGTTTTCAATGTCATTTGACCTTGAAATAGCCTTGAAGGCTTTGGTCATATAAAGATAATATTTGGATATACAATTTCCTCCTCTTTTCAATTTCGTTGTAAGGAATCGGAGTTCTATTTGAAAACATTTGCTTGACCTTGAAGATCGCTGCGATTCACGGTCATCATCATAATCATTTTGCGTAGTTTTCGAAATATTTAGGATGGGAGATTAAAATGGGCCAACCTATAGAAGGTCCATAAGTAATCCTTATGATTCTAGAATGTTAAATCCTAAACCAAAAATCAACCGTATCTTGACGATTTTGGCATTTTTAAACCCCGGCTATCTCATATGTTAGCATCTTTTGAAATATGTGTACGCTGTATTGAAAGTGACATTAGAAAGTGAATATTACATGATGCTATAGAAGATTAGTTTTATATTGGTTTATATCTATCAGGATGAACTCACCTCACTAAAGTAATTGGGTGAAGCAACTTTTAAGTGCACTTTTTTCGCACACAGGGATTGTAATAAAGCGATACCTGAAAAAAGGAAAATTCGATCATACTATACTCACTTTTAGGCAGATTTTAAAAAGGCTATTGCTATTTTTTCTTACCTTCTTTTCTATTATTTTCATACTTCGTTTCCCAAGCATCAAACAACCTATTGTAGTAGCGAGGTTCCATGAAATTCAGGTACTTGAATGACTGCGAGGTTGGAAAAATTTTCTCGAACCTATTAAAATAACTAATTTGAAAAAATCAACTTCAACAATAGGCGTAAAATCCTTGTCACGTAAAAAGTGTGTAGTGCAGTATCATCAGCGAATAGAAAGCCAATGATAATACTCCAAGCCTGATCATTAATGTAGATAAGAAACACTAGAGGGCCAAGTGCTGACCCCTGCGAAACACCATTTGTTATCTCCGATACCCCAGGGCTAATGCCTTTGGCGATGACGTGCCTTATATTTGTTTAGATAGTATTCAAAACAAATATAATATCCAAGACATTTTTATCACATTTGAATCTTATCTCTAATATGTTCAGATTTTCAAAGCTCCTTACCTGCCCTTGACAACAAATTCATCCTCCGCCCTGGTTAACTGTCTCACATCATCTCCCGTAATATCCTTCAACATAGCCTCCAAATAATCCTCCCTATTTCCCATTTGTGCGTACTTAGTATGTTTCGACCGCTCTTTTTTGGTCAAATTAGTTGAGTACAGTTTCGGTTCGTAACATGGTGGACAGTTGCGACATTGCATAGCCAATCTTTGAGGCAGGTGAAATTGGGCCATGTTGAAGAGCGTTTGTACCATGGGCCCTTTCACGTGAGCATCTAGGGGCGACGCGCTGTGCAGGCTCGGGGATATGTTCACCTGATGCAAGAAAACAAGAATAGGGTCATTCCATACAGGTTGTTTCATTGGGAGAGGGTATTAATAATGAATAAGTCATAATAGTTATCAGAAAAAAATATAAAAAAATAAGTCGTGTACTTTTCAAATTATAGACTGAAAAAATCGGAAAAATCTACACCTTGTACAAATTTTTTCTTAGGCGGAGTGACAGACTATCATTCTATGTAGTGACAGCAAGGCAGATAGTAACGCTACTCTTATTACTTCATGATTGTATAGCGCCACCATGTCTGTGTACAACATACAGGAATACGCCAACATGCACCTTATTTATAGGGAATGCAGATGCAATGTTAGGCTTTATCGAGAGAGCTACCTAAATGTTGCTCGTCATCCCCATTAAGCGAGTTTTCGTGAATATGCACCGTTTACTCACAAAGGAAAGATTCCCAAATCAACACAAGAGTTGAATTTGTCAAAGTTACAGAGACACCGCGATTGTTAGAGAAAATTTTATGGATTGATGAGTCGACATTTAAAGAAGATGGTTACGCAGAACCAGACGAGTGGGATGTAAAAAATCCACATTTGTTGAGACAAGATAGATCTCAGTATCGTTTTAAAGTAAACATGTGGATCGGGATTCTCAATGAGAGAATCATTGTACCCTTTGAGCTGCTTGTTCTTGAATGGCGAAATTTTAGACTTTTTACAAAATTATTTACCAAATTTATTGGAAGAGGTGCAACTAAGCATTTACAGAGACACGTGGTACAGGTAAGACGGCTGCTCGGCGTACTATGCCCGTTCAGTTAGAGAATATATTGATGCTGAATACCAGAGCAGATAGATAGGGCGGTCTGGTACAATTTCGTGGCCAGCCAATTCACCTGACTTTAATCCACTCGATTTTTTTACTGGGGAGCGGTGAAAGAAAAAGTTTACTCAAATCCAATCGAAAATTTAGCTGAGCTACGGGACAGAAAAACGGAATCAGCTGAATTTGTTAATAACGGAAGATTCGCACGTCTGATAACCCGCAGGGGTATTACGTATCTTTGTCGTTTTTTGACACTTATTAGGTTTTTTGTGACAGAACGTGGGTTTCTCTCCAAGATGTCAAGTTAGCACTAGCTGTTGAAACGTGTTGTGAACAAGTTTTGTAGCTGTACGAGTTACCTAAACGTGATAATGCTTCAGCTATCAATGTTTGGCTCTGATGTGATGTAACATCTGCTTCAGAGATGGCATTATTTGAGGTCTAAGTTGGAAGTTGTATACTATAGCTGGAAGGGAACGGCAGTGCATGGTGAGGATTTGTGTGCTAATAATTTGTGTTGGTGATAATTCCATTGGTTTCTGGCCTCAAATACACTTACTTGAGATGTATTCAAAGCTATAAATTAGTTGCGCATCCACTTTTTCTTATTCATTCTGGAAATTACATATGCAAATTTGCTGAACTTAATAAATGAGAGAGATGGTTGGTGAGGTAATTACTTGCAATATATTCACTGTACACTGTTGAATTACAAGTCATATATAGTGCTAACAGTATTTACACATAACGCTGGCGCGGTAGTGATTTCCCGTAATTCCCCTCAAAGTTTTTGAAAACCCAAAAAAAACGGGAAAAATCGTAATTTATGACTTTGAACATAACCTGTCTTCAGAAAGGACAACACATACATAAACCGTCGGGCACAGCTAATAGATACACTTCATTGGCAGAATATTCAGTAATAATTTTCTCACATAATACACATAATCGTCCAGATGCGCTCTTGCTACTCGAGATTCTTTCTTTCACATCTTCGAAACACTACATGCCTTTCTGCAACCAACAATGCATGCATGAGCGTGTCGGAGGTCGTTGAGTCACTCCTCCATAAATGGACGCTTTACAGCCGTTTCAGATGTAGCCGACGCTCAGCGCTGACGTTCGGTGCAGACCGTTAGCACCTATGCAATCGCGTTTTCACATGCTGCGTATGATCAGTTGTTCAATATGTATGTGCGAAACAACATCGTGCGCGCCGTTGCCGTTTATATTATTTTACGTACAAGACGACAACAAAAACCGATGAAAAAGAGGTTGTGGGTACACCCCCTTGTACTAGAGCGAAACGTAGCAGGTGCATTCGTAACATTATACGCCAGCCTCAGAAGATGAAAGCAAATTTTAAAAATATTTTCGAATGTCAATGAAATTCTTTGACGAACTGCATTCCAAATTAGAATGTAACCTGGAATTTACTGACAAAATACGAGTTTCTATTTCTTGTACAATAACAGTTATGCAATCTAATATCAACCTGTTTTGTTTACCTGAATCCTTGTTTTCTTGCTCAGACATATTACAAAAATCTGCAAACACTATTTCAGCCAAACGTTCAAAAGCAGCATATTTCTTATCACGGTTTTTGATAATCCTCGCAAGAGAAATCCCAAATAAATTTTTCTTCTTGTATTGCAGCTATTAATAGTTCGGTATCAATATAAATGTTATTACTTTTCCTGTCACTCATTTTATACACTTTCGGCAAATACAAACACACCAATAAACAAACCAAATCAGGAAAACACTGCAACACCGCTCGCCGACCATCAGCTTGCATGTGAAATATACCAAATCTACAATGGCCCTACCTCGTGCTGATGGTGAGCATCAGCTCGGGCTCAGCAGACGCCCGACGGATCATACGCAAGGCATGTGAAATGATTCATTTACGCTAATACATATATTCATCATCACTGACGGTCAGCGCTGAGCGTCAGCTACATCTGAAACGGCTCTTAGAATGAAATATGTGCACACTAAAAACTACATAGTCGGCAAGATGACATGTTTTCGGTTTTTTTACGTTTTTCAGGTTTTTTACATGATACCCCTGCAGATCATTTTTAAGAAGATGTAAGCTTTCACTGCTGCTGAAGGAAGGTAGTTTGAACATTCACTGGGATTGTAATAAATACATTCACGGATTAATAAAAGTGGCGTTACTATCTGTCTTGCTGTCACTACGTGAGAATTAGGAGCCCATCTCACAAAAATCGTATAACTTTTCTCTAATTTGTGGAATATTTTACAAGAAATCGACTATATTCATTAGATCTATTACTTCAACAACGCCTTCTCATTGACGGAATTTGTGCCATAGGGGAAGGCTGACTGTTTTTGGACAGAATAAGTTTGAAAACTGCAAATGAGCTCAAACCTATACTTCTTTTCGCGCTGGTATCACAATCGATTCGTTAGGATGATCTGGATATGCATACCAAGCTTGAAAATACAAAGGGTACTATAAAAGTTTTTGCAATGTGACTTAACAAACGGACGCAGGAGGCTGCATGTTGAGACTATGGCATCGTAGTCGCGCAGTGATATAAGGGCAGTTTTACGGTATAACTTTACGCGTGGTTTAAGCATAGACCAGTGCTTAGAAGAAATGTCGCTTTCATTAAAGAATGATTGCCATCATCGTCCGACTACGTATAGGTGGCACAGAGGATTTCAAAAGGGCAATTTCTCTCTGGAGGACGCTGAGGGGGAAGAAAGGCCGCGAACGTCAGTAACAGAGGAAAACATTACTGCTGTGAGGAAAATGCTTGACAAAGACCAGAGAGTGACATGTCAACACACAGAGGAGACTTTTCACCTTCATGCACCAGCAATTTACACGTAAGGAAACTTTGTTCCCTCTGGGTATCGCATAGTCTGACGGAGAGCTGAAGACTCTTCGTACGACTTGGTGCCGAAAGATGCTGAACATGTTTGATAAGGGGCAATCTCGGTATGTGAACAGCATCGTGACAGGTGACGGGACTTGGCTCTATTATTACGATGTGCCGACCAAGGCTCAAAACAAAGTTTGGGTCTTTGACGATAAGGACACCCGTAGTTGTCACAAAATCTCGACCTGTTAAGAAAAAAATTAAACGGGATTGTGGAGCGTATCACTCTGGACACACAGAAGTCAGTCACAGCTAAGTGGTACATGGAACAGTGCATGCCTCAAGTCCTAGAGTCTATGGAAAACCTGCGACCGAAGGCAAGAATGGACACTTGGTACCTCCACCATGACAATGCTCCAGCTCGCCGCGCCAAAGCCTGCACCGAGTATTTGACCACCACTGGACTGAAACTTATTGAGCACCCTCCTTACAGTCCAGATCTTGCTCCCTGCGACTTTGCACTGTTTCCGCATGTGAAAATGAAACTAAAAGGAAAACGGTTTTTTAGCGATGAGGACCTTCTTAGGGCTTGGGACAACGAGCCGCACTGCCGGGTGAAACTTGGCATAGCTGGTCCAAGGACTGGTTTTGGTGGATGGATAATTGTATTGAATGTGGTGGGAATTACTTTGAACGGAGTCAATAAATAAAGCTGTATTGCAAAACTTTTATAGTATCCTTTGTATAATATAGTTTGAGGATATACGAGCCCATTCCCACTTCAGTTGGCCCAACTATTGAAATCTTAGTTTTTTTCTTATCAAACACAAATAATAAAAATGTAGCAGGGGTTTAAAATATTACTGATAATTAAATTTTTTAATCCTGGGAAATCAAACTCAGAAATTGCAACTTTGTTAGTCTTATCGCGGTACAGTGTGAGAAATATTGTTAGAAGATATAACGTAACTGGTTCAGTTAATATTAAGCCACGATATGTGAAAAAAAGTAATATCACAAATGCCGACCGAAGAGCATTAAGAATAATCGTGAAAAACAGGCATGCCAATTATTTACAATTAAGTTCCCTGTGGAGTGACGCTGTTGGAAGGAGAATTTCGAGGTCCACAACTCATAGAGAGGCCCACAAACTGGGATTTAGCACTTGAAAGGTAAGTTTTCTTATAAAAAAAAGTGAAGTAAAAACCCTAAAGTTGCACAACTTGTTTATAGGCCAAAGAAAAGCCGCTATGAACTCCACTGCAAAAGAAAAATCGGCTTAGATGGGCTAAAGAACATAGACAATGGACACCTCAACAATGGTGTGCAATACAATGGAGTGATGAGGCCCGATTCGAAGTTTGTGTTGGTGACAGTCGCAGTAGAGCTATTCGCAAAAAATGAAGCATTCCATGTTGACTGTCTGAAGAGAAAAGTGAAATTTCCAGCATTCATTATGGTCTGGGGCAGTATATCATCAAAAGGAGTAGGAAAATTTCATTTTATTGATGGAAATGTGGATACAAACAAATATTTGGCAATTTTAGAAGAATCGCTTTTACCAGTGATGGAAGAATGTTTGACATCCGTTTGTGTTTCAGCAAGATGGTGCAGCGTGCCATACCTCAAAAAAGTCTATAAAATGGATAGAAGAAAATAATGTACCACTTTTGAAATGGGTTTCTAGCAGTCCAGATCTGTCACCTATTGAAACTTTGTGGCACGAGATGAAAAAGGTTCTACGACAACATCCTGCTCGTACAATCACCGAACTGACACAAAAGCTTCAACAAATATGGGATTGTGTTACACCAAATTTTTGACAAAACTTGGTTAACACTATGCCCCAAAGAATTTCAGCCGTAATAAAAAATAAAGGTGATGTAACCCATTGGTAATCTTTCAATTATTGCTTTGTTAACTTCGCGCATTTCTTCGCACATTGTTTATTTGTTCTATTAGTTATAGGTCTAAGTGATTTCAAATATGTATTTTTTATGACTAGAGTGTATCTAAAATGTTTTTGAGAAAATAAATTGTTGTTAAATAGTTTCGTCATGTTTAGTTTATAAAGGCATATTTTGGTACAAATCTTGAAGTGAGCCAACTGAAGTGGGAAGGGCCTCGTAGGTTGGTTGTAAAGTTATGACGCAATAATGACCAAAATCGATAAAATCTCATGTATCTCAGTTATAAGAGGATAAAGACCGATTCAACTATAGGTTTTTTATAATCACCCCAGTGGTATTCATCCGTAGTTAAAATATCTCCCTCTCCCAATTAAACGCCCTGTATACAGCGTGATGGAACATATTTTTTTCATCTGTTGTGGTCAAAATTTCCCAATTTCTATGCCACTCCTGAAATTTCAAGCAAGAATATTTGAGTAACTCAAAGTGTCATAAAATTTCTGACAAAAGAGGCCCATCAGCGGAAAACAATTCTTGCGAGAATGGGGTTGATGCACCATCATGTTATATTACACAATAAAATTTTGGTCGAAACAGTTTCGGTGGAGACGTTAATACATAGAAGACGATTCCAGAAATGAAAGACCCAAAACAGCAACAAATGATGAAATGCCTCAAAAAGTTACAGCCATGGTCCTCGAAGATCGTCGTTTGAAGGTCTGTACTATTAGTATGGCATTGAATATGCTGGAAA
Organism: Acanthoscelides obtectus; assembly: GCA_963669975.1. NCBI lineage: Eukaryota > Metazoa > Arthropoda > Insecta > Coleoptera > Chrysomelidae > Acanthoscelides > Acanthoscelides obtectus. The sequence goes on along the minus strand of CAVLJG010000003.1, from coordinate 85,776,398 downwards.
GCAGCGTAACAGCCATCTTGGGAGACAATTTGAATATGAGTGAGGCGTCAGCCAGGTAGATTCCACGTCTGTTGACAGTTGAACAAAAAATGCGCAGGTTGGAAATTTCGGAAAATTTATGGCAATAGTTTTTTTTTTGAGACATTGGCAAACTTTTCGTTGAATATATGCCAAAAGGAGGGGATTATACTGAAAAAACAAACCTACAAAAAAAAACGTTCGTTTCATGGATAGGTAGATTTCTTTTCTAGCTAGTACACCTTGCAACTCCACTATTTTCAAAATTACCCTTTATATTCCGCATTCAGCATGATTTTGTAGCATATCTATGTCTAAATACTTCATACAAAGTCTTAAAAATTCAGTTTCGATGTCCAAACAAAACTTACTTCTAGCAACCATGGCTTCAAGTTATCATCTAGCAAAACATCAACGCCAAACAATTCGTAGCAATTGTACCGGTTACTCATATTTTCTTCGCAAAGCTTTACGATAGGCGCTTCGCACGCTATCATCGTCTTAACAACTAGTGACTGGAAATTTTTCCATAATGCTTTGGTATCTACGCCTATTCCCTGCATGTATTCCATAAACTTTGAAAGAGTCCTAAAAAACACGCAAAAAATGAAATTAGTAAAATACTCGGGAAGAATGTTTTGTTGAATCCTCAGAAAAAGCACTCAAAGCGATGAACAAGTTTGTTCAGATCTCGCAGACAAATTAATGTACACAGATCCAAAATTAACAAAGTTGTTTTAAAAAGAGCCTATTTTCATGGCGTTGTTGAGATTTTTTATTATTCCAATTTAATACCTAAGATCTGTTGTACTATATACAGGGTGAGTCTTTAGTGTGAACTCGGTCGATAACTCAGTTATTACGCACGTTATCTAAAAAAGTTAATCACGAAAATTTCAGCCTACAGTATTCTCCTTACTGAAAAAATATTTTTATTTCTGTATACCCTGTAGGGTATTCCATAACTACGTGGTGACCTAAGAATCCATTTTTTATAAAGGAGAGGTTTACAATTTATTGAAGATTTGGATAGTCTGTTTCAAACGAAGCAATTTGATGTAGAGTTTTATTTCCAAATTGATGAGATATTGGACAAACTATCGAAATAAGCACTCAACTTTGACAACTCTCATCTCCGCAACTGTAAAAGCTAGATTATTGAATTTTTCATCGGAAAAAATGTTATGCTCCCATATTTTGTTCCCATCTGCTTACTTTTTCAATTTTTCGAACGGTTTATATAGGGTGGTCAAGAACCGAAAATGAACGAGTTCTTAAAATGTTTAAATGGAACACCCGCTTTTACACTCCTTGATTTACCTTTCTACAAGATTTTTTGTAACAAGTTAATGAATGTTTACACGACTGATTTTTGAGATATAGCTAACCTTTTTGCAAATCAGATATCAAGGTAAACGGAAAATATTACAATATCTTTCAAAATGAAAAATAGCTTTTGGTTGTTAGCAGATCTTTAGAATTGGTGTATTTTCATTTTACATTGAATATATCCAGCCTCATGTAATAAAGTCGAAAATTCAAGGTGTCTTTTTTACTCAAAAACCAGTCGTAGAAACCCCCATATACCTTATATCAGAAAAAAGCTCGTGAAAAGGAGAATTAAAAACTGTTAAAATAGACAGGTTATACCGTTTGAAAATTTTGAGATACACTTGATTTTGCCATACTGAGCACCCTGTATAAACAATGCGAGATACTGAAACAGTAAGTAGATAGGAACAAAATATGGGATCATAATGTTTTTTAACGAAAGATTCAATAGTCTAGTGCGGTTGTGTGAGTTTTCAAAGTTGAATATTTTCGATTGATTCTCTAATATCTCCAAAATTTGGCAATAAAACCCTAAATATGCTTTACTGCTTGAAGAATACAAAGCTAACTTAAAACTAAACTATAACACAGTTACATATATGGATCTTAAGTAGGTGAATTGTAGAACTCACACAAGGTATAATATGGTTAACATATTAAAGGGTTTTTAAATTCACTGCGGAATATCTTTAAATTGTTAATTCCTTTGATGGCATCTGGGAGCATAAATTTTCAGACCACTATAAATTATTTTGTCTTTCACAAGTGTTGTTTTAGGTACTACTAATCTGAGATATTAAGATATTCAATGTTTCAAATTTAGACATTTTTGGAGTATGATATCATAATTTACTCAACATATTCTATAGAATTTAGAGTATATGTATATATATATATATATTAGTTCGTTTTGGTAGAATAAGCACATTTTTTAAACAATGTTGGGAACAGAAACATCAAAAAGAAACGCTATATCCGAATCTACTTTCAAATAAGGCAAAGTAACTGCTTAAAGCGGTGCTTTTCCCTATATTATAACTAATTGTTATAATAAAGCAAATATTTGCTAGTTGAGTAAGCAATTTGTATTTGATTAATAAAATCTAATTTATGATCAATGGTCAATCCCAACAAATTGATGGTGTCTGGAGCAAGTCAAATAATAGTCATACCATTTTTTGATTGATTGTATCGTAATATCAATTTTTTGTCTTAATTTCATTTATATCTGTGTCTTGCCAAAGTATTGTGGTATAAGTATGTTATAGCAAATTTGTTTGTTTGAAAAGTCCTATTCAAATCTGCAATAAAATGTATGTTATGAATCACCCTGAATAAATGAAAATACTTTCCAAGTCAGGCATAGACTGTTAGCTACAAATTTTGTATTCAACTGTTTTAGATGATGAGAACATGCAAAATTGCGGAGTTATTGACTGAGCCTATGCTAAAAACTCACCCATGTAGTTAATTTTTGCGACACAGTAATAATAAAAAAAATCATAAAAATACATACCATTTGTGCCCCTGACATGCATTGGCATCTTCATTCGCTGTATACTGACTCGATAATTTATTTATACTATAATTTGTTAAATGCATATACCTATCCTTCAAATCTTTAGCGTCATCACTATATTTGGCTGAAAAAAGGAAAACAAAGATAAATAAACGGCTGTATCGAAACATCTTCAGGTTTACTCATAATAAAAATGTAACGCCCTGTATAATGCGGTGGGTCACAGTTTGGGTTCTGTCATGTGTTGTTAAGTTGTACGTAAGGTACGCTGTCAGTTATTATCCTATTCACGACTATCCATTACGGTAGAATAACAGCTGATTAACTAGCAATATTTCAAAATTCACCATGTCGACAAATGACAGATAATTCTGACGGATCCGTCAACACCAGGTAGACAGAGCCGAATTTTGTTTTGTTTTTTGTTCGCTACAGATTCATTTTGTACTTACTAACAACCCTTTTATTTAAAAAAGTTCATTTGCATACAAAACAAAAACGCTACAAGCATGTTTTACTAAATTTACACCCAATGCATTATTGGAAACGTTACAGAATGATACAAAGATGTCACTTGCTGATCCGCTGTTCATCTCAATAGATATCAAAACGTGATGGATACCTGTGAAACTCGAGTATGGTTTAGATGTCAAGTAGTAGGTTAGGTGTTTTGTCAGTTAGTTGTAAGTTTTGTTTACCTCTAGATTTTTCGATGTTTCGCGAGGTTTGTAGACTTTTTGTCAACATGATGTCTTCGTTATATCTTGAAATTAACGAAAATATTCTGAAAAATTTGAATTTTGATATTTGGAAAAAAAATTATTTGGAAATTCGGAAAAGAACTTGAAGGTTTGTAAATTTTGAGTGAATTTAGATTTATTGCCAAATATAAAATATACTAAAAATCGAAGCTCTTGAGACTAAAAATTCAGAAAGTAAATTATCGTTTAAAAAAACTAAAAAAACACTTTAATAGCAAATCGAACTAAAAAGTAGAAAACAATTTTCAAGTATAGGACAGTTTATGTCACTGCAATCAATAATAAAGTATGACTATTTAGTTTGGAATAAGCGCAATATAAATGTTAAGATATAAACATAAAATTCAAGTTTATGTAAAAAAGGGTGCGGTGAAATTAACTATACTTTCGTGATATCTCCAATTTTGTAAATAGCAACTAAAAAATTAATTTTAATATTAAACATCACCTTTATATTACTTGAAGTAAAACAAAACATCAAATCAGAATCAAGACGATCACGCTAGGAAAACGAATGTCGAAATGCAGTAACTGTACGCTGGAAATGCCCTATTTATACATATTTTATATTCTTAATCATTTCAGTCGGACCAGCGACCAAGCGCTTACGTGCCAGATACTACATGTCAAATTCCATCAAGCCATTTGGGGTATAGCCCGTTAAGTAGATATTTCAAAGTTATTTTCCGGGATCAAAAGTAGCCTATGAGCTAGTCCAGTCTACCAAAGGCTTTATTTCGAAACTACATATAGCAATTGACCCCAAGTATCCAAATCTGGATCAATCCAAATTCAGGTATATTGGATCAAATCACAAATCTTCAGGTTGTTAAGTTGTCCCTAGGGGCCCATAACCTCAAAAACGGATTTTTTCAAAAATAGTTTCTGAGATATTTTTTCGAATTTTTGGTTAGGTAATCAAAATTTCGAAAACATTTCGCATCCACTTTACAGGTATATCAGCGCTTTCTTGCGTTCTTTACAGATCCACTAACAAAATAATTAATTTTTGTCAGGAACATTGCCAAAAATCAAATAAGCGACATATTCATTAATTTTTTCAATTTCAGACATCTTTAGAGTACGATATCATAATTTCGCTAACCCAAAAACCCGATCCACGCATGTGTACGTTTTTGGTTTAGCCAATCATTCTTTTACTGACCTAAAATGTCAAAAATTGGAGGAAATCAACATTTTTCTTTTCTTAAATACATATGTTCATTGAGGTCAGCCAAGATATAATATCCTAGTCTAAGATTGTCGAAATTCGAGAAAAACCTTTAAAAATGCGGTTTTTTCGAATTTTTGCGATTTTCTGGGCAAGAAATTATGATCTTGACAACGAAACTGGGTGGGAGTGGGTTATTGTGTTAACCAACTAAAATGCGATTTTTTTATTGGCACATTTTTCAGGGAAACAAATCAGAATTTTGATTGTGGTGAAAGAATGGATAAAAATACAGGTATATCTTGAGTAAGTTATATCATGCTCCAAAAATGTCTACATTGGAAAAATCGGTAAAAATTCGGTTTCTCCAAAATTCACGAATTTGTCAGTAAATCTGAAAATAACACTTGAAAACACTGCATACAGTGGGTTTTTAAATTTGCAAACTCTCATTTTGCTAACCAAAAAATAAAAAAAAAAAGATTCAAAAAAATACTTTCTCGAACCTACAAGTTTCACAAATTTATAAAAAATCACCATTATATAGGTTATAACAATGTAACATCGGTACTTTTTTCAAATTTTTTAAGCAAAGTTGAGCACGTAAAAAACTATTTTCTAGAAAACACCTTTTTTCGGCTAAGCTTTTTTTGACCTAATACGCCTCAGCTTGGATACATTTTCATATGTAGTTACAGTAATAAAAATCCACACTTTATCATTTATAATACTAGTAAGAAAAAACCTGAAAGATTTGTTTGATGATCACTTACCACAGGCAAAACGAGCTAACCCTTCCGGGTACAAGTATATCCTCAAGGGATCAAAACTGGTGACAAGCACGTACAGTCTAAGGTCAAACTTGCTGCCGTTTATGAGGTAGGGATTCGCTATGTATTTTTGAACGACCAATGAGGTCTTTTTCGGCAGCTGCGACCATTTGTTGATCACCTTGATACCAACACCACGTGCAGAGGCAGGCTGGAAGAAAAAAAAATGGCGTCAAGTAGACTGACTCTAAACTTCCTACGCCTTCGTTCGAAGTTTCAAAGAAAAGGGATTGGTCAAGTCGTTTCAAAAGGCGGTTCACTTAGTTACGATGAATCTTCGACCTCTACATATAAAACTATATAAACATATTTCTATTTCCATAGCAGATGTAGGTAAAACATGTGTGCCTCATTATGCCTATAAGCTTCTTAGTGATAGAACGACTTATACTACAGACATAAAATTTACAACCCCGTACCCCCACAACTCCCAATCCCAATTTTCAACCCTTACAATTTTTTTTTCGAAAATGATCAGAAGCGTCAAAAATTTAACCGATTTTTTGTTTTTGGCCTTTTTCTCCGCCGCCACTGGAAATATTTTTTTCGTCCTTGGCATAGTAGCAACATTGTGTAAAAATTTCATCAAAATACGAGTGGTACTTCCCAAGTTATAGGTGGTACCGACGAAAATTGCAATGGACAAAAGTCATTACAACGCGCGCGTGGTGAGAGAGGAAAAGTTACATCATTTTTGTTGTTTTTATTTAATAAAAAAGATGGTAAACGATCAAACACAACAATTTTGAAAACATGCTTATTTATATTATTAGGATTAAGAAGTCTGGCAGTTATGCATGATGAATATTCTTCAATCTCTTCGATTAAACGGTTCAGTAATCTTTTGGATCAATTTCTACTTGTCTTTCTACGAATGATACATATAACTCGTTATATTATACAGGGTGTCCTCAAAGTCTCAAAGTTGGGACTTTCCTTTACAGAGCGTCTAGGCCAGGCAATAATAAGCATGTGTTTTTAATAACGTATATACCAAAGCTTTAATAAAACCGAGATATTAAGGTTCAAGCGAATGTGTGAGTACGTGAGTAAATTGTTACCAAATGAATGAGGAGTATTTTTCTTCAATCTCTTTTTTCCGTGTTCGGTATTGTTTTGCCACAAATTAGGTTTGGTATTGCAAACGTAGTTGACTCAACTTTTAGACACCCTGTATAAATATAATAGTTATTAGTGTTTTAATTATTGAATTTTAAAAATTGTATTTGTAGTAATTTCTCAAAGAAAAATATGTATGAGATTTAACTATACTCTATTAGACTATTTAATGCGGGTCAGTATGTATTTTGTATAAAATATTTTAATTTGCTTTAAATCATTGCGCAAGAATTTAGAATAAACAAGTTGGATTTATTAGCTTCTAACAAGAAATTATATAGTTTGATAGATAAAAAATATTACGTTGGCCATTGCGGCAATTACCTGTATATCCCCTTTTGTGGTTTATTCCACGTATGATACTGATGTTCTATTTCCACCAGAATATCATTGTTTAAACGCCAATTTCAATTGGGTATTTTCAAGTGGAATGCATTAATCAACACTTTTTATTTTTGTAGTAGGTATACCTAACAAGTTGGCTATCTACAGGTAGAATATGTTAATCAATGCTTCAAGTCATTAATCGTCTGCGGATTTTCTGAATACATCTTATTCTTGAAAGAGCCCCACAAAAAAGTCAAGAGAAATTAGATCAGGCAGCAGCGGTGGCCGCAGTAGTAGACTCTTCGGTCTCCTGATCAGTCGCCGTGCGCTGTGCGGGTTCGAGTCGCGTCCCAGGAGAAATTTTTCTCTTGGCTATGGATGTTGTGATTGTCCGTAGGTGGTAGACGGTCTCTGACTGTCGAACGTGGAGGTACCACCCGGCGGATCTCGTAGGCGGAGCCAGAATGTGTGCATGTTGCATGCACACGTGTTCCCTCGCCAGAGTCCGTATGGCGTTCCCCCTTTCCCCTGTATCCCCCTATAGCCCCACGGTACCCAATGGGTGTTTAGGCCTTAGGCCTTCGTGGTAGTTGGAGTATAAAAAAAAAGAATGCATGATCTCGCAAACCAGTGGACATCACCATTGCGAGAAGTCACACGGTCATCAGAAAAATGTATATGGAACAATTCTGATGCCGGCGTATGACATGTGACCCCATGATACTATCACTTGAGAAGATAAACCCAAGCGCATACGATCAGTCATTTCCTTCGCATGCGTGACGTCACTCGGTGAAAAAATTCCACAGAGGCGAATGATAAACGTTCAGTTTTATATAGCTCTTTAGCATGTAATTTATTTAGTTTGTTATCTGGAGTGTTTCAATAAGTCTCAATGTGGGATATAATTAAAAACCGGGTAATTAAACATTTAACTATGGTGTAGTGGAGAGAGGTAGGTTGTTCAAAACAACCAGAAAAGCAAATACGTTTCAAATTGGAAATTTTTTCAGTTTCTTAAGAACAAACAAGTTTGCAAACAATCGGTTCTGAAATGTTATCAGATATTCGATAATTTCTAATTAAATGTAATGAACTCGACCATATTTTCGACAGTTTCAAAATTAACCAAAAACTATTCAAAATCGTTAATGAATTTAGCCAGGCCAGTTCGTGTAAGCGTAGATGCCATCCATCTTTTTTTTAGATGTAAAATGTATTTTAAAATCCGGATGTTAAATAGAGATATAAAAGAAAAATCAAGAATTAAGAGAGGAAAATTTATGCAAAATGTGAATAAACAAAATGAAGTTGTTCACCAATATAAAATACTTTTATTAACACCTACCCATAAAAAAGACCAAAAACCTTTTACACAACATTTTATGCAAAATTATAAAGATGTCATGTTCTCAATTATATTTCTGTTTAAAAAGTTGAATAACAAATTAATATATGTGTTACTGATGCACAAATGTATTATTTGAAACCAATTCACTTCAATAAACAAGACCCTTTATTTGTATCTCTAAAGAAATTTAGGTTTGGAAAGCTACAGTCTCATTTTAAATGATCAACTCTTAAGTTATTTAGAATGTTTCAACATGTCTATTTGTAAATTTTTCAAAAGGGATGATAACAATGTATTCTGTACATAATGATATAATAATTGTATTGACAAAACATCAAAATATAAATAAAACATTATATGATAATATTGCGGGTATCATGTAAAATCGATAACAAAAAATGTTATGGAAATATTCCAAATATTGGGAAGTGGAACATTTGTCACCGAGTGACGTCATGCGCAAAGGCGTACGAAATTCGATGGCGAAGTGAACATACTTTCTCGAGTTATAGTATCATGATGTGGCCCTATAATGTTGAAAGAACATATTGTTCTAAATTTGTAGTAATGCTATCCATGAGCATGTACCCTTCCTTCAAGGTAATGTTCGTGCTGAAATAAGATTGATTTTCGTAGCGAAGCGAAGCACAATTCTGATGCATTCCTCCATCTTAAAACGATCCATAATTAAATTCCCCTGTAGCCTAAATGACTGATACGCAATATAACATTTACCACTAGGTGGTGTCGTTGAAAAATGACGCTAAATTTGAGTTATGATACCTCTGTTTCAAATATATTCTTTTTAAAATGAAAATGATATCGAAACCTCACTTACTGGCTTGATAATCCACAGTTCTCCACAACTGCTTCTAAATTCCCAGCTTTGTTTCAACAATCTCAAGTCCTGAGGTAGAACGTATGTGAGCGGTAAAAATCCAAACCTAAAAAAATATAAATTATATCAAACAAGTTACTGTGATCATAACACTCCAAAAATGAATCAACATGACAAGGTTTCAACAACAATTTCGGTCGTTGCGTGTCACCGTATCTTTTGAAAAATATGGCTACACCAGATGTTGGCACATAGCATTTCCAAAACTGTATATACAATAAATCCAACGCAATATTACTGACAGATAAGTATTGCTTTAACAACCTTCGCTAGAAAACATGTGCAACTGCATTTACACGTTGCAAAAATAAATCCTTGTGAAATTTTTAATAGTTTTACACAACATTTCAAATGCATACTATTTCAAAGTATAAAAACTACCTACTTACTCTTTGTGACCATATTTAGCAATCATTTTCTGGAAATTTCTCCATAATCTATCTTTCCTACCTAATTGAAATGTACCAGGAAAATGATTCAGCTTTTGCGAGTCTTTTAGCGTTTTGAACATCGGCGATTTCATGTGTTTTCCCCAGGTTCCTAGCCATTGGTTTGATTCTGAAAATCAATTATTTTTATGTTTGGAAAAGAAGCAGATTATTGGAGACATTCTTAGATAATCACACACACTACTGCAGCTTGTCGTTGATAGGAAAAAATTAAGGCAACCAGAATTTACTTCTTGGAGGAAAATATTGATGTTCCCTCTTAAATACAGGGTGTCCTCAAAGTCGGGGCGTACCTTTACAGAGCCTATAGATAAGGCAATGATAAGCATGTTTTTCAGTAACATACCGGGTGTTTCAAATTCGACCCTCACCATCACGATCCCGGAAACGGTAAGAGATACGAAGTCGCTTAAATGGGGGCAAAATTGCTTATTTTGGGTAACTAAAAAGCCAATTTCTCAAAAAAAAATTCTTGACTTTATTTATAGTGGGATTTAAAAATAAATTACACCCTGACACTTTTTCTTCTCTACAAGATGGCATACTCAAAATTTCAATATTTTTCCTATAGGCGCCATATTGGATTTTTGGACGTGTCATCCATTGACATTGCCAAACTTTGGTTACTTAAAAAAAATAGAATTTCCCAGGTAGGACTTGAAATTATTAGATAGTCATTTGTTTCGTATACGAGATTTATCACAAAATCACTTTTATTTTTGCCCGAGATGCGATTTCGAAATAAATTACATGTTGTCATTGCCACCTTTTCTCCGCTACAAGCGTGTTCAAATTTTCAATTCAAGGTTTCTTCTTCCAACTTCCATCACCAACTTTGTTTTGTCATATGGACGCTATATTGGAATTCTGTACTTTTAAATACTACTAAGTAAAGTTAATCGTGACATAAATAAATGTAATATATTCATATCGATTGCGGAAAATTTCAATGGGGATTCCATAAGAAATAAAAAACAAAGTTGAAGGAGATCGAAAGCAGAATCAACTAATTGAGAATTTGATTACGCCTTCTTCTAGACAAGACCGAGTGGCAATAAACAACGATTTTCCAATAAATCCGGTATACGAAACAAATAACTATCTGATAATTTCAATGCCAACTTAGGAAATTCTATTTTTGAAATAACTAAGGTTTGCAATGTAGATGTATGATATTATACATTTTTTAAATCAGAATTAAAAATTCTATTCACCTATGCAAAAATCCAATATTGGCGACCATTAGAAAAAATAAAGTTGCTGCAGGAATAAAGACGAAACGTCATATTGAAATTCCAATTATACTATCTTGTAGAAATTCCACTACAAATAAAGTCAGGAAAAAAACCATTTTGGGAAAATTCGGTTCTTTTCCGTCTACCTCCGGAAGCATTTTGGATTAAAAAACTTTTAAGCCACTTCGTATCTCTTATCGTTTCCGAGATCCTAATTTTGATGGTCGAATTTGAAACACCCGGTATATACCAAAGCTTTAAGATAACCGAGATATTAGGTTCCAAAAAGTTATAAATGATTCAGTACGACCCTGCCCCCTCCCCTCCCACAATCCACTCCTACCACGAAACGTATGATGATGTACTGAGACTAAGCGAGTCAGTATACAAATTAGGCATTACATGGTGTCTAGGTTAACCAATTTGAAAAACCAAAATTGGTACATTGCTAGAACCATAACGTAGTTATAGATTTGATATGACAATCTTCAAGATCGTATTGATAACTCGCCAGTGTACTCAGAACGTCGCCGCCATCCTCGATGTTTCTTTCCATGAGAGCTTCATATATTTGTTTATATCGCGCAAATTTGAAGACCTAGACATCCCCAAAAGCAAACTCAGGAAGAGATAAACACACTGGTATTTTTGAATCGAACAGCGACAACTTCAAGCATTATTTACAAACAAAATATGCGACAGAGCAGTACTTGAAATTCTTTAGCAAATAAATAGTGTGTATTTTTCTTCAATTTCCTTTTTACGTTTTCGGTGTTGTTTTTCCGCAGATTACCTTTGATATTACAAACGTAGTTGACTCTGAAAAGGAAAGTCCCAATTTTCAGGACACGCTGTATTTTTTTGCCAATACCCAAATGATTTTTCTTAAATGTATTATGAATAACTTCGTAAAATTACATTCTTTTTTAATGCGAACAGCTAATAATGCCTCTTGATTTTATTATTTAAGGAAAAAAAAGGACAAAAAGGATCGGAAAAGGGGGGCACACCTCGAGTAAACTCACTTCTGACCAGTGCAAATCCAGAGTTTGTTATCGTTTTCCGAATTATAACTGGTGTGATTGTGGTTAGTTTCCATTTGAAATGCCTTTTTCCTGGAATTGTGTACTCTTCTTTTGAGTCGTGAGTATTGAAATGTATGTATGGAGGAATGTTTGGAAACAGACTTGGACGGATCGGCCAAGTGGCAGAGTCGCCAGAACCTAGAAGGAAATAAATATATGAAATTTTGTGGATCACGAGATACTAATCTGAAGCAATGATTAACGTATTCTACCTGGAGAGAGCCAGCCTGCACAAAATTATACGAATAAAATTACTTAAAATGAAATGAAATACCCTGGCGTTATCTATGAGAATTTGTCACAGTTGTCCTTCTCCTCTCCACAATAATCAGAAAACTACTTTGAAACAGTCAGTGTCTCATAGATGGCGGTGTAGCAAGCTATATGCACAAATATCCCTAAATGTGCAAGTTTATATGTATGTTTGTACGTTAAATTTTCACGCCAAAACGGATGAACCGATTTTAATGAATTTTATCATAGACACTGGAGACGGACATAGGCAACCTTATGACGAAACAATTATTTTTTGAAGCTAGGTATGATATGAGTTCCATTCGCTCGGTTTTTTGATATAGTGTAAATGGATATTTTCAAAGAAATTTTATAAATTCACCCCTAAGAAGGTAACATGGGAATTCACATTCTTCAAGTTTTTGTAGAGAACTATATGTCTAACTAATCCAGCCTGAAAGAAGGAGTATGTTTTTCTTTAATTTTATCTTATAAATGATTATTATTATCGAAGAGTTTCAGAAATTATATTCTCAAGACGGGGTAGGAGGGGTTGAATATTTCTATAAAGAACCTCATCATTTTTCAAGTTAATAAAAATTTATTTCCAACATTATTTCATCTATGAACATTTGGAAAAGATGTAAATTTATGGACAGGGCGTGAAAGCTGAAGACAAATTTTGCGACAGGGCTGGATCAACGAGGGTTATGGGCAGATAGATATAAATGCAAAAAGAGTGTCTTTTTTCTCTTTACTCATGAATTACTATTTAACATATGGACATTAAATTTTGCAGAGAGGTAGTTTATGGTATGCATAAAATGTATCAGCTAAGAACAGATTTTAAAAATGGGCCGAAATCAGTCACGAAATCTCGAAAAGTATTTAACCTCTGAACAAGAAATTTGGTAGGAAGGTAGTTTATAGACATAACATCTCAGTCAAAAACGAATTTCACTACAAGGCCGGATTAAGGGATCAAAGGGCAAATACATATAAAGCGAAATCTCAGAAACTATTCAACCTATAAACATGACATTTGATAGAGAGGTAGTACGTGGAGAATGTCAGCTAATAATGGATTTTGCAATAAGGCTAGATTAAGGGGGCTAAGGGCAGATATATGAGGGGGTACAAATAAAATAGGAATTATTTTTTAAAAGCTATTTATTTTCAACTTTTTCACAAAGTAACCTTATCTCCTTCAAAATACTGTCCAGCACAACCAATACACTTGTCCCATCGGTGCTTTCACTGCTCGAAACATTTTTTGAAGTCCTCCTTAGAAATGTCTGACAGCTCCTCCCTCGTTTTTTTCTTGACCTCTTCAATGCCCCTTTTCATCCGTGGAAATAAGAAAAAGTCGCACGGAGCCAGGCCAGGCGAATAAGGTGCATGAGGCAACGGAACTATGCCATTTTTAGTCAGAAACTGTCGAACAGAGATGGTTGTGTGCGCAGGTGCATTATCGTGGTGGAAGAACCAGTCTCCTGACTGCCACAAATCGGGTCTTTTTTACCGAACACCGGACGTCCAGAGCGTGGTTTGTCACCAATCGACATGTCGCCATTTTTAAATCGAGCAAACTACTCGTACACCTGAGTTTTTCCCGTAGCATCATCTTTGTTATTTTCAACATTAAAACAGTTTCAGCAGCATTTTTACCAATTAGAAAGCAAAATTTTACAGCTGGACGTTGCTCACTGAAGCTTGCGAAACAAGTACGAAACAGCTATAGCAAAAATAATGACTACATAGGAACAAAACAAGCCAGATCGACATTTCAGTTGGCACTGAACTGGTAATGAGTTGCGCTGTACGCCTATAGGGGCTCCGCCCCACTGCAATGCTATTCCATTTATTTTGGGTACCTCCTCGTATATGTAAAAGCAAAAGTTACACGTTACTCACGAAAACTCAGAATCCATTTGATCTACAAGCACAGGTATGGATAGGTCATTTCAGCTAAGAATAAGTTTTGTGGCGGGGCAGAATTAAGCGACTAAAGGGTACTTACAAGTTTGTTTGAAATTGCTTGAAGTATTATAATATCTAACAATTGGCAACGATGAGGTTCTGCTTAGAGTAGACTTAAGCTAAGAATGGATTGTGTAACCGGAAATTTGGCAGAGAGGTAGCTTTTACACTGTAAAATTTATTTTAATTTAACATTCTAATGTCAAAGAAATAGCAATAAATAGCTTTCCGCCCCTCGGTTTTACCCCCGCAGTGCATAGGTGGCTCCATTAATAAAATGACCAAATTTCTCAAGCCTGTCAATAAACTTATGCAATGCAATTATAGCAATACTCAAAAATAATGTTTTATGTAACAATTTAACATGTACAAAGTCGCGGGAAACATCTAGTGCTCATATAGTTAGGTACAGCGCCATCTATGAGACAATAACCTTTTCAATGTAGATTTCTAATAATTGCGGAGAGGAAAACATAGCTGTGACAAAGGTATCTCATTTCATCTCTGATAAGTTTTTGGTCACCGAAATACGCGAGCGCATCAGAGACTGATATTGTGAATACCCCACATATCTGTGATATTGGAGGTATGATAATCTGCCGGTTTGTACCGGATGTGCTATTAATAAAGGACGCCGGCTGTATCTTGGCAACCAGTGAACTTAGAGCTATGGATTAAAAAACATTTAAAAAAAGTAACCACGAGAAATTGCTCTAAATTGTTTTTCAAAAATGATCAGGATCCACTGAAACCTCAAAAAACAAAGATTGAGCGATTTTTACTTTTTTCGTTTTAGGCCACCACTGGACCGATTTTTGGCATAGTAGTAACGTTGTGTGAAAATTTCATCGAAGTCCGAGCGGTACTTCTCAAGTTATAGGCGGTTATACGATTAGCGGACAGACCGACTGAAATGAGGGACATGGTTTTTCGTGATGTACATGTCATATAACATCCAAAAAACATAATATCTCATTTTCCGCAATTTCAATTTTCGCGATTACGATACTTCCCCGCCGGTAGGCATGGGAAGTAAAATTAGTGTAACTTCTGACTGGCGTTATCGATTTTCATGGTCTTGGTTTATTAAGGGTCGTATCGTCAGTCGTTCCTACAATTAGATGGCTTTTTGCAGAAAGGAACCAACCCAGAAAAATAATTATTGAGCAATTAGGCTTTAAAGTTTTGACAATAAATTCATTTCAGACCAAACACGATTTTAATTAATGGCATACTAAAGGCTGTAAATATGTGTATGGATCTTTTTTATAGTAAACGGTACTCGTAATAGTTTATTTTCCTAAAATCTAGATTTTTCAAATGTTTAGTCGGTTGGTTCCTTTCTACAAAAAGCCGTCCAATTGTAGGACGCCTTTATGGCCTCCTTGATTTTCATATTTTTCTCTATCCTATTTCACGAGTATCCATCACGCTTTGACGTCTATCGAGGTGAACAGCTGATCAACAAGTGACATTTTTGTGTTAGACTGCAGCGTTGGCAATAATGAATCGGGTATAAATCTAGTAAAGATTGTTTGTGGCGTTTTCTTTTTTGTGTGCAAATGAACTTTTCTAAATAAAAGAGCTGTTAGCAAGTACAAAATGAATCTGAAGCTTAAAAAAAAACAAAACCAAATACGGCTCTGTCGACCTGGCCTTGACGGATCCGTCAGAATTTTGTGTCCTGGGCCGATATGGGGAATTTTGAACTATTACTAGATAACCAGCTGTCATTCTACCGTGATGGATACTCGTGAAATAGGGTATACTGTTCTGTGTCCGCGCTGTATTTTGAGGTTATGTGACAAATATCGATTTGCATAAAATTATTCATGCTTTCGATTTGTATCACCTGTTTTATGAGCTTTAACAGTTTTACAGTTCAAAAAGAAAACAACTTCACAATAGGACAGCGCTAACGCTGACACGGATCGGTAGAAATCTAGAAATATCCCAGCGTTTCTGAATGAGAGAAAATACTATGAATATCAAGAAGGCGATAAAGGCGTCCTACAATATTGTAGGAACGACTGACGATTCGGCCTTAAGAGTGAGAAAGCCGTGGAGTGGGCAATACAGGCTCGGCGTGTTAAAATCGGCAGATTATTTATATTGTGTTATTCTTGAATTTTCCTTCAAAACGGAATCGACCGCGTTTCAGAATGTCAAGGTGGCTTTTTTTTTGCAAGATTGTGACCCTCCCAGTCCCTTACGCCCAACTCAAATCGTCAAATTATTAAAATACACACTTTTCAGCCTGTGATTTACACAGCTTAACTTGGTCCGACACGCTCTAGTATTTCTAGCGATCGATTTTTTTATATTATTATTGGCCGTAGGTGATCAACAGGATGCAAGGTATCCGTCCGTACTTTAATCTGGTGCAAATCCCACAATCTCCTATTGGACTCCCCCTAGTATGAAGTTTCCCAGCAACCCTGTATTGAATACTTAAAATGTACATCTACAATATGCTGATCAAATAAAGGTAACAAACGTCTTACCTGACTCTTGCGGACCAAGAGACGAACCAACTTCTGATGATTCCCTATTACTTCCTTCTAATGATTTTTCACTAACGTTATCAAGTTCATCACTGTTTACTTCATGTTCAGTATCAGATCCACTAAAGTCACTGAAAACATCAAATTAATAAAAAAAACTTAACAGAAAACTTTAATTACTTTTCTTCCGAGTTATCCGAGTCTATTATCTCTAACTTCATTATGCCCAAAAAAATCACCAGAACACAAATAAGGTACCACTTTTCCCTAAACTAGTTGCTTCTGTTATGCCAAGTCTCATCCTGACATTTAAAACACATAAGGAATTTTTAAATCCGCGTGTTTATAGTCTGCATGCCAAGCACAAAATGAAGTGCTCAATCTCACGTTTTTTATTGTTTTATCATCCGCGAAAGAACGATGTCCTATTTTAAACTCCAGATTCTTATTTTAACATGGTTGCTAAAGTACGTGAAATTTCTCTATGGTGAGTCAAGGTGTCTTGAAATAAGTCAGGCTTATTGGACACGATTTTTAGGTAGGATTTACCGGTATGTCTCGTGAATCACGTTTTTTAATGAACTTCTTTTAGGTTATAAAGATTTGCACTAAAAATAAATTGAGAACGATTTAAAGGGAAAAATTTCCGATGATACTTCCTGTTGTCGTAGTCAGACTTGGGTAATATTCGAATACTTGGTATTTTGAATCGATTTACTTGACTGTATTGTAACAAATACGTACAGATGACGAAGTTTGGCCAATGGCCATTCATACTTAACCATGACAAGCTTACTGCTACCTTAACCTAAAACTTAGCCTAGAGGAAAATAATCAGTAAAAAAAGCTATCCAAAAGTCGACCTTTGTTCTAATCCTACGCATCAGAAAAAGACATAGGATGAACATATGATTAAAACTGGAGAGAAAAAAAACATAATTAAGCATTTAATAAACAGATCTTATAGGTTTTTTTGGAAAAGTTTTGGTCAAATGAATTAATCATCTTCACTGCATTATACGTGAAAGGGCGTGGCTGTCCTGTAATGTGGCAATGTGAGGAGATGGTTGTTGCGCGTATTCAAATTCATATAAACAGGATTTTGCCAAATAGTATAATCATATTAGTCGAAAATACCCCTGGTTTGCGAAATAATTGTAAAGGCTGGTTTTATTGATGCAAGTTGTTCACGGGGGTATTTAAAACATATACGCTTAAAATGGGTATACCAGTTTTTGTGGGAAAACTTTTTGTTCGACAACATATAATGAGAAAACGTGTTTTTTGGCAGGAACGAAAAAACTCTTCAAATAAGATTCTTAGGTATTTATGAGACCTACAGAATGAAACCACACGTAAAAAGATCCCACTAGTAGTAAAAAAGTTATGACCGAAAACCGTGTATGAAGAAATCATGAAAAAAAAATAATTTTTCTTCGCAAGAAAAGGTGATACATTCATCCGCTTTGTGTATAATAAGTTAATAACGAATGTTTTTTCAATATCCTAGGGAATCTGTTCAATTACTTACAAATACGAAATGTTTGAATTTGTTTAGAAGAAAAAACGTAACCCTTCGTTTTTCGCATAAAAATAACAATTATCTTTCGGAATGGCTTGTGATTCATGTCAGCAAGGTTAACTTGTGTATCTTGCTATAAAATGCCTTTCGAACGAACCCTGTATATTGCTCTTTAAACTAGTAGTGATGGCCGGGAGACAGGTGTTTTGGGATAAACAATAAGACATTCTTAAAAACTACTTGACCAATCGACTCGAATTTTGTTGTGGATATTTAGGAGTCAGAAGTCTTCGGATTTGCAGAATTTCAAGTAGCTGCGTTAAATTATCGTCGCTTTAGCAACAAGTGCCAAAGCCTACATTTCGCCTCGGTTTTCGGCCATAACTTTTTTACTATGAGTGGGATCTTTTTCCGTGTGATCTAATTCTGTAGGTCTCATATATACCTAAAAATCTCATTTGAACAGTTTTTTCGTACCTGCTAACATTTTCGATTAAATCCCAAAAAAACGCGTTTTCTGATACTTTGTTGTCCAATAAGAAGTTTTCTCACAAAAATTGGTGTACCCATTTTATGCGTCCATGTTTCAAATGCCTCTTTGAATAACTTGCATCAATAAAACCAGACTTTACAATTTCGGGGAAATTTGCTAACAAGATGATAAGACTATAAGGTAAGAGGGAACAAAGGTATTTATGTACACACTTGCATTTGAACCTATCGGATATTTTCACCAATTCATGGAAGCTATTGAGTAAAAAACGTGATCGTATCTTCTGAAATTGTTTATATAGCGGGAGCAGGTATACTTTGCAGCCTGTATTTTGTTATTTCGTTCAGACGGGAATAATAAACAATGTTGTAGTAAGCTATTTCACTCAATATCAAAGACACACATAACGTTTTCTTAATTTTTTTATTTGAAATAGTTTTATTTGCATATTGACGTCTTAGCCTGAGATAACTAGACCTACACACATGGCTAACATGCTCCTGTTACCTGATACCTTTATTCAACATAAACCTAAATTCTTTGCGTAATTGGAAAATGTTAGTAAGTTATTATTGATATGTATGTTTAATTTTGATTTAGTCGTATATTGTGCTTTGTGACGTATGTACATATACACTGTAAATCTAGATTAATAAGGTTGTGCCATATGGTAGTTGTTCAGAGAGAAACTATAAAAAACTTGAATATCAGCAGATATTGAATACTGGTATTCGAATACATGTACAATACATGTTTAGTATGCGACTGAATACTTTTTTGGCCGTTTAGAAGGTTAGAAGGAACTGACACGTTTTGGGCGCCATAAGGATGTTAACAACGAAAAGTAGTTGCAGAGAATATTGCTTTCAGATGGTGAACTAGTTTTAATATCTAGGATTAATAATAAAGCAGAAGAAGATTTAGAAATTGAGAAAAGAATAGCAAAGGGGAGTAAGGCAATGGGGACTTAAGCAAGATGACAAACTCACGATGGATATCAAGGAAAACGGAAAAAATAAATTCGTTTTCCAAACATACGTATTATATAGCGGTGAAGCTTGGGTGTTAAGCTAGAAAAACGTACAAAAATCAGAACGCTAAGAAAGAAAAATGTTACGCAAAAAGCGAACTAACAAAGAACTGATGGAGATGTATAACCAACCCTGTATAATACAAAAAACCTGGGCTCAAATGGTGCGCTGGCTAGGACACGTTTACAGAATGCCATCTTATACGAGTGCCAAAAAGGTGCTGCTTGGAGGAGAAAACAGAAGAAGAGTGAAAATCCTAAAAAGTGTGAAAGGATATACGAAGACTAGGCGTACCAGACTTGAAAGAAAAGACCAAAAACATTAAAAGAGTGGAAAGAAGTTGTCAAAAAGATTTAAGCCATAAACCTTTAAATTAGTTCTTTCATGAAGTGCCGAGATACAATTAGTTTCAAAAAAAAGACTAGGCCTTGATACCAACTTGACTTTCTTGGGAGATAGTTTGTCAAAGTTATGTGTTATACGGTTGTTATCGTTACTATTACCATTTTTTTTTTTTTGTAAAAGTCAAGTCAAAACTTTATTTTTGCCATTTTTAAGTGTTGTGAAATGGAATTTAGCAATGATGAGTACGCCGATATTATTTTGGTATACGGGTTGTGTAATGGAAATGCTTTAGCGACTTATCTGGAGTATCAACGTGGATTTCCTGACAGACGCCAACCTACCCCAAAGATTTTCACGCGTACATTTTTAAGACTTCGGCAATACTAATTGCCAAATTTCCCGGAGTTAGAGGCCATGGTGTCCGGCATACTATTCAAGGTTGAACTGGAAGTGATTAATTTGGCGTTGGGTGATCCTAGTACAAATACTAGGCGAATTGCAGCCCAGTTACCATGTTCCCAAAGTATTGCGTGGAGAATTTTAATTCGGAAAGTTTTACATCCTTACTGCAAATGCTTAATCAAAATGCAGATTTTTATTGATTTGGTTTTGTGGTCACATGAATCGCTTTTTACGGGGAGTGGAACCTTTAATTCTCATAATGAACATATTTGATCGTTAGAAAATCCCCGTTTTGTAAGAATCCACTCATGTCAACACAGATTTTCTAGAAATGTCAGGTGCAGAATTTTCAATGACCAACTGTTTATACACGTATTGCCACAACATTTAAATGCAAACTCATACATAGATTTTCTAGACAATTACATAGAAAATGTGGCACGACGGTGCCCCACCGCATATTCGTCGTGACATAACCGCATAGTCCCTGATTTGAACCCCCTGGATTTATTTTGAACAACTAGTGTATGCTGAACAAATTAATACTGTTGATCAGTTACAAGAAATAATAGATAATGCGTTTCATCAAATTCAAGCCACAACAAATTTTGAGGAAATAAGTTTTTCCTTATTAAAAAGATGCCGCACTTGTATCCGTCAGATTGGTGGTCTTTTTGAACATTTATTGAAATAAAGCTTTGATTATCTAATTTGTTTTTTTTTTATTTTTACGAAAACAATGCACTCTAGGAAAAAACACAAGAGTAATTATTTGTAGCAAATTGAAGGTAAAATTCGAAAAATTGCGCATTTAAAAAAAACAGTGCCGTACTATTTTTATTTAGAATGATAATGCCACCAATCCCCTGTATCTCCGACACTGGTGTTCGTTAATTTTAAGTAGGTAAAGACTTTTACCTTCTTTTTGGAATTTTCTAGCATTTCGACTTCAATTGTTTTGTATACAAACATTTAATAACCCAGGTAATGATTTTTTTTAAGAATCACTGACACTTTTTTCACACCGTGTATGAGTGGTAAGTATTTTAGTATAAGTCGCGTACATCAATGCTTCCACACATATGTTTATATCGAACGAAGAAAGCGTGCACAAAATATAGACCTCATAAGAGTACAAGGTATGAAAGTCCACACATCACTAAATCTCATAACCGGTGACTCAAGGATTAAAAGTACTTCACCAACTTTTATAGATACTCGTAGATAATTAATTGTATTTTCTAAAAAGTTTGTATAAGGTATTTTTGTGGTATCTCTTTCCATTTTAGAAAAATACAACAAAACGAGATGGTTTTGACATTTCAACCCAAATAAAACAAGGTTCCGCTCCAAAGATATATGAGGAGTTTTGATATGTTATCCATAATGATGTATTTAAGCTTTGGAGAAATTTTTACAAACTTGCAATATTTTTTGCTGTATTTTGTCTGGCCTATTTAATGGTCCTTAAGTAGCGCAAGAATAGATATACAGTGCTTTTCAAAAAGACCTCTTCTGCCTATTTTTCGAAAGGGTGAAGTTAGCCATCTGAAATTTGGGATGATGAAATTAATACATGAATACTATATTTTAGCGTGAAGGAGGAATTTGAAGATGGCGGATATGCTAAAGTTGTTTTAAATGATTTATTGAGCCGTCGGAAAATAAATACAATAGTAATGTTGTAACGCCTTGTATAGTGCTAGTAGTAGACAATAAATGACAGAACTCAAACTGTAACTTGCCACACTCAAAACATAAATTAATCATCGTCTCAAGGAATTCTTTATCCAACCCACTCGCGATATATTTTTTTTGAAAGCTAAATTTGATACAAAAAACTTTTTATCTATTAAACAGATGAATGAAGGTCTCTTCTAATTCGGATCTTCCACTATACGTATTACAGTACACTACATTTTTAAGCTTTACTAGAGCAAGGCTACTGGAACATCGTTCTGACAGCTGTTAACATTAAAATTTTGTAAACATTATAAAGAAGGATTCCACTTACTATATTTAGAATGAGGATATTTACCTTTTCCAAAAATAAAAAATAACATATGTATCACGCACAGAGCTTTTGTACGACGAAATTTTCTCAAGAGAATCTGAATATGCATAATAAGGTTTTACACCAAAAACATGTTTCCCAAAAATTATGCGATTTTTAAGTTGGCATAAGAGATTGTTAAGACTCCGAATCCGATGTCAATGGAAATAGATTTTTAGCACCTTAACATTGCAGTTTGAGCAGCCCAAAACACGTATGGAAGTGGTCATTTGAACTGCATTTGAAGCATTTTAATAATACTTGGATGCAGGTAAAAATACTGAATAGAAAAATCGAGATTGAGTGTTCGATTTAGTTTTTGGACTAAATTATGCCAGAAACTTTAAAATAGTAATGACTGGTAATGTTGAAAATGGAAATCCATTAAATATTCTGCTTTCCTCCGCCCGACCAAAGACAGCCAACCATTGACAGCTGTTTCGTGCTTTTTGTCTACCCATCAGCATGGTGTGGGATTGGGAAATCGTCTTTGGACAACGAATGAATGCATAGCAACTATCCTCTATGCAGGACGTATGGTCTATTGATATAATTGATGAAAAACATGTCCCCAAAAATAACCAAATAAAGTCCAAGGTTCTTACATGAATTGGTGAAATTTCTGCCAAAATTTTCTGAACAATGACAAACATAAAGATGGTTCAGGTTTCCTAACGTAGATATGATACATTAATGAATACTAGAATTTATGAGATGAGATGAAAATGTATCCTGAAAATATGTGACAAGAGATGATTTTTGCCAGCTAAGAAAACGTCTAGTAGTATTATACAGGGAATTTAAGTATAGTGTAGATGAAAATTGTGGCAAAATCATTCAAAAGTCCCCTCGACGACAAAACGTGGGGCATTAAATAGCGTTTATATGTACAGTCTGTGAAAACCAAAAGTTCGCCAATTTTGGCCTCACAGGCAAAGTTAAAAATCGCTTTAAAATAAAGAAATGTTAAAATACCCATCGGGGTTTTGTAAAGCAAGGTTCAAACTTTAATTTAGATACTTCGCGACCCCAAAAACAATAATTTTTAACATAGTTTTTAAGCATTGAAAATAAGCATTAGGGCTTTTTAGACATTAAATCGCTTATAACCCGAAAATGATCAGCTTTTGAGAAAAGTTAACAGAAGCATTTTGCCTGGATTGATCCAAAAAACCTGAAAAAAACTGTCCGAGCAAAAAAATGTAAACATTTGATCTGGGTTATCGTGCGAGTATATTCAATGCTTAAAAATTCGATTGAAAACCATAATTTTTGGGGGCGCCAAGTGAATTAAAGTTAAACTTTGCTCTTCAAAACAATGAAGGGTATTTTGAGATTAAATAATTTTAAAGCGATTTCAACCTTGTTTTTCATGACAAAATTGGCGAGATTTTGGCTTTCATAGACTGTACTTTCAAATTATAGGGTCTAATATACAGAATGTTTCAAATTCGACCCTCACCATTGGGATCTCGGAAACTGTGAGAGATACAAAGTTGCTCAATTGGGGACAAAGTTGTGTATTTAGGTAACCAACAAAATGCTGCTTAGAAAGTTACGAAATTCAAAGTACTTCCAGAGAGGGACGGAAATAACCGAATTTCCCAAAATCACTTTTTTTCTTGACTTTATTGGTAGTGGGATTCCAAGACATTAACGTGGCCACTTTTTCTCCTCTAATTAGAATTTCAATATGACGTTTCGTCTCTTGTCCTCCAGCATCAACTTTATTTTTTCTTATGGATTGGGGTTTTGCGCAAATGAATAGTTTCCAATTCTGATTTCAAAAATACCATATCATACACTGACATTTTCAGACATTAGTTATTCCAGAAAATAAACAAGTTCTTAAGTAGGACTTGAAATTATCAGATTTCATTTGTTTCATATGACAGACCAGACCTCAAATTGACTATAGCAACAGAGTTTGGAAGATTGAGCCAGGCTTTGCCTACAAAATGAAGGACATTCTGAACATCTGCTATGATTTACCTCTGCTTATTTATGATTATTATTGTTATTACCAGCAATAAAATTTTCATCTTCTGTTCAGGTTTCGCTATATTTTTTATTTTTTTAAATATTCCAACAACCAATTTAAGGCTCTTTTTGTGGCAAATGGACACCAGGTTCCGATGCCATTCGTTGCGTACACACACACACAACAAATTTAAGGCCTACTAGGGAAATACATCACTGAATTTAGGACTGAAAAGTCCATTTCGAAGTACAAAATTCCAATATAGTATCCATATGAAAAAATAAGCTTGGTGATGGACGTCAAAAGAAGAAATGTGGAATTGAAAATTTGACTATGCCATTTTGTAGAGGAGAATAAGTAACAATGATAACATGCAATTTATTTTAAAATCCCATCTCTAATGAAGTCAGAAAAAATAAATGTGATTGTGGATAAATCTGATATGTGAAACAAATGACGACCTGATAATTTCAAGGCCTACCTAGGAAATTCTCCTTTTTTTGAAATAACTACAGTTTGGCAATGTTAATGTATGAAATATTTCACATTTTTGCAATCAGAATGAAAAACTTTATTCATATGTGTAAAAATCCAATATGGAACCCATGAGAAAAATAAAGTTGATGCTGGAGGAAAAGTGACAAAATTATAATAATGCCATCTTGTAGAGGAGAAAGAGTGGCAACGTTGATTTGCAATCTATTTTAAAATCCCACTACAAATAAAGTCAGGAAAAAATTCAAACAATTTAGAACTGCGTAACTCTTATAGGTTCCAAGATCCCAATGGTTTAAACACCATGTACATCTCCATATATCTATATTTTTCAAGCTAGGCTTTTTGCACACAGGAAGTCTCAGAAAAGTCTTATCAAATAAAACTGTATTGTTTTTAAATGGGACACTATTCAACATTGCGGACAGACTTTGCAAGAAACAGTTTTTTTGAGACAATAACTTTTGTATAAAACAATATTTTCTAAACAATGACACAAAAAAGTTAGAGGGAGGACAATTTTTGAGAGCTCTTGGACTATCAATTCAATTGAATGAATGATGTGAAAAAGTTAAAATGAAGAAAACGAGCTGTGTAAGTGAGATATATCTGCTATCAAACTTTGTATAACACAGAACTCCTTTTTGGGTACTTGTTGGTCTGCAATTCTATTTACAAGGAATTCTGAATCACAGAGAGACATTTTGGAACCTCTTTCTTCATATGCAACGCTGTCTTCAGAAATTTTGCGCTGGTAGGCATGGGAAGTAGAAGACTTTACACATGAAATGACATTAACTTTCAAAACAGTAAGACTCTGGTACACCCTTAAGGGAAATTGCAACCAGTAAATCCATTCTCAAATTTTCTTTAGGTGAAAACCTAAATTTTATTAGGAAGTGAAGCAATCTGTATGTTGTCAATACATAAATACAGAATATAATACAGAAATAATAAGGAATTGGATCTTCTAACATAAGGAGAAGTACAAGCTCTCAAGTGCCTCTTAAATGCAGGTCTTAGGTATGCTCCTATCACTACTAAATGAGATGAGATAGTTCTAAATTATTATACAGTATTGAGTTCTCCATCAATATTTATACCTTATACTATGATAAATCTAAAAAATTTGAAGTAGCATTCATTCACAGTTTCAAAAGAGAAATCAAAAAATGCTGCTACAGTTACAATTTGCTGAATCTACAAGTGGTTAAATAGATCTCATTCTTACAATTACTATCATTCAAAATTCTGTGTATATTTATAGTTATCAGTTACATGCTCTTATGTGTGATGTATATGTTTTTACTTACTACGATATAGTGTTGCACTTTGTTAAATAATTTTATTTACATTAGATACACAGGTGGGAGGTGAAATGACTATGCCAATCTCCAGCCTGTTGGGGTATTTTTTTGTATTCTATTATTTACTCATATTTTTATTCTATTATTTATTAATACTCCAATAAACATTAATTTTTTTTGACAGTCTTGAAATACCTCCAGATATCTATACCAAATGGTTGCAGAGGAACCAACAAATATTGATGATACCTAACAAACCTCTTAATAGCAAAACAAACCAGTAGTTTATTTTGCAAATCCACAATTTACAAATTGACTGGTAAAAACCTTGGATAAAGGATATATCAGACATAAAGTTGTGTTAAAAAAGCACATATAAAAAATGCTTACCTTTCAGCACACTTAGAGCTAGTTGAGGCACTGGTTGGTATTTTTGGTTTTGGAATTTTTTTGAGCTTAACATGGTTAACTTTTCCTTTGGTTCGAACCACTAGCCTATTCTTACTATGTCTAGAAACAGGAGGTGATATCACTTTAATCTTTTCCTTTTTATTTACTTTCATTTCCACCTCCAAAGCTGTAATTTTTATCTCTTTAGCATTATTATTCTTTATTCCATTTGGAGCTGTTTCAACTGTTAGTTTTTCAGCATTAACGATTCCATAAGCTGAGTCTCTCAGTTTTTTCAGCCTCTCTCTCAAAAATTCCAACTCTACATTGTATCTCTCTTTCAAATTTTCATGGTCTATCCTTTTATCAAAGTATGTGCCGGTATCGTAGCAAACTGGCCTATGATCTGATAAATTATGTAGTTTGAAATCAACCAGTGGACAGTATTCTCTACAGCTGGAAGTATTGATCTCCAAATTTTTCATGCTTTGGCTTTTAAAACCAGGTGGATGATTGTCTTGCAGTGGCATAAATCCTCTGATCATACTTCTAGAGTGCAATGTTATATTTTTTCCTGGACTCCTAATATCTGGCTTCTTTTGGCACTTGCTATAATCGAATTTATTGGGGCTTAACCTGGTATAATGTTCCATGCTACCAGCTTTTTCCAAATTTTCTAACTGTTCATCGCTACCCACAAATTTTACTGTATTATCATATGTGACACTTTTGAGACATTCCATGTAATCTCCAGAATCAGCTGATGCCTTGGTTACGTTTGACTGACAGTTATTTGAAATATAAGTGGTGGGAAGCTCACATAAATTCGCCCTAATTCTACAACAATCATACTTCTCAGACCACTGGGCCCTGGCTTCATAGTCATAATCCATATTTTCATACTCTTGCGTTCTACACTTTTTTGGTGTTAGAGTTTTCATTTCTTTCACTCTCCTTCTGCAAGGATCATTGGTTTCACTTCGAGATCGCCTCCTTGGAAAGTGGATTTCACAAGTGGAGCCCCAGGGGGCATAATGGTACTTGCAGATTTTTTCTTGATTGGGGTAGTGTGTTACTTGGCATTCAGCCATCTCTAACTTGTGCCTTGGCCCCGAAATTTGCCTGTGAGGCATCTAAAAATTAAAGAACTCTTTCAAAATAAGCACTACACAATCTAGAATATCATATAATACGTTATATATTTATATTCACAATTTAAATCAAAATGGTGTTGAGGTAAGACAATAAACTGCACCATGATAGAGCTTATTTTAAATGATAATTCCGTATCTACTCCATGCAAAATTATTCAAACATTTAGAATACATTCCATCTTACCCCTGAAATAAATTACACTATCATAAAATACACATTTTTATAATAAAAATGGGTCTAAACTTAAAATAAGGCATGGATGTCACCATTTTTTACCGCGTGTAATAATAGGAAAACCAGCAGAGATGCTGACATTTGGCGCTATGTTCTATCTGTTCTCCTTTGTCATACACATTGGAAATCGCGTCATGTGGCGTGAACGTAAGTCGGTGATTTTTACGGTTTCGTAAAATGGAGAATGAAAAATTAAGTCGGCTAGACAATTTTTTTTCTAAATCAAGGATTGGTGGAATTTTCTCTTAAATTATCAGTGTGCGCTGATTTCCAAGATAAACAAAAAAATGTTAGATTTTTGGTTGATACTGAAGATGGTTCCATTTGAATCCCATATTTCCGAAATGAGCTAGAAATTAGTAAAAAAATTAAAAAACTGTGGAATTTACTATACATTTCATTCAAAATTTGCACCAAGTATGGTGAAAAATGGACCATCCCTTATGATATGAGAGTTATATGAAACTTGATCATTTGTGCATATTTTACTGCTACCTACCGATAGATGGCGCTGCAATCAACTCTTGCTTTCTAGGACATCATAATTTCAAATTTAAACATTCAACTAGGGACAATATCCCTTTCCATTCTTTTTGTGGAATTGCCGTTATATACCGCATTCGAGGTACCTACTGTTGGGACTTGTATAACTTCAGATTCCACCGGTTTTTGTTTTCATTTGCAACTGACAAAGGGTAGTCTAATAAACCATTTTAAACAAAAAAATATTTGGTGTGGTGTGGATGAAACAGTCTTCCCCGAGAAAACATAACCTTGAAACATGAAATTAAACCACTGGCCCAAAGATAAGCCTCAGTATGAGCTTCCTCAAAACACCTTTCCTTTGGACAAATTAATATTCCCTAGATATAATTGCCTTGTATGTAACTAAGATAAAACAATAGATGGCGCCAGAAGTTATGTGTCATCTAATGCAAAAAATGGATTGAATTAATTTTTTTCCACGTTTTTTCTGAACAAATCTGTATAATTATTTAGTTTATTATAGCTTACAGTTAAGCCCAATGGATGGTGCCACTTACCATACATTAGCTTTATCTGGCGGGTAAAATGCCAACGTCCCGCCATGCTGGTTACATAGGTTTAGGGAAGTTGCTTTTATTTTTCAGATATTTAAAATGTCCGTTATTCTGTAGGTAAAACCTTAGTCCACTCTGTACATTGTTCAGCGCTCAGTTTATGATTTTGCGAAAAATCTGGTATATAAAACAAATGACAATCTGATAATTTCAAGGCCTACCTAGGAAATTCTGTTTTTTTTAAATATCAGATTTGGCAATTCTCCCTGCAGATATTGTTCCCTTCTTTCTCCCCGACTTTGTCTGGTATCTGAAGCAACCAAACCTGTCAGATCTACCGAATTACAAGACTTTAACCAAAAGCAAAGGTACAACGGACGCTCAGACAGACAATAATCAATAATGAGTAGAGAGTGGTTTGGCTGTTTGGCAATGTCAATGTATGACGTATCATACATTTTTGGAATCACAATTATACACTGTGTTCCAAATTCGCTTCTCTATACAGGGACCTCGGCTCTTGTTATACCTACAGCAAAGGTTAAATGGGAAAGGTTTTAGAGGAACTTAGTGCATTCGATAGCCTGCTTCAGATTTACGATCGGTCAATTGATTTTGGAAATATCGACGAAAAACCGAAAATGACGAAGTCTGTTTTTTGCTAGTAAATCCGAAACTGTTAATTTGACAGCTGTCGAATTCGTCTTTTGTTTTCTCGCAACCTGCCTCAACTTTCATTTTTTATGGCCGCCATATTGGATTTTTCAGGTGCATAAAAGATTTGAGTATCATCGAAATATTATCACACGTGCCATGATGTATTTGTCCGAAAATAAAATTAATAAGTAACGCATTTTTTCAGGAGGCTCTGACTTTGACGTTATTGAATTCAAATATTTAAAATTGTGTTTTAATAAGTAGTAGGTACGTTTTCTCATTAAAACATAAATCTGACAAAAAAAAATGTCAAAACCTGTTGAAAATGGTCGGTATTCCCTACTCAAATGAAGACAAGTTTGAAATGTTAGCACTGTACTTGCAGTCACACAAAAACGCCGACATTACCTCAGTAGGATACTTGGAGATGTACCCCGAACGACGGCAGCCTCATAAAATCCAATTTAGAAAAATAGTACTTAGTTGATTTAATAAACCTTGGGACCTTCGAACAACCTATAAGCGGATACAATATTTTAAATGAAAATCGCGACAGAAACATTTTTACAAGCTGTCAACGAAATCCCTTGCGCATCAGTAAGAACTATAGAACGAGAAATTGGTGTGGTCAAATTAACAGTACAGAGCGTGTTAAATAAGAATAAATACCAGCCATATTTCAAAGACTTAAGGAAACTGATTTTCCAAGGCGAATGCGCTTCTGTGAATGGTGTACTAGGAAGTCTAATAAAAATCTCGATTTTGTTAAGCATGTCTTGTGGTCAGATGAGAGTAGGTTTACGAATTGTGGACTCTTTAATAAGCACAACACTCATCATTGGGCCACAAAACACATAAGACTGCATTGGGCTGTGGAAAACCCCCACAAAGTGGCAAAGAGACGCCTACAGACCAGATTTGGAACTAACGTTTGGTGTGGGGCAGGATTATTATGCTTAATCAAAATGTTTAAAACAAGTATTTTAAACACTGTTTAAAACAATGAAGGTGTTTTGAACCAATTTGTTTTAAACTGTTTAAAACATGTTTAAAACACTTTTTTGTCGTTTGTGGGTTATTCAAGTTTTTTTTATAGTTTTTAAGTATGATTAAAATTGATTTTATTTTCCAAAAACTAAAAGGGCCATAGGTTAAAACACATAGGTACTAAAAAATAGACTTTATTCTTTATTAATTAATCAAACATGAAACTAGGGAACTAATACTAGTGGAAAAAATCTGTTTCTTAACGAACGAGTGAACTTAATAAACTGCATTGAACTCTAATACTAGTACACTACAAGCAGCAAAATAATCATATAATATGACTATGTATTTACTTGTATAATAACATTAAATAAGTTACTTAACAAATGTCTATAAAAGTATACAACCCATCTTATTTAACGCTCAATCAAAAAATCCTTAAATCCATATTTTTAAAATATAAAATCATGGAAAATGTACATAGAAAAAATTTGTAGTTTTCACTACTTTTTACGGAACTCCGAGAAAAAAAATTTACCTTTTTCACAATTCTCCAAGCTACTCAACTTTGAGGAAATTGGTTCGGTATAGAAACATCATTGTCGGTATCAGAACTATCTCATATATGAATATTTTGTTTTTCTAATAAACTTCCTTGTTTAAGTTGTTTAGAATTTTTTAAAGGATTGCGCATTCTAGCCACCAGTGGCACCATATCCATATTGCAGGTTAAACATTTTGCTCTGGCATCAGTCTCCTTAAAATATTTCCACACGGGATCCTTTCTCCTCCCTGTCATTGCCTTTCTTTTTTTGCCGATATCTATGCACAAAAAAACGGCACCATGTTATAACTTCGCATATTTGACTGCTGGAGATCGCAACAGTGTTACCAGATCTACCTCTAAAGCGGTAGGTACTACTACTACCGCTTTATAGAGCCATCTACCGCTATCCAGTTTTACTTCTGTAATATACGACTTTATCATTCTCGGAGCGTAAATACATAATTTGCTACCGCCATCTCACGGTAACCACTAATAATGGTCAGGTTTCCTGGTCAGGGAATTCCCCGACCCCGGGAGAGGGTATTTACGGAAATATTTCGCTGCCATTTTTATGCCCGTCAGTCTATCTATAATCAAATCCAAGCGAATAACCAAATTTTCTGTGTTATGTGCCGAGGTTATAATATGGTTCAAGATGACACACGGGTTGATGACGTCAGTTACACGAATCGCTTGAACGCGTTGGTTTTAACCGCGGTTTTGTTGCAAGTTGTTTATTTTAGAAAAGCGCGTATATAATCTCTGATTATTTTTATTATCACTAAATAATCGGTGCTTTTTCGTCTACAACTGTATATGGAAAGTTTAAATAAGAAACCTTTCATAATATTCATGGGAGAAATGTTTTTTTCACATTTTTTTTTAAATGATGGAACCATGGCTTTGTAGCTATGATAACTTTCAATTCTCTAAATTTTTCCGCATGTCAAAGAAAACATTTATTGATTCAGCAGAAATGATGAAAAAAGAAATTAGCAAACCGTAAACAGGTGGATATCATCTAGTGAGTTTATATGGCCATATTTTAATATTCTTGTGGTATATGGATACTTTGTTAAGCATAGGAACTACATTTAAAGTGTCCCCAACAACCGTAATGAGTATAACTAATAAGGTGCTCCACTTTATGGTAAAACTGAAGTCAGCCTGTATCAATTTTCTCAAAAATGAAGCTGAAGTAGAATAACAATATCCAATACCCGGCAAAATTCTAACTTGTTACATTTCAAATAATAACCACAAATATAAAACTACTCTTGAGTTGGGTAAATACCACAATTTTGCGGTGATAACTATGACATATAACAGCTGATTCGTGACGCCACGGATCTTATAACCAAACTGATAACTACACTCGCTTGAACGGATTGGTAAATACCAACCCAAAATGGTAAATACCATTTCCATTTGGTTATCCGCTTGAATTTGATTTATATCATTGATTCCCAAAGTGGACTATACTATATCGACCCCCATGGGGTCTATGACAACCTGCAAGGGGTCTACGTCAGTGAAAAAAAATTTGGGGGTCCATGAAATGAATATGGGGAGGGGTCCACGATAGTGGATCTCAACACATACACTGATAGTACCTATTTACTTACATCATGCTATCTTATAATATCAAAACATATACATTGTTTATAAAAGTACCCATGAAGTAAAAAATGTATTATATATGTTTATAAAATTGTGTAAATTGTAGGATGTTGGTATTCGCATTGTGGTCGCAATACATTTTGAACTTGTAAAAACCTGAGAGTCGCAGTCTCAGAGCTTCGCTACCTTGCACTGACTTGTTCAATTCGTCACTCTATAAATACGA
Organism: Acanthoscelides obtectus; assembly: GCA_963669975.1. NCBI lineage: Eukaryota > Metazoa > Arthropoda > Insecta > Coleoptera > Chrysomelidae > Acanthoscelides > Acanthoscelides obtectus. Next base: position 85,743,100 of record CAVLJG010000003.1, on the reverse strand, counting down.
ATGTGGGACAAATACGTTTATTCGTTTCCTGAATCTTGAAAAGGAAAGTGCTAAGAAAATATTTTAAAAAATATAAACAGATAGTATATCACGCAAATTATAGTAAGTCAGTGTTATTTTGTTTGAGAGTGCTGGAGAAAAGTAAGTACATTATTTTTTATTAAATTTTAGTTTTGTACTCGTAGTTAGCAAAGATAGATAAATTACGCCATTCATGACTTTAGTTATTAGTAGTTAAATATTCAATCATGCAAAATTACACGAGTACTCCTCAATAGTTTCTTTTTGAAAGTTTTAGCAATCGGTAATATAATTGCAGTGCAATCTCCGTAATTCGAGCTAATTGTTGCAAGAAGATGTTCGAATTATGGAATGTTTTCGGAAAAATCAAAAAATATTTTTAATGTACAGCTGCTGGATTTTCTGTCTTATTTAAATAATTTAATTTTGCCCACAGATGACTGATGCCATGTCCTAATCTAAAAAGAAATGTAGACAGTACAGTGTTGATTATTTGAAATTTGGCTTCATTCCATCATTGCCGGACAAACAATCGCCTATGTGCCTTTTATGCAACAAAGTTTTGGGCAATGACGCTATGAAACCATCTAAACTGCAAGATCATCTGAGAAGATGCCACCCTGATAAAACAGAGAAAGATTTGAAATACTTTCAAACACTCAAAGATAAATTTCAGAAGAGACCTACGCTTCGACGTCACAAAGAAATGATGATGGTTTGCGGGCGTCTTACAATATATCGTTACTTATAGCAAAATCCGGAAAACCGCATACTATCGGAGAGAAGTTAATTTTGCCAGCCGTTGAAGAGGTTTTAAAAACTGTTTTACACAAACCTGCATCTGATATCATTAAAAGAATTCCCTTAAGCAACAATACTGCTGAAAGACGTATTGATGAAATGAGTTCTGATATTGAAAGCTTCTTACGTAATTATTTGCAAACGACCCATTTCTCTATACAACTGGACGAGTCAACTTTACCTGATAATGCAGCATTATTGAATCAAGAAATGAATCAAGAAATCTACGAAGAACTGCTCTTCGCAAGAACTTTGATAACCGACACTAAAGGTGAATGAATATTTCATGTTTTGAAGGATTACTTCATTGAAAAAGCAATTCCTTTATCAAATACATATATAATATCAGTAGCTACAGATGGAGCACCTGCCATGGTTGGGCGTTATCGTGGATTTATAAGCTATTTAAAACAAAATTTGTCAGGGGTATTAGCAATACATTGCGTCATCCATCGACAACATTTAGTTGCTAAAAATTTGAGTGTTAGATTGCATGAATCACTTCATTTAGTCATTGATGCAGTAAACCGAATCCGAAGCAACGCGTTGAATACGCGGTTATTTGCGCAGTTGTGTGAAGAAAATGACGAACACTTTCATCAATTACTCCTTCACACTGAAGTACGCTGGCTGTCGAAAGGCTTATGTTTGACAAAATTTTTTGCACTTTTTGATACTATTTTAGAATTTCTGGATACTAAAGATGAAATTTTAAAAGAAAATTTAATGAAGAGGAAAACAGATTTGTTTACAAAATTTAATATGGTTAATTTGCAATTACAAGGCGACAGTTTAAATTTGATTAAAACAAAGTCCATCTTATCAGCGTTTCTTGCCAGAGTTAAACTAATGAAGCAAAATATTGGACGGGGCGAATTTTCTCAGTTCCCCAATTTGTCACAGACAAGCTGCCAGGAAGACGACGTTTCAACTTACGTTCAACATTTAAATGCCATCTATTCAGATTTTGAATCTAGGTTTGAGGATATTTTGACTATGGTAATACCACCGTGGATAATTAATCCATATGGTGCCATAGAAGAAACGAATGACATAATACAAGAGGAAGTGACTGAACTAAGTACAAACGAAGAACTTCAGTTTAAAAACGGATATCAGCAATTCTGGCTGCAAAACAACATACCCGTTACTTATCCCGTATTATGGAATATAGCGAGGAAATTTTTAATTTCCTTTCCATCGTCATACCTAGTGGAAAGTGGGTTCAGCGCTGTTACCAATCTCCTAACGAAAAAAAGAAACAGACTGGACATCATTAGCCGAGGAGATTTAAGATTAACCCTTACAAAATTGACGCCAAATGTTGATAATTTATTATTAAAGCATCAGGTTCATCCTTCTCACTAAAAATATTGACTTATTGCTTATGTTATTTTATTTATAGTTTATTTTATGTTTATTGGTGTCTGACCAATAAATGCCCGCATTGGGAATAAGTGCCCGCATTGATTTTTTTAAAGAACCCCCCTTTATAGAAAATATTTTTTTTTAAATTCTCAAAATTCAAGGATAGGTACACACTAAAATTCGTTAATTTTTTGCCTATTTTTAGATAACTTAAACGTATAAGAAGCGGAATTTAATCAAACTAACAGTGAAATTATTGTAGAACATACGTTTATGTTATAATTAATAAACGAACTCGCTTATTTTACTTATTTTAAGTAAGAACTTTTTTTTATTACTTTTCACTTTTTTTATTTTATCCCTTTTATTTTTTTTTTCAATGCGGGCACTTATTCCCAATGCGGGCACTTATTGGTCAGACATCTGTTTATTTAATGTTACGTATATTTTACATAACAGATACAAAATTTTATTTTGAGTAGTTTTAATTTAAATTCAATTAACAAATGTATAAATTAACATGTGTTTTTACTTTAAGTTTTTAACACTAAACTTCACTACAGTTAGAAATTTACAGGAAATCAATATCAGGTAAGTAGGGGGTCTTCCAACACGGAAAAACATGGCAAGGGGTCTACGACACAAAAAAGTTTGGGGAACTCTGGTCTATATGTTTTGTGGCGTCGACGTACAATGTGTGATTTATTTATTGTTGTGCAATGTGCATTGGTGGTACGTGTATTCCGGAATTTCCATAAAGATTTTTTAATATTGGGCCTCTTTTTTGGTTGAAGGTGAGTTTCTAAGCCTATAGGTATGATTTTTTTAATAAATATGCTAGTATCATAAAAATATGAATTATTCAAATATTCTCAGAGAACAAATATTTTACTAAAATAATAGTTGAAATTTTGTAATAATAGGTACAAGATGGAAAATTCTAATGCCCTTATGATATTACTTATGAATATACAGGGTGTCCGCAAAGTTGGGGTTTTCCTTTACACGACGTGTAGATCTTGAAAACATAAGCAATTTTTCTTAGTACCATATACACCAATGTCTTAAGGGAACCGAGATAAAGGGCTCTGCAACACCAAAAATATCTGAATACCGTCCTGTAGCCGCGACCCGCGATATCTCAGACTGGTACCGGCTACTAGCTGAACCCGACGACAGAACTGGGTCGGGGGTCGGGGTCAGTGTGTCAGGTCAGTCTGCAACCTTCAACCGACGGTAAAGGGTCACGCGTATAGAGGTAACGAACCCGTATAATCGATTGCGTTTCAAAAAAAAATAATAATAATGGCACACTCATACACCAATAATGAAATCGTTGATATGTTGTTAATTTATGGCGAATGTCTTCAAAATAATACAGAATCGTCGCGAGTGTATGCAGATCGTTTCCCTAGACGACATCATCCAAGGCCCCGCAGATTTGTGTATCAGAGAGTCAGGGATACGGGCCATTTGGAGGAATTTCGTGGTGGGCACAGTGGGAGGCCTAGACAACCACGAATGGTGCAAGTTGAGGAAGAACTACTGAATCGCGTAGACGAGAATCCCTCAACAAGCACTAGAGACGTGGCTAGAGAAGTGCAAGTATCAAAAACCAAAGTGTGGCAAACGTCCAACGTGTACAAGCCCTTCAACCTGACGATTTTCCAGCAAGAGTGCGGTTTTGTGAGTGGTTGTTGCATCAACATGACAATAATCCAGACTTTTTGAAGTGCATATTGGTGACAGACGAATCTACGTTCACGCGTAATGGGGTGAATAACTTTCGATTTCAGGCAGAGACGTACTTAGCCCTTCTCGTCAACTGGAGAGTGAGTACTTTTTCCTTTATTTTTTTTTACTTGGTCGCCCTCGTTTCACTACACATTACCTTTGTTATTTCAAGGGTAGTTGTTTCTGAAAAGGAAAACCCCAACTTTGCGGACACCCTGTATATATATATATATATATATATACTAATATTTGGGGTTGAAAGGATTTTTTCTGAAAACTACCCAAAGGAATCGCTCAAGTACTATTATAGGAATATTACACAGTCAAAGACTAATTACAAGTAGTTTTGTTTCGAATGCAAGGGAAACAATGAATTGAGGTTAATGACCAAAGATATTCATTAGAATTAGCTAATCAATATTCGTAATGCTTATTTTTCTTAACTTAGTTTAGTTTTTGTCGATGTCAAGAATGCCTATTTTTTGAGTCCTACTTGTTAGTTCTTGTTTAGAACATATAATAAATCGAGTTTTATGTAGAGTTCTGGCATAATTATTACAGCTTAATAAAAAAATGCATTAATTTATTGTACGACTAGCAATTTCCTTCATATACCTTTTTCTACCGCTTTTTTGGACCAAGTTTTACCGCTTTATGAAAAATTCATCTGGCAACACTGGAAAATTATCCAAAGGCAAACGGTACTTCCCCGACGAAAAATAGTAATAACACTTTCAAGAAACTTCATTAACGTTGCTAGATTATATAGGCAATAGTTTTTTTATTTTTTTTACTGTTTCAAACATTTTTTTAGCCATATTTGAATGTTTTAAACAGAAAAAAAACAGTTTTAAACAAAAAAAATTGATTTTTCTTTTTTTTATGTTTTTTTGCAACCCTGGTGTGGGGTCATTGTCCTTTTTTAATTGGGCACCTTTTAGAAATTAGGTATTCATCATTTCAGGAAATCCACTTTTAGGACCATTTTTGTTTGACTACAATCACAGCAACCTAAACAGACATAGGTACCTAGAGCTTTTGCAAAACCAGGTTGTGCCGGCTTTATGAGCTAGTCTAACCGAAGAGGAGTTTAGAAAAACTTGGTGTCAACAGGATGGATGTCCAGCTCACAACACTATTCAAGTAGGGAACTTCTTAAGAGAACAGTTTGATGAAAGAATAATTTCGTTAAATGGTTCAATATCTTGGTCTCCTAGATCCTCTGACCTTTCACCCTTGGATTTCTACCTCTGGACCTCTGGGTTCACACAAATAATGAGGTCTATGAATTTGATCCTCCCGCGACCATAGAAATCCTGAGACAAAGAATTTTGAGCACAGTTAGAAACAACAGAAATACACTAGCTGAGGTTGTATGAAAAACAATCACCAATTGTCAAAAATGTCTGAATGCAAATGGATGTTATCTTATGAATATGTCAATCAATACCCACTTATTAAATAATTAGATTTTACATTACAATTTTTTAAAAAGTTTGTTTTTTGAAGTGTAAAATAAATATACATCATTTTTTCTGACTTGTTTTTTTCAACACACTCATAGTTGGAAATTTGTCCAAAAACATTTGACTTGTTGAAAATTCAAGGGTTTTATGTGTTTTTTATGCCTTACTCATTAATGTTATTTTCTGACAAATCAATCATGGCCTCCTTAGAAAACTACTAATACCTAACCTTAGGTGATACTCCAATCTGTTATGCACTTATGCAGACATCACTAGACTGGAAATTTTACACTCTTCAAAAATTAAAATATCCAATAAGAAAAATGAAAGACGATTGAGACATTTCACACATGCTACATTTTCTTGAAAAAATGTCCGAATGACACATTTTGACAGCTGTCAAATTAACCGTTTTGGATTTACTGGCAAAAATCAAATTGACCGATCGTAAATCCGAATCCGGATATCGAAAACACCAAGTTTTCTCTAAAACTTTCCCCATTTAACCTTTGCTGTAGGCATAACAGGAGCCGAGATCCCTGTATAGAGAAGCGAATCTGGGATACACTGTATATTTATCTGTACAATAATCTAATATGGAATCTATAAGAAAAAATAAGGTTCGTGCTGGGGGACAAGACAAGAGATTAAACGTCGCATTGAAATTCTAATGACGCCATTTTGTAGAGGAGTAAAAATATCAATGTTAATGTTCAGTTTATTTTGGAATTCCACTACGAATGAAGTCAGGGAAGCCGGAAAGTCGCAAACCACGCATTTATTACCTCAAATTTACCCAACGACTTTTTGAGACATGGTCGCCCGTGGAACGGTGCCAAGAGGGCTGAGCTCCCCTCTGAGAATCAGGTCGACTGTAATTTTTTGCAATAAAGTCTTTATTGTTGGCTACACGAGACGGAAAGCAAACTTGCCCTTGTCGGCAAAGTTTTACTTTTGAAGATGAGAGTTACACCTGAATCTATTAGCAAGTTTGGCGTTATCCCAGAAAATAATATTACATAGGTCTTCATCTGGAAATTGTTTGTACTTAGCATAATTTCTCTTTTTTCTAAACTGTAACTATATGAATAAACCTGTGATAAATACACAGCGTAAGATTTGAAGAACAGGGGAAAATTAAAAACACAGAAGTGTTCAATTTGTATACGCATTTAATGGAATTACGTGTATTTACAAGGAATTTTAGATAAGGAGTAAAAATAATAGGTTGGCATCTTCATTGAAAAAAAGTTTTTTATTGTATCAGTCGAGATTGTTGCATCCATACATCTTATGATAAACACATTAAAGAAACTTTACAAAAGAATGTTGTACTACATTTTTATGTATATAAAATATGTTGAAGAATTACATTTTTTAATGCAACAATCCCACCAATTGAAAGAATGAAAATAAATAAATTACGAGATTTTTATTACTTCACATGAAGTCTGAGAAAGGTGAATTAATAATAAATACAGTATTCAGTAATAAAGACAAAAAACCATAAAGAATAGATCTTTTGACAGTATTTTTACAGTACCTCTATAATATAAAGTATTCAATTCTCTTCCGCGTTTCTCACTAGAATTAATTGCATCCTTATTTTTTTGAGAGCTAGAATACATTTATGGAGTATAAGTACGACCATTGATTAACATATTCTACCTGAAGATAGCCAACATAATACTATAACCTGTGTTTAAAAAATTATCCGAATAGAAAAAAGATACTGAGTCACCTATGAGAATTTATTACAACTATGTTGCTCCTCTCCCAACTAATTATTTAGGAATGTACTTTGAAAACCTTAGGCCCGTATCGTCAGTCGTCCCTACAATTGTAGGGCGCCTTTATGGCCTCCTTGATTGTCATAGTTTTCTACTTCTCCGTGTCAGAACTCTATTTTGAGGTTATGTCACAATCAACTATTTGCATCAAATTGTGCTTGCTTTTGAGTTATATCATGTTTTATCAGCCTGAAATTTCCTACAATTTAAAAAGAAAACATATCTTCACAATAGGAGAGCACTGACGCTGACACGGGACAAGTATAATCTAGAAATTTTTGAAGGGGAGAAAGGAGTATGACAATCAAGGAGGCCATAAACGCGCCCAATTGTAGGGACGACTGACGATACGGGCCTTAGTGTCTCACAGACAGCAAACTATATTAGTTGCAAAATGGAAAACTCTTGAAGTTGCAGCTGTTACATAATCGAATTTCAGAGGGCCAGAAAAAAGTATAATATATACTAACATAAACCTACTTACAACATTGAAATTCTATTACAGAACAAGCGATCTGAACAAAACTAAGAAACATCAATTCACAACATTCATTAATGTTTCTACGTATTTTGAGTTTGCTTGACTTGAAACAGGTTTTTTTCAACATTTTAGGTAGTTTTTTAATTTGTAATGAGTTTGGTAGTTCAAGCATTGTTTTTTTTACCACGCCTTGAAGAAGAAAAATAAACATTTTCGAAAGCTTGACATGAACAAAGAACAAACTTTCTTTCTGGTCCTCAGATATTCAGGTGCATTACAGCTGGAACCTCGAGTTTTCCATTTTGCATCTTAATTAGTCAACGAAAACTACCCTCCACCTCAAATTAAATACAGCATATATTTGAGTCTATGAGACTCTAACCTTTTCAAAGTAAATCTCTAATTAGTGCGGAGAGGTGGAACGCAGTTGTGACCAATTCTCACAGGTGACGCTACAGTATTGCAGTTTATTAAGGTGGTTATCTCGGGTAGAATGCGTTAATCAATTACTCAGGGAATAAGCAACGCACACATAACTTCCATTTAAACCAGAAACTTTTGTCAAAAGAGAGACTAGCCAATTTTTTTTCAACTGTACGTTATTTGGGTCGAAACTTATAGCTTCTAACATTGAAAGTCATCAGTCAGGAAAGGACGCAGTGTAATGCTTATGCAATGCCTTTGGCTAATTTTATAAAAAATCAATGTTGCAACCACAAAACTAGAATGGAACCAAAGTTTTGCCTTGGTAGTTTTCAAGAGAGAGAGGACTTCAAAATTAAATGATACACGACCTGTGAATTAGCTATGTGGTGTTTATTCTGCGGAATCAGTTGTTACCAAGATAAAAATCAAATTATCTGGTTATGGTATTCTACCTGAAGGTAGCCAACCTAATACTATATTCCCGCGTCCAAAAAATTATACGATATGAAATGATACACCGTATCCTCATCGGCTAGTTACACCAATGTTTCTTCTCTCTGCACTAATTAGAAACCTGCTTTGAAAATGTTAATGTCTCATAAATCGCGCTGTAGCCAAATATATGCTATATGCTTGGATCGGGTGTTTCAAAATCGACTCTCACCATCCGGATCTCGGAAACGGTGAAGTCGCTTAAATAGGGGCAAAGTTGCGTATTCGAAATTCCAAGGGCTTCCGAAGAAAGACGAAAAAACCAGAATTTTTCCAAAATCGTTTTGATTTTGTTCTGACTTTATTTGTAGTGGAATTTTAAATTATTTTGCACATTGACATTGTTACTTTATCTTCTACACAAAATGATATAATTAGAAGCTGAGGTAAATCATAGCAGATATTCACAATGTTGTCAGCTATTTTGTAGGCAAATTCTCACTCTTCTCTGGACACTGTTACAGTGCTCAGTTTATTATGATTTTGAGAAAATCTCGTATAGGAAACAAATCACTATCTGATAATATAGGGAATACCTAGGAAATTCTTTTTTTTTAATAACTAAGGTCTATTTATCTGAGCAAAAATCCAATCTGGCAGAAAAAACAAAGTTAATGCTAGAGGTCAAGAGATGAAACATGACATTGAAATTCTAATGATGCCATTTTGTAGAGGAGAAAAAGTATCAATGCTAATGTGCAATTTATTTTGAAATCCCACTACGAATAAAGTCAGGACAAAATGAAAACGACTTTGGAAAAATTAAAACGATTTTGGAAACATTCGGTTTTTCGGTCTTTCTCAGGAAGTACTTCAAATTTTGAAACTTTCTAAGCGGCGTTTTGTTTATTGCCTAAATATGCAACTTTGCCCCTATTTAAGAGAATTCGTATCTCTTACCGTTTCCGAGATCCGAATGGTGATGGTCGAAATTGAAACACCCGGTATAGCTGGATACATCGCCATCTATATATTTTCTTTTCAAAGTAGATTTCTAATTAATGCATAGAGGAGAACGATAGCTGTCATAAATTGTCATAGATTATTAGGTTGGCTATGTTCATGTAGAACACATCAATCTGACATTAACAGAGAGCTCTAAATATCAGTATTTCTTCGAAATACATATATTCCCATATTAAAAAAGATGATTTCAAATATTATGCACAACAGAATTCAAAATGGGAATCTGGCAACATTTTTACTTACTTTTCGAGATGTATTGTACTTTCCTGAACATTTTGGATTCTGGATTATTAATCAAGGACTTTTGATCTCTTAGTGCCGAAGGCATAATCGTTCCTTAGCGCATCTTTACTTTGGAGAATTAATTGCCTTAGCTCTTGTGAGAGACAGTAGAATTGTCAAAGAAAGTGACCTTTGCTTATCTATTATTATTTTGACGTTTGATGGCGAATAGATTCTACAGATATGAACACCAAAATCACTGAGATAGCATCTATCTAGATGTATCATATTGATACAGGTCTGGCTTAGGTTTCACAATCTGCATAAATAAGTATCTATTCAGCAATTAGTTGGGTTCTGCATTTTGTCTTTATAAACTGTGCATTTCAAAAAGATCCCTCCTCTACGTATTTTTTGAACAGGTCAAGTTATTGAGTTGAACTTAGAGGTAATTAAATTGATGCATGAATTCCATGTTTTAGCATAAAAGTGACAATTGAAAATTCCAAGACTGCTGATAGGCGCTATTTAGGAATATTATTTTAAATATAGTTGTATTAACCGTTCTTGACGGGTCAAAGTAAGACTGCCTGTATCCCTTTATATATCTCCATCTACCTCATACATACACATGCAACCTCCCCCCCCCTGTGTGTGGACGTTTGTTCGGTAAGCTCAAAGACATGTTTTTTAGTTGTGTGTCTCCGTCTCGAAAACTTTGTCGTTACGTATGAGTGCCCTTTAATCATATTTGCCAGAGTGACAACTTGACATAGGCATTTGAGTTGTCCTGTCATCAATCTTCAATATAAAATTGTACAATGCCCGGAAATACGATCAATGGAGGAGACCGACAGCTCGTGCTAAATTTATTAGAGTATTTCCAGGAAGAGAATGAAAACAGCCGTCCCCTGTTACCACTTCATGGGTACTGGAGAGAGTAGCAGATGCGCTGAAAATTAGTCTTTGCAGTGTTCCGCCCATGGTACGGAGACTCGATCTGTTTACTTATTTCATATGGCGTTGATGACGTAACGGCCAAAAATCGTGACAACTATAGACTGAGGGGTCATGTGTTACCCCTCCTTCTGAGCAATTTTAGATGCTCCAAAGAGGATCTGCTACTACCCAGCATTACAGACCATCATTCTAGCCAACTACTGTAGCTCACATGTTATCATTAACTTCAAAAAGTCCCACAATTATGAAAACCAGTTGTATAACAAACCACCAGAGCATATAAAAAGTATCCAATCATTAACACTTTTTAAGATAGAGGTTAGGGAGTGTTTTCAATGTAAATGTGCCATTTTTTAGCTTCTGAGTTTTGACAATTCCAACACTCTATATAGAGTCTCATGTATCATATTAATATTATCAGTATTCAGAATCCCTCTTTCCAATCACTATCTTTCAAAATGACGATCTGGCAGGCTGTCAAAAATGTGTTATATCAAGTTTCTTCTCTTGGAAGGGCATGTGTGAATGTGTAATACAATATAAAACAATCCATTAAAAAAAATGTCAAAATATGTCAAATTTGTTTAAAAGGAGTGTCATACAAAAATTTGCATATTCAAATAGACTCTTCCAAAAGAAGGATATTAATAAAACGAACTATAACGTTTTGATGACTAATTGTGATTCAATGTACAATGTACAAAAACACTCAACTTTGTCAGTCTACAATTCCGTTATTTTGAAAGATAGTGATTTTTTATTCTAGGGTTATAAAGGAGCTTTAAAATAAAATATCAAATAACCCTTCCATTCCATTTAAAACAATTTTACAAGATAAGAGCCCAGCCGCCATCTTGAAATTTTCAACTGATATTTTTGCATTAGAACATAGCATACGTCAATTTTATCATCCCGAATTTCAGTTCCCTAACTTGATCCGTTCGAAAAATAAGTAGGGGTGCGACCTTTCCGTATACTAACTAACCAATGGAACTTCTTGATATAGTTCACAACATACTTATAGTGCCTGATTACGGTTTTTATGTCTACAGTCGTTAATAAGCCATAAAACCGAGAAGGCGGCACCTGCTAGCTTGTGGAAATGCGGGAAGGAGGATGCGTCTAGCGGCTCGAGCCGCTTCATTGATCTCAGTCAAATTATGTGAATTTGTTGCTGTATCGGTATCGAAACAATGCGTTATTTTACATTACAAAGCAATTATATAGGTTGTGTTATGAAGGATTACGCATTAGGCTAAATAACGGCAACACTGTCTCCTTCTCAGGTGACGCGATCACACTTGACCGCCGACGCCGACCGAGTTCAGCCTGCGGTGCTACTGAAACTACAAGCGTTCTTTTCGTTTTTCTAAATAATTTCAATTTGTTATGGCTGTTTATACCCCTTCCGAAAGAGTACAAATAATTAAATGGTATTACGGTGGCAATTCGGCCACAGAATGTAGGGATTTATTTGCAGTAACTTTTGAGGACAGACCCAATCCTTGCCCAAAAAAACATTTTAAATGTTTCAAATTTTGAGAAATTTTTCTGCCTCCAAGACTGCAAACAATGCCACATGAAGCAAATGCCGCCTGTCGAAAGGTTTCAAGCTAAAGAACGGCGGGATGAAATGGTTTGTAGTGTTACTGAAGTGGATTTTACACGTGGAGAGGAACTGGATATCAGTAATAAAACTGTTACCAATATTTGGAAAAAATATGGGTACAAAAAAGCAGATCAGGATAATAATTTTCTAAAAAATATTCTCTTCACTGATGAATCTTCTTTTCCATTGCATGGTAAACACAATACATCCATTGTTCTCTATGGGCCTCGAGATAATGAACACATGTTTTGAACACCGTACCCAGTATCCTCAAAAATTATATTTTAGGTGCCCATGTCATAGGCCCATTTTTCATTAATGAAAATTTGGATGCACAACAATATCTAGAGTTACTTAGAAACCAAATTGTTCCTACCGTTCAAGCCCTTCCTGATGTGGAGTTAGGATTTGTGCACTTTCAAAAAGACGGCTGACCCGTTCATAATGCGATTAGAGTAAAAGAATTTTCAACAAATACTTTTCCTAGGTGGCCGCCTAGATCCCTCGATTTGTCTCCATGACTGCTTCTTGTGGGTTATGTTAAGAGACCATTTACAGCCACGAGTTTTGTAGGCCAAAAAATTTAGAAGAGTTGAGAGACAAAATTGTTGAGTGTGCGATAAGAATGTTGTCATTATGCATTACACAGCATATTAATTTGAGATTACATTGATATGCGAATTTTACATTGATGTATGTTAAATCTGCATAAGAAGATTGTTTCAGGAATATCTTGTTTTTCGCGTAATATTTCATCAAATTTGGTCACAAGCCGCATAATCATTGATGCCAGGAGCATATTAAGAAATAAAACGAAACTAAACGGCAGGCGGAAGATGAAGCAGCTTTCATCATTATTTATGGTGTTATGACCATACTAATCGCGTGTCGGTACCAGAAAGAAGCAGAAAAAATGTAAACAGTCACTATAAGTCTGTCGTGAACTATATCCACAGCGGATCGCCTACAGCGCATCATTAGAGCACAAGACGTCAAACGCGATGTTGCCGTCTACGGATGCGCCAGGATTCGCAATAGCACTCAAAAAATGATGAAAAAGTGATATTTCCAGAAAACCCCGGTTATGTTTTACAAGACATAATTGCATACAATTTTGAGATTTGTACGATGAAAATTTCGGACTGACAGCATGACCAAAGATGTTATGGCATATCCCCTAGAAATTCTATACCAATGGCTAAAATGGATATGCCCTTGAATTTCCTGAAAATAAGGAAGCCTTTAAGTTAAAGACTATGCAATAAAGAGGTCTCATATTGAACAATGTATTTTTTGTCCTAGAGATATTTACTGTCACAATCCTATGTCTCAAAATAAACGAGGCGTTCTTAAAATAAGGAAGCCTTTAGTGAAGAAACGACTATCCATTCGGACTTGAGACCATTTTTACAAAGTTTTCCACAAAGTTAATTGCAGTCCGTAAAATATGAGCCCGTTTTGTCATCGTATCAAGAAAAAATTAACTAACATCCTACCACTTCATCCTTGTCTGCAATCTACAACCTTAGCTTAAGCTAACTTCCTTTCACAAACTTACACTTTACTGTAAACTAATTAAAAAGTTTATTTTTAAACATATGATAAAATATAATATTATAATGGACATACGTAAAATAAAAATTATATACATAAATCACTTAAAGTACATAGACCTACATACCAAAGTTTCAACATTTCAAAATGTCAGGTTTCTTAATACTTTCACATTTCTGAGTAAATTCAATGTCAATATCGTCACTTCGCGAAATTCCTTATATAAATACTATATAAGACCTCGTTTCTTTTTGTAATCTTGAAGATTCAAACTACGTCTTGGTGTTAAGTCTTTTGTTACTGTTTTAGGAACTACGTTTACTGGAGTCACTGGAAAGAAAAAGAGGTTTAAAAACTGTGATATGAACATTGATTAGAGAGATGCAACTCTGTCGCATAAATCTGCGGAAAATATGAGAAAAATATCACATTCACATACATATGGATCCGAAAACTTTGCCGTTTCTATAACCGGTGTTTAAACCTGCCTGTCTTTATGATTAGCGAATTGAATTAAAGAAATCATCTGTATGACACAGATAACACAAGCCTGCAATGTCTTGTTGCCTGGTATAGACGACGTGTTTCCGGTAGATTTGTTCGAAACTTTTCAATAGATTTCGGTAGACATTAAACCAAAAAGTAATATTAGCCTTCCTAGAGCATGTGCTACTCGGTATATGCATTGGAGAAATGTTTGACCCGCTGAATTGGATATAAGAGTTAAGAGATATAAGCAAAAAATAGTAGAGCTAATTTACACTGAGCTAAATGGCAATCTGTTATGGTTTTTCCTCCGACCAACAGAAGGATCTGTCAAAGTCACGTGTTGGAAAATGATCTATACATGGTGTCCCAACAAAAATGAAAAGTACTTTTATAAGCAAACTGGAAAATATATCAAAATTATTTTAATATATACAGGGTGTTCCATAACTTCTTTTTTAATAAAATGTTCTATTATTTTATGCACGCATAGTTGGATAGTGTTAAAAATAAGAAATATATCTAACATATGGTTTCGATTGTCAGTATGTTTACATAATTAACGAAATGCCTAACTTTGACGGCTCGATGTTCCGCCATTTTTGAAGATATTTATATAAATTTTACTTCACCAAAATTTTATTACCATCGATTTTAAGCTGATCTGAAAATATGCTAAAATATTGGTAAATGGTATGTATCTCAAAATGCAAAATGTACCTTTTCTCATAAACTTCAAACGGTACACCCTGTATATTTATACATCATTAAATAGCTTTCTTTGGGAACTTTTTTTTGATATAAGGCTTATGCCACTTTTTTCGAGCAATTTTCGAGTTAATGCTGTTAATTCCAAGACAAAAATATTCTACATGTATACGAAATCAGATCTTCCATGAAAACAATGAATTTTTTCATGGAATAACACGAGTCATCTTAACATAAGACAGTCATTCTTATAAAGTTGTAATACTGTTAATTTAAGGTGGCCAATCATGTAAAAGGAGAGGTTCGCCAGGAGAAACCTACAACACCCTAGGACATGAAACATCGTATTAGCGAGTGGTTTAAGTGGATAGTTAGACAAACCCTTTTAGACGTTCAAGATAATTTCAACAAGCGTCTGGCCATGTTTGGTTTGTACCACAGTAATATATTCGAATAATTGACTAACAATTAATTGCCTTAGGCTGAGATCATTCTCGTTGTGTTAATAAAAGCTGTTGTTTTGATAGATTTGATTTCTTGTTTAAATACAAACATGTGTTTGGTTTTTCTTTAAATGAACAGCAATAACTCAAAAACGTTTGGAAAAAAGTTGTATGTATAATATACAGGGTGTTTCAAATTCGACCCCCACTACTGGGATCTCGGAAACTGCAAGAGATACGAAGTCGCTTAAATGGGAGCAAAGTTGCGTATTTAGATAGTCAACAAAATGCCGCTTAAAAAGTTTCGAAGATCAAAGTTCTTCCGAAAAGAGGCGGAAAAAACAATTTTCCCAATAATTTTATAAAAAAAAAATTATAATTTTTCCCTGACTTTAATATTGTAGTAGGATTTCAAAATAAATGGCACATTAACATTGCCACGTTTTCTCCTACAAGGCGGCAAAATTAGAATTCTAAGACGTGTAGTTTTTCGTCCTCCAGCATCAACCTTTATTTTTTCTAATAGTTTTTAATTCTGATTTCAAAAATGTATAATAAGTCATACATTGACAATTCTAAACCCTGGTTATTCCAGAAAAACATAATTTCACAATTTGTTTCAAATACCACACCAGACATAAAATTGAACATAGCAACAGAATTTGGAATACTGAACAGAAGAAAAATAAATCGAGCAGTGAACAATCTACACAGAAGAGTCAGGCTTTGCCTCTAAAACATGAACATCTGATATGATTTACTTCTGCTTATTTATGATTATTATTGTTACGATTATCAATAAAATTTTCATGTTGTTCAGGTTTCTCCACATCTTTTTATTTCCTTATAATTTTCATCCAACAACAAATTCATGGCCAACTAAAAAAATACACCACTGGATTTAGGACTGAAAAGTTCGTTTAAATATAACGTACAATCTTCAATATAGTGTCCATATGAAAAAACAAAGTTGCTGGAGGAAGTCGACAAAAAAGACGTTGAATTGAAAATTTGACTACATGATTTTGTAGAGGAGATGAAGTAACAATGACAACATGCAATTTATTTTTAAATCCCATCTCAAATAAACTCAACAAAAAAAAGTGATTTTGGGATAAATCTAGTATGCAAAACAACGACTATCTGATAATTTCAAGGTCTACCTAGGAAATTATCCTTTTTGAAATAAATAAGGTTTGGCAATGTCAATGGACGACATATTATACATGTTTTGAAAACTCTATTCATCAGTGCAAAAATCCAATATGTCCATGAAAAAAAAGTTGACGCTGGAGGACAAGAGACGAAACTTCATATTGAAATTCCAGTTACGCCGTCTTGTAGAGGAGAAAAAGTGGCAATGTTAATGTGGAATTTATTTTGGAATCCCATTACAAATAAAGTCAGGAAAAAATGAAAACGACTTTGGGAAAATCTGTTTTTTCCGTCTCTATCCGAAGTAATTTAAATTTCATAGGTTTCTAAGCGGCACCTTGTTAGTGACCTAAACACGCATCTTTGCCTCCATTGAAGCCACTTCGTATCTCTTACAGTTTCCGAGATCCCAATTTGAAACACTTTGAATACAAAAAAAGCTCACAAAAAAACCTATTTAAATACAGGGTGTTCCATTTGAAATTTTTGAGAACAGGAACAGTTTGCGTTATGAGATACACTGTATAAAAAGGGAGAAATATCAGCACTTTTTCCAGATCAGCTGTGCAGACGTATGACCAAAAATCTAAACAAATGACAATCGAAACCATACGTTATATGATATCAAACTTCTTTTTTTAAGAAGCTCTATCTATACTAAAATTCGGCCCAAGTGAGACCACAACATCGCAAACTCGAAGCGTGATCAGCGCGTGATCGATGTTCCCGCAGAGGATTTCATTATAGTTCAGGCATTTTACGGTTTGAAGTTGTAGTTTGAAGCGCTTGCTTTTTCAACTAATAGTTTCATTTCGTAGCTTTTATTTTTCTTTTTTTAAACTGTCCGCCCCTCATATTGATGCTTTTGTTAAATACAATGTCCTGAAGTGGCTCCTCCAATATAAAACTCCATGAATTTGGAAACATGCAGTTTCGAACATTTTTTAAGACCTAGTTAGACTGTAGCAATACAAAACCCGCCGTTGTGCCGCGTTGATGTCTACAAAAACCAGAGTTGTAATCAGGCCGTGGCGTGGCGTCGAGTGCATCGCTGTTATAAGTTCTGTTATATCTGGTGTTTTTTGACCATGTCTTCTACCGACACAGCTGATGAAGGGAGAACTACATTGAGTCCACCCAGGAAACGATCAAGACAAAACCAGTTTGAGCATCGAAGTGAAAGAAATTATTTTAAATGTTTACAAATGTGAAACGGAGGAAAAACCTGAGCTCAGCGTCAACGATGTTGTGCAGAGGGTGGCGAATAAAGTTGGAGTTTCTCGTGCATCGGTATTTAGAGTACTCAAAGAATATAAATTACGGAATGCATTTGCTGAACCTAAAACGAATCAGAACCGTAAAAGCCAAATTAAAGAAATAGATGATGCTGACAGACATGCGATCAGAAGGAAGTTTCATGAATTCTTTTTCCAGAATGAAATTCCTACAATTGATAAGATTTTGAAAGTAGTGAATGAAGACTCAGATTTGCCGAATTTTAGTAAAACGACGTTCTACAGGCTATTAAGGAACTCAACTTCATTGGCAGAAGAGAGGCCGAAACAGTTCATTGATGGATAGAGATGAAATTATACTATGGAGGAGAGAGTATTTGACAAAAATAAAAACATACAGGAGCCAAAACCGTAGAATTTACTTCCTGGACGAGACGTGGATAAATGCTGGCCATACAAAATCAAAAGTTTGGGTGGACCAAACAGTAACGTCAGCGTTTTTAGATGGGCTTTCAACTGGGCTTAAAAACCCTACAGGTAATGCAGACATTCCATTTTAGAAAATCCAACAATAGTTATTAGATAATTTTTCATAGCCAAAGTGATTTAAATGAGGCATTACACGTTATCAGATATCTAGAAAAAACGAGGGGATGTTCACTCTGGAAATCAATGTATTCTACGTTGGAATTCTTATGGTATCGATGACAAGATTTTTTACAGCAATGCGAGCGTTGCAGAGACAACATACCTCGTCCGTCACGGAATGTAACACGTTAATTAACAACGTCAGACATTGCGTTGATTTGTAAATTTTTCGATAAGTTTGTCACACTTGATAATTTTTTAGTTTAATTGATGTTGCCTGTTTCTTTTTGTTTTTTAAGCTAACCAGATTCATCAACAGATTAAATGATGCATTGGTTGAAGTGTCCGATATATCTCACCGCATGCATCCCGCTATCATGAGAAACAATATAGCATCGTATATAAAATACAGAAATGAGTCCCTATCTCCGTGGCCTCAGTACTCTTGTGAAAGACATATAATGTACATCCGTATTTAACAAGTTTTATCTTTATAGGCAAAGGAAAAAGGCTCATTATTTGCCACATCGGGAGTGTAGATGGATTCGTGAAGGAAGGACTATGGTGTTTTGAATAAAAAAAAACCACTGACTACCACGAAGAGATGAATGGTGAAGCATTCGAAAACTGGTTTTTAGGCATTTTACCACGTCTTAAAGACAATTCTGTGGTGGTCCTGGATAATGCTCCGTATCATTCTCGGAAATTAGAAAAAATTCCAAATTCATCTTTTAAGAAATCAGAGATACAGGACTGGCTACGTGCAAAAAAATATACCTTTTGATACGTTTATGTTGAAATTACAACTTCTAGATCTTGTGAAACAACACAGAGCAAAATATGATAAATATATAGTGGACGAGATGGCAAAAGCGCACAATAAAATGGTACTTCGTTTGCCTCCTTACCACTGTGAGCTCAACCCCATTGAGCACATATGGGCAGATATAAAGAATTTTGTTGCTGAACACAACACAACATTCAAGTTTTCCGAGCAGTTCAACCTTGCGTTGCAGAGAATCACACCAGAAAAATGGTTAAAATGTGTGAAGCATGTTCAGGAGAAAGTGGAGGTTGCAATGTGGGAGCTAGACAACATAATTGAAAGGCATATTGAACCGCTAATTATCAACATCTATGATGACACCTCTTCTAGTGAAAGTGAAAAATATTGATGTTGTCAAACACATATGTATAATTACTTTTTGTGTCCCCCTTAACTTTCAATCACCTCTATTGACTCTGTGACAGTAGTGTTGTGTTATTATCTACTGATGTCTCTTTTTCAAATATTTAGTTCTGAAATATCACCTTAATATTTCCATAGTTTTGAGTCCGACCCTGCTCGGTTCTTGTGTCTACGACCATCATGCCAGCGACGCGTGCTGGTTGTTGTGTCTGGTCTCACTTGAAATGGATTCAAGTATAAATATGCAATAAATTGTGAGGTGTTTTATTAAAAAAAAATATATATATATGTATATACAGTGAAAGCTCTCCTTGCGGACAGCTCCTATAAGCGGACATCTCTTTTAACCGGACAAAGTTCCTGGAACCGAATTTCAGCCATCAATTTTCAATGTTAAATGCATTCCGATAAACGGACGCTCTTATAAACGGACGCGGACACTAGATTTTCCTGTATGTGATCAAAAAATCTCCCATAAGCGGACGCGAAACTCTAATACCCGGACGATTTTTTAGTTCCGCTTATTGCAATGCACATATCTACATACATAAAATTCGGTAATTCCCCGATTTATATTAGGTGATTCCCCATTTACGCATTTCGTTGGGTAGCCTATATGTAATCTTGTGGCTTGTCTTCAGTTCAGGCAAATTCGTAGTTGATTGAGTTACGTATTTTATTATTGTAACTGTAAAATGGCACCAAAAAAAAGGATGCTCTCGTTAAAGGAAAAGATGGAAGTTGTTAACGTATTAGACAGAGAAAGTGTTTCAGTTCGTCATTTGGCAAAGAGGTTTAATATTGGGAAAACGCAAGCAACTGAAATTGCCAAAAATAAGGAAGATATCAGGAGTAAATGGCAATCAAGAACTAATATAAATCAAAAGAAGGATTTTTTAAAAAAGGAAGGTTTTGCTATAGACAAAACATGTTTTGAGTGGTTTGTGAAAGCTAGAAGTCAGAACATTCCAATCTCAGGGCCGTTAGTGAAAATGAAAGCTAAAGAAATCGCCACTACTTTGGGCTATAATAATTTCAGTGCGTCCGACGGGTGGCTGCAAAAGTGGCGCAAGAGACATAGTGTGAGTTTCAAATGCATATCTGGCGAAGCTGCTGCAGCAGATCAAGTTGATGTGTCACAATTTTTGGAGAAACTTCCGTCCATGTTGCTTGGCTACAAACCAGAAGATGTGTACAACGCAGATGAGAGTGGACTTTTTTTTCGCGCATTGCCCGACAAAACTCTGTCCTTTAAAGGAGAAACATGTGTGGGTGGAAAGTTGTCTAAAGATAGACTAACCATTTTATTCTGTGCAAATATGGCCGGTGAAAAATGCGATTTGATTGTGATCGGGAAAGCGGCTCGTCCCCGTGCTTTAAAAAACGTTGCTATTAAGGATCTACCAGCGACTTGGAAATCCAACAAAAAGGCATGGATGACCCGAGAAATCATGTCTGAGTGGTTAGTCGAATTCAACCGGAAAATGAGAATCCAAAAAAGGCAAGTTCTTTTATTTTTAGACAATGCATGCTCTCATCCTCGTGATATGAAAATGAAAAATGTGAAAATTATATTTTTACCGCCAAACACAACTTCTGTTTGTCAGCCCATGGATCAAGGTGTCATACAGAACTTTAAATTTTATTATCGGCACTTGATTTTAAAACATATTTTAACAAAAATTGACGATGGTCAAAGCTTATCTGAGCTTACAAAGTCTATCAATGTGTTAGAAGCTTTGTATTTTATAAAAACAGCATGGAATAAAGTAAATTCCTCTACAATTAAAAACTGTTTTGGCAAAGCTGGATTCAGAAAAAGTGAATGTAGCTAAGAATTTGCGATGCTGAAGACGATCTGCCCTTAGCGACACTTGCTCAGTTACTGCAACATGCCAAACATTTAGGAGTAGCAGATCCCCAGAAAGTAGATGATTTCCTGGCCATAGACAATAACATAACAACAGAAGAAAATGCCATTGGCAACTTTTCGAATTTGGATGTAGAAAGTCCAGGCCAACTTGAATATGGTAGTCCAAACGACTCGGAAGAAGAATTGGAACTGGTGGACTCACTAAGCGGTTCAAAAACGATAAATTCATATGGGGAAGCTCTAAATCATATTTCTATATTGAAAAAATTTGCTAAAGATGATTTCACTGCATTTCAACATTTGAAAAATTTAGAAAGTTATTACGAAAATTGTCTCCTTCAGCAAAAGATGGTGAAATTTCGTCAGACAAACATTTTAAACTTTTTTCAACAAGCTAAAGAATAATGTTTTTTTTTTAAATTCTCGTACCATGTATTGAAGCATTTATGTTTTTGTATGCGTATATGTACATATATTATATAGATATATAGCATAAATACATACTTTAAAAATGTGGCGAGTTTCTGTTTCATTTTTCTCATGATTATAATACCTCATTTCCTCATGATTATATACCCCGTTATATTTACTCTATACTTACATACTCTCTTTTAAACGGACACCTCCCATAAGCGGACAAAAGTTACGGAACCGTGAGTGTCCGCTTATGGGAGCTTTCACTGTATATATATATATATATTTGCTATGGCACGAAGTTATGGAACAGCGTATATATATATATATATATATATATATATATATATATATATCTATATATATATAAATATATATTGATGGAATCAGGTTCACAAGGAATTAGAATTTGAGACAGTCAAGTGTGGAAAATCACATCAGGCATGTGGTGACCGAAATCGTTGATGCAGTGCTGGAGGCGTTCTTGGAAGTATATATATATATATATATATATATATACTTATATATATATATATATATACTTATATATATATATATATATATATATATATATATATATATATGTTAGCGGCGCCGCTGTGACTACCCATAATTCGCTCTCAAAAGGGTGAAATGATATTGTTATCTTCTGCGACGGAAGGAGAAGCACGAGGGGTCCGGGGACGACTACTACCTGCGATCCCTCGCAGGTAGTAGCGAAGATGACGACAGTCACGTACCTACAGCCAAACAAATTGTGCCTAAATACGAAGTAAATGGTGGTACTCGGAATAAAGTATTGATTGGGGATAGACGTGTCTTTTTTTTGGGGTAAAAGCCAAATCAAATCTACCCCGTTTCTTACATCAGAAGTGGGATTACATCCGTGCCGCATTTTCCACTTTATATTGGAAAAAAAGGGAACAATGTCGGAAGAAAACAGTCCTCGTCGCGAAAGTGTCGAAGTCGCGTGTAGTGCCGAAGTGGATACCGAGGAAGTGGCTATGTCTCTGCCAACTCCTAAACGGCGGAAAGTTGAGTGGCATGAGACATTGATGAACTTAGTGGCTGCACAACAGCAACAGTTAGCAGTCCAGAATGACATCGTCCGCCCCGCCAACACCCACGGATACCATCGTAGATGGCATACAGGCTACGATGTCTGGACATACGTCGTTTAAGCTCACTACGTTCGATCCCGACAAAACTGCATACTCCATCGGGGAATGGCTGAATGACGCTACGAAGCTTAAAGATGAACTAGGTATCACTGATAATTTAATGATTGCTAAGGCTAGCGAAGCTCTCAAAAATAGTGCGTATCAATACTGTTGCGATTGGAGACCGAGATGCCGAACCTGGAAAATATTCTGTGACGACCTAGTGGTAGCCTTTCCAGACCAGGAGACTCCAGGTGCCCGTGCTTTTAAGGCAGCTACACTCCGGAGTAACGATTGTGAAACTTTATGCGAATATGGCAACCAAAAGCTACGTTATATTCGCAGATTCCAAGAAAACTTGCCATGGAACAAGGTACTTAGCATGGTGGAATATGGGCTGGATAACACAGAAGCCCGTTCTACTTTGCACATTCAAATTCCGGACTCGGAGCGAGAGTTAATGAAGCTGTTTTGCGAAATGGATGCGCGCCAAGTTGGCCGGTCAAGCAAATTCAGGAGAGCTAGCGCACTCACAGGAACAACCTACAGATCAGAACATCATTCTAAGAACCACTACAACCAGAAACCAGCTAAAATAATTAAAAGTACTTGTTTCAACTGTGGTCGCAGGGGACATCACCAGAATACATGTCGTGTCGTGCAAATGGACAAAACAGTGAAAGTTGATGAAAAAGCCGAAACTACTGCCGTGCTATCTTGCACTTATTGCAAAAAGATGGGGCACAGTGAATCAAATTGCTGGTCAAAACATGGGAGGCCCAAGAAAACATTTGTATTGAAGTAACGACGCCAGCTACAAGTTACTCCGATAGCAACATTGTGTAATAACCAAGCAACATTATTTACCTACATCATTGACAGTGGTGCCGATGTATCCATAGTGAAACGCTCTGTCATAAGAACAATTATGGCATTGTCAGGTCATCCGAACAAGTGCGTGCCTTTTCGGGACTCGGGAACAAATCTGTTTACGCCGAGGGTGTGAGCGACCTGATAGTCGTTCTGCCAAATGTGACTTTAGAGATAACTTTCACCGTGGTGTGTGACAGTGCTAATCCGAGTGATGTTGACGTTATTATTGGATGGGATGTTATCGGTCGACCATCTGTGCGAGTTGAAAAGAATGCCGATGGCCTGGATTTGCATTGTGAACCAGTTAATGCGATGAAATTGTTCACCCTAAAGACTTCTGTGGATGTTAAGATAAATCAGCAAGGGCTAGATGACAGCTTAAAGCCACAAGTCGAGAAATTACTAACACTCTATAAAAGCAAAACGCCTGAAACGATTACAACAGGTAAAATGACCATTCGATTAAAAGACAGTACTCCGGTTTCATACCGTGCACGTCGTTTAGCACTTCAAGAACGAATAGAAGTTAACAAAATAATTGACGATCTTTTGTCTAAAGGAATCATCCGAAAGAGTCGTTCAGAATATGCCAGTCCTATTGTTCTAGTTAAAAAGAAGAGCAATGAAACAAGGATGTGTGTTGATTACCGAGATATAAACAAACGTGTTTATAAAGAAATATACCCCCTACCCGTTATCGAAGAACAGGTGAACTCATTGTCTCACGCCAAATACTTCACTACACTAGATATGAAGTCTGGTTTTTATCAAATGGAAATTGAGGAAAGTTCCAGACACATTACGGCGTTTATCACACCAGATGGGCTCTATGAATTTAACCGTATGCCTTTTGGATATGTCAATGCCCCGGCAATATATCAGCGAGCAATTGACGAAGCTTTGGGAGACCTGAAAGGTAATAAGGCTTTTGTCTACCTTGATGATGTGCTCGTGCCGTCGCCGACAATAGAAAACGGCTTGCAATATCTGGAGGAAGTGTTGAGTGCTTTGGCTATTCATGGATTTTCCTTGAACTATGAAAAGTGAAAATTTTTTGAGAAACAGATAGAGTATCTTGGTGTCCTATTGAGTGAAGGAACAATTCGCCCTAGTCCGAGAAAAGTGAATGCGCTAAACCCAATCACCTTCTCCGACAAGTGTTAAAGGTATTCGCCAGTTTATGGGACTCGCGGGTTATTTTCGCAAGTTCATTAAAGACTTCTCCATCATTACGGCTCCAATTACGGCTTTGTTACGAAAAAATGGACAAACTGACCAGTTCTCCTGTATTACGAATGTTCAATCCCGCCCTGAGTTGTGAACTTCACACTGACGCGAGTTCAGTGAGACTTGGCGCTGTGCTGCTCCAAAAAGAAGACGGTGTTTCGCGACCTGTCGCCTATTATAGCCGTCGGACGACCGATTACGAATCAAGGTATCACTCGTATGATTTAGAGACACTTGCTGTAGTGGAAGCTGTTGAGCGATTTCGAGTTTATTTGTACGGAGTGCACTTTGTGGTGTACACTGACTGTAATTCAGTGAGAGCAACTGCTTTGAAGAAAGACTTACACCCCCGTGTAGCACGTTGGTGGATTAAGTTATAGGACTACGACTTTAGCATCGAGCATCGTCCCGGAAGTAAAATGGCTCACGTGGACTATCTGAATCGAAACCCACCAGAGGAAGAATCTGCTCTGAAGGTGTTCGCTTTGAAAACTATAAACGTGAGTAGACTATCAGATGTCAAAACTTTGCGAAGTTTTCAGGAGCAAGACACATTTTGTTTTGAAATCCTGAATAATCCAGAAATAAATCCCAACTTTATTGTAAAAAATAATGTCGTTGTGACCAAGTCAAAACCCCATAAGTGTTTTGTTCCCATTGAAGCACGCCTTTTGACAATGAAACTATATCATGATGAATCATCACACATTGGTTTCGACAAATGTATAGCCAAATTACGGGAGGATTTATTTTGGCCAAAAATGGGCAAATGTTTGAAAAAGTACATTAGAAACTGTCCAGCATGTGTACTAGGAAAATCACATACCGGTCGCAGAGTAGGATGGTGGCAGCATGGCGAAAAACCTGATGATATCCTCCACACTTGGCACATTGATCATGCAGGACCTTTGATAAAATCAAATGGATGCACGCACATCTTGGTAATAATTGATGCCTTCTCTAAATATTGCCGTCTCCAACCAATCCCAAAGAAAACCTCTGAAGATAGCATCCGTGCTTTGTTACCAGTTTATCAAGAGCTGGGGACCCCGAAACGCATAATAGCTGACAGAGCAGCCGCATTCACATCGGTGACATTCCAGAATTTCCTTAGTGAGCAAGGAGTTCAGTTACATCATATAGCGACTGGAATGCCTCGAGGAAATGGACAAGTAGAGCGTGTTATGCGCACATGTTTCAATTTACTGCAAGCTACACTTATGAGTGAAAATGAGGAGCAGTGGACAACGATATATTGCCAGCTATAGAAGAGGATCTAAATAACACAGTCCATTCGACAACTGGTTACGCACCTGCAGTACTCCAACTGGGAAACAACCCTAGACTGTCAGCGACGCAACAATTTTTAGGAGATGCGCCGGTAGCGGATAACTTCATTGATAGCGACGAAGCTGTAGGCCAGGCTCGGATTCGTATTGAAGATGAAGGAAAAAAGAACGCTCAACGGTTTAAAGCAGCTCGCTAGCGGACAAGTTTATTTGACATTGGGGATCTTGTGGCTGTCGAAGACTCCCAGTTAGCTGGAGGCGGAAAATTGAAACCGAAGTTTAAAGGACCCTTCACTGTCCGAAGCGTCCTTCCTAACGACAGATATTTGCTAGGCGGAAAAGGACGACGTACTACAGTAGCCGCTCATGAGCAACTACGACGTTGGCCCTCCCAGAACTGACATAATGAAAGTGTACGTAGAATACAATACTCGTATCATGAATCACACTTTCAGATAAGGTCTGGCTTTTAGCAGCAACACAAAATGGTTTGGTGCTAATCGCAACAGAAAAATTCTAACTGTGTATAAAATGTTGATGAATTTAAAAAAAATATTTCAAGAGTTTCATATGTCTGACATTTGGCAGCATCTGAATGCATACGAAAGATTAAATAACAGAGAAGATAGTAAAAGGAATAAGTCATCCTTTTTTTGATTGTTTTCTCGTATTTGTGTTTGAATTTTGTTACGATCAGATAAGATCTGGCTTTCGACAGCATCAGAAAGGTCTGGCTGTTGATCGCAACAGAAAATTTCTGACCGTCAAAATAAGAAAAAAAAATATAAATTAAAATAAGAGTGGTGTTGTCACTTTCAGATAAGGTCTGGCTTTTAGTGGTAGCAGAAAGGTCTGACTCTAATTGCAACAGAAAATTTCTGATTGTGTACAAAGTACTGATGAAATTTAATTGAAAATGTTTTAACACATTCAAATTAGGTCTGACATTTGGCAGCATCTAATTATATATAAAAGATGAAAATAAAAATGATACAGATGTTTGTATTATTTCTGAGGATTGTTACGATCAGATAAGGTCTGGCTTTTGACAGCAACAGAAAATGTCTGGCTGTGAATAGCAACAGAAAATTTCTGATCGTGTGAAAAGAAAAGTAATAAAATGAGTTCTAAAAAAAAAATGGTGATAATAATTACGGAAAATGTCACATTCAGATGAGGTTTGGCATTTAACGGCACCAGAAAAACCTGGATGTTAAACGCTGTTACTGCATAAAAAAAATAATATGTCTGGTCTCAATTGTGAGATAATAAAATTGTCATGCACAAATTTTGGCTTGGTGTTTGTTATTCCAGGTGTGGTGCGTGGACGCTCCACTTATCTCGGATGGCCGTGTTAGCGGCGCCGCTGTGACTACCCATAATTCCCTCTCAAAAGGGTGAAATGATATCGTTATCTTCTGCGACGGAAGGAGAAGCACGAGGGGTCCGGGGACGACTACTACCTGCGGTCCCTCGCAGGTAGTAGCGAAGATGACGACAGTCACGTACCTACAGCCAAACAAATTGTGCCTAAATACGAAGTAAATGGTGGTACTCGGAATAAAGTATTGATTGGGGATAGACGTGTCTTTTTTTGGGGTAAAAGCCAAATCAAATCTACCCCGTTTCTTACATATATATATATATATACAATGCTAAAGAACCGAGGATACCTTGTTTGAGTATGATAAGCGCAATCTGAAATATTTTCCAAATATTACCCACATACAAGTACTGAACTATACTGTCTACCCTCAAGTAGTCGAACGAGTAACTAGTCACTTAAGAAGTTGGTGTGTTGTTTCATTAGGCAAATACGGAGAAATCCATATACCACTGCCATCGCAATGTGTAGCGTGCAAGACGTATGTTAGAAAGAGATAGAAGCAACACGTTGCCTAGCCACCCGAGTGACTACGAGGTCATGGATGCCCCCTGATCGGGAATATTACTTTCACAGTAGTAAAAGACTCCTTGTCTTAATGTTTTTTGCGTTTTTTCGTTTCTCTGTTTGATGGGCCTGGTTCATTTTCACTTGAAACTGAATAGTCAATGTCCATTATAAACAAAACCCGTATTATAAACTAAATTAGCGAATATAGTAAATATTCAAAATATCAGCGTATAAAACACACGTGGAGTGGACTCTTAATAGTAAACCAATGGCTAATGCAATAACGAAGGGGCTCATGCCATTCTTCCCCGGCACAGGGAATCTTATAGCTGTTGTTTTGTGAACCTAAGTCCTTTTTACAATTTAAGAAGCTGATTACAAGATAGCATCAGGAAAATACCACCAAAATAAACTGAAAGCTCAATTTAGCCAAATAATGGACTAATGCCGTTTTCCCCAGTACCCTTCAATTGGTAAAAGTTCTCTTATATGCATATCTTCAATAAAAAGAAATCTCGACGTTCTAGAAAAGAAACAAAGATGTATTTTAATTTCACATACTTAGGAATTAAAAAAATAACCGTTGGAAGGGGAAATAAAATGTTAAGCTCCGCAGGCCTGTGTAACAAAAAAAAAAGACAATGACCACAAAAATCTCTTAACAAACCGTATTTGCATTCGCATATTTTTTCTTAGCTAACCAATCACCACATCGTGTCTGGAGAAGTAATGTAATTCGTCAGATCTCCGACTAACAAACATCGGATAAAAACTAATCCAGTGGACGACTGACCCAGGAAAAGGATATACAAAAGTAAAGTACACTAGACATCTTACCAGGTAGGGGCACTTCTAGATCAATCTTAATATCAAAATCGTGCGCCGAGAAGAGATCATCCTGCGAGACTTGCGCCGGTTGGGCTGACTTTTTTGCGACTTCCCTTTGCGTCGGAGCCTCTTCTTTCTTCTGTTCCACTGGTGTACTAGCAGCTAAAGCCTCTCTAGCCTCTTTCTCGCCAGCTTTGAAGTTCATCCTTGGCTTTGTGGAACGTCTCGTGAACGGGTCATCAGCCTACAACCATTTTCAAACTTAAGATTGAACAAATTGCATAGAAAATTAAATATACAAATCATTCAAATATAAAAACGAGTCGGCCATCCAAGAAAGAACATCTTTCACTAGTCACTATAGCAAACCAGTACTTTAAATACATGAAAGACTAATATTCCTTCAAGTCTAACTGTAAGTTCAATCAACTCACCAAGTATCAAACTAAGCGAAAGTTTAAAATGTTTTTCACGAGTATCCATTAAAACTGGATCAGAGCGCATTTAGAATTTCGTAATGAGTTCAAGATCCTTGGCGTCATTTTTGATAGAAATTGGGATTCAAGAGTCAGTTTAACACATGAAAGTATCTGTTTTTTAATTCTTTTAAGCTGTTAATCGTTTCGTTATCAGTGAATTGTCTATTATCGTAGAGTAAGGCCCAATTTCACCAACAACAGTCCGTTATTCTCCACCTATAGGGTAACAGACCGTCAGATACAGCGAATGAGCTTCAAGTTCCAATCAGCAAATTTTAGCAACCAATAGCTATGGAATGATTAAAACAAAATACTGTCAAAGTATGAGATGACAACTTGTCATTGAAACATCACCAGCTTATTGAATATTAAGAAATTACATATAATTCAGTAAAGATTTGAAGAAATGTTTGATTTTTGAATTAAATTCATGTTTTAATTTCTATTGTTGATTTTTTATTCATGTTTATATTATTTTCTTCAATTGATATGTGATACTGCAGATAGCCATTAAGCACCTACTTGATGACAGGATCTACCAAAAGATATTGCTCGTTTCCAAACATTCATTCCTTTACTTGCCGTTCATCAGAACCATTATGGCACCTTAGATTGATATTCCCACAAAACCATTCAGGTTTTATGATATCCATAAAGTTGAATATTTTTCGTTGTTCAGGAACTGAACAAACATCCACACTATATTCACAGCGATTAATAAATTTCCAAATATACGCCTTAAAGCTACCATCAAACCTAAAACCTGCAAAAAAAAACTACAAATTTGCCATATTTTTCTTTTTTCACGAGTACACATTCTAGGTTATATTTATATTAGACATTATTTGAATACAGCTGATTATTGCATTCCAAGGAGTGACACATGTGTGGGATCTGTCAACTCTTGGTACCAGTCACAAAACATATTATACTCTGAAGGTTTAATTCCATGCTATTAAATGACAACACGGTGACTTGTGTGGTTATCAGCGGCCATTTTGTGAGGGTGCGACAGGGTTGCCAGATTGTGCATTAATATCCCGTTTCACCCTACTGGTCCCAGTGGAGTAAGTTCCGCCAACTGTGGAAATATACTATCCTTTATAAGACTATTCGTGACATTTTTCCCAAAATCATTGCACAACACTTGAAAAAATGCAAACGAAAATTTAAAATTATTTCCTTGACGCCGCAATATAGCTCCGTCGGTACCTTAGGTTATACATCTTGACAGTAGGGATGTTCGATACGATCCTATATTTAGAAGTATCAATACATTTCACGAGTATCGTCATCTTTCGACCCGGACTGTGTCAGAAAGAGTGACTGCCATTTGGCTGCGACATTACCCTGCCAAATCAGACATATCTTTCATCATTTTCAAATAAATTGTACAAAATCTTCAAATTTGTGAAGTTAGTGAGTTTCACTTCATACGTTGTTACCAGACATGCCCAAATCATCAGTTGCTGCCGTGATATTCATTCCGACCACTGCATCCCCACGGCTAGGCGACCTGAATGTTAAATTTTGGGCACTGATTGCAACGGTTAGATGATACCAAAAATATTTTCATAAATAGGAGATCTTTCCCATTCCGGATCGAACAATCTACCAAAGATGCTTATAATCATGATACCTAGTAAAATTTCACGAAAAAATTCAAAACCAGCAAATGTAAAAGATTCATTTCGCATCCTCCACCACGGGACGTGATCGTCGTTAGACTTGGCAACCCTGAGAGTGTCAGATAGATATATCCCCGCCAGTCAAAAAAGAAAAATAGACAAACAATAAACATTACTAGTTTTTTTGATTTTTGGACTTAAAGCCATTATCCGTGAAACATTTTTCATATTTTTTTATCTATGTCCATAGTAATTGCATTATGCATCAGGGAGATGTAGGGATTGACACGTCTTACAAATATTATCTGTGTTTTAGGATGGAGAGGACATAATGTTTTTATTGCTTTGAAGAAATTCATTATCCCATAAATTAATAAATGATTACTATTATGACGTAAAGGAAGATGAGGGATTGGATGGAATGTATTTTATATTCTATTTTCTTGCAAAATACAGACAAATCCACACTATTCAACAGGTATGTAATGATAACTTTCAGAATATTGAAGTTGGTAAATTCAAGAGTGCCATGCATTAACAAACGTCCAAATCTGGTGCCAAATTTAACAGCTAGAAAATCGACCTATTATATGCCGCATTCCCATTCGCTGAGGGGGATAACGGATTGTGAAATGTAAACCTATAACATATATCAAAATACCTGAAAGTTGTCCTGTTTTTTCTGTACAAAAGCATCATGTTGGAATCAAAAAGTGGTCTTGTTTATAATACAGTCGAATTTTCACGATTTTATTCAATATTTCAATAGAAATCACTAATATTCAGAGACCTTTGACAGCTTCCGTCAAATTGCATTTCGATAAGGTATTTTCCCATTGGTCCATAATATTAATGTTGGTGAAATTGGCCCTAAATGTATTTTAATTTCAGTTTTTATTCGAGTTTGAACGTATGGATAATTTCTTTTTAAGATTTTAACCATTTGTCCTCACTGCTCGATGTTGATTGTGTTTATATATTATGTATTTGAAACAGATTCTCCTACCGTTTTTCTTTGTATCAGCTTCAATGATTTCTACCGGCTAGACGAACATTTTTTATGATAAAAGTCGCTGTATATGTATATATTTTTACCGTTACAGATTTAACACATTCCGATTATTGTGATTTAACCTGTTAAAATGTTTTTTAATTGTAATGTCCTTGTTTATTTTATATTTATAAGTATTTTTCCGGCATGTTTGCTCAAACGCATATATGACCTTCAAATTCATATTGACAAGTCTTATATCATGTAACATGATCTAATAGGACAATAAACTATCTATCTATTTATCTCTATCTATGTTTCTGGCATATTACGAAAATCTTTTGTGAAATTACGCGTTTTATATGCAAATAGACGTGTTCTGGCATCCGCATTACAAAAAACCAACTGAAACACTTGTTTTATCAATTATTAATTACTGTAATATTCTTTATCCGCCTTGGTTCGATCATCTCACCAAAAGGCGTTTGCAAGTAGTGCAAAACAACTATGTCAGATTCACATGTGGTTCAGGAAAATACAAAAATGCTTACAACATGCTTGGGTCGATGAATCTGGAACCCGACTACTTTTCATTATTTGGTCTTTTATAATAAAGTGCTCCAAATTGGTAAGAGAACAATTAATTTTATTTAGTGAAATACACAACAAAACCCAGATATACATTGAATATTAGAATACCCCATCATTGCACCTTGCTTTTCCAATCCTCATTTTCCTATAATGCTGCCAGTCTCTAAAAAAGTATTTCTGTTTATGATAAAATCATGAAATTTATCATGTTTCAGTAAGCATGATGGTTGTACTTACAGAGCCCTGCATTATAATTTTCCATTTGTTTGTTCACTTTTGCCTGTGCGTTTATAGGTATTTAAATTAATGTTGTTTGATATAATTGGTTTGAATACTGATGTACGAAAATGCAACAGAAAAACTTAAATGTTTTTATATCTTTTACCAACTTGATTTCGTATTCATATGGTTTATTGTAAGAAAAGTTTTACCTAAACATTGCCATAACGAATCACGCTTTTGTAGCTATGTTAATAAAGGCGATATTACCGATATTACTGTAATTATTATTGTAAAATACCCCATATCGACAAGTGACACATAATTCTGACGATCTGCTAACGATAGATCTATAAGCAGAGTCGTATTTTGTTGTGGTCCTTTGTACGCTATGGATTAATATTTACTAATAGTAGTAGATAATGGTATTAACTATCAGGTCTCCCACAGACCGCAGACTTTCTATAGGACGATAGTTTAGACGGGTTAGGCTGCTAGTGCGCACACCGAGTCAACTAAACAGTTTAGTTAGTGAAGAGTGTCTGTATCTGACTGTTGAAGTAAGCGGCCGCACAATGAAAATAGATACTGTAGCAAGAATTAATAGTACTGTTGGCTCCATCTGTTGGGGACCGCGTCAGACTCTCCTACTTGCCAGAGCTTCATGGCCAATCTCTGTATTTACGCGGATCGCGACCACACATGCTGTTTTAATCCACGCCCAAAAGAACCCAGAAAAACGCTACATTGGTTTCAGAAGTGGGATGATCAGTGAAGGAAGAATGGCGCGATTGGTTGATTTGAAAATTGCCGATTTAAAAAGAGAGCTGTGGGAAGGAGAGTGCGATATGGCTGGAAAGCTAGCAGAATTACAGGAGCGGCTTCGTCAAGCACTGATTGAGGAAGGCGAGGACCCGGATATTTTTATTTTTACCGGGGCGGGGGTATTGGTTTAATGCTGCAAAACCTTTCGACCAAGACCACCGATCTTTTAGAAAACTCAGCCAAGTTAGAAAGAAGGCTCGTGGAAAATTGTACCAACCTAGAAGGAAAGTTCGTGGAAGATTGTGCCAACCTAGAAGGAAAACTCTTTTAAAGTACAGCCAAATTAGAAGAGAAGTTTTTGAAAGATACTGCCAATTTAAAAAAATAATTGGAAGATAAAATTATGGAAAAATCTTGCGAGATGGAAAAACGAATTTTAGAAACTTTGGAGGACCGAATTCAAGAAGTGCAAGGCAAGTTTGCCGCTTTAGACGTCAAGACCATCGACGAACGACAGCGTGGACTTCCGTTGGAAAAATCAAGTGAGGTTGGAGCTTCTGTTGGTTCAGCTGGTCATCTGCGAATGAAACCGACGCAATTTGATGGTACAACGCCTTGGCCTGTCTACCGGCGTCAGTATGAGGCAGCCGCGAATGGAAAAGTTGGTCATCGACCGAAAAGGCAATTGCACTCACTTTGGCCATGCGATGAGATGCTGCAGTTATTCTTCAAAGAATATCACCCGAAGAGCAAGAGGTCTACGAACAGCTAGTAGGACATTGAGAACATGTCTACTATATTCAATTAAAGAATCGGTTCCAGAAGTCAGGCGAGTCCTTGCAGGAGTTCGAAGCGGATGGTACGATTAGCATATTCCGATGTTCAGTACTACTAGTACATCCACCTAAGCTAGTAGATGCGCTAACTCGAGCCTTAGAATTCGAAGCCTCTAGAAACACAAATAAAAGCCAGGTCCGAGTCCGCCAGAACAGGAAGTTGGAAATGTGGAAAAATAGGGCAAGTTAGGATACGCTGTTTAGAGGAGAAAGATGCCCAAGTATTAAGAACCACTATCGTTAGTGATATTGGGCAAAATGAAGACCTCATCAAAGACCAAGAGGGCGATCCCGATCTCCGAATATTTCTGAACTGGATGAAAGAACAACGGAAACCAGCCTGGGAGGAAGTTGCCAAGTATTGCCCTACCATAAAATCATATTGGGCACAATGGAATTCTGTAGTTATGGACGATGGACTCTTACTGCGTAAAATGGTTGTCCACGACGGCAAAGTGGAAAGAAGGCAAATCGTTATCCCCAGATGTCAGATCCCGGAGCTGCTAGAAGAAATCCATTCCGGTGTGACCAGGAGGTCATCTCGGAGTTACAAAAACCCTGGGAAAAGTGAGAGAAAGATTTTACTGGATCAATAGCAAGGACGGCATAAAAGACTGGTGCAGAAAATGCGTTGTGTGTGCGGCAAGTAATGGACCGCAAAGCAAACCAAAAACATCGATGCGCCAATACAACGTGGGGAGCCCCTTTGAAAGGATTGCTATTGATGTGGCGGGACCCTTTCCAGAAAGTGAAGCAGGGAAGAAATACATCATTGTGATAATGGACTGCTTCAGTAAGTTGGGTTGAGGCATACGCTCTGCCAAATCAGGAAGCCTCTACGGTAGCCGATGCTTTAGTAAAAGAATGGATCTGTCGATTTGGTGTACCTTTGGAGTTGCATTCGGACCAAGGGCGCAATTTTGAGTCAAATCTGTTCCAAAATATCTGTCAAACCCTTGGCATTAAGAAGACCAGGACTACTGTTTTACAACCGCAGTCAGATGGAATGGTGGAGCGCATGAATAGGACTATTAACCAGTATTTGGCTAAGGTAGTCCCTAGCCATCAAAGAGAGTGGGATAGTTTTCTTCACCTCTTCTTATTGGCTTACCGAGCGTCGATTCATGAAAGGAGATACCCCGGCTCGAATAGTTATAGGAAGAGAACTTCGTCTCCCATGCGATCTAAAGTTTGGCTGTCCACCAGGAACTGATATTGCCTGAGACGACTACGTAAGTGAGCTGCGTAGAAGAATGGACGCCATCCATAGCCAGGTTCGTGCTTCAATTCAAGGTGCCAGCGACCGGACGAAGGACGCTTATGACGTTAATGCCAAAGACCAGAGGTATGACAACGGTGATACGGTTTGACTTTACGACCCAAGGAGGCGAAAAGAGCTGTCGCCTAAACTTCAATCATCCTGGGACGGGCCATATAAAGTTCTCGAAGCCATCAATGATGTTCTCTACAGGATTCACAAGGCACTACGCGGTAAAGCCCGAATTGTTCATTTCAACCGACTTGCCACATCGTGGAACCAACGAAGATGGGGCGGTGCGGCAAATCCAACCAGAACCGGACATGAAATTTGATCAATGTATGGCTCACCATGCTAATGGCCATAAGAGTCGGTATGGCGTGACATATGAAGTACAGCAAGATCTGCTTTTCACTTCAACAGAGTATGCACTGGCACACTGTGTGGCTCAAGACTTGTGAATGTCGAGAGGTATAGCAAAGTTCTTTCTCAGGAAGTTTGAAAGAGTGCACGAGCTGCGACAATCTAACCCGAAAGTCGGAAAAGTTCTCCAGATAACTGAAGAGAGTACCAACCGAAAGATCTTCTCTCTGGATACTCTTTGTGTTCTCTTAAAGTGTTGCTTGCCGAGGTCCTGAGAAAACTGGCAATACCTAAGCTGGCATGTGAACTGGACAACCTGGACTGGAGAATCATCCAAAGCATGCTTGAGGTAGTCTTCCGGTATTCAGGCATTCGATTTCTGGTGTGTTATCACAGTCCTAGACGGCTACCTCCTGGAAAGAGTGTGGATTATTACTTCTTCAAGAACTCCTACTGCAACAAAGGGCAGTCGTGCCGAAATCGATATCCACCACCAGTAAGATCATTCCGGGACGGAATGACTTTAGGGAGGGTGGCAGTGTAACAAGAATGAATAGTACTGTTGGCGCCATCTGTTGGGGACCGCGCCAGACTCTCCTAGTCGCCATAGCTTCATGGACGATCTCTGTTTTTACGCGGATCGCGACCGCACATGCCGGTTAGCGACATCTGTTGACGACCGTGCCAGTGACTTACCTTCTAGATCGACGCGAAGTGACCCCGACGATTCTGGAATGCCGCTATGTGGCTCATCGGAATCTTCTCGAATCAACGATGCGGACTATATAACTTGGCGGCCGGGAGAGGGAAGCAGAGTAGAGTATAGTTCAGTGAATGGCGCGACACAGTAATTCGTAAATAAATAGTCAGACATAAATAGTGGTGTACATAAATGTTCTATCTAGTCAAGTTAAATAAATTAGTGCATTTCTTTTCGTGGAATCCAGTGTTTTAATCTACACCCAAAAGAACCCAGAAAAACGCTAAAATACAATATTGTCCAGAAATGTTATATTGCTATCATACAACGGAAAGGAAAAATCAAAAAGAGATTCTGAGAGTATTGGGTGCATCCCATTCGCAGTGATAGATTATTTAGTGGAATATTTTACACAATGCATTCCAAATTACTTGATTACCCGAAAAAACACGACTGTCCGACGCCAAAGCTCGGAGCGAACTGAACTATCGGCCGACTAAACAATCGTCGTGTGTGCACAAGTGGAAGTTAGCCAACACTGATTAAGGAGTCGGCCGATAGTTGGCCGACAGATTAGTTTGAAGCGAATCGGGAAGCCCATCAAACTTTTTTATCGGCCGTTACTGAATCGCTGTAATGTGCGCATATGCATACGGCTCCATACTGATTAAGAAGCCGACCAAACTATCGGCCGATAAAAAGTCCAGTCTGCGGGAGGCCCTTCAAAATTCTCATATAAATGGGTCCCAAAATGACCTCTCACCGAGATACATGGGTTGAAATTATGATTTCGAAATCGAAAATAACTTCCGGCAATAAACCGTAGAGCTAGGCTGGGAATAACTATCACATCCCCCATACTCTCCAAAATCAAATAAAAACTCAGTCAATTTATTGGGGTATCATTGACTTACATAGGTCAAGAATTAACAAGTTTATCTAAGTATAGACTGTACGTGTTATCACAAATACATTAAAATTTAATTTGTAAAAATGTTCATCCACAGAGTATAGTGAATTTTTTCTAAGTATTTAATCAGATTTTTAAAACTGTCGTAGGGAACAGCTTTCACCGCTGGTGGTGAACTGTTATAAAGTTTTACGCCCCAATAACTTGGGTTATCTTGACACCTTCTCAGCCTAAGATACCCAGGATTGCGTATGTCCTTATTCCTAGTATCATACGGATGAATTTGCTGATGTGTTTCAAACTCTGACAAGTTGAGTTTGACATATAGCACACACTCCAGGATATATATGCAAGGGAATTTTAAAACACTCCAGCTCTGGGAAGCTTCCCTGCAGTCGTCTTTGTAGGCAATACCAGAAATTAATCGGCTTGCTGACGGAGCGCGTCCCCATTCCAACACAGCATAAGTTAGGCGGGAATGGAATACCAAAAAAATGAGCTGGTCTTAGTGCACTTTTCGAAACGTAGTTTTTCAAATCTCGTAACAGAAAAGGTTTGCACTTAACTTTTTCGCAGATACGTTAATGTGGACATCCCATTTTAATCCAGCTCAAGGTGTACTTCAAGAAACTAGATCGTTGACACTGTTGGAGGAATCAATATGTCTAGTTGAACAAGTCAATTCCACTGTTTTTTCTTTATTAGACCACCTGTATATTTAGGTATGGGGGTATAGGATTTTGTAGAGTTGTGTATCATCCGCAAAAAGCGTGTATCTATAATTACCGTCAATAAGTGGAAGGTCAGATTTATGTATATATATATATACAGGGTGACTTCGAAGTTGAGTCATTTATTTTAACAGTGAGTAGATCTGATAAAAAGAAATGTTTTTTTCCTTTAGCATTTTTCTGGTAAAATTAAAGTAACAAAGTTATAGCCCTTTGGAAGTTTGAGTACCGCCCTGTCTCAATAATAATATCATGCGCTCGTGTTTGGCAACAACGGATATAATCCGCCTTATCGGTTCATCCCATCGGAAACAAAAAAGCGAAAGAATTTGGAACGATGTTTTTACAATTATTTTATTCAGTTTCAGTTATACATACAGTGTCAGTCGGTAAAGCGTGTGAATAGTGTCTGTTGCGTGGCTCAAACGAAATAAAAAATGGCACATGTTTATGCGGATCGGTTGCCCAATCGAGTGCAACCAATCCCTCGTGCCTTTGTTAATGTAGTACAACGGGCTCGTGAATCAGGTGACTTAAGACCTCACAGGGGACCTCACGATCAAATACAGGTCCGCACTGAAATACTTGTCGGGAGGATACTTTATAAAACAAGGTAAACATTTTTTTTTTATTTTTACATACATATTTTGGTTTATCTTCCTTCTACAATCATTATCTGAAAATTAATGACTCAACTTCAAGTATACAGGGTTATCCAAATTAAGTGTCCACCATTAGTAACTTTGTTATTAGTGAAAATACAAAGTTGTTTGAATTAGCAAACTAGTAGCATTTTTAACGCTGGTAAAAATGAGAAATAAAAAAAAACAATTGAGAGTCGTTATTTTGATTTTTTTCAGTAAAATAACATTTTTTTAAATGGAAACCCCTGTATATTATATTTTTTTCTGTTAAAGCATCAAATTTTAAACAAAAAAGCTTACAATAACTTTTCTCCTAGGTTACAAATTGTTGAAGTTATGGCCTCCAATCTGAAACAATTAAATTGTATCGACAAACTTTATTTTCAACATCAACTTATAATCTTACAAAATACAATAACAATTTTTTTTAAAGAAGATGCTCGAAAACACCACCTTGTTCTTCAATACATTTTTGGGCACGTTTTTCAACTGCTCGAACTGTCTTAAGTATGGTCCTACCATCTATCTGGGTTATCTTTTCCCTAACTGCAGTCTTTAACGCGTCAAGGTTATCGTACCTTCGCTTGTAAATTTGGTTCTTTAAGTAACCCCACAAGAAGTAATCAAGTGGGTTTAGATCTGGTGATCTGGGAGGCCACTGTATTGGGCCATTTGTTCCTATCCACTGATCATTAAAAGTAGTACTTAGAAAATGATAAGTACCTCTGGAGTTGTGGGCAGGTGCGCCATCTTGCTGAAAATGCAGATGATGTCTACTTATAAGATCCAATCCGTCTAAGAAATTAGTCAGAATTTCTGACATAAATTCCACATATCTTTCACCAGTTAGGGTTCCCTCATAAAAGAACGGGCCAACAATTTTTGAACCAATTATACCGCACCAAACGTTGAAACTGAAACGGACTTGTGGGCCTCTTGGATGTACTAACAAAAGATTTTCTCTTGACCAATAATGGTGGTTTTTTCTATTAAACATTCCAGAATTTGAAAAATTTGATTCATCTGTCCATAAAAGGTAACGAAAGTTATTTACATTTTGGCGACAGAAGCTAAGATACCAATGGCAAAAAACAAGTCTTCTCTCTGGATCCCCTGCCAAAAGCGTTTAAACTGGTCGGTACTTATACGGAATAAATTTGTATTTTTTTAAAATCCTTTGAACAGTACCATAACTGAAATTAGAGTCCTTGAGAATATCTGCTATTGAATTCTCACGATAAGCTTCAAAATATCCAATAACTGCAATTTCCGTGGCCTCGCTTATTATGAATTCTTTTTTTGCCCTTGTTTTAGCAAAAACATTTTCGTTGCCCCTAAATTTTCGATAAAGTCTCAGAAAATATCGTTCATACGGTTGAATGCGAGCGGGATATAATTCACTGTAGTATTCTCTTGCTCTCAAGGAGGATTTTCTGCACACTAAATAGCATTCTAACATATCACACTTTTCTTCATGGGAGAACATTTTTCTTTAAATTAATGACACAATAAAGCTTATAAACAAGTATTTACACTGTTTGACATTATTTGATTTTATCATTGTTTTCCAAAGCCTTCTAGTTGCGAGTATGTCCAGTTTAACAATTTGTCGCTTATCTTAATGCTGTCAAATCGCGAACGCCATGTTGTTTTCATAGCCGTCTTAATATTATAATACTGCAAATAATTAAAAATATTTATCGTTATTTTGACTTTATTTTTGACTTTAGCGGAAAAGTCATTATGAACTTTTTTGTTTAAAATTTGATGCTTTAACAGAAAAAAATATAATATACAGGGGTTTCCATTTAAAAAAATGTTATTTTACTGAAAAAAATCAAAATAACGACTCTCAATTGTTTTTTTTTATTTCTCATTTTTACCAGCGTTAAAAATGCTACTAGTTTGCTAATTCAAACAACTTTGTATTTTCACTAATAACAAAGTTACTAATGGTGGACACTTAATTTGGATAACCCTGTATATCAGGGAGAAAATGGGACCTAAAACTGACCCTTGGGGACACCATACTCCACCCTACTTTTTGCTGATGATACCCCAGCAATTTTGACTATTTGTCAACTGTCTTGGAGGAACGATTTTAGAAAATGCATGCTGTCCTCACTG
Source organism: Acanthoscelides obtectus (assembly GCA_963669975.1). NCBI lineage: Eukaryota > Metazoa > Arthropoda > Insecta > Coleoptera > Chrysomelidae > Acanthoscelides > Acanthoscelides obtectus. The sequence goes on along the minus strand of CAVLJG010000003.1, from coordinate 85,701,606 downwards.
ATACTGCATGCTTCCAATTTCCCAAGTAGTAAAGAATGGTCAATAGAGTCGAATAATTCGGCCAGATCCCAGAATGAGACTGTACTGTACATGAGATTGGGGAAACCTTTTAATATACAACAAACTAGGTTCAATATTCCCATCGTGGCACTCTCCGACTATCACCTATATTTTTTGCAACAAAAATTGAATATACAGATTGCCATCACATTGGCGACAGGTCGTCAATTCTGATAAACTATTACTCGATAAAATGTATTCAAAGTAAAAAATACCTTGTTATTACCTAAAAACGCAAACAACTTTCTGCATCCGTTTTGCGTAACTTGAAAAGTGACATTTATCAATTTTTATGACATTATGTATATTTATTTTGACATTATGAACTACTAAGTGCATAAGATGATATTCTTCCGATTTTTTTTGACATTATGTCTTTTACGTTTTAACCCTGCCGGTAGAACTAATAATAAAAATATCTTACTTTCTTTCCTTTATTAGCCTTGACCTCCGCCATGATAGCCTTCTCAGCCTCCTCAACGTTCTTTTTCCTATTCCTGTCGTTGATGTACGAAATACTACTGATCGTCGACGTCCTCAGTTTATCCAACTCCGACGCTCTCTCTTCCAGGTCCGACAATTTCTGACCTAAAGCGCGCCCCTGTTCATCGTCGCCTCGCGTCAAAGCCGCTTCACGCTCGCGCATAAGTCGCGCCTTTTCCATCGCGTAGTTGAACGGGTTGGATTTGAAGCGCTTCTTCTCTTCGATCTAAAAAAAATGGCGTCAGGTAGGTTGACTATGTACTTCCACATGCAATGTTGTCACCAGTTTATAAAGTATTATGTCCAAATGAAAACATATTTTTAAAATTACAAATTCTACAAAATAAAGCTATATGAACAATTTAAATGAAAATAGATCTGCTAAGATTAAGTCTAAGTTGGAAGAACTGCCACTTCACAAAATAACTATGAAAATAGAGGAAGTATAGATTTTCACCAACAAATTGTGATAGCAGCATACCTATCAAATATGTATTTCAAAAGGGAGTGTTTGAATTTAATAAAATGAATAATGATATCAAGGATTCGTATTAGGTCCAATCAAATTCTTAGTCTATATCACTTTGGCTAGACACCTATACATTAAATCAAGACAAGAATTAGTAGTGATTTACAATCAATCAAAAAATGGTGTGACAACAATTACTTGACTTTTGAATAAATAAATAATAAATGCTCCCTTGATTATATAAATTTAAATACACAAAACAGACACCATCAATTTTTGGGATTGACCACTGATCATATATTAGATTTTACTAATCATATACACAAATTGCTTAATCAAATAGTAAAGATTTTCTTCATTATAAGAACAATTAGTTACAACGTAGGAAAAAGCACATCATTAAGCAGTTACTTTACTTTGCCGACGAACTTTAATTTTTGGACATGAAAAAAACAGAAGAGTGATGATGTCTTAATATTCTAAAACACCTATTAGAAAAGAATGTCATATGAATTCATAGGTACTTACTATTCGTTCCACGTCTTTCTCGTTGAACTCGTAACTGATAGCTTCTTTGATATCAGCCTGTTTTTGTTCTATCCTGATTTTCGTTGGCAACGCATTGCCAGCTGCTGCACTTGCTTCTATCCATTTCTGGTATTCTGGGTCGCTAAACTCTTGATTGGATATAAATTCTAGTCTAAAAACGCGCTCTTGGTTGCCGTGTCTAACTTTAAGTCCCTGAAAAAAAAGTAGTATGTAAGTACTTGTCAAAAATATAAAAATATACCCAAAATGGCAAATTTGTAGTTAAAAAAACTAAAACTGGAGTAAAGGTCAAATCACATTTTGGTGTAGTGGGTTAGAAATTCGTCCCGACAGAGATGCAGGTATATTAATATCTAGCCCAAAAAAAGTATAGACTGAGTGCTTTCGGTTTTTCTTTTAAGTGGCGTACAGGTATTACGTTTTACCAGGACCTGAACTTAGAATCTGACTACAATTTAGGGCGTTCTTTATAAAAAGGTATTATTCTGCATTTCTTCGGGCGTTCTCACGTAATTTTGAAAAGCTAATGTTACATTACTTTTTAACAAAATACATTAGACTTCGCATCCGGTCCGCATAAAATTTCACTTTCAACTCCCATCAACGCCATATGAAATAAGTAAACAGATCGCGCCTCCGTACCCCGGGTGGAACACTGCGCAGACTTATCTTCAGCGCATCTGCTACTCTCTCCAGTACGCATGAAGTGGGTAACAGGGGACCTCTGTTTCATCTGTTCCCTTCCTGGAAATACTGTAATGAATTTAACACGAGCTGAACATTGCACAATTTAATATTGCAATTGACTGGTCTTAGCCAAAGGCACAAGCAGGCTATAGGCGTGTGGAGTATATTTTACCACGTGCTGGCGGAAATTCCAGGTTCGGCATTAGGAGTATTTATCACATTGCTTTTGTTTGTTTTGTATCATGAGTAAATATAACTGAACACACTTTTGATATGAATAAACTTTGTTTCAATGAAGTCGACTCTATATCTCGCATAAAATTGCTTTTCAATCATAATTATGTCGGCAAATAAACCGATCATTATCCAGTTGATGAAAGAATTGCGTGACACCATTTTTTCCAGTGGTCGAAATTTAAAAAAAATAATGAAAAGATGTTTGCTTAGAAAAGACTGTGACTTATGGTGTACCGCTAGTTTTAGGCTCGTTATTTTTTACTCTGAACATCAATAGCCTACTCGGCTTGAAGTTGCAGGGCCCTTAAAGAGACTGGAAAATGATATTACTTTAATTTCAGATTGGTTTAGACCCAAATATTTAACAATAAATTTTCAGAAAACCATGTATATGCCGTTCACAAACCTTAATTACCACCATTTACGTCTTTACAAATTAAATGTGACAAAACAAATATTCTCAGCTAAAAAATAAAGTCAAGGATATTAACAACACCATTTACAGCAAAAAAATTAGGTCATAGACGTTTCAGTCACCACTCCAGTAGATTTTATAACTTTTTACCAAACCATATAAAATCAATTTCACATAAAAATTATTCAAAATTGAAATAAAGAAATTCTTATCTAAAAATAGACATAAAATAGCAAAGCTCACTCAAATGAAAGGTATTTAAGTTTTGAATATAAGTAATATTATACTTCACCTTTATGGTTATAAGTTGTGCTTAAATTTATGTATAAACTGTGTTTAAAGCAAAAAATGTTATAGATAGTTTTTTACCTTGTTAATCTACCATGTAGTTATATCCTGAATTCTCTGTTATACATCAAAAAGAATGCTACTGCCTACACTACCCATGGTCAAATACATCTGTATGACACTTGAAACAAAAGTAATATATGTGCAGAACACCATCGGCTATTCAGAAACCAAAACGGCACTCTATGGAAGCAATTTCTTTAATAAGTTGTCCCCGGTTGTAAAATTTCTGGATTTTAACATATTCCATAAAAAAAATAAACATTCCTCCTTAAAAAAAGTGAGTTTATTTCAGTTAATTTGCGAATATATATACAGGGTGCGGCAGAGAGGACGGACGTTTTTGGGATGGGCAGTACTCTCCGCCTCCGTCTACGAGAGAGGTGGGGAGGGTGCCGTTTGACTCGTGAGATCCTAGCATTATTTTACCAGTTGTCGTTATGGAGCTTTGGACGGTGGAGCACCGCGTTTTCGCCTTTGATTGTTTCGTCTGAAATAATGAGTCAGTCATCGTCGTACAGCGTGAGTTTCGTCGCTACTTCAACATTCATCGGAATAGAGCTGTTCCATCTCAAAACACCATCCTTGGGTTGAATTACTTCGCAGGCGTGGTGAACTGATCAACAGAAGACCAAGAGGAGCGCCGCGAACAGTTCGAACTCCTGAAAATGTTGAACGCGTTCGACAGGTCTTTCTTCGCAGTCCGACTCGATCTGCCCGGAAAAATGCTGCTGCACTTCGCCTTAAGGATCGTTCGGCAAGGCGAATTTTGCATATGGATCTCCGCTTTCACCCCTACAAATTGGCCATTGTGTAACAGTTACAGCCCGGAGATTATGCACAACGAATGAACTTCGCACGTGAGATGGAAGCACGATCGATCAAAATGAGAACCTCATTTTGTTTATGAGTGACGAAGCCCACTTTCACCTAAACAGCATGGTTAACTAGCAGAATTGTTATTGGGCTAATGAAAATCCGCAACAGTTACATGAAAGACCGCTGCTATGCTATGCTATGCCTTACCCAAAACCCACCTTATTCGTCTTGGTCTTCCCCAAATTATAAATCTTCGCCGTCTCGTACACCCCAATGACCTCAGCCACTCTGTACACAGGCACATTGTCGTGTTGCCCGATGCCCACTTTAACATAGCACCCCATGGCTATCCTATCGAAGAACGGCATGTGGACGAACCGTTCCAGCTTATGCCTGGACAGCCTGATCAGGTTCAGATCCAGCCTGGAAGGCACGTACGAAGGTCGGCGTTGTTCCTCGTCCTCTTCGTTGCTGCTGGAACTCGAGCTGGAACTGGATTGGGAACGGGAACGAGATCTCGAACGGGAACGCACGGACGCTGTTGTCGTCGTCTGGGGTTGAGTGGGCTTTTCGTCTGGAAAAACGCGTACAGGGTGTTTGTAAAGTCAAACTTCAAAGAGTAAGTAAGTAAACAAGTTACTACATTTATCTTATAAGATACAACAAATGGACAACCCTATTAATTGTATCAATATTATAGAAAATAATTTGTTCACCCAACAAATACGCGGCAAAAACAATCATGCGAAAAGAAAATATACCACCAACGCTATGGAGTACTACAGGGACCTATCCTAGGACCCTATCTGTGGAACCTATACGTTGCTGATCTGCCGGTAGAAAACATTGCAGGACAAATGAAGTCCTTGTGCGTGCTAAATAAATCCAAACAGCAAAAAAAAGCCATCATAAGATCAAAGTGGGCAATGGAAGAACCGCATGTGTTGTATTTGGGAAAGCACGAACGTACCCTAAACAGATCAGGTGTGGCAGGAATGGGCAGCCAACAGTCGTAACCCTGGTCCTGGACCAAATACGATACCTTGGTATCAATCTTAATAAAACAGGAAACACGGGCGCCTCTTTAAAGAAACAGTTCTTGAGGCCAATCGAGCAGCTCTGTCTCCAATCATTGGCTTCAGTGCGAATGTTATATATGGACTTATTAGTGGCATCCTTAAATTAAAGACGTGCCTTAAAAAGGTACATAAAATAGCTGAGACGTTCCCCTACTGCATCCAAGATGACATTCTTTTGGGGATGCTGCAAAAGGACAGTGTGGCAACACACTTGGATGAGGTGCATAAGAAATTTCTCTAAAAAAAAAACTGGGGAAGACCAATCAGTGAAGTCGATTTTGACCAAAGTAGATCATCCAATGAGCCATCAATGTCAAACCCAGCCTCCAAAAATCAAGCGTCCTGTGTACGATATCTCAAAAAGATAATACTTTATAAAACGGTGTTGCCATACGTCCCCTATCCTCCTCCTCGTATTTCACCTATTTCCTAAGAGGCAATATATTTTCATTGTTTATAGATAACATATCGGTATACCGACTGAGAGTGATAAACAATATAAAACTGGGCTCCGAAATTAAATTCGTATTACGGAGAGTTTCGAGTCATTATATTTATTGAAAAGTAGTGTCAAGCGTGAATTAGTTAAACTGAGACACTTTGAAATAAACAAAAAGCGAAATCTGCGGGGTAAGTGTCAATTGCACTTGAAATAAGAAATCTCGAATCGCCAACAGCTGATCGGTACCATCTTTCCTCCGAGGGGTCGACCCGGGAAATCGGTACCTGCGGCGCCTTGCATGGATCAGCGTAGACAGTATACACAATAGAAGACTAAAAGCATAGGCGGAGATAATAGAGTGTAGATGTCGGCATTCCGTATCAGCTCTAGACAGAGTGAAGATAGCGCAACTGAAGAGTCAACAGACGAGGGAAGCAAAAGAAAGAGGATTGAAGAGCAAGAGACAGAAGCCTTTAAAAGAAGTAAAAAGATAATAAGAACCCCGACAAAAGATAGAAATAAAAGAGTTACTAACAAGGAGATGGAAGAAATTAAGGACATGATGAAAAGTCTTATGGAGAAGTTTAGAGGGTTTTGGGAGGAAAATCGTGAGGAAATGAGGTTACTTAAAGAACAAAATACAATTCTTAAACAAAGAAACGAAGACATGATGCAGGAAATCAGTATGCTTAAACAGAGGGTTGAGCTCCTAGAGAAAGGTAGAAGAAAAAATAATATAGTGATCTCGGGTTTAAACCTAGGAACAGGAGGCAACGAGGATTTAAAGCAATCAGTAGAAAACTTTCTGAAAACCAGACTGTCTCCAGAGGCAGATATTCAGTCCGCCCAAAAAATAAAAGAGAACCTCTATGTGGCGGAGTTGAAGAGTTTTGATGCTAAAATGAAGATCATGAAAGCCAAAGGTAAGGTGCAATATTAGAAAACGCAAAAAATCTACATAAACAGTGATTTGACAAAAAATGAGATGATGATTCAAAAGCATATAAGAGACAAAGCTAAAACGGAGAGAGCAAAAGATAATACAGTCAAGATAGGTTATATGAACTTGCTGATTAGTGGAGAAAAATGGAGATGGGATAAAAAAGACCAGGTGTTGAAACCAGACACATTGATTCAAAAAAACTAGTTATGTTTAGAGAAAAGGATATCTTGGAGACGACAGAAAATGTGGCTATGACAATGGAACAGGTAAGGAACAGGAATAAAAATAACGAAAGAAATAAGACGTTAAGTACGTATAAATTTAAAGAAGAGCAAATAAGAATTGCAACTTGGAATGTCAGAAGTATCTACGAAGCAGGTGCACTGAAAAACTTAGTCAACATAGTGAACGTATATAAAGTACACGTTCTAGCTCTTCAAGAAACGAAACTTAAAGAAACAGGAATATCCCAGTGCGAAAATTTCGTATTTTGTAATAGCGGTGGTGCAAATAGACTTTTTGGGACAGGATTTCTAATAAATGCAAAGCTAAAAGACACGATAGTAGAATTTAAACCTATATCGGAAAGATTGTGTTATCTACGCCTGAGAGGAAAGTACAGGAAAGTAACAATGATCAATGTACATGCCCCAAGTGAAGACAAGGATATGGATATCAAAACAGACTTTTATCAACAGTTAGATGACGTGATAAATAGTCTACCAAAATACGATATCAAAATAATATTAGGAGACTGCAATGCAAAAGTTGGGCGTGAAGACACTTATCGAAACGTTACAGGAGGGAAAAGCACACATGAACTCTCAAATGAAAATGGCAAACTCCTGATTAACTTTGCAATTGAACAAAATTTCAAGATAATGAGCACTTATTTTGACAGGAAAGATATCCACAAGACAACATGGATCTCACCAGATGGTAATACTGCCAATGAAATTGACCACGAACTGATCGAAAACAAGCATGCCTGCAATATACACAATGTTAGAAGTTACCGTGGTGCAGATAGTGATACAGATCAGTTTATGGTAGTAGCTGTTATAAAACAAGAAATCCCGAAGAAACAGTTAGAGAGACAGAAGACAATCAAAAGGTACGAAACAAAAGCGCTAGAAGATACGTCAGTTAGACAGCAACTTGAACAAGCAATAGCGACAGGACTGCAGAACACACCAGTTGTGCAGGATGTTAATCAGGAATGGAATCATATCCAAGCAATAATCACTAATGTAGCAGAACAGATGATGAGAAAAACGAGTACTAGAAAAAACAAAGAGTGGTTCGATGATGACTGTAAACGGGAATTGGAACAAAGACAGAAAGCAAAAATACAAATGGATGTATCTAGAACAACAGAGTCATGGAAAAGATATGAGCAAGCCAAACGAAAAGTGAAAGAGATGTGTAGAAAGAAAAAGCGTGAATATTGGGAAAGGGACTTGAAAATAATAGAAAATCACATGATCAACAAAAACATTAAGAACTTTTATCAGGATGTAAAAAGCAAATTGGGTAGTCAAAGGTCTTCTTGCTTTATAAAGCTATCAGACGAAGAGGAAAGGAACACGGAAGCAGCACCACTAATCGAAGATGACAATCAGGGACAAATACACGAACCAACAGATCTGGAAATAGAGGAAACAATAGGAAGATTAAAATACAATAAGAGTCCAGGAGAAAATGGAATCACAACAGAAATAATAAAAGCGGGTGGACAAGATTTACACAAGCGGCCTGGAAGTCTGATCAGATATATATGGAATCAAGAGGAACTACCAGATGAATGGAAAAACGCCGTAATCTGCCCAATACACAAAAAAGGTGATAAAAGTTCATGTGAAAACTATAGAGGCATTGCCCTGTTAGATTAGACTAGCATTTCAACTAAGGGACAGATTGAGCATATATGAAAATGAGGTTATAGGTGAATATCAAGGAGGTTTTAGAAGGGGCAGGTCCACAATAGACCAAATATTAACAATGAAACAGCTGTTCTATAATAGCTATGAACAAAATCTTGGTTTACACGCATTATTTATTGATTTCAAGCAAGCGTACGATTCCATTAACAGAGAAAAATTATATGAAGCTATGAGGCTGCTGGGACTACCAAGTAAACTGATAAGGTTAGTCAAAATGACAATGAACGGGACAATGAACAAAGTCACATTGGAAGGGAAAACATCTAGAGCTTTTGGCGTAACGAGAGGCCTGAGACAAGGGGACCCGCTATCTACAACATTGTTTAACTTTACGCTGGAAGCTATTTTACGTAATTGTGGTATACAAACCGACGGAGTTGTTTACTATAGAAAACATCAGTTGATTGCTTACGCCGATGATATAGCAATAATAACCAGATCCAATGCAGAACTTGACAAGACGTTTAGAAAGTTAGAAGAAACTGCCAAACGTTTTGGGCTTCATATAAAAGAAGACAAAACAAAATACCTTGAAATGAGAGGAAGCGATGAAGGAAAGTAAATAATAAAAAGTAGTTGCAGAGAATACTGTTTCGAAAAGGTGAATCAATTTGAATATCTAGGGGTCACAATAACAGATAAAGCAGAAGAAGATTTAGAAATTGAAAAAAGAATAGCAAAAGGGACTAAAGCAATGGGAGCTTTAAGCAAGATAATAAACTCGAGGTGGATATCAAGGAAAACAAAGGAAAGGATATATAAATCAGTTATCCAACCATCAGTACTTTACGGCGATGAAGCTTGGGTGTTAAGCCAGAAAAACGTACAGAAATTGGAACGTTGGGAAAGAAAAATGTTACGTAAAATATATAGGGGCACAAAAAACAACGACGGTACATGGAGAAAGCGAACTAATAAAGAACTGATGGAGATGTATAACCAACCCAGTATAATACAAAAAGCCCGAGCTCAAAGAGTGCACTGGTTAGGACACGTTTACAGAATGCCGTCTCATAGGAATGCCAAAAAAGTTTTGTTTGGAGGAGAAGGTGGTAGAAGAAGAAGAGGAAGACTGAAGAAGCAGTGGCTGGAAAGTGTCAAAGAGGATATACAAAGACTAGGCGTACCAGACTGGGAGGAAAAGACCAAAAACAGAAAAGCGTGGAAAGAAGTTGTCAAAAAGATAGAAGCCATGGGCCTTCAGGCCTGAAGCGCTGAATTATATATATAGGTAATAGGTATGAATTTCATTGTTTCTTCGCAGGGGTGCAGCTAAACAATTAGGTGATGTTGCTTTTGTACTTTTGAATATAAATACCATTAATATAAATGTCATTAAGCAAAGATGTTCGCTTACAGACAACCACTGTAGAATATATTTAACATGTCTTCAATTAATGTGTATCTGTTGCATTGCAAAATTTACAGAAATGAAAATGGGACTTGATTATTGTATTATGAGTGATGACTTGAGCAAATCAAAGAAAAAAAGTTCATATGATCCTGGGATTCCTTGGGATTCAATTGAAAGTGTTGGCAGGATCAAAAGAACTCTTCATATAAGATTTTTAGGTATTTAGAAGACCTACAAAATGAGACCACAAGTAAAAAGATCCGTCTAATAGCAAAAAAGTTATAGCCTAAGCTGTTTAGCTGCTGTTTATATGAATAAGAAATATTGAAATTAGTAAGTTCAACATTATTGGTTTTAAAACAACCTTATCGATCAACCACACATGAATAATAAAGATATGTGCTTTAGTTATCCAAAGAGCATTAGAATCCAGAAACAGTGAAACTTTTTATCTAGAAGGCGCTGTTTTTAATACTTATGTCAAAAAGACAGATTGTGGTTTTACAATTTTAATGGTAATTACTTTTCTTATAATTTCTCCTAAAGTATCAACATAAGAGGAGTGTTAATACATCAAAAAAATCATGATTCTGTATGTCAACAATTTGACTTGTACAGACTGAGCTGTAAATTTGGTTTCTAAAACCAACTTTTTAGCATTAATTTTGACAATACAATATAGTCATTAAAAAGAGTTTAATTATTAAAAACATTGAAATGTGAAAAATACAACTTTACCTGTGTCACTTCCACATTCAAATTCCATTATATTTTAGCAAGATCCTATAGATTCTTTATGTGCTTATCAAGCTACAGCTCTTCCTGTATATATTGTAAGATACCAATCCAATTTATCCACAATGTGTGCTCGAAAACTGGTAGATGAATTGTGACAGAATATTTGAATTGTTTGTAAACACCATGCCAACTACAGATGTAAAAATCCCACCATACAGTAGGATAAGTATGATAAATCCTTGTATGTTTTATGCATTATAAATATATTTTTGATATATATATATATATATATATATATATGTTTTATTTGATAGATAAAAATACTTACTATCACTATCACTGTCATCTGAGTAAATATCTGATGCCTTCAATTTTGTCTCATTCTTCTTTGATAAAACAATTTGTTCTTCTTCCTCTTTTTTCTTTTGTTCCTCTTGCTTCTTCCTCTCTTCCTCTGCTTCTTCCCTCCTTATTTTTCCCTCTCTTCTAGCTTTAAGTTCAGCCATAGCGTTTACTCTTTTATCAACTTTACCCCTATTTTCCTCAATGTTCTTTTTACGTTCCTTACTTCTCTCTTTGTGGTCAATTGAACTAAAGTCATTCTGTAGTTTATTAGTAAACTCTTTATCTTTTTCTTTGTCTCTCTCTTTATCCCTTGGTTTTGATGGTTTGTCCTTGGCTCGTTCAGCTTTCTTTGCCTGTCTCAGTTTCTTCTCTATTTCAAATCTAATAAGAATCATTAAAATAAGCAATGTATGCATTAATAGTCAGAAATAACTGCTCAACAATCAGCAAACTTGATAGATGTATAAATTTTCGAGATATAGAGAAATGCCTTTATCTCAAAGCATTTCTAAAAACTTATCTCTACAATATAAAGTTATTGGGAAAATAAATTAATTTAGAAAGATAGCTTCTAATATAATAAAGCTAGATAATAGTAGCAATTTACTTGCCTAGTTTTCATGAGTTCTCTTTGTTCAATTCTCTTGAATATCTCTGTTTCTCTTTCTTTTTCTGTAAGCGCTGCCAATCTAGCTCTATCTTCTTCATCACCCATGAGTTGATCATCATATCCATCGTTGAATTCTTCTTCTGAGCTTGATGAGTCTGAAACCTCTCCTTCCTCAGGTTCTGAGTTACTGTCTTCTTTTGCTGATTTCTTGCCATTTTTTTCTGATTCAGATTCTGATGCTGAGTCTTTTTTAGGTTTCTTCTTACTACTTTTCGTTGATTCGTTACTTTCTGAGCCTTCATCTGACGATTTTGTCTGTGGGGAACGCTTTTTTGCAGTTCGTTTCTTTGCTAGCTTCAAGAATTCCTGGAATATTCAAGTTTTCGCTACACTACTATCCAACCTTTTTGACAAATATATTTATTTGGGTAAACCTTTAGAATTGATAGTATACACGTCCCAAAAAAGGAAAATTCTAGGCGAAAACTTGAAAAAGTGGCCTGGTAAGACGTAAAAACCAAATTTTCTTACAGGTTATGGAAGATAAATTCTTACCGAATCCAGATCACTATCGGAATCATTGCTAGAATCACTATCAATTAAAGCTGTTTGCTTACGTTTAACCATGGTTTTGGCCTGGAAAAACGCTTTTACGTAAATTAAAAATATCCAGTGTTCAAACTCTAACTTCCATCAACTATCAACTCATCCAATGATGCCTAGCATAGAACACAAACTGAGAACAAGCAATTTCAAACGTCATCGTCATGACACGGAAAGGTTAGATCATAGATTAATTTAAGTACCCTACTTCTCTACTACAACCCAATCATACACGTATTCATAATCTTTGCTTTTTATATGCCAGGAAGATTGGACAGTTCCAACAAAATTTAAAAAGGAGGTTGTATTTTGTCTCAGACTGTGTGCAAGAAATTCTTCGATTAAGAAAAATTATAAATGGAAAGTGTATAACGGATGAATGAAACACTGGGTTATGTTCTATATACAGTTTATTCACCATGTTGTATTATATATTTCTATTTATTATTTGTTTTCAACGGGAGGTAAAACCTTTTCTATCCACCTAAACAGATCTTCGATTTCCTTCTGCTTGATTTCATGTAACGTATTTTTGATAGGGGTGAATTCACCCTTAATTCCTAGTTTTGTTAAATCTTGGAAAGTATTTTGTCCCCACGAAATCGGTACTAAAGTGTCTCTATCGCCATGACACATGTACAAAGGAGTATCCCTAGTTTTTACGTTACTGTATAGAACAGAATTATTGTTAAGGAATGAAGATAGGGCAAAGGCTCCTGCTAACCCTGGGGAAAATCTGTAGGCAGTATGTAATGCAAGTGCTCCACCCATGGAAAATCCACCTGAAATCCGAAACATTATAAAATAACTGACTCCAAAATGAGATTAAAGCATTAATTAACATATTCTAGTTTGAGATAGGCATCCACATATACTGTATTCCGGCATCCAGAGATCTGCAAGACATTAGCGCCATCTATGTGCCGAACAGAACACAAACATGAATTTAGAAATACACTTTAAGAAGGCAAAGATCTTCAATCGGCTCTCTAATGCCTATTTTAATTCAGGCATTCCACCTAAAGTAAAATAGGTGCCAAAAAAGAATTGAAGATCCTGGCGCCATCTATGAGGCAGTAGCAGAACACTCTTAACTCTTTGAAAATGGATTTCTAAATTAATATTTGTGTTCTTTTACTATCTCACAGATGGCGATACTATCTTTCAAGGAATTTTAGTACATGGTTGTCTATGTTCAGGTGGAATATGTCGAAGTCGTACCAATTACAATTCTATTCAGTGGCACTCCAGAATCCGCGACTTTTCCTATCAGGCCTTTCATCTCTTGTCCAATTGATTCAAGTGTTTGAATATGCTCTGGAACATCGGGAGTTATGTTGTATCTGTCAAACCACACATTGCTTGTCTGAAAATAGAAAATGGATTACAATTTTTTGTGCAAAACTAGTAGATAGTTACTCACACTGCCTCCTAACGGGGTATAGGGCCTCAAAGGAGCTGTCGGAAAATAAAAATTGATGTGAGGTAATCCAAAATCGGAGCCCATCAGGAATTTCACCCAGTTCAAAAAACCTTGGCCAGTATCGCCTGTAAAAAAGGGAATAGCTTACCATATTACGTTCCTTATAATATTACTTGACATTAAACATTCAAATCTCATTTACAGTGACGGATCTATAATCTCTGGGAGCCGAAGTGCTATGTTCGTAGGGGACTCCTATAGTGATAGTTGAAGAGCGTGGAACATAAACTGTGCCTAATGAGGGGGCCCCATAAACCGCATTCCGGGGAGTGGGTCGTATGCTCATGTACGCTGAGTCAAAACAATATCCGCGTCTGCTCATTTAAGCAGCGCCAAAGGAAACACGAACACTCTGCTTCTATTATCTATTCGCCTGTAGCTGCGTGCCGAGGTATTTATGGTCCGCTTGCCAATAGGAGTGCGAGAATTTGAAGATCGCGATGCTGTTTTCATGTCGCGACAATGATATACAAATAGTTACGATAACCCATAACAAATGGAGTAAAAATGGCGCATAGAAATTCCTCACAGAGTTTCAATTCTGCTAGTTCACCATTTGTGTTAAACAGACGTCAACTGTTAATTGTGACGCGAAACAGATGTCATTTGTACTTTTTAGATTCTTTTCTATTTTTTTTGTTAGCCTAGGCGCGTAGGAGGATAGGCCCTAGGTTGCCCACCCTCCTTCGGTACTTAAGTTGTGCTTTGGTTATTAGAATAATATCGAAAAAAATTACCTGATCCATGCAAAAATATTACTGATCCTGTACAAGCTTTTCCAGTTTGTTTTACCAAGTGGAGTGCTTCCATAGCCATTTCTTCCTATTTGTGGTGATGAAATGTTGCCGATTAACCTTATGAGCACAGCTTATGAATGTGGCTACTCTAGTAATGTGTTGTGGAATCAACAAGCAGTGTTTAAAAATATTTCTATTTCCTAATGCGGGTCCCACACGATGCTTCCAACGTTGTTTACAACGATGAGATGAACTTTTTAGACTCGGACGTTCGACGCATGGTGGTGCCAACGACTATTATCGGTGTCAGTGTCGCGCTTTACGCGAACCTTTACAACTGAAGGAAAAATTATACAAAATAAACGAGAAAACAATTTTTTCGAGCGCTAAAAAATAATTTCAGGTCTGTCCTCAGCGACCAAAACTTAAGCCTGTCAGAAGCCTCAAAAATGTCGAAAAACGAAGTGTGACCGTTTTTTGTTTGTTTTTCGACGATAGCTCCAACGCCACTGTACCGATTTTCAAAAACTGCAATTTCATAATAGTAACCTAGGGTTACTTTCATCAAAATCCTGATAGTACTTTCAGAGTTATCATTTATTCAATCTTTTTCGTATCTTATGAAATGGAAGTCTTGCATTGCAACAGGACATTATAATGAAACAACTGGAAGCACTTGATAATTTATAATTTACTAAAATACATATCCTTAGGCCAGCCATAACTCACCTGCGAAACGTACAAAATATTAGCAATATGAAAAAAGGTCAAAAGTTAGTTACGCAACATACATTATTATTAATAGGCAGGTATTCAAATCTAAACTTCCCTCATACCACTATTTCACCACAGTCACAACAAACAAATAAATAATGTCGCCGCTACTGGTTCTAACCTAAAACCATCAAACACATGACATTTCGTGTGGGAGCGTAACGAATCATGCTTCCAACGTTGTAAGGTCCTTTTGACGAGGGTCAAATTTACCGACAAGAGCCCGAACGTGCCATGTGGCGAACGTTGGACACATGCAATCCGTCAGCGCTCTCCCACACGATGTGGCGAATGGCCTTGTGTCCAACGTTGTAAGGCATTCGCCACACATCGTGTGGGAGCGGTTTAAAACGAAAGAACCAGCATGTAATGAAAAGATTAGATAAGATACATTTTTATATGAATATAACAATAACTGCTTGCAAACATTGAAGAATGGATCAACAGAATAATCTAAAATTATTTAGCTACAGAATCAGATGGACTCACCAACTCGCTATATAATTTTATAATAATTTGTGTCTATATGGATCCATAATGCGTGTATCTTTGATTTCCACGATTTCGAGCTTATTTTTCCAAGATTTGAGGTTATTGTAGTTTGTTTCTGATAGGGAAACTTATGAGATTATTCCTTGATAGTATCATTGAGACTTGTTGAAATATCTCATTTAATATGTGATAAAAGGATTTATAAATAAAACATTAGAAAACAGAATCAAAACATATTTTATAATTATATAAAATTCCGAATTGACCTAAAATATATCTCATCGAATTTCCATTATTTAAATATTTAAGAGGGGGCTAAATGACAAGTGAAAGATTTGCTTGTCATTAATTTGACAGTCAGAGTTCGCTCGATTTGACATTTGTGTTAAAACGTGTGTAATGTCCAGTTATAAAGCATAAATTCGTCCAATAACGTTCACGATGAATCTAAGGAAACACCAAGGCGACCCAAATGAAGATTCCTCAGAGTCGGGTGATGAAAATCAAAACAACGTGGAATGCGCTCACATCAACAAGGCCGTTGACTTACAAAGGGTGAAGAAGTCCTTGGTTCGTTCTGGCTTCCTCATGGACTGTGAGGAATGCAAAAAACTGCCTCCGGACAACGATATGGACTTCATAGAGTACGACCAATCTTTATGGCTTTGCCTGAAATGCGGGAACCAAGCATGTGGCAGAGGTCGCAATAAACATGCACTCAAACATTATGACACCCCTCATTCTGATTCACACGCCCTTTGTGTGAATACAACCATCTGGAGCGTCTGGTGTTATGATTGTGATGACGAGGTCAACGTTTCCTGCAAGAAAAAGCTGCAAGAGGCTGTCGAGTTCCTCAGGAAGCAGGCGGAATCCAATAAAATCAAACAACAGCCTAGTACCACTAGTATAGCAAGAGTGAGTATGCCTACTTATATAAAAAGTTTAATACTATAGTTTCTTCATCTACTATTCATTTGGAAGGTATAGCTGAAACAAATTCATATTTTCATAAAGCTTAAAAACTACCTTATCTTCTCTTCTCTCTTATCACTATATTGTATTGTTTTTTTATTAGGTATATTATCCTTATAAGATATGTGTTATTCTGTAATCCATGGATCTTGACCTTGTTATAGCTTTAAATAACTACAGTAACATGTGTTCTTCAAGAGAATGACACCTTATTTTTAGCTAGACATAAAAACATTTACATGTTTCTACTATTTATATCTGCATTTTGAAATTAATACTTCATCATTATGCTTAATGCTGAATTTAATAATATTGATCTTTTTATCACCAAATTTCCAAGATGTTAGTTAACTTGTCCTTAAGTTGTAAGATGTTTGGTTTGCAGATTAATCATCTCCGACGAATTTAATAGAAAGTAAAGAACATACTTTTTATTTTTAAATCCTCTATCCTTCTTATTACTATTATTTCATTAATTAACATATTCTTGGAGGTTCAAATTTAATTTTCATTATCACAGCCATATTTTCAAGTAGGATCACAGTAATTACTTTAGAAGTAATGAAAGCATTAAATTTTGCTTTTAAAGAAAATGGTCTTCTAGGAAATACTCATCACTTCTCAAGATCCATTGTGATTATTCTCAGAATTTTTCAAGGGAAAGGAAACTGCATAACCTGTGCCAACACTGACATCTAAAAAGGGTTGTTAACACATATACCAGGTGTTTCAAATTTGATCCTCACCATTGGAATCTTGGAAATTACTTTATTTGAGTCAAGATTTCAAAATAAAATGTACATCAACATACAGATTTTTTCCTTTACAAGATGACATAACTATAATTTCCATATGGCATTTCATCTCTCAACTTTATTTTTTCTTATAGATGCCATATTGGATTTATGTACAAGTTAATAGAGTTTTTAATTCTGATTCTAGAAATGTATATGGCATACATTGACAATGCCAAACCTGGGTTATTTGAAAAAAAATAGAATTTTCCAAGTAGGCATTGGAATTATCAGTCATTTATTTCATAATATCATCAGCGAAGCATTCCTTCGGGTTTATGAACTAGGCATATGTCAACAGTCCTGATTCCCAGCTTAAGTGATGTGATATTTTATATATCATGATATGGTTTGATATTATAAAATGTCTGATGTCAAAAAAGTAACTTATCAAATAAAGAACAACCTCATACTAAAACTCTTTTATATTATGGGTCATTTAGAAAACATAGAGAATAGTATTATCTTATGTATGGTTGGAAACATTTTGGAGTAAATAAAAACCTGATGATGTAGCAGCTCCATAAGCACATTTTATAGCTGCCATATCTTAACTGATGCACATGTCTTGCACTCAAATACTATTATTTTATGGGTGAGGTGTCGTGTAGAACACCTCCGTTATGCTAAAATATGTAAATTATATGAATGCTCTTTAAAGATGCTTCTCAAGCAGCAAAGCATTGATGATTCAATCATATAAAGATAAGACAGCCATTTTCAAGGCCAACTATGAGAATATCAGTTTTTTTGAAATAGCTCAGGTTTGACAAAGTCGATGCATGACATAATATACCTTTTTGAAATCAGAAATAAAAACCATTCACCTGTGCAAAAATCCATTATGATAATAATAATATTAACGTCTTTTATTTGTAATATTATTACAGGTGGTGAGATTTAGATAATATATCTATTCTACCATCTAACCCCCTTAACAATACGAGATGTATAAAAAAACTGAGAATTTGTTGAAAATTAATACCTGTATACAATAATGACAGAATAAAGTATAATCTAAGCAAAGGCATAAGGAAAATATGAGGCTACTTATGGGTTACAACCGATTTCACTGCTGATCAAGTAGAACTTCTTTCACTTTTTTCTTGAATTTGGGGAATGAATTGGTTTCTTTTAAACTGCGGTCTAAAGAATTATATGATTGGATCGCATTGTAAATATATGTATTCTGAAATAGAGATGTGCTGTGGCATGGAATTGAAAAAGTCTCTCTATATCTAATATTAATGCCATGCATATTCCCTCTTCATATCAATTTGTTTACTAAATATGATGGTGTTTTTGAATAAACAACCCTATGAGTCAGATTTAGGAGTTGGTTCTTATACATTTTATCAATTTTCATCCATTTGAAATCATTAATGGCATTCGATATATGATCATACTTTCTGAGACCATTTACAAGTCTGCAACATGTATTCATAATACTTTGAATACGATTTCTTGTTATAATATCTAAATAGGGTTAGTAAATCACTAAGCAATACAATATCTTTGAAAACAAGAAAGATTCACATAATTGCTTTCTCGAAGATTTATGTAATATAGCCTTATTTGAGAAATTAGATAGTTTATGTGTACAACAAATTTTAAGTCATCATCTATTATAATACCTAGGTTCTTCGAAATGATCCACAGGAACTGATTTATTATTTAGTATGTCTGTCATTTTTTAATGCATTCTCTTTTGTTCTATTTGCGTATACCAACATAGTTGTCTTTTCAATTTGGGCAAGATCTTGATTAATTTTATTATTTGCTGTTTCCGAGTCATTACTCCTAAATGAATAGAAAATTTGAGTACCGTCTGCAAAAAATTGTATGCTGTATGATTTTACCTCTGTTTCTATATCATAATGAAAATAATAGGGGTCCTAAGACTGTTGCCTGTGGTACACCAGAACAAATTTTTTGTTCGGTAGAGTACTGTTGATTTAGAACATTGATTCTCAAAGTGGTCTGTATATATTTTGAACTTGTAAAAACCTGAGAGTCACAGTCTTAGAGCTTCGCTACCTTGCACTGACTTGTTCAATTCGTCACTCTATAAATACGAATGTGGGACAAATATATATATAATATAATTACAGTGCAATCTCCGTAATTCGAGCTGATTGTTGCAAGAAGATGTTCGAATTATGGAATGTTTTCGGAAAAATCTAAAAATATTTTTAATATCCAGCTGCTGGATTTTCTGTCTTATTTAAATAATTTAATTTTGCCCACAGATGACCGATGACATGTCCGAATCTAAAAAGAAATGTAGACAGTACAGTGTTGATTATTTGAAATTTGGCTTCATTCCATCATTGCCGGACAAACAATCGCCTATGTGCAAGATCATCTGAGAAGATGCCACCCTGATAAAACAGAGAAAGATTTGAAATACTTTCAAACACTCAAAGATAAATTTCAGAAGAGGCTTACACTGGACAGAATCTTCGCTTCGACGTCACAAAGAAATGCTGATGGTTTGCGGGCGTCTTACAATATCTCGTTACTTATAGCAAAATCCGGAAAACCGCATACTATCGGAGAGAAGTTAATTTTGCCAGCCGTTGAAGAGGTTTTAAAAACTGTTTTACACAAACCTGCATCTGATATCATTAAAAAAATTCCCTTAAGCAACAATACTGTTGAAAGACGTATTGATGAAATGAGTTCTGATATTGAAAGCTTCTTATGTAATTATTTGCAAACGACCCATTTCTCTATAAAACTGGACGAGTCAACTTTACCTGATTATGCAGCATTATTATTTGCATATGTTCGTTTTATTATGAATCAAGAAATCTACAAAGAACTGCTCTTCGCAAGAACTTTGATAACTGACACTAAAGGTGAATCAATATTTCATGTTTTGAAGGATTACTTCATTGAAAAAGCAATTTCTTTATCAATTATAATATCAGTAGCTACAGATGGAGCACCTGCCATGGTTGGACGTTATCGTGGCTTTACAAGCTATTTAAAACAAAATGTGTCAGGGGTGTTAGCAATACATTGCGTCATCCATCGACAACATTTAGTTGCTAAAAATTTGAGTTTTAGATTGCATGAATCACTTCATTTAGTCATTGATGCAGTAAACCGAATCCGAAGCAACGCTTTGAATACGCGGTTATTTGCGCAGTTGTGTGAAGAAAATGACGAACACTTTCATTAATTACTCCTTCACACTGAAGTACGCTGGCTGTCGAAAGGCTTATGTTTGACAAGATTCTTTTGCACTTTTTGAGACTATTTTAGAATTTCTGGAGACTAAAGATAGAATTTTAAAAGAAAATTTAATGAAGAGGAAAACAGACATCGCCTATTTACAGATTTGTTGAGAGAGCTACTGCTTTTTGGTTATCAAGTGCCATTGTTGTATCGTCTGTTAAATCACAGAGTGCCAAAGCTGTATTATGACCTTGTCGAAAAAGATGGAATAATTTTCTTAGAATATAAGTAGGCGCAGAGAGGCTCGTAAACAACGTCTTCCAATACTTTATAAAAAATAGGCAGTAGATTGATCGGTCTCAGTTGACCATGTGACATCTATAAGAAAAAATAGGGTTGATGATTGAGCATAAGAGACAAAATGCCATATTAAAATTCTAATTATGCCATCTTGTAGAAGACAAAAAATGGCAATGTTGATGTACTTTTCATTTTGAAATTTTGGGAAAAGTCAGTTTCTTTTATCATCTGGAAATACTCAAAATTTTCGATTAGTTATGGGTAACTTTGCTCCTATTTAACCAACTTCATATGCATTACAATGGTTTGAGTCAAATTTGAAATACCTGGTATACTTGAAAGCATAAGTGGTTAGTGGCACCATTATACATACTTCCATTTTCACATAGGTACAGCTTTCAATGCTTATTTGGGGTTAATTCTTTTTTGTTTTCTCTTCAGGTATTAGATGAATTGCCTGTGATAACAACCACCACCTCCTCCACTAGCAGCAATGCAGGAGCCATCCCCAAGACATTGCCTTTTTCCTCTTCAAATATCCCCAGAGCAAGAGGGTTGAGTAATCTGGGCAACACATGCTTCTTCAACTCAGTGATGCAGTGCCTTGGTCAGACACCTTACTTGCTCCAATTGCTGGAGGAGACATCTGAGGATGGCCAGTACTTCAGGTTGCCTGGTGGAAAATTGACATTGGAGGATAAGGAAACTGTTGATTTGCCACCACTTGAAGGTTCGTTTTTTGCACCAACTAATTTTTTTATTGAATTCAAGCCAGATCGTATCACCACCTTTTTCAATACTCTGGGGTGTCTGACGATTCAGTCCTGAGTGACGCCTGCGAGGACGTAGGGCCTAAGTGCTGTGATATTAGTGATTGCTTTTCTTCCCATACAGAAAGTAGATTTCTAATTTTTGGAGAGAGGAGAAACATAGCTGTAACAAATACTTATAGATTACACTACAGTATTTCATGTCATCTTGGATCAATTTTTTGGCTCCGCGAATATAGTATTAGGTTATTGTCTTCAAGTACAGTCTTCGAAAACCAAAAGTTCTCTAATTTTGCTCTAACAGACAAGGTTAAAAATTGCTTCGAAATAAAAATACTCTTCACGGTCTTGTACAGCAAGGTTTAAGCTTCAGTTTAGAAACTTGGCGACCATATTTTAAAATGATGGCAACCTTGTTTTTCAGGCCAAAATCTGTGTAATAAATGTTTTGACCCAAAAAATGGAAACTCACACACTACACAAATTACTGTTTTCTATCCTTCTAGGTACTCTGGAAAAGTGGAAACCTCTTACTGGCGCTCTTGCTCAAACCCTGAAAGAACTCCAAAGCGGTAGAGCCGAAGTCTACAACCCACGCCTTCTCTTTTCCAAATTGAGGACGAAAATGCCTCAGTTTGGAGGAGGTGACCAACATGATTCTCACGAGCTGCTTAGGCATCTGCTTGAAGCAGTAAGGGAAGAGGACTTGAGAAGATACAAGACTGTTATTCTCGAGAAATTAGGTAAAATTTTCATTGTTGCTAGTATACCTATGTATTTTTTGCAACTATGGATTCATGTTGTAATTCAAAATGCTGAAAATTGACATGCTCGTTTAGAAATTTCAGGAAATGCTTAAGCTTTTTAAAATATTTTGATATTTTTGTCATGGAAAGATAAAAGTCTAACAACTAGCTACTAAAAATCCTATAACTTAACATGTGTAGCAGTTCAAAGTAATTGTTAATAACGGGCTAAGAGCAACGCGTGTGTCCCTCTGTTGTATGTATATTAGCTTTGTTTCAGCAAAATGATCAAGTGGTGTCCAGAAGTTCAGAACACATATTTCTTTCTTGTAACAATTACATGAGTTGATTGATTTCCCACAGAAGCAGTGCAGATCCCTGGCCGCAAGATATCCGTTGTAATTGACGAGTTCTCTTCTTCATCCTAGATTATCAACGCAGGTGTTCCCCGGTTATTGGTCTTGGCTGCGACATTGTTCCTTTCCTTCTTTACAAATCAACGACCTACTTTTTTGTACGATCAATCCGATCCACATCTTCCTCTTCCTCTCTGACGAGAGACCTGGAGGTTATCATTGCTCCTTGACTCAACAATTTGGTACAGTCTAATGCTTCCAAAGCACATTACTGTGCCTTGACTAACAAGAAACATTTTTGATGGTGGGGCGAGCTCTACCAAAGAGTCGTACATTTCGGCTGGTCGGAGTAGAGAAAACCGATGACTTGATCTGATACGAGCACATCTCAATAGCGACAGCAAGGCTACTTGCTCAGATCTAAGAAGTACTTTTCCCCACATAGACTCCTTACTATGTACAAAGCCCAGATAAGACCAAGCATCGAGTACTGCTCACATGTTTGGTGTGCTGCGGCCTCGACTACATTGTCCTTGCTCGATGCTTTTCTGAGGGCTGTCCGACTGATCGATGCCTTCTCTAACCGACATTCTGGGGACCCTTTCCCACCGGCGGGACGTCAGCGATCTAGGTCTCTTCTACTGCTACGCCAACGGGCTTTGCTCCTCACAGCTCTCCACTATGATGCCGCCGTGTAATGTGTCTGCCAGACAGATCCGACTGACTTCAGCCTCCCTCCCTAACCATGTTGAAGTTGTACGTTCAGAACTGGCTGCTACACAGTTCATAGGAAAGATCAAAAGTTTTGAATTCTCAGGAAATAAACTGGAGGTGATGTTCTCCTTGCTGCCAAAGACTTCATTGATGCTATGGTCGTTGAAACGAGTATTTCTATAAGTCCCCCAGCCTAAATAACAAATTCCCCCAAAAAGCACATCTTTAAAAAAAATCTCCCAAAACTTTCAAAGATATTTATTATTATTATTATACTTTGCAGGTTGGCTAAGATTGTCTTATGAGTATGGTATTTATGGTAATAACACTAATAACTAATAACAAGTAACATAAATATATATTTTTTTACTATCATAATATACGAGTAGTATGCTACAGCTCCGAGAATGCATTTAAAACTTCTTTCTCCTCCTTTTTGCAATCATACATTCTTTCAGAATTGAAATATTGCAACATATTTTCAGTTGGTTGAAAATCTGTACAACCATTTTTTAAATTGCACAGATACCATCGAACTCTCATGATAGCATCTGTACTATGAATCGCCAAGCGATTTCTAAGTTTGTTTTTTACCACATTTATAATGGAAAAAGCTCTCTCAACTGAAGCATTAGAAAATGGAAGGCTAAGTAACGCAAGAGCTAATGATGAAATATTTTTATATCTAGGTTCCCCTGCTGCATCGACGTTATTTGCCACCTCAACCCAAAACTTTTCTGTATCATGCAGGTTTATCCAATTTATTCGAGGAAGTGATTTCCATTCTGCAATTGTACTATCAAGGTCAGGACATATTGTTGAGAAAGATAAAGCAATATTAGTTATTTCAGGTTGACGTATCTTGGATGTAGCTAATTCGGGGTTAAATGAATTTATTTTCTCCAAAATATTCATACTTTCAGGGATTCTCATTTGAATTTGTCGACATAATTCCACTAAAAAATCTTTACATCTAGTTCGCACCATTAGTAGTTCATTTTGTTTAATTGCTAAGGATGACGCTTTTGAATTGAACGAATATCCTAAATTTATCAATTCTATATCCATAATGTAATCTTCAAATTTGAAATCAACGACGTTATTTTTTGAAATTTTTTGAAGTTTCATAGGTGGTACTAAAATACTTAGGTTATTGAAAAGTAATAAATTCAAATCTTCCATTAATTTCAGTGGATCTGCACACTCTGACTGAAACAGTTTATTAACTCTAATTATTTCTTTCAATGTCCAACTCAAAAAGGTGAAATATAATACATTAGTTTGGTCCGATAACATTTGAAACAGCTGTTCAGCCATATAACACCTTTCATTATCTTTTACTATACCAAAGTGTATTTTTAATGCATCCCATTGTTCTAGAATTTTAACTATCGCATTGTATCTGGCTAGCCATCTGGTTCCTGATAGTTGGTCAATTTTTAGTGGTTTTTGATCCGTCAGTGTTTCAAATATTTGTTTGTATGCTATTTGCCTTTTTGTACTACAAGAGAACCAATTGTGGCATTCCTTGATTATAAAGTCCAAATGACGAGGTAGAAGTTTAAATGCATACTCTGCTGCCAAATGCAGAGAATGACAGACGCACTTAATAATAACAAGTTCATTATTCTTTGCTTTCAAAAAAGAAGCTACTGAATTATGCGCTCCAACCATAACATTGGCTCCATCAACACCGATTCCTATTAGATTCCCTAATTTTAAACCGTCTAGCTCCAGTTGTTTTGTCACCGCAGCCGAGATAGTTATGGCATCTCCCTTTTCAATTTCGATAAGTTTGTAGAAAGTCGTAACAATCTTAGTTTGCTTTTTACTAAAATATTTTATCATAACGCATAGCATTTTTGTGGAATCGACTGCAGTGCTCTCATCTATAATCAATGAATATTTACTATCTGCAACATCCAAAAGTAAGTCATTTAGTATTGAAGGAGCCAACACATTCAATATTAAAGATGTACATTTAGTTCTGTGTAATTTAACGTCATTTAATATTTCAGATGATTTATCTAAATTTTTTACAAGTGATCCAAGATGATCAATTGTTGCAAGTGAGCAGTGCTCACATATGAATGCAGCAATTTTTAATTCTGCTATTTTCCTGCTGG
The DNA here is from genome assembly GCA_963669975.1 of Acanthoscelides obtectus. Lineage (NCBI taxonomy): Eukaryota > Metazoa > Arthropoda > Insecta > Coleoptera > Chrysomelidae > Acanthoscelides > Acanthoscelides obtectus. The sequence goes on along the minus strand of CAVLJG010000003.1, from coordinate 85,676,032 downwards.
CGGTCAAACCTTTTTTCATAAACTCAGTAATTTTTTTACTCGGGCCAGCCAAAGATCTTTTCTCCGCCTCTTGATGTTTCTTACTTTTACCGTGAAGCAGTAAGTCTTTTTTATGTGCAGCTAAAGTACATTTACATATCTTACAAAGCGACTTTGTCTCATCTGCTAATACAGGACCAATCCATCCTATATGGAATGAATAATTATAATTAATAACCCACACCATCAAAATTTCAATAGATTACCTTTAAGTTCAGCATCGGATTCCCAAGCAACTCGGTATTTTCGGGTATATAACGACTCCTTTTCTTTAGGCATATTTAGATTGACACGTACAACACTAATTTGGATAAACCATGCGTATTGAACACTCCAAAGTAAAAGAAATATAGCCTATAAAGTTAATGATAGGAAAGGAAATAAAGTTACACGATTCTCTGGGTTTCACATAGATGAGAAACACTTATTTAATCGCGCCATCTAACGCACAAAAACAAAATAATATTTTGCCGCTATTGAAGGAAACTGTAATGTAGGTGCTTCAGAATAATTTTAATAGTTGTTGAAAGATGGCAGGATTATCTGTAAATGAATTTATATTTATTCAAAGTTGTTCTCGAATTCCTATAATTTAATTGAAACTTGAAAATTGGTCGGACGACAGAATGTCTTCTTAAAATCGCACCCCCAAAAAACCCCAAAACGGAATAATTTTCCCCCAAAAAATCCCCCACGCATTGTATACCCCCAAAAATTCCCCCAAGCAATGAAAAATACCCCAAATTTGGGGGAAAATCCCCCAATCTGGTAACCCTGACCTGACGGCATAAGCGTTGTGAAGTATGAATCTTTCTTTGATGCTCTCGAACAGTTGGACTTCTTGAATGATGGTAATTCTATATTCTTTGGAGACTTCAATGCTCCTCGCTTTGTTGAGAAGAGCATACTTGATCCAAAGACAAAAGTTATATGCAATTATTTGGATCTGCTCAATTGCCAGCAACTGAATACCGTGACTAACCTTAAGCAGGTTATTAGACTTAGTAATTACACGTTTTACTTGTGAGGTCACTCATGATGTTATGCCTTTGGTTTTGGAAGACAAACATCACCCTGCTTTGAATATCTGTATACTTGATCTATTTGCCAAAGAAGCTAAAATCGAATTCAATTAAAGTGAACGTGTTTACAACTTCAGAAAAGCTGATTTTCCTTCTCTACAGAGAACTATATGAAACTGACTGGAACATATTACATATTTGCCTCTGAAGATGTTAATGCTGTCCTTGATAAAATATACGAGACAATATTTAGCATTTTTGACAAACATATACCAACCTATAGAAGCTATAGTTATAATTACCCCCCTTGGTTTGATTCGCAAATTATCCGCAATATTAAGCAAAAGGTGAAGTACAGAAATAAATTCAGGAGGTTAGGTCGGGGAGCTGATGAATGCGAATTTCAGCGGCTACGCAAATTGATTAAGCAGCTATCAAATGTGCATACGACAACTACCTTGAAGGTATTCAAAATTCATTATCGCATGATCCTAGGAGGTTCTGGTCATATGTGAATTCAAAAAAGAACACTTCTAGGATCTCTTGAAATATGTTTTACCTTTACGAATCATTTGATAATCCGCAAGACATTGTGAATGCCTTTAGTGTCTAGATAGAGTCTTAAGCAGCCAATTTGGGTAATGTGGACAATAGTTTCAATAATGTTGCTTATGTACATACATTTTGATGAAATTTATGATAATGAAGTAATGATTGCTATTAAGAAACTTAAGGACAAAATAACTTCAGGCCCCGATAATATTCCATCCTTTTTGATTGTGCCGGAGCATTCGTGTTTGTTTTACAAAATTCTTTAATTTGTGTGTTCGGTCGAAGAAGTTTCCAAAACTTTGGAAAGTCGCCAAAGTGTCCCCTGTGTTAAAAACTGGAGACAGGTCCAACATTGAAAATTATCGTACCATCTCCATTTTCTGCATGTTCTCGAAGGTCTTTGAGATAATACTTTACAATCGTAATTTATAGTTTGGCTCATAATCAACTTTAACAAAATCAACGTGGATTTGTTAAAAACCGTTCAACTGCTACAAATCTAGTCAAACTACAGTCAAACTAACATCAGGTAGTTCAAAAACTGGATTAGCAAAGTTTCTTTAAGCTCCTCATAGCAGCCGTAGTGTTCTAGCATTTAGGCTTCTGCCTACGCGGCTGCTTCGGTGTAAAAGAATTATATTACATAATCAGCTTTTATCCGAAAGGTAATTCAGATCATGCATGTTCAAAGCTCATAATTTCAATTTTTGCTAAATCAATAATGTTTTTTCATTGATATTCACTCTACTTTACAGCCTTATGTCAGGGTACAAATATTAAAGATACCAGAGCATACAAAAGTTGACTTAGATACTATACTTGATGTATATACAAAGTCAATTTGCCCAGAATTGCGTGGAAAGTACAGAGTCAACCTAATCGACGCTATTTTTTTGTATGGTTTCCACTTGTGAATTTGCATTGCACCATTTCACGTAACATGTCCCTATATGTTAGTATAACTAATATATAACATAACCATCCATACATTAACCGACCGTGTGTGTGTGTGTGTTTCAACAAAGCCAACCTTTTGTAACAGGTTTCAATCTAAAAACAGATCCGGCAACTGTGGAAGGCGACAAAAAGGCCATCATAAAATTCTACGGGCAGCAGGCGTCCGATTTACTTACACCTACTGAACAGGTATTCAGAGGCGTGCTGGTCAGTACGTTGCAGTGCCAAGTGTGCGACCATATGTCACATCGGGAAGAATACTTTTTGGATTTGAGGTTGGTTATTACTTATTTATTTTGCTTTCCAGAATGATTGAGCGTCAATAGCGCAAGTGCTTTAAATATCGCTTAATTATTTTTATTTACAGATTCAAATATATCACCATTATAGGTGATATTAATATTGATGTAACTAAAAATACAGTTGATCCAGGGATTTAATCTATATGCTAAGCTCCATTGTATCACAGATATGACTAGGATCACACCTATCACAGAGTCCTGTCTTGACAATGTTTTGACTAATATTCTATCAGACAATTTGAATTGTGGAACTTGTGTTTCTGGTCTGTCTGATCATGAGGGAGTTTATGCTATTATTTATGATACTGAAAATATTGGAGAATCAGCGTCTGTAGTGTATAAACGTATTATAACCAAAAACCGAATATTGTCATTCGTTCACTTTATTATTGATACATCTTTAATTATAGTTAACATCCAATTAAAAAAAACAAAATCCAATACTACATTTAGCTATAATGACATATTGCGCCAGATTAGAAAACATATGATTGATCTCAAAACTCACTTGAATGCGTCAAGGGATGAAACTATTTGGGAAAACTTCGAGGTATCTCGTGAAAATTATAGGAATGCCCTGTAACGTGAAAAAATAAATAGCTACTCAAATTTGATAGTCAACTCAATAGACAGTAAAGGTAAGACTGTGGGGAAGATATTAAACTATGAAAAGAAAAACCAAATCATCTGTAGTACTCATGAATCTCCCAATCAATTTAGTAACTTTTTGTTAGGGTATAGGGTATATTTCACGAGTATTCATTATGTTTTGACGTCTAATGAAGTGAACAGCTAATCCGAAAGTGACATCTTTTTTCATTAGTCTGTAACGTTGGCAATAATGAATCGTGTAAATCTTGTAAAATTCAGGACCGTATCAGGGCTGTTGTTCACATATCTAGATACTATTAGTGACAGGAAATTTTGACAATAAAATATCCGAACACATAGAAAATGTTAATTAGAAAATTATTATCTATATTATCTGGGATTTATTGACTACCAGGTAAGTCAATAGAACAGACTACATTATCCTTTCTGGTAGCTGCAAATTTAACTGTAAAATGTAATGTAGACACGCTTTTCTAGTTAATTGTCTGTCACCAGTATAAAGTAAATCAAATATAAGTTAAATATGCGCTACATTTATTTCCCTCTCACAAGTTCTATTAGTTTCCTCGCGACGTTTTCGTTTCGTCTGGATCTTTGCAGTGTTCTCAACCGTTGACCCATGCCCGTATTCACGAACGCTGCATTGTCCCAGTTGAGTACATTTCATGACTTCTTGCAATAGTTGTACGTTGCACTTACATTTTTCTAATCTCTCACTTCTAGAAATTAACTGGGTAATGTTCAGACCTAATTCAGGGAATCGAACCTCTACGAATTCATTCATATACTGTTATACATTTTTCACTGCCCTTTTAAAAACATTTATTGTTTCAAGTTCTGAATAGTATGATTAACTGTCAAAAAGTGTTTATCTTACTTTATTCCTGCCTAACTTGAAATGTAGTCATGATCATTAACAGCCATTTTGCTTGTTTGCAAGTGTCATTTGTTGATATGGGGAATTTTTAAATATCAATAGATGATCAGCAGTTATTCTACTTTAATAGATACTCGTGAAAAAAGCAGTATGTTAAAGACTCGACAGTAACCCAACCAAAAATACAGTCAAATGATAAATCATTATGACGTCACTGGGAAACGCGCCAAAAATGCTGCGCTCAAATCGACGTCATTGGCATTGCAGATTTAAATAGTCAATTAAAAATAAATAGGCATTTTCTGGAATGAAATTTGTGTTTACGGTATTATATTAACGTAAATAATCGACAAGAAATACAATTAATGCAGAAGTAATTGAAGTCGAGAGTGCTATGGTAGTCGTGTTTTTGTATTAGTAACTGGAAAGCTTTGACACAGCAGAAGTATCATATTGTCTGTTTCACGGTAAAATAACGCCATGTAGACAGAGCCGTGTTTTGTTTTGTTTCAGTGTTTTGTACGCTACAGATTCATTTTGTACTTGATAACAACTCTTTTACTTAGAAAAGTTCATTTGCATAGAAAAAGACGCTACAAGCAAGTTTTACTAGATTTACATCCGATTCATTATTGCCAACGTTACAGACTAATACAGATATGTCACTTGCTGATCAGCTTTTCGTTAGAACGTGATGGATACTCGTGAAATAGGGTTTGTCTTGAAAAAGGTGGAGTTTTTGTATAAATAATATTTTCACGTGACGATTTTTTTTAGTTTGCCGATTTGCGAAAAACAGCTACCTCCAGTCTTGAGAAGGAAAGCAGAAGATATAGAGGATAAACCTTCCAAACACCAGATAAAGAAAGAAAAACGTGCCGAAAGAAAAAAGAACAAGAAGCAAAAAAGCAATCAAAGCTTGTTATTGAATTCCAATACCTCTTTAGTGGCGTGGACCGGCGAAGAAATGGGCAACAAGTCTGAGAGTGAATCTGATGCTGATATCGAGGATAATGCTGAGGTGAGAAAATATTTTGATGTCAAATTTTCAGATTTTTATACACATAATTAGAATTTCAATATGACGTTTCGTCTCTTGTCCTCCAGCATCAACTTTACTTTTTCTTATAGTCGCCATATTTGATTTATGCGCAGATGAATAGGGTCTTTGATTCTGATTTCAAAAATGTACCATATGTCATACATTAACATTGCCAAACTATTGTTTGTTTCGTATATCAGACCAGACCTCACATTGAACATAGTAACCGAGTTTGAAAGACTGAGAAGAACGGAAATACATCGAGCAGTGAACAATGACAGAGAAGAGTCAGGCTTTGCATACAAATACCTATTATTTCCTTATAATTTTCGTTCCAACAACAAATTCATGGCCAATCAAGAAAACGCGTCACTAAATTTAGGACTGAAAAGTTAATTCCAATATACCTTAGCGTCCGTATGAAAAAACAAAGTTAGTCATGAAAGTCGAAAGAAGAGACCTCGAATTGAAAGTTTGACTACGCCATTTTGTAGAGGAGAATAAGTGGCAATGACAACATGCAATTTATGGTGAAAGCCCATTTCAAATAAAGTCAGGAAAAAATAAAAATAACTTTGCCGTAAGTGTGGTATGCGAAACAAATGACTATCTGATAATTTCAAGACCTACCTAGAAAATTCTGTTTTATTTAAATATCTAAAGATTTGGTAATGTCAATCAATGTATGACATCCTATACATTTTTGGATTCAGAATTAGAAACTATTCATCTGTTCAAAAATCCAATATGGCGCCGGTAAAAAATAAAGTTGATGCTGGAGGACAAGAGGCAAAACGTCATATTGAATTTTTCATCTTGCAGAGGAGAGAAAGTGGCGGTGCGATGATAATGTAAAATTTATTTTAAAATTCCACTACAAATAAGTTCAGGAAAAAATCAAAACGATTTTTGAAAAATTAGGGTTTTTCCGCCTCTCTGCGGATGTACTTTGAATTTGGAAACTTTCTAAGCGGCATTTTGTTAATTACCCAAATACCCAACTTTGCCCACATTTAAGCGACTTCGTATCTCTTACAGTTTCCGAAACCCCACTGGTGAAGGTCGAATTTGAAACACCCGGTTTATGTTTATATGAGCTTTTTTGGTTATTGTTGGATGTATTTTATTTTCTTCTCTAGAAGTATTGCCATTGTTTCTTGAGTTATCCTCTATAAACATGTATATTATTGTCCTCAAAAAAGCAAAATCCTGCATTACCTTTTGGGAGGCCCTTTATATTTATGTTTATTGAAACGATTGAGAGGCTTTATATAAAATTTGCGTTATTATTTAAACAGTTTTCATTTCTTCAGGACTCATCGAACAACAGCGCTCCCCGTTCCAACACCGTAGGCGTCCCCGGCGGTGAAGAAGCCCTGCCGAGCCCTCCTTCGATCAGCACGAAAGGTTCTGAATCGGGGTACAACTCGGACAAGGCCGAGGGGGGCGTAGGCCCAGGGCCGCAGGTATTGGGAGACACGCCACCCGACGCGCGCGCAGTCTCCCCTTCGGCAGGGGACAGTGGCGTGCCGTCGCCGCAAGCGGGGGCTGCGTCTACGCCCGAGGATAGGAGTCCCGACTCTAGTGAGACCAATGTGGATATGGGGAGTCCGCAGGCGTGTTGTGGGAACAACAGTCCGAATGAGGAGTAAGTGTTGTGGTTTTTTTATAGTGGAGAACTTCAATATTGAACATTTATTAATTTAATCAATCGTAGTTGTGATTTTAACTTACTTATTGGACAGAACTCAGGCCGTAAAAGTTAATAACAATCATCATTATGTTAAATCTGATGCCAAACCTGATTCCACAGGTGCATCACAAGGAAGTAACTTGGGTCCACTTTTATTCATTTTGTTTATAAATGATATGCAAGCTGCATGTCCTGATATTTTCAAATCGGTTTTTGCGGACGACACAGCCTTCAGTACTCATGCTTCTGACCCTCAGATACTAGGTACACGGACAAATGCTGCGTTTACTCAAATGAGTGAGTATTGTAGGTCCAATGGCTTCGTACTGAATGCACAGAAAACGGATTTGGTCCTATTTAAGAATAGTGTGTGAGAGCTATTGGAATTGTCTATAATATAAGGCAGAATAGCTATTGTAAATATCTCTGTACTTGTATGGACTCAAAGATGACTTTTTTAACTAAATTGATCACTTGGTCAAAAAACCATCAGTTCAATCATTCATCATGTGACAACTCGGGCAGTATGTAAATATCCAACTGTTCGAGTCGAAGACAAGGATTTTTGCAGCTGCACGAATCACATGGTACGCGGCAACACCGGCTGCTGCTGAACATGAAAACCTCTTTCAGTGTTGTACTAGGGGAATTTACATGCGATTATCTCCGCGGAAATGGCGGCCGTTTTTGACACTGATGGGAGAGTTGTAGTTCTGATTCGGCGTCATCAAGATGATTACACTGCCATCTAGAGCATTCCATTAGGGTTTTCGACTAGGCATGGAAAACGCTGGATTATTTCTCGACTCGTCGATAGGGGAATAAATATATTGTAGGCAGAGATAGTGGAAGGAGGACAGTCAGTCAACGGACAGCATCCGATCAGTCACAAGCCTTAGTCGAGTCGACATGGTTATAAATTTGTCATAAATTAGTTGCAAGTGTTATGATAAATTAGTCTAAAAGAAGCAAATTATGCTTTGAACCGTAAGAACAGTGTTTTCGGAGTTGATCATGGATATCACGAATCTGATTTAATAATAATAATAAATTCAATCATCCTTTAGATTTTTACAGATATTGGACTTGTCATCATAATAGGATGAATAGGTTAAACAATGGCATCTATGACGATTGGTGAAACATTTTTTTGGACACACATGAACACAATCATGTAGATAAACATTAGAGAGACAAATAATACACGATTTACTGATTTAAAAATTCTTGAAAGGAATAAAAGCAGCTGCGTAAAAAATCCTTTAACGAATTCTTGAATGAAGTATCATATTTAGGACATTTTATAGATGTTAGCAAGTAGTTATAAGGTTTTTGGCCCACGTATACCGCACTACTTTCATACAAAGTTGTATTATGCTTGACAGATTTTAAAGATTTGTCACTTCAGGAACTATATTTATGTTTTTTTTTGATATGTGTTCTTTTCGCGAACATAATGCATTTGTAAATGTACACTGATGGCAGGGTATCTTATAAGTTTTGAATGATGGTCGAAATGATTCCATGGGTTTTAAACTAAACATCGAATAATTCTTTTTAGCATAATGAATACTGGGCAAGGATGAATTACTTCACAGTACCAGCTCATATCATTGTCAACATGTAGACCAAAACATTTTGTTGAGCCACTGATGATAACAATATTAAAATTGATAAGGATTTCTAAATCGTCAATTTTGATTCAAGATCTAGAGCCATCATAGCACTTGATGCACACCATGCACACAGTTTTGTTAGAGTATACTATCAGGGAGTTCCTTTTATACCACAATGTGAACTCTCCTGGTATTGTTACCATCTTGGTTAGAAGTTCTTCAGGGGTTTCAGCATCAACAGCTATGGTTGTATCAGCAGCGTTATGTTGCTTGCAGTGATGTAAGATGGTAGATCATTTAGAAAAAGAATGAATGAATGAGGTACACCAAGAGGGACATCGTACTCATAATGAATACTGTACAAAACATTCTCGACTAAATAAATACGACTTGAGCCATAACAGGATATTACCACAAAAGCCAATGCTAGACAACTTTTTCTCTATAAGGTTTGGGTCGTTTATATTAAATGCCTTTCATAGATCAAAGAAGAGCGTTTCCTCCTATCAAGACAAGTATAGAGTGTATATGTGGGAAACCAAAATTACGAATGGTATATTTTTGAGTGAGGATTACAAAAATATGTTTACTCTCTCACCCAGTTATAGAAAAAATCTAATATCTTGGCATTTTATTTTTGCAGTGTCTTCGAGGACTTTGACTTTGAAAGGCCACAATCAAGGCTCGCTTTCGCTAACACTGATCTCAAGATGGACTTAGAAAAACTTAGTTTATTGAATGATGGTGATTCCTCCAAAGTCAACAGTTTGTTTCATCATGAAGAAATGGACAGTGATCTTAAAGGTGCTTGTGGTCCTGTGATAACAGAAGATGAAAAGGTAATATTTGGAAAAGAATTACTATATTTTCAAAGTCGCGGAGCATCGCGACATCTAGCAGTTCATTTATAGATAGATAAATATGCTTTATTATCTAAATAGTCACATCCGTTTTCCTTTTTTTACTGAAATGCTGAGAGCAAATGAAAGCCGCCTGAGATATAAACTACTTTTTTTCACTATTATCGCATGATATCGTCATTATAACGACCGCAATGCCTCATTGAGAAGTACTATTCGCCAATAACCTAACAATTTATCACCTAATTTATATGATGTACCGAATAAGTTGGATCCTAGGCTACGCCACTGAATGACGCTTGAACGTGTGACCTTTCAAATCATATGTTCCCTAAAGTCAGTCATTTTCAGGCTTTGTTTATACACGCACCGCACTAATAATATATTCCAGCATCCAAAAACCTATCTGATACTAACGCCATCTATGAGACAGTAGCATGACTCAAAAATCTGCTTTGAAAATAGAGTGTTTCGTCTTGGGTATCTTCAGGTGGCATGTGTTGATCAGTTCTTGAATATACCCAAATAAAGTGGTGCCAAAAAGTAATTAAGATCTCAGCGCTATCTTTGAGGTAGTAGGAGGACCAAACAATAACTCTTTCCAAATGTTTCTAGATTAATTTTTGTAATCTCTATGCTTGTCTGGCCAATATCCACATGTATTAACAGAATCTTTAATGTAAACGTTTCAATCACAAAGATGGTCTTCTTCATTGAAACATTTACAATAAAGAAGATTCTGTCAATACATGTGGTTTTATTGACCAGACAAGCATGGAGAATTATCAACATGTAAACCTCAGGATAAATTTCAGATGTTACATCATTAATTATTCTGTTCTGCTACAGCCTCATATACAGGGTGTAACCTAAAGGAGGTGTTGAACGTGACCACCTCTGGATTCAACAGAAGAAAAAGAAATATTGGCACGTCTTTCTGAAACACCCTGTATAGTACTAGGATTACATATACCTTTGGATCCACATTTTCGAGAGATTCCACTTACTATATTTTCCATAAAATAGGTGTTCCTTCGTTCTGAAATTATTTCTTCTTGACTATGTCTTCCTTGAAACGCCTTTTGGATAGTTATTCCTTTTAACCGAGAGGTACAATATTTTCTAGTATTATCATCAAATTTTCCTATTTTCTCAGATGGAAGAAGACGAGTACATGATGGACAGCCCCTCATGGCTCGGCACCATGTCCGGCGGTCGGTATCAATGCGAAGAAGGGGAATGTTCGATTCAATCCTGCCTGAACCAGTTCACAGAGTGCGAGTTAATGGCCGGTAACAACCGGGTCAGTTGCGAAGTGTGTACCAAAAAAAGTGGTCAAGGCAAAACGGTGTACACGGACGCTAGCAAGCAGTTGCTCATCTACAATCCTCCAGCGGTGCTTATTTTGCATCTAAAGAGGTTCCAGGTAAGACTCGAGGAGAGATTTCATATTTTCAATGACCTCCAAGAATCGAACACTCGCAATATTGAAAAAACCTAGAAAAATAGCGGAAATATTGTGACGGAAACTAGTTATAGGTTATAAGTTATAACTTTTAAAATTTAAAAATTATATCTCCAGATAGGATAAAAATCGACTTGAAATTTTGTACACACAGTGTACCCTTTTTTGAACGGGTCGACTTAGCTAGCTGAAATTCGGGGTAATAATAATAATAATATCTTTATTGCCCAACAGAAGAATCCACTTGTAGGACAATGGAATTGAAGTAAATAGTTAGATTACAGGATTTTCATCTGAAATAATAGCCATGCCAGTTTCTTGAAAAATTGAGGAAACGAATGAGTAAATTACTACATGCCTTCAATAATATAAATTAAATAATTAAGGGTGGTCTAACTATAACGCATGATGTTAATGTGTAAATAAAACTAAAAGCTTTCATAGAATTATTTTAATTTTTTTTATTATGACAGAAGGACCTATGGCATTTATGTGTGAAACAAAATATCGGCTTCGGTGGCATATCTCTATCTGATGTTCCATATTTGCAATGACGCGGTGGCATAATTGAGATTCAGTGTTGTTAATGTGCCGAATTATCTTATCCTTTAGCTCTTGAATTGTTCTTGGCTTATTGACGTACACTTTTTATTTTAAATATCCCCAAGGAAAAAAGTCCAACGGTGTCAAATCACATGATCGTGGCGGCCAATTGACATCGCCACGACGTGAGATAACACGGCCATTGCATTTCTCGCGCAAAAAAGCCATGGTGTCGTTGGCTGTGTGGCAAGTGGCACCGTCCTGTTGGAACCACATACCGGACAGCTCCATATCCTCAATTGCTGGCCACAAAAAGTCCGTTTTCATCTGGCGTTAGCGAACACTATTCACGGTAACTGCTTGGCCGACCTCATTTTCGAAGAAGTACGGCCCGATGACGCCGCCAGCAGATAAACCGCATCAAACCGTCACTCGTTGTGGATACATCGGCTTTTCAACAATCTCTCGTGGATTCTCATTTGCCCAAATGCGACAATTCTGCTTGTTAACGAATCCACTGAGGTGAAAGTGTGTTTCATCGCTGAAAATGATTTTCTTCGTAAAGTCATTATTCACGTCTGTCTGTTCAACCAACCATTCGGCGTATTGACGACGCTTGAAATGATCATTCGGCTTCAGCTTTTGAGTCAATTGGACCTTGTAAGTATGTAAATTCAAGTCTTTATTCAAAATTCGCATCAGTGATGTCCGTGAGATGTTCAATTCTTGAGCACGACGGCGAGTCGAGGTTGACGGCTCTTCTGCCACACTGTCACGAAGAGTAGCAATGTTTTTTTGCAGCGAGCTGGGCGAGCATGCAAATTTGTTTTTACATCTCCTACAGACCCGGTTTGCTGAAATTGTGGACACATTGGGTCGATTATGCTGACCAAAAAAAACACGGAGTGCACGAAATGCATTTTGATTTGCTCGCCCATTTTCATACAACGCTTCAACAATCTTAATGCACTGCTCAATTGTGTACCTCTCTATGGTTGAATTTGTCAAACACTGGAACAGAGAAATGTCAAATAAAGTTGGGCAAAAAACTTGACGGTAAGGTGTGACTCACAATTAACATCGTGCGTTATGGTTGGACCACCCTTTAGTATTCACCACCGAATTTACCCAGCATATATTTATTGTGATGAATGTCACAACTATCTGCTATTGCGTTAATGCTGATGGTAAAGTAGATGGCTGACTTAATCATCACATTAGAGTTTGGAGTTTTCAAGTAAAAAGTAAGACAACTTCGGGAAATTCGAGATGTCACATGAAAGCAATTTTAGCTAATAAAGCTGGAGAATCTACTTCACTTTGTATGAGTTTGTAAAGAAATTTGAAGCTATTACAAATTCTCCTCAGCTCAAGAGGATGAATTTCAAATCTGACCAAAATCGCTAATTGGTCAGTCCGACGACGGTTGTAAACATCTAATTTGAATATCAAGTACTTAAGAAATCTGTGTTGCACGCATGTTTTACAATTTACATTAATATGATCGATGAATTCAAATTTGGCATCAAACAACACACCCACATCTCTTACGTCCGAGTAACGCATTAAGTTAAAGCCTTCCAGCATATATCAAAAGCTATTGGATTCGTTTTTCTGATAAAAGAATAGAACTAACATTTGACAACATTTGGAGATAATCCATTAGTCGAACACCATTCAAATATAGGGTGCCCAGTGGGAAAGTTCACTTTTTGATTTAAGAAAAAACAAACTTAATGAAAAGAAAATATTTGTTACTATCAACATATTCGTAAATTCGACGGGTTTTATTTCTTAAATATCATTCCGTCCAAATGTTTGCCATCCCTTCTGAAACACTCTCTTGCAGAGTTCCGGAGTGATATTTATTTCTCGTTGAATGTTGTCTTTAAGCTCCTCCAGTGTTCGTGCATTATTGGAATACACTTTTGACTTTAGGTAACCCCACAAAAATAATTGCATGGCGTGAGGCCGGGTGACCTAGGAGGCCAGTGAATGTCTTCAAACTTTGATATAACTTTTTGAGGAAAAAGTGCTTTCACCGTGTCTATCGATTCTCGGGAAGTATGGTTAGTGGCCCCATCCTGTTGAAACCATGTGTTTCTGTTGAATCGACGTTCTCTTCTTACAATAAGAGCAAAAAAAGTATTAATCATGTCCTTGTCTCGCTCGGTATTGACTGTAAATGCATGACCGTTTTTATCTTCACAGAAATACGGCCCAATAATAAAATAATACCGCTAGAGGATATGATGCACCAAACAGTCACCTTTGGACTATGTAGCTGTTGTTGATGTTTCTCTTTCGGGTTCGTTGGTGCCCAATATCTGCAATTTTGCTTGTTCGCATAACCGTCTAAGTGAAAATGGGCGTGGTCACTGACGAGTCGAGTCTGCTCTGCGTAGGAAAAAGATTCAACATCCGTTATACATAATCACTTTCCTTTAAAGCATGGACTGATTGGTTTTTATAAGGATGAGAACACATTTTTTTCTTCTTTATGCCATGCAGTGTTGACCTAGAGATTCCCAAAACAGCGGAATGCTTCTGTACAGAACGCCGAGGATTTGCAATGACCGAATCACTTACTCGACGTACATTTACTTCGGTTAATACAGTAGGTGTGGGGCCAGTAAAGAGTTGACTAAGACTAGAGCCTGTTTCACGGAACCTCTTAATCCACTTTTTCAATATGTCAATCAACACCTCTCCCCACTTCCTGTGGTACGCCGGATGAGTCTGAGTATGGTGAAGATCTGAAACCATTGTAAGATACGATGCAAGTAAGATGAAAAGAAATCCAATACCGATGATTCTTTGGTAACGAAATTGATGCATGAGTACTATATTTTAGCTTAAAATTGATAGTTGGAAGCGAATCATTATACAAAACAAACTTTGGTAGCGTGCCAGTCCCCCATTTTGAAAGATAGTGATTTTATATTCTAGAGTTACAACTTATTTATGAGGAACTTCTAAATAAGTGCCACCTTTTAAAAAATTGTTACAAGATGGCGCAATCTTGAAAGTTTAAACTGTTATTTTTAAGTTCTGCTACCCTGACCCGTTGAAAAAATAAGTTGGGGCTAAAAAGAACTGTAAATTTTGGATATTATAAGCAATATGTAAAAATTTCGCATGTCCTAAACTACAGATAATTTGATTTCTACGTAAGAAAGAAAAATATATTTTAACTTGAAAAACTTGAATGCAGTCAACTTTGAATACATTATAATAATTCAAGTTTGACTTTTAATTTTTTTTTTCACTTTTTGCATACTGTGCTTATTTTTTGAAATAAGCTACATTTTTTAAACGGCAACCTTTACTATACCCTATTTCACGAGTATCCATCACGTTTCGACGTCTACTGAAGTGAACAGCTGATCAGCAAGTCCCATCTTTATATTAGTTTGTAACGTTGAAAATAACGAATCAGGTGTATATTTAGTAAAACTTGCCTGCAGCGTTGTCAGCAAGTATAAAACCAAAACAACAACGGTTCTGTCTACCTGGCGTTGACGGATCTGTCAGAATTATGTCATTTGTCTATATGCGGAATTTTAAAATATTGTTAGATAATCAGCTGTTATTCTGCCGTAACGGATACTCGTAAAAAAGATAATATAGTCTTGCATTGCAAAATTATTTTTTCCTCGAAAATTAATGTGTACAAAAAGTGTATACATATTTTTGATCTTCTAAATGAGTATCTCGACTTCATTAAAGACCAGTGGCATACTGAAAATGTTATACCCGGGTAATAATTCAGCAATTAATAGCAACCTATAATCTCAAGTGATGAGTCCTTCTCCGCATCACTAGCCATTGAAAAACTCAGATTCGTAGTTTCTAGGAACATTGAACATACTATATTTTTAAAACGAGACGTTTTTCAACAGATAATTTCAATAAGTCTTCTGTGCGTCGAATATTTCTGGAAGTGAAACATACAGTAGAAGCAATCAGAATGGTATATTCCTATGCTATATACTTTGTGAAACATGTGGTATTTATGTTCTGTATACTCAATAGACCTGTTCAACAGATCTGGTGTCGGATTGTAAACACCTAAAAATCAAGTACTGTACTTTGCCGAACAAGAAGCACGCTAGTGCTCATCCGGTTTCGATATATAACCGAGTTCTACCAAAGAGCCCTTCATTTCGGCTGTTCACCGAGGACTTGATATGTCACGAACACATCTCGTCAATAGTGGCAGCTGCTGGGAAAGAGCTAGGTTATTTGTTTAGGGCTAAGTAATTTTCTCCACATGACCTCCTCACTCTGTATAAGGCCCAGATAAAACCTAGCCTCGAGTACTGCTCACATGTTTGGGCTGCTGGCGCCACGACTATATTATCCATGCTCGAAGCTGCTTCGCACCGGCAGGCTGTCGGCTACCTAACTCTCTTCTACCGCTACGCCAACGGGCTTTGCTTCTCAGAGCTCTCCTTCATGATGCCGCCGCTCGATGTGCCTGCCTAGCAGACCCGCCTGATTTCAGATTGCCACCCTAAGCGTGTCGAACTTCGTATATCCATAACTGGCCAATTCGACAGCTCCTTTGTCCCTAGGAAATTGTGAAACAATATACATGAGGGGGCTTTTACCAGTTCTATTAACCTTAGACAGTTCAAAAATCGGTAAAACGACAATCAATTCGCATTTTTCACCTTAAAAATTCCATATTCCATATGAATGGTACTATCCATCAGTATACTACTACTGTTACTGGTATAGGCGCCGAAATTCCACGTGCTCCTCATATTTTAATTTTGTTAATATCTCTTGCCTTTTTCAGGTTTTTCGACTCCGCTCAGCCAAAGTATCAAAATTCGTGAAATTCACCACGCTGTTGGACCTTGCACCGTTCTGTTCGAAACGGTCGCAGAACCTGCCAACATTCGAGGCTGGCCAAACTAGGGTATTATATTCATTGTACGGGGTGGTGGAACACAGCGGGTCTATGCATGGAGGTCACTACGTTTCTTATATTAAAGTACGACAACCTTTGGATCAAAACAGTTATAGGTAAGAATAATCAAATTAGTAGAGTTAGAGTATAAGCAAAAATAAAAATAATGCAATATGTAGATTCATTTGAAGGTAAAAAACAATTTTGTTAGTGTGTAGAAAATAATGGAGCCTATTTCGAACGGTTGCTTTAGCAATAGAAAATAGCGTATCTTCCACGTTTGTCAATGCGTCGCCATAACCTCAATAGCTTCTTTACCTGTAGGTGCAAGGAATATATTACGATTCTTATGTTTATCGCATTACAACAAATGTGAAAGGTTCGTAATGCTTATTTCTGTGGTTTTTAGTTCATAGATTGCAGCCTACCAATAGTAATGTAAGAGTTTTTGCAATAGAATGCATTTTAAAAAACAACCCTAATTTTTTTTACCGCATTCCAAAATTGAGTGACGCAAAAAATTAATATTTATTTCCATTTTTAAATATAAAAAATATGTATCTAACAAAAAAAACAGTCAAATAGTAAAAAATAAGATTTAACGGCACAATATTCTTCCACACTATAAAAGCTATTTTCAATTGAATAACCTTTTAAGACATTCTTAAATGTCTCTAGATTATGGCTATTTTTTATTTTCAAATGCAGTAGATTAACAATTTTTAGGAGATTAATGTTTGGGAACTTACACATAATTCGAGTTGTATAGGGTGGTATATAGAAGTATACACTAATCCTCGTATTAATTGAATTGCATTTGGCCGGGTGTTGAGAATTTTTCTCTATTTTCAAATATATATGGTGAAATTCAAATTTGGCTGATAACGTAATGTGTACGTGAGAGACGGGCGATAAGCGTGCTATGTGTATGTTAAAAAGAGTGCGCCGATGGCTTCCGTGGCAGTCGTACTTGGTTGCTATGCGAGGAGGTGCGTGTTAGTACTTTGAATCTCTGAAACAGATCTCTACATGATGTTCTAGCACCAACACCTGCTATACATCTGATAATTCTATTTTGTTTCATGAACGCATCCTTTGAATTAGTAGAGATCCCCCAAAATGATATGCCATATCTTATGTCAGAGTCAACCTGTGCATGATACAAACGAATTCATTGATTTAATGGTAGAAAATCTCTTAAAGTTAATAACAGATGATATAATGAATAGACTTTTTGCTTTGATTTTTATTGAGCTATGCAACAATTCGTAAAACGAACCAATCAGCTAATATTTACAACAAAATCGTAGCCGTAGACATAACAGTTGTCTTGTATTTGCGTTTGAAAGACCTTAATCCGGTTTTTCTCAGAGTTCCACAAAATTATCTTGTACTAGAGAATATCGGATCACATACAGGGTGTCCGCAAAGTTGGGGTTTTCCTTTTCAGAAACAACTACCCTTGAAATAACAAAGGTAATGTGTAGTGAAACGAGGGCGACCAAGTAAAAAAAAATAAAGGAAAAAGTACTCACTCTCCAGTTGACGAGAAGGGCTAAGTACGTCTCTGCCCGAAATCATACCGCTCCAACAGAAAATGAAATCAGCTGATGCGCTACCGAGCAGACGCCGGCGGTGGTGCAGACCACGAACAGAGGTAACAAATAAGACGACGTTGCCGCGTTTTCAGTTTTTAGGTAAACGTACTTTATAGGTATTGTTCGAAGTTATCGCCGTTTGATTCAAAAACACAAGTGCGTGCACGACGTAGCCAAGCATCGGTGCAGGCTTTGAGAATGGAGTCCCTCCCCCGAATGAAAGCACCAGCTTGTTCAATTCTGAGACGAAGTTCGTCAACCGTATGCACTTCAGTTTTGTACACTAAGCGTTTCATTTCTCCCCAAAGAAAAAAACCACATGGTGTTAAGTTTGGAGATCGCGGAGGCCACGCTACGGGTCCATTACGTCCGATCCACCTATTCGGAAATAATTCATTCAAAAACTCACGCACTTCGCGTCTAAAATGGGGCGGTGCACCATCGTGCAGAAACCACATTGATTGTCTTACACTTAATGGCACATCTTCTAACAAGGAAGGCAAAATGTTGCGTAAAAAGTCTAGGTATTGCATCCCGTCCAATCGATTTGGGAGAATAAATGGTCCAATGAGCATACCGTTCACCATGCCAGCCCAAACATTCACCGAAAATGTTTGTTGAAAATGTGCCCGACGGACAGCGTGCGGATTTTCTACTGAGCAAACATGAGTGTTGGGAAAGTTATTCACCCCATTACGCGTGAACGTAGATTCGTCTGTCACCAATATGCACTTCAAAAAGTCTGGATTATTGTCATGTTGATGCAACAACCACTCACAAAACCGCACTCTTGCTGGAAAATCGTCAGGTTGAAGGGCTTGTACACGTTGGACGTGAAACGGATACAGCCCCTCTTCACGCAGCGTTTGCCACACTTTAGTTTTTGATACTTGCACGTCTCTAGCCACGTCTCTAGTGCTTGTTGTTTTTTGAAACGCAATCGATTATACCGGTTCGTTTACCTCTACACGCGTGACCGTAACCGTCGGTTGAAGGTTGTATACTGACCTGACACACTGACCCCGACCCAGTTCTGTCGTCGGGTTGAGCTAGTGTCCTAGTACCACTCGGGGATATCGCGGGTCGCGGCTACAGGACGGTATTAAGATACTTTTGATGTTGCAGAGCCCTTTATCTCGGTTCCCTTAAGAGATTGGTGTATATGGTACTAAGAAAAATTGTTTACGTTTTCAAGATCTACACGTCGTGTAAAGGAAAACCCCAACTTTGCGAACACCCTGTATATAGGAGTTCAATCGATAGATATTGATATCGACTGACTTCCATTGATCCACCCATAAATTTACACCATATACAGGGTGGGGCAGAAAGACTTCCCCGATTTCTAGAGCCGATAAAAACTGATCAAGATATAGAAAAAAATGTATTTTTTTAATGCATATATAATGCCATTTTAAGTCAATGCATTTTGCAAATGACATCACGGAAGTGTGTGCCTCCATTGTTGATACTCTCCCGATAATTTTTCATCACTCTGCTGATCATGTCAGGCGGAATGGCAGCAAGTTCCCGGATTATCGTCTTCCTGAGAGTGTCTAGAATTTGGGGGCGATGTTGGTACACTTCTTCCTTCAGGTAGCCCCAAATAAAAAAATCACAATGGACCAAAGTGAATGCGAAAGGCATGATGCGCCATTATCGTCGAACCTCCATTTCGAATAAACTCATCAACGACGAAAGCGAGGTGCGGTCCTGACCGAGCCATGATTTATACTAAAAATGACAGCAATAGACACGTCGAATGGTATATCCTCCACTGCGCTATCCCCCTCCCCCATTGGCGTAGCTAGACGGTTTCCAAATCGGGGAGGTCTTTCTGCCCGACCCTGTATATTGGTGAATATACTGTATTTGGGTTTGAATATACGGTATTTAGGTTTTGAATGTCAGCTAAGAAAAATAGCTTATTTTGGTTTCATATTAATTGTGTCACAAGATATGATAAGTGATTCATATTTGACAGGGTCAGATCGTTGGGTCAGATATTATTTTAATTTTGACAGCTTTTGTAGGTGCCAAGGGAAAATATGTGTTCAGGGGATGACATTCAAACTACGAAAAATATACTTTAAACGTGATATAAATACTATTAGTTAAGTAAATTCAATAGTTCTTTATTAAAAGTAACAATCTTCAGTTCAATTGGTCTTGACATAAGAGAATCATATACACCTTCGGAAAAACCATTATTATACATTATGATGAGGAAGAGAGATGGAAATATACAAAAGTATGTAGGTGCGTGAAAGACACTCGATTGTAGGATCCGATCTGGCAGCGTCGGAGTGTGACGGACAACGGGGTAAAGTAGAAGAGTGATAAAAGAGAGATGGCAGAACGGGCGCTGGCGCCTGCCGCTTAGACGGATGCGCTCAACAAATGCGATTTGTTTCTCCCATTCGCAGAGTTGCTGATACCAATATCTCATATTTCTAAGAAATCTAAGTCTACCCAAATTTCGGGAAAAATAGCTGCGGATTCCACATAAGAGTATTCCAAAAGTGAAAAAAGTTCAAACTATTAAAATTGTATTAATGTTTCATGGTTCAAATAATATTTTTAATGTTTGTATATTGTTGTATAAATGATTTTGTAATCCCTACTCTTGTTGCCAGTAGAGATACAACAGTATTGAGAGAAATCATGGACCGCTAGATAGGGCTACAACTACCATATGACTATCAAATAGTAGTGATAAACAGGGTTTGTTTATAGCACAGTTGCCTGGTGTGGCGAATTTGCGCCATAGGGGCGATTTGACAACTTTGAAGGACAACTATAACGGGTACTATGGTGCCCGGTATTCGGGAATCTGGCAATACCTGATGATTCCTAACGTTTATTACGCCAGATTGTTTGCTGACTTGCGCAGTACAACATGACAATCAACGTGACTGAGCACCTGGTAACCCTGGTTTAAGGTGTTATATTTAAAGAGCTTGGGGCAGTTAGGCATCTAGGTCACATTTTTTAATGTATTTCGAGAAATCCGTAATGTTGAGTAAATACTAGATCACGTTTCTTGCTTAGTTTGCTGAAAATTCTACAATAGACGTACATTTTGAAAAACAGAGATTTGGTGACGACAAAATCGTAAAAATATAACGCATTTTCGTAAAATAATTTCTTTGTTGAAAAGACTGTGGCTTGATGACCCATTGAACGAGTATAGTGTCCCGCTCCGCTTTGAATATTCGAAACACTATACTCCAGCAGCATTCAGCTTCAATGTTATCTCTATGAAGTTCTAACGTCTAGGCCATGCTGATTAAAAGCTTGAATGAATCAACACTTAACTCTAAATTCCCCACAATTCGGGAAGCTCTACTCAAATTGGCAACACAGCGTATCCGCCCATTATTCTCATTCGTGATACAGGTCTGCGGTCTGCTGCAAATTTCAGTATGCGTTGAGTCGACAGAAGAAGTACTGTAGATGCGCGCATTACGCACCAGTTCGATTGGACGTCCTGTGAACCGATTTTGGTGATTTCGAGATTTCACGAAATCACCTAAATCACTCTACTTATTTTTATGAATGGATAATTGGTTTTGTAGCAATAAAAGTTGCGTCTCATAACAAAATAAGAAGATACCCACTCTAACAAAAAAATAGTACACTCTTAAAAATGTGTAACGAAAATAAAAAGATATTATAACAAAAAAATAAGTTCTCAAAAATAAAACGCAATGATGAACACAAATGTTTCAAATGGTCCTTCACAGCTGGGGCTCAAAAACGTCTCCTTCATTCAATGAACAGTATGTCAGGCGGTTATAAAACTCCTGACGAACTCTCAAGGGGGTAGAAGGCTGTATTTTCCCGAGCGCTTCAACGATTTTCACCTGTAGGTTATGCAAATTGTCTGCTCTCTCATTGAAAGTGTAAACAGTACTTTTCACATAACCCCGCAAGAAAAAATCATTGGGCGCTAGATCGGGTGATCTAGGAGGCCATTTTATTGTTCCGTTACCGCCAATCATCCGGTGGCCGAACACACTTTCAAGGTAAGTGTGTACGATCGCCGCATTATACGCCGGGCATCCATCTTGTTGGAACCAAATATTAGCGAGATCAATGCCAAGCTGCCTAATTGCAGGAACAATCTGCGTCTCTAGTAACGCCAAATATTTTGCAGCCGTAAGAGTTCCATCAATAAAGAACGGTCCGATAATGTCATTACCTAGAATTCCTGCCCACACATTCAGTTTCTGTGGATACTGCGTGCGGACGGGAATACTGAGGTGTTTATTTTCCCGAGACCAATACCGAACGACTGTGATGACCGTGGAGAGGGAATGTGGATTCATCAGTAAACAAAATGTTACCAATAAAACTTCCAACCCTGTTCGCCTTCTCCATGACCGTTTCACAAAACTCCATTCGACGGTATTTGTCTAAAGGAAATATTTCTTGAACCGTTCCAACCTTGAAGCTATGATAGCCGTTGCGATGCAAAATATTTCTTGTTGTTCTGGGTGTGGGATCGGCTATTGGTACTATTTCAGCAATTTTTCTGCTTGAGCATGGCTCAAATACAGCGGCACAAACAGCGGTTTCGATCTCCTCCCTTTTCTCGCTATTTTTTGGTTTCCAACCTTCAGGGTGCATGCAGCTATGGCACTTATGTAAGCAGCCCACCCTCTTGAATTTTTCGTAGGTATTTATAACCGTTGCGTGAGACGGAATTGGCCGATCTGGGAAGCGTACCGCAAATAATTCAACAACCGCGCGTGCTGAATTATTCTGGATGTACCATTCTATCATTTGAAACTTTTCTTCTTGCGAGTACATTTTTAAGATATTTTGGATTAAATAAAGACGCACCTTTCCTACACAAAACCCAACCGCAGAGTGAGTCATGAATCCCTTATCGCACTTGACGACGGCACGCGCGTAAACGGTAGGAAATATGTACAAATAGCGATGAAAGTAGACGAGCCGATGCGCTGTTGCGAGACGCAGCCGTTGCTTTCACCGTTTATATTTTTATTGTAAAGAGATGAGAAAGTAGAAAAAACAATTGCCATGAAAACTGACAGAGAAGTCACGCTAGGGTAGAGACTAAAAGGTACATGACCTCGAAAAAAATTAGGCTATATTAATTATTATTCTAGGTAATTTATGGCTTTTGTATTCAAGTATCCTTGTTTTTTACATAGCTGCAGTAATGCACCAATTAAATTCACAAAGATATACTTACTAGAGTAAATTCTGGATGAACCACTGGAAAAAGGGTATGTGCGAATACTGAGTGAACAACTGACGCCTTCCTGGTCTCAATAGATCAAATTGCGCAATTGTCTTACACTATAGCCTTAGTGACTTGTTAGTCGGTCTCCTAAGCTCAAATCATTCCAATAGAACGCCATCTATTTATTATAATGGTTATTGTTCATCAAATTATACGCGTACCGCAAGGATCGAACCTAGTCCATTTGCTATTTTTATACTTCATAAAAAACCTTGCTTCACTAAAGTGACACAATCCACTATTTGCATGATCTGAAAATTACGCAAAAATTACAAATTTAGAGAACTGTATTTCCCTTCAGGGGGATCTAGTGGAGTGACAATAATTTTCTCTTCCTAAACATTTCCAAGTGTAGGGTTTGTTCATATAGTCGCAAAATGAACTGGATTATTTTTATTATTCCATAAATAATGCGATTTTGTAGAGAACAACAGAGACTGAAGATATTTGTGTAATATTTTCCTGCAGGTTGGACTTTTCTGCACGCATTACTTCCGAAGCGACACGGTTTGTAAGATTTATAATGCGTAACTGTTTCCAATTAAGCAGCAATAAAAACTCTTGTTATTTCGCTGGTGCGTCTAAACTTGAGTACGCCTCTTTGATATGGAACTCTTTATATGCATATTATATGAAAATCTACAAAGAAAATGTCTTAAATATTGGAAAATTGATGGCTTATATCCACAAAGGGAGACCAGTCAAAAAGCTTTTGCATGACAAAGTGGATACACTAGCACTTCTCCAGAAGTTGAATTTTTGTAAACCGCGATAAATTCGAGAAAGAAACTCTCTACTCCAGCACCTCCCGTACCAAGGTATCAATGTATGCACCGCTGAATTCTAAATGCAATAATTACAATTCCTAACAGACAGTTCCAGTATTGATTTCGATTGTGTCAGTAACTTTTTATCAAACTTCGGAGGTTTTTAAGGTCGCACGACCCGTTTTTGTTTTCGTTTTCAACTACTTATTTGCAGCAGTATTCTAAATCCTTTTCATCTGATTATTTCAAAAAATGCACTTTTTGTGTTTCTTGTCTTCTTCAATCGTAACTTGGTAACAAATATTAGTACGGCTCTGAAATTGTATGTGAATATTCCACATATGGAAGAATGACTTTTATTCTTATCACATTTTCTCTTCGAAAAATCTATGATTTTCTTGAAACCTCATTTTACAGGAAACTGGGTTTTCAAGAAAAGTAAAACGGGAAAGTGATAAGAATAAAAGTAATCAACCGTTTCATTCTCCCATGTGTGGAATATTCAAATATAATTTCAGAACAGAACAAAATGCATAAAAATTCATTTTTTTGTATAAATAAATAACTATATGCGCCAGGTTTTTTAGGTGACACAACTTTCAGAAACCGTTAAAAGTGTTCATTTTCTGCGTTTATACAAATTGTTAGTAACAATAGAAAGAGTATTCATATACATATTGGTATACTAGTTACATATAAATAGATATTTGTTGATATTTCTAGTGAAAGTAGTGAATAGAGCACGCCGGAGGAGTTACACATGTTGTTAATTTTCAAGCATATTGTGCCCATAAAGTTTACCTGATTTCATCATATGTTGCAAGTAAAGGATATTTTACACTATTTGAATGGCTTTTTTCTACAATTGATCGATTTGCTCGAGATTTATATATTGGCCCATATACCTTTATATTTCAACCAATAAACTATCAGCTAACCAAATAAGTTCGTGCGGTTGCTGTATATCGCACATTGCCATGGATGTTGTTGATCGATAGGATCTTCGAATGGTTGTGGACGCAAATTCCAGGACAACGTGCCAAGAACTTGCAGAAATGTTCAGAGTGAGTCCTGAAACTATTAGTATGCATCTTCATCAGATAGGAAAGACGTAGACGTTAAGCAAATGGGTCCCACATGAACTGACAAATGATAACACATTAAGTTGTCTTACCATTTGCTCAGCAAACATTTTACTAATGCACCATTTCTTAATCGGTTATTAACCTGCGAAGAAAAATGTATCTTGTATTCGAATTGTAAGCGTTCGTATCATTGGTTGTCGCCTACTGATTCGGTACCACACACGCCCAAGGCTTCCTTGCACCCAAACAAGGTTTTGTTGTGTGTTTGGTGGACAGCAACTGGAATTGTCCATTATTAGTTTTTGGAAAGGGGTCAAACTCTCACTGCTAACTTGTATTGTGAGCAGCTTCAATGAGTACAAGCAGCACTCATCCAGAAATAGCCTTCGTTGATCAATCGGAAGAAAGTGATATTCTTGCAGGATAACGCCAAGCCTCATACCGAAAAAGTGACCCGAGAAAAATTTCTGAACTCGGCTGGGAAACATTACCGCACCCGCCATATTCTCCTGACATTTCACCCAGTGATTATCACCTTTTTTTGTCTCTTGACAACTGTATGAGGCACCGACAGGTCGCAACTCGAGATGGTGTAATAAATGCAGTCCGCCAATTTTTTGACTCCAAATCCAGGGAGTGCCACAATACCGGCATACAAAAATTGGTTCCACGTTGGCAAAAGGTCATTGAATGTGATGGTAATTACTTCGACGAATAAATATAGTGTCTTATTGTTTCTCAATGAAAATTTATATTTTTCTACTAAAAACCGCACGAACTTACTTGGTTACCTGATATTATGATTTATTTCCCCCTTCCTTAAATTCTGTTTAACTATTTTGTTATCCAGGTGGCAGTACCTGCCAAAGAACCAAAAAGAGAAGCTAGACAACGCGACGAAAAGCGCTCCCAGCGAACCGACGGCACCTCCAGGCAAATGGTACTACATCAGCGACTCATTCGTGAACGAAATAGCAGAATCGCAGGTGTTGGGCGTACAAGCTTATTTATTATTTTACGAGAGGATCCTGTAGTTATTTCTATTTAGGTTTATTTAATAAATGTAACGAGGATGTAGGTTTATTTTATCAAATCGAACGTTTCTTCAAATAAGTGAATTATTATAAGGCGATGGACAAATTCCTGGAACATTCTTATACAATTACGGGTATTTATTAGTCGGTCAGCGAAAAAATGTAGGAATGGAAATGGCGATTGTACCGGTTTGAGAAACTGTCGGCGCTGTTACTTTTTTCTCTTAAATTGATGATTTGTTTTTGTGGGATATTTAATGTCGCATGTCCCTTTTTTCAACAGCCTGTCTGGAGGAGTATTCTTAATATTTTCGTCTGATTGGTTCATTGTGTGTATAGAGATGAATGAAAAACAATATTATCGGTTTCTTTTTTGTCAAAAAATGCATTTTTGTGCATTTTTTCTTCAACTGTAACTTGTTAACAAATAATAGTACAGCTCTAAAATTGTATGTGAATATTCCACTTTTATGGAGGAAATGAACCGGTGATTACTTTTTTGTTATCACAATCTCTCTTCAAAAAATCTTTGCTTGAAAACTCAATCTGCTGTAAAATGAGGTTTCAAGAAAATCAAAGATTTTTCGAAGAAAAAAGAATTGATTTGAATAAAAGTAATCACTTGCTCAATTCTACTACAAAAGTGGAAAAGCTATATTTGTTAACAAGCTACGATCGAAGAAAAAATGAATTTTTGACAAAAAAAAAATTGATAATATTGTTTTTTAGTCATGTCTATACATACCATGAAACATTCAGATGAAAAGGATTTGGAATACTACTCCATACAGGCAGATAAACAAAAAAAAAACGACATGCGACCTTAACGGACAGCCCTAACCATTCAGGTACTTTTTAAAATTTGGTGGCGGTTATACATTTTTAGAAAATGGTGAGTATTTTTTATAAACTTCTGCATTGCACAAAGGATTTAAATTTTAACTTTTATTTCATATTTTTTGTTGCGCAGTTTTTTGTGATTTGGAATTTTAAAGGTATTTTCATAACTTTTAATATTTACCGAGAAAAATATATCGCTATTGAACAAATTAGAAAATTATGCGATAATAATTGTACATTTGGCGTAGATAATGCGGTTGTGCTTTAGTATTTTCAATGAATATATTCCAAACTTACAGCTCAAGAAGAAAGGGTGTCCATTTAAGAAAAAAAAAATACAAACTTAATGAAAAGAAAAAAGTATTACTGTCAACATATTCTTAAACTCGGCGGGTTTTATTTCTTAAATATCATTCCGTCCAAATGTTTGCCATCACTCTTCTAATCGCGGGCGCAAATTCTGAAACACTTGCAGAGTTTATTTCTCGTCGAATGTTGTCTTTAAGCTCCTCCAGTGTTCATGGATTATTGGAATACACTTTCACAATAAATAATCACATGGCGTGAGGTCGGGTGACCTAGGAGGCCAGTGAATGTTTCGAAACTTTTATATAACTGTTTGAGAAAAAAGTACTTTCACTGTGTCCATCGATTCTCTGAAAGTATGGCAGTGGCCGGATCCTTTTGAAACCATGTTTTTCTGTTGAATTGACGTTTCAACATCCGTTCAGCACAATATTTCCTTAATACGTTATCACTTTCCTTTAAAGCACGGACTGATTGGATTTTATATGGATGATGCCATGCATTGTTGACCTAGGGATTCCCGA
Organism: Acanthoscelides obtectus; assembly: GCA_963669975.1. NCBI lineage: Eukaryota > Metazoa > Arthropoda > Insecta > Coleoptera > Chrysomelidae > Acanthoscelides > Acanthoscelides obtectus. The sequence continues at coordinate 85,648,105 of CAVLJG010000003.1, read as the reverse complement.
AGCAGCGGGATGCTTCCGAACAGAACGGCGAGGATTTCCAATGACCGAATCACTCACCCGACGCACATTTTATTCGGTTGATACAGTAGGTGTGGGGCCAGGAATAGGTTGACTAAGAGTAGAGCCTGTTTCACGGAACCTCTTGATCCACTTTTTCAATATGTTCTTACTTGGGGCATCTCTTGGTCGGCGAATGTTGTATCGTATACAAAATTTAAGAAGGGTAGCTGCGTATGAATCACCACTCAAGTAAGTCTCGATAGCAAAAGCACGTTGCGCCCTAGTCCAGCGTTCCATTGCGACTATTTAACCCGCACGCCGAACGCGTCGATTAAGACCTCTTCCCACTTCCTCGCGTTTAGGTTGCCGCGTAATTAAAGTTTGGAATCTTAACTTTCCACTGTGATACCATCATTATTTTCCGCCCGCATTTCTTTGCCTTTCATTCTCTCGCTGGCCAGATCTGTGGCAATTTTTTTTTACAAATGGGTGATCCACAAGCATACGGAAAATATATCTAGATACCTTTGGTGCTTTGGATAATTTTTGGATAGCTTCCTTGATTCGAAGATACACGGCAAAATAAATGTTGAAGCGATTGGTTCAATATCTTTAAGTTTTTTTTGCTAAAAAATCCTCGTTTCTGGCTCAAATGGATCTAAAATTTTCCAGGAATTTGTCCGTATCTAAAAAAGACTTTTGCAAAACTGCCCAATAGAAATTAAATCTTATAAGGTTCTTAACTTTCTCTTTGTACTTCAGTAAACTTTGTATCATGAAACTTATCATAGTAGGAACCAAAATAATATTACATTACAGTTATTGTGAAACAGTTGCAGTTCTTATAACATAGATTTTTTCAAAATTCGTTTCTCCATTTTTCATGTTTAAAAGGAATTATTTTTAAAGTGAAACAGAAATCAAGCACTATTATTTACAAAATCTTGGTGATATCATATTCAGTTCTGTATTTCCAAAAGTAGCTTACCATGTTTTAACACATACATTACAAAAGCTTCATAGTCAAATATTTATTGCCAAAGGTTTAATCACCAGACATTCAAATGCTACAGTTTGAAAACAATTATATTTACTTGTATCCTTTATTCTGGAGTTCTCGATGATCTTACCTAAAACTTCAAAGTAATAGGAGACGATACACTTAATTCTGATACTGAACCCTTTTATTAAAAAACAGTTGTCAAGATAATAGACTTTTATAGAGTTTATCTCGGTGATTGATATGTTGAAAAGATCCAATCTGATTTTTGTACAGTGCTATCCAAGATTTATAGAATCACGAACGAGAATTTTTTTATAGGTAATAATCCTAAGATTCTATGTTAAACATCCAATTTTGACATATTATATATTTCCATCAATTTAAGGTAAAATCGTGTATATTTATTTACAGCTGTATAATTTTCTTCAAGCAATTATGTCCTCAAATGTGATTTAAATGAATTAAAAATAAATTGAAAACATAGTTTTATTTCTCATATAAAGAATATTGTATAAACCTTTGGAGTATAGTTACATAACAAAATAACATATTTTTACTTAATTTGCATTGTAGTTACTCGATACATAAACATTATTTCATAGACATTTTTTGCACTTCAAACTAAAACTCTTATTCTCCTCTAATCATCCGTTATTGTGCCTGTTTCTTAAAGCACTTCATGAACTGTTGGGAGTGACACATAGAATAACAAGTCTCAAAAAAATAAGCCAGATTTCAGGAGTAATATTAACACCTGGTGTAATAAAACATATCTAGCCTTATTTTTTTAATGAAGCTCTCTTCATTGAACAAAAAAGTTTTTATTTATTGATATATTTATGTAAAATAGGTTAAAATAAAGCGAAAAAACATTAAAAACCTAAATTCATATTTTTGACAAATACCCCACTTTGCTCCACAATGTTTTTTTCATGTGACAAACCAAATAAACTCGATCAAAAGTTTCTTCTTTGAGAAAAACCTAGACAATAATTATACACGTTTCATCAGGGCATTTCAACGTCACTCAAACATCCAAGGGGTGAATCTTTGGATCATTCTAAAACCCCCTAAACGATAATATTTCATTTATTTCGCACTCCGCGTCAGGAAAACTTAATATAATTTAACTCAGAAACCATTACTGACAGCGAAGACAGAGTTGTCCATTAAAAAAGACTGATTTTCAAGTGCATCCTTTAAGAAAACGACAAAACAGTCTTAGAATAATCAACCCTTACATTTTTGGCCCTTATTTTGGAAACACGCTGTATTTAATTTTTTGATTCGAAAAGACTCATCACGAAGGAATCATGCCCCTAGACCTTTTCCAGCTAGCCCCACTTTTCCTGTTGTGGTTTGCCTTGGACGACTTCTGGGTCTCCTTCTTATCTCTAGCCTTCTGCACATTTTTATCCTGTCCATGTCCTTTCGGTTTGCCCACAACGTTAGCCTTCTGTTGAGGATTTTTTGGGGGATGTTTTGATCTGTACCTCTGTTCGCGCCTCTCTCGAATCACGGCTGGGTCTTCGCAGAAATTCAACTTGGAACTGAAAAAAAAGACTGTTATACTCTAACAGTTGAGGTGATATTGAATTCTGTTATAGGAATGTAGATAATAAAGTATTTAACCTGTTATCTTTAGGAGCAGCTTTATTATCGACATGCTTCCCTTGATCATCATACTCTTCATCAGACGAATAGCTGGTGTCACTTGCCAATTCCCCCCTATTAGGATTGAACGTAGGAAGGGAGGGCTCTCCTTCATCGATGGGATTATCAGCTACCTTCATAGGAACATGATCAAAATCTCTGTCGTCGTATTCATCGTCGTAAATGTAATCATTGCTGTATTGGCTGAAATCAGAAAATCATGAATTGATAAAAAGTAGCATTAAGGAAGCTATACTAAACTCTACAGTAGAGTTGAAAATTGGAAGTCATAAAGAAACAATATATCTTGAACAGGGATAGAATAAAATTATGTTTTTCAGCTTTGAGCAATTAAAGTTTCAAAATTGTATTTTTTCATAATTTCGATCACACGTAGAACCATTTATTTAACGTCTACTAGAAGATAGCTAACCTAATCCCACTTCCAAAAATTTATCCGAAATAAAATGAGATTATCAAAGGTATATTAATTACATTTTTGAGTTAACAACCGATGGAGAAATTATTGGTTCGCAGGCGATACGGCAATTATTTATTTAAAGTTTGGGCTTCTTTTAAAAATAAAACTGATTTGGAATTTCACACATAAAAAAATTTTCACAGGCAAATGTTAATCAACTCCAAATTAAAACGATGAATAGCTCCAAATTCAGAATCAGTTGATATGATTTCAAATATTTATTGGTATTTTTAGATATCTAAGATGGAATATACATTTTGAAAATTTAATAAGAAAATTAAGATAGGTTAGGTTAGGTTTCTTGTCAGTGCATCAATAACGATCCTCCATTGCGACTCTTTGGTCTATTGCGGATCACACCTATTTATATTTCCCCCAGTAGTTCCGACCTCCTGAGGAAGTCGATCAACTTGTTTGGAGAAATCTCCTTCAGGTCTTCTGCTTGGAGTACTACGTCTCCAAGTATGTTGTACCTGATTCTGGCAATTGCAGGGCATCTGCACAATACATGCCTGACCGTTTCATCTCCCTCCATGCACGTGCACTCAGCGTCCTTCGCCATACCCAGCCTGCTCATGTGGTGACGCAATTTGCAATGACCAGTGTACAGTGGTAACAATGTGACATCATTATGTTGAAAGAAGTCTATTGTGACTCTTGCAACATGTGGTCGGGCATTATCTTGTTGGAAAGTTGGACCTGCCAGGGTGTCAAGATAGGGTAAAAGATGGGGTCCTAGAACTTCGTGGATATAACGCTGCGCGTTCATGTTATCTCTGATGAAGATTAAAGGTGACCTGGAAGCATAAGCTATAGCACCCCAAACCATAACTCCAACAGTGTGATGAACATGTCTTTCAACAAAAAACTGTGGATTCCTCCTTTCACCATGTGGCCTTCTAATCCTGGCACGACCATCGTGCATGCCTAAACAAAATCGAGACTCGTCACTAAAGACAATACTGTTCCATTCCTGATCCCAGAGTGACCGTTGTCTGCACCACTCAAGGCGATTACGTCGGTGTTCTCGAGTTAAAGGGAGGACCCAGTGTGGCCGGTATGAAAACAAGCCAAAACTTCTCATTCGTCGGTAAACACTTCGCATGCCAATAGGTCTTCCTTGTTCTGCAAACCATTCATTTGCAATGGAGCTGGTAGTGGAGAAACGGTCCCTTAAGGCCAATAATCTTAGGCGGCGATCTTCACGGTCTGTTGTTCTACGGCGGCGTCCAGTGCCCCTTGCTCTTTGCGTACGGCCTTCTCGAAGCCATGCCTGACAACACCTAACCAGAGTGTCTACACTTCTTTGCACTCTTAACTGCAATTGCACGAAAAGAAAGTCCAGCTTCCCGAAGTCCCACTATACGGCCCCTATCAAACTCTCTAAGTTGACGAAATCGTACAGGTCTCCGTACTCTAGGCATCGTAACCGATCGTAAAGGATGTCAAGAACCAAAATCCGCCAACGTTGATTCTTTACTGCGGCTGAAATATTCATTTTTAGAGCGTTAGTGAATTAAAAAAAAGCAATATAAAAACCGGAATGTCCAACTGATAAGGCTGAAAATTTTTTCACTTGTTATTTACAGTAAGATAAATACATTCACCAACTTTTATTAAAATAAAACCATTTAAACTGGGTGTTCGGATTTATATGTCACTTAGTATATACGTATATAACTTTGGGATGGTTAGTGTCTTATATAGATGGTGCTGCCTATATTCATCTATGAGACACTACCTTTTCAAAGTATATATAGTAAATAGAGCTGTAACAAATTGTCATAGATGACAGCTGCGGTATCTCATTTTATCTCGGACAATTTTTTGGGTGCAGGAATATAGTATTAGGGTGGCTATCTACAGGTAGAATTCTTTATTCAATGCTGGAACACACCGTATTTTTTAAAAAATGAGGGCAATGATCTTGTAATATCTTGAAAAACCTTCAAAATGGCAGTTAAAACTAGTTAATAGTTGCTGAGAAATCTGCCGAATACGGTTGAAATTCATTTATTATTTAGGTAAGCAATAAAAACTGCAAAAAATGATGAACAAAGGTCCCGCACAAAATGAAAAATGAGTATCATACTAAATTTGTAAACAAATGAACTGAGACCCATTTTCCATATGTTTTCTGCAAGGTACTTTAGTTATATCCTGGAGGAGGTAGTTTGAGCTTTAAAATGGTTGAACATTTCGGACTAATCGTGCAAGAGTTTTCGCAAATATGAAATTGTTTATCATTTTTTCACGATGTAATAATGACGCTACAAAAATGGATATTCGTGCACTATTGCGCGGCGTCTGTTTTGCTCTGAGTTTCGTTTACATGATCTAAATCAATGTCCTAGTGAAAGTCTGATCTGGTCTTGGTCAGAAAGTTCGAGTCTACCGGTTCGATACTAAATCAGAAACCTGCGGGGCGTCTAAGGTCAATACGAACAGAGGAAACTGTAAGCGAAGTTGCGACGTCCATACGGCGCGATTCACAGTTATCATCCCGAGAGATCAGCTGAGCTCGCCCTATCAAGAACATCTATAAGGCGAATGTTGGTAAAAGATCTTGAATTGCATCCATACAATGAGTGAATTTGTCAACAAGCAAAATTACCGGTATTGGGCCGCAGAAAATGCCAAATACAAACACCAAAGATCTTTGCATTCGCTTTATGTTGAAGTTTGGGCAGCCACATCGGCTGCAGGAATCATCGGACCCTGTTTCTTCGAAAACGAGCAATGCCAGACTGTAACAGTAAATTTTAGCAATGCTACGAAGCTTTTTCTTTCCACAACTGCTTAATTTTGAAGCCTACCATAGCAAAACCTGGTTTCAACAAGATGGCGCGATATCGCATACCGCCAACGAGTATTTACCAGTTGTAAACAAAATGTTTAGTGGGAAACTGATATCGCGACGAGGGGATTTTCCGTGGCCTCCCCGGAGCCCAGATCTCACACCACTTTTTTTTTCTGGGGATACCTCAAGAACCGTGTTTACGCCAATAAACCGACGACGACTGCCTAGCTCAAGCACAACATTTCCGAGGAGATGTCCAATATCCCACGAGCGATGTGCCAGCGAGTTTTCACGAATTTGAAGTCGAGATTCGAGGAGTGCGTACGTCTCAATGGCTCACACCTCAATGATGTTCTTTTAAAAAAATTAAATTCTCATGTGTATACTTTATTTAAACATATAGATTATCTTCACTATGCTTTGTAGTTTTTTCTACGATTTTTTAAAATCCGCTCAACTCAATGGAACAAAAAATTGATTACATTGTCATATCAACTAGACTGCTAGCGCAGGTTGAACCTCAACCTGAGGGACCCTTATCAGATCTAATAGACAGTCTAAAGTCTCAAATGAATTTGTCAACTTACATTCCATCCAAGACCCATATCTTAATCCTCTCCATGTCCTTCTTGTCATTGAGCAATTTGAGAGCATCATCGTACTCGGGTTTCTTTCCCGTGTGAGCCATCATTGGTTTGTTAGCTACGGGATCAGGAGGAATTCGAATCTTGTCGAATGGAATATCGTAAAGTTGCACCTGCAAGCTTTGTTCCAGGATCGCATTCGTCACTTCAGCCACGTTATAGTCATAGGCTTCCAGACAAGCTAAAACGAACCCTGGAAGATCAAGAAAAAAATTGAAGAGCAGCAATACAGTTGGTCCAAATGGAAGTTAGAATGAAGCCATTGATGCACTGATTAAATAAAATGTAAATTTACCATCTCCAAGATGCGGGAACATCTCCATAATTTCTTTGATCATGCTTTCAACATCTTGCTCCTTCTTCTTTTCACTGATTACAGATTGTTTAGCACCTACTACTTGTGGGCTTACTTCCTCTTTTACAATCTCAGGAGGTTTGAATTTCTTGAAAACATCCTCTATGGTGTCTGGCTTCAGAGAAGAAATCTTCTGCAATGTTTTGTACCTTCGATATTTCAGTAGGCAATCGAGAATAAATTGCGTCCTCGTTCGATCTCTGCGAGAAAACATTCAGGAAAATATGACTATTATGCAGTTTTAAAAATACTGGGAATTAGACACCGAGGTAATACCATCCTGGGGATCAATTCATTATTTATTGGTCACATTATATAAATGATACGTATTACTAGTCACTGGATGCGAAAACCATAGAGTAAAAGGTGGTCAAACATGTATAATAAAAATGGCATCAAGTAGGTTGACCTTGCACTTCCTATGCACACTGCCATCAATTCATAAAGGATTATATTCGGCATAAACTAGTCCCTCTTAGAAAAAAGTTTCCTACAAATATATATGACAAAGGAATTAAATAGATGATGTCAGTCAAACGGGCTCAAAAACAGACACAGATTTGACAACATTGCTATCTATCCTACCGCTCTACCGACCAGCCATCAACGAGGCAACCCAGCACGGTGTTACGTACACTGCATTCGGGGTAGACAGACGTACGCCCGTTGATTTGTCCGGCACGCATATACATACATATATTGAAAGTAATAAATAAAAATTCAAGTTTTAAGGGCAAATGTGAGGTATGATGTATGAAATATGTCTAATAAGTGCGTAGAATTACCGGGGTAGGAAACTCCCCTTCATCCCTTACAGCCCCAAACATCCAATTTTTGATCCCTACAAAAATGATCGGTCATCTAGAATGTAAAAAAGAAGTTTGAGCAATCTTTATTTTTTCTCCGCCGCCACTATGCCTTGTGTGAACGTTTCATCAAAATTTGAGAAGTACTGGGCGAACCAGACGGCCGGATTAGCGGTCAGATAGGCAGACCAACAGACACACCAAAGGGAATGAGTGGCATCTTTTTTTCGATATTTAATCATAATAATACAACATTCATTTCATTGTTAAATAGCCACATACTATAACAAATCAAAACCCAAAAAGGAAAGATAGCAAAACATATACGTACAGCCGAAACAAAACAATAAATTGATAAAATTCTATAAATTGGTTTCCCATTTCCTGCTCGTCTATAAAGAGATCAAAGTTTTTGATTAAACCTTATAGTAATGGTATATAAAAAGCCTTTAAAGTATATGTCTCAGGTAGAGTTTGCATCTCAAAAATCTTTGAGAATTTTAATTAATTCCGCTCATTTCCTGCTGTGTGTCGTCCACCAGTCTCATTTCTAAATACGAAGTTGACTTTGTGATGAAACATTTGATGATATAAAAAATCTAAGAACATATTATTTTGCAAAAAATGGGGTTCATTCTCCATATAGTATCCCATTCCCACTGGGAGTTAATTCTTGAAAGGATACACAGATGTACAACTCTCAAACATCTCATTTTGACTCGCGATATTATACTCAACATCATAATCACAAATAAAATGCTCATCATCTAATGCTGTGTTCATCAATTTCAAATACATCTCGACAATTTGATTCTGCATCCTGTCATCATTCCTAGACAGAAAAAAAACCTTGTGTTAGCCCTGTGAAATGAATAGTTGAAACATTGAATAACATATTTTCCAATAAGATGCCCAATCATTTTCTGTATTTTCTATTGTCACAGCCATGTCGCCAAGGTTCGCAGTAATTCCCTCTGAAAAGACTCTTGATTTTTGTTAATCTTTGCATGTCAACAAAATTCCAAGGAAACATCAACACTCGATAACCCTCACATTTATTCCCAGATTTCCGAGAGGTGGTAATGCTGGCACCTAAAGACGGTAGTTTTCACATATACAGTTGGTCTTCTTGGAGAATACATCCATCAATAATATAATAGTATACTGTATTACTTACATGTATTCAAGAGCTTTATCTAAGCAGTGTGTTACGAAAAAGTGGTATGTATCAACAAACTGTGCTCTTCCAAGGTTTATTTCATCAAATATCATGCCACTCAGCTCTGGGTGTATCAGTACTTCATCTCTATCATCTAACATCTCATACAGTTCACGATATATGCTTACATAGGTACTTGGTAACCTTCAAAAAAATGCTGTTTTGGCCATATAATGTAATTTAACAAATAATGGGTACTTTTAAAATGAACTGTAAATCAACTTTCTTTAATGGGTTATCTTTATTATTGAAATGAAGCATTCTTGACGATAAGTTCTGAAGATTACACCGACTAATAAATGGACAAAAAATCGATACGGAATATTTCTGATGCGGTGATTTCAAAAACATCTTTCATTTTTCGGTAGCTGGTTTTCGCGATATATGAAATTTAATATTTGAAAAAATGCAAAATATGCCATTTTCGACCCGGAAAAATAATATGAAATTGAATGAATTTCAAACATTCATAAGCAGAATCCCAAAGCATTTTAGGAGATTATACTATTGTTAGCCTTTGTTTTTTAATTGCTTATATTTGACTGTTTTTTAAATTTATCCAACTAGATTTTTTTCCTCTTTCCTCCTTGCTTATTTAGTTTGTTTAAGATTTATTTAGCATTAATGCTACAATATCCATAATATCTATGTTACACAGTATATCACATAATGTATTATGTCTTCAAGACCACATATTTTTATACAAAATTTCACTACTATGAATTCTGGTTTACCATGAGATATTTTTCAGTTTTTCAAACTGACACACATATTGATATCATTAATTAATTTATTAAATTTCTACAATCCCTTTTGAAATACTGACTTGCTCGTTATATTGCTACTACAATTTTGTAAATGAAAGTTTATACTCCCTCTAGAAGAATAACTGTGGTACTCATTGTTCAATACAACAAAATTTTCTAAGTGATTTGGCAGATGATGATTTTTTAACTTGAATATAAAAATGAAAACCAAGTAGGTTATGAAATTTTTGATATTTAACCATTGTAGTTCTTTCAGCATAAAATTTATTCTAGTATATTTATTTTTATTTAAGATGATTCTCATAGCTTTATTTTGTAATATTTGTAATTTTGAAAATACAGTTGCGTTTGCAGTGAACAAAATAGTCGAACAATATAACAAATGAGGAAGAATGATAGTGCTGTACACAATTTTTTTAGAATAAACTCTTAGGCTATGCGAAATTCTATAAAAGTAATTTATCTTCTTGGATATTTTTGCAATAATATATTCATAGTGCCCTTCAAATTTTAATTTACTATCTACATATATTTATTATATTATGCTTTTGAAAAAAGTACCTTAGTGACTTGCAAGATAAAAGAATTCAATAAATATATATGTTTAAAAGTAGAAAATCAAAACTAAATTTTAAAATATATTACATTAATTGGAAAAACTCACCTAAAAGGAAGATCTTTCTCCAAACACATCTCAATAGAGGGCTTATAGAATTCCAGCATCACATTTAGAAAATACATTGTGTTCAGCAGATAATTCACCACAGAATATACCCATTCTAAGTTGAATACTGCAGGCCTTGGTTTTAGACTTATAGGAACTATCAAAGCATCTTTTTGGAATCCACATAAGTGGCCATTTATTGTATCCAGAGCCTTGGAAAAATACAAAAAATTAAGACTCATATAAATTGATTTTTTTGCTTCATTTTGTTAAGTGCCCAGTAGATTCACAAGGATACTAGAGTTGGAATACTACTACTCTATGGTATGACCAAAAAACGATTTTTTTTGAAAAACTGCTTCACTGGCGGCAGAGTAAAGTTTGTATTTTGACTTGATTGGTTCAAAGCTCCTGAACATTTTTTGGAAATTTCTTAACAATTGTAAGACAAAAGTAAAAGATGTGAATATTCATAAATTCCTTATTTATAAATTGAATAGAATGCACCAATTAATAAAAATGTTTCATGATGATAAAAAATAATAAAAACAAGTGAATCCCCATTCTATTAAATAGATGATACTTACAATCAATGTCTGGTTAATAGTTTGTTCTACTTCCTTAAATTGAAAGTCCAGTTGTGATGTATCATCAAAATATAATAACATCACCTTATTTACAAAGTCAAGGTTTATTTTTTTATATAAAGCACCTAACGTAGTAACAATTGGTAGATTTATCAGTTTCAGCTCCAACAATTTTTTTAACCCAAAATCTGGAGTCATGAATTCTGTCTGAAATAGAATTAAATGTAAAATGACATAATATCTGAAATATATCCTGTGGTTGTCTGGCTGATGTTAGACTGGTCACCAAATGAAACTACAGATGTAGAAGTGAAAGATTTACTGACAATTGTCATTTTATACTCTGTAAAAGGCCATCAAGGTGGCTGAAACATTGGTAAATCGTACAATTATACACACGATACACATACACTGAAGATAATAGGATATTGCGCATGCGGGCGGAGCTTCGTGACGTCACCTGGAGAGTTACGTGTATCGTGGTTAATACTATATAGTGCGATTTGTTGGTGTTTTCTGGTGGTTTTGTGTCTTGTTGTATTAGTTATACATACCTTATATACCCTGTGTGGTTGATAAATTCATAAAAATGTGGTGTGCTGTTGTGGGATGTAATTCCGACAATCAATCTAAACTGAATCTTTGCAAAGACAGTTTTTTTCCACAGTTTTCCTCAAGACCCAAACTTTAGCAAAACACTGGCCACATCTCACAAAAATATAAGACAAAGTCAATATAAAAAGCGCTAGGGTTTGCTAGAAAATGCTCTAGAGGATCTGAAACGATGCTTCAGCGTCCAATACGTGTTAACAAGACGTCTTAATCAAGATGTGATAGAAAAGTTTTTCGGAGTAATTAGGGCAAAAGATGGTCATGACCATACAAGTCCTCTAGAGTTTAGGTATAGAATAAGGTCATATATGTTGGGGCGAAACGAAGGCGCATACTCAGAGTACCTAGTGCAGCGTAGAGTCAGAGGATACTCCAGACATTCCACTAACCGCATCATTAACGAGAATAAACTGAATGCACCTGAAGTATCAGCTGATTATACCGAGCAAGTTTTAGTGGAAGAAATAGATGAGCTCGACTATGACGGGCTGGAAAATTTGGCCGGCTTTGTTTGCAATAAATTGCAGGATGAGAGGTTGAAAAGTTCCTCAAATGAAACTTATTCATGGATAGACCATGAGGGTGGATTATCAAAACCTTCCGCAACTTTCATGAATCAAATTGAGAAGCTGAACAAGGTATTCACTACATTCAATGGGGGCGGAATAGTGACAAAAAAGCAAAATTTTATAGGCGAACTTCTGTTGCAGAGCAGCAACATTGACTGCCCTGAAAAAGCTAAACAACTGTTTTTCAGGTCAAGGATGTTCTTCCCGATCAAAGAACTGAATAAATGTTTGAAAGACCAGAAAAATCGTAAAAGGAAATGGAAAAAAATTGTTGCGCAGACTAAGTCATTTCCATTTATTGTTATACCACCACCTTGGTGCAAAAAGAAGATAACTCCATTTTTCTACTTTTTTAGTTGCCGTTTGATCTGCAGCCTATGAAGTAGGAATTACAAGGTTGAAATCTTTTATTAAAATCCATCATTTTGTTTTTTTTATAAAATTTCAATGTAGCTGGTGTCCAGTGGCGACGCGTGACTTTTCCTAAACTGTTACCAAAACCAGATATGAAAAATCTTAATGAAAAGTTTATTTTGAACATCCCAAATATATTTTTTTGCTTTTTTTTAGGTATTTTATTTAAACTATTTTTAAATTAAGGTAAACATTTCTGGACTGAGCGTCTGGGGCACTTGATATATCTCAAAGCCTTATGCTATGACTAATCCAAGCCGTCCGAAAAAACAGTCGACCTTTCTAGATGTTCGGAAAATTTTTGATCTTTTCTGGTAATGAATGTTCACACAACAATTCCGTGTAATTTCCTCTATTGTCAGAGTCATCCCCTTCAAAATGAACGGTAATTCCTGTTTTGCCAAAAACATACGGTATCTAGAAGTGTGCTGCCTAAAACCTTGGTTAAGACAACTTTCGATTATTGTTTTGCCAAACTGAATTAAACTGGCTACACATCTCACATGTAACGGAGAAATTTCATGTCTCCTCTTTAGAGCCCAGAATTAATTTAAGTCGTTGACTCCGCTGCTGGTCCACCCATTTTTTTCTGAATAAAACAGAAGACATCGCCAACAATACAATTTGTTTTTTTGCAACTACATAACCAAGAGTTTCCATATACCAACTTAATTTAAAATATCAAACTACGTTTTTTTATTCCTTTTAAAATTATCTAAAATAGGTGTTAGTCTTCCATTTTCACTGATCTCCTTTTTTCTTAAAAATTATACAAGGAGAATCACTTTTCAAGTAGTTGATCCATTATGCAGCGACACTCATCCATGTTTAATTGCACGCACACCACAGCCATCAACCAAAACGGCTACTAATGAGTGAGAAGTGAGTAACCAAATCAAAAAATGGTAACAAGCCCACATAATAGTCGCAGCGCCCCACGCACTCGGGCGACCGCGATAAGACACGAGCCGGTACCCACGGTCCCCGACGGACTACCAAGTGTATCCATAAATGAAAATGGTAACAACGGAAAACCAAGTCGAGGCGAGTCATCTTCATCGTGTTCGCAAAACCTAGACACTATAGGGCGCATTATTTTCGTGGGGATAATTTGCTATGTACTGAATTACTATTACATATTGCTGTTGGTAAACAAATAAATGAACTTATTTCACAGTACTTAGTCATAAAATATTTATTTTTAAGATTGTTAACTGTTACCAATGGTAACAATGGTTACATGGACGCTTCGCCACTGCTGGTGTCACTCGCACCGCTAAGACGAATCCAACGACACCTCCTATGTGAAAATCTATCAAACCGTTTGATCTGTAGCCTATGAAGTAGGAATTACAAGGTTAAAATCTTTTGTTATAATCCACCATTTTGTTTTTTATAAAATTTCAATGTAGTTAGTGTCACTCGCACCGCTAAGACGAATCTAACGTTGGGCCTGTAGGTGAAAATATACACGTTATCCATATCAACCCAAATGATAATCACTCTCCGCGTGACGTCATGCGCGCAGGCGGACGAAAATCGAACAGCGGAGCATACGGCCCTGAATTATACATCTGTGGTTTTATAGGGAGCCATGGAGACTCAGCAGAAAACATTAACTGTAAAAACTAAGTGATCAAAAAGAATCAGTAGTTCTTTGAATTATTGTATCTCACTAAAAAATGGTCCGCTGATGTTCTAAGAGAGTACTTTCTGCACACTGTACAAAACAAAACAAAAAAAGTCTGGGTAGATCAAAGAGAAGTTTTACAGGGTATTGTGGGTATATGAAGCTTCTAAAGTCACACTTGACATTAGCTATTTTGTCAATAATTGCAACTTAGCCCTTGGTTTTCAAAAAAAGATAGTAACCCTGTTTTCCTATTTTTTTACAGACCAAAGCATTTTGTCCATAAACCCAAATAAAGATATATTAGAAAAAGGCATTTTTCGTCACACTTCTCAGGATTGTGTGATACCTGCAGCATCAAAAATTTTAATAAAAAAAGCAAAAACCATACATTTGAAACAATTTTTTACTGAGATACAGCATTGAAAATTTACAATTTTTAGTTGATCCCTTAATTTTTTACCATCGGTGTATTCTAAAGAAGTGTTGATTTCTTACTTCTGAAACCTTGAATGTGGTGAGCCTCTCATATACCAAGAGAAACAGACTGAATATGGTCTTATTGATGTCAGAAAATTCTCCCTTCAAATACTTAGATTGATGGGGCAACACTGGGTTAAGAAGAAAGCTACGTAAAGACACAACAGCTGTAGGCTCAAATAATATTGTGCACCAGAACTGGTGAAAATTACAGTTCAACAGATACTCCAGTGCTCCTATGAACAGGGTGTTATCTGATATAAACGAACTGTTTTCTTCTTTTGATAATGTGAAGATATAAGGTTCAAATTTGTATAGTATGCATTTTGGTAGCCACCTTTTATCCTGCAAGAAAAATTAGATTAGATGCGAGATTTGTTGATAGGATATCTAAATTACCAAGGCAGGTAAAATTATAGCCTTTCTATCGTAAAATTTTTGGCATTTTGGGAGATTAGTTCCATCCTAAAAAAATTATTAGATCACAAATTTAAATGTTAAGTGTATCTTTTAGACTCACCAAATCACTGGGAAGATCTTTTCTTAGTTCCAGATACCTTTTCTCCAGATGGATTATGTTAATTGGTAATTTATTAGGGTTCTGGAATTTAATTGGAGAATAGATAAAAAAACATTCACCAATTGAAATTACCTTAAACACGTTGACGTAGGTGTACTTAATTCCTTCATCATCTGGATCTATGACAGAATTCCCATTAGATTCCATCATTATTTAATATTTTTGGAAAATCTACTGAAAATCAAATCGGTGTCTCAAAAACAACGCCACAAAACATTTATCTGTGACAAAACATCAAATAAAACAGCTCGGACCCAGACTTCTTAATGCTCAAAGGGTCCTAGCAGTGATAATTGAGCGGTGTTGCCAGATCAAGTGTTATAACCTCTGTGTACATTCATGTACGGCTATTAAACCACTCCCACACGACGTGGCGAATGCCTTACAACGTTGGACACATGGCCATTCGCCACATCGTGTGGGAGAGTGCTGACGGAATGCATGTGTCCAACGTTCGCCACATGGCACGTTCTGGCTCTTGTCGGGAAATTTGACCCGCGTCAAAGGACCTTACAACGTTGGAAGCATGGTTCGTTAGGTACGCTCCCACACGAGATGCCATGTGTTTGATGGTTTTAGATTAGCACCAGTAGCGGCGACAAACATTTTATATTTGTTTGTTGTGATTGTGGTGATGTAGTGGTATGTGGGAATTATTTTGATTTGAATACCTACCTATTAATAATAATGTATGTTCATACAAGGTATAGGCTGCCACAACAACACTTTTTTCATATTGCTAATATTTTCTACCTTTCGCAGGTGAGTTATGGCTGGTCTAAGGATATGTATTTTAGTAAAATATAAATTATCAAGTGCTTACAGTTGTTTCACTTTGATGAAATTTTGACCCTAGTTTACTACTATGAAAATGACGAAAAAGCTCTGCAGTTTTTGAATAAGCGCGACTCTGACACCTATAATAGACGTTTTGGTGTCGAACGTTGTATACAACGTTGGAAGCATCGTGTGGGACCTGCATTATGAAAATCAAGGAGGCCATAAAGGCGTCCTATAATTGTAGGAAAGACTGACGATACGGTCCTAAGACAGCAAAACAAGAAACACTCATTTGAATTTCTAAACTTTCCGCATGCACAGTACATAAACTTCTCACCACAGGTTCATCAAAAACTACTGATTAAAAGAAAAACGCCGAGACACGTCAAAAGTTTGTCAAGGGGGATAACCTTTTAACCAAAAACTACTTCACCCCCTTTCACCCTATACCCCCAGGGTCAACCCCTTAAAAATTTTAAATGACATGGGTGTTACGATTTCTATAAAGTATAAAACTGAATTTAAATCAAAATAAAATTCTTAATCATGAGAAAAACACAACAAATTTTCATTGCATAATTACATTCTCTTAGCCAGTCTCAAAAAACAAAAACATATAAACTATGAAACTACATCAGATCGCAGTCTTAAAATAAAACAATCATTACATTAGCTTAGAAAGTGATTTGAACAGAATTTGAACAGACTTTTATATAAATCTGCTGGCTAATAAATAAAACCACATATCTTGATTGGATACTTTGAAAAAGATCACCGTGGTGGTTTAAACGTAAGTAAACCCTTAACTACATCTGCTTTTTTATTTATTGACCAACAGAAGGGAGATGGATTTGAGAGACAACCTTAGGCAAAGTTCAGATGTTATCATATTATAGCGTTTGGATTAAAACACTTGATTCCACAAAAAGAAATGCACTAATTCATTTAACTTGATAAAACATTTATATACACCACTATTTATGTCTGACTAATTCTTATATCATTTACTGTAGTATACTTCTCTCCGCTCTGCTACTCTACCGTATTCAGTACTCTGCCTCCATCTCCTAGTCCCCGAGTTATATATAGTCCCCATTACAGCTTCGAGAAAAAACCGGACGTACCACAAAGCGACATCTAGAATGTTGGAGATCACTTCGCGTCGATCTAGAAGGCGATCCACTGTTACGGTCCTCACAGAGGACTCCAGGCGGCTTGTGCGCCGTGGTTCGCGTAAAAGCAGAGATCGGTAATTAAGCTCTGGCGAGTAGGAGACTCGCCCATCAGATGTCGCTATTACCTTTAATGATAGTCGTATTGCTCGGTTACCTCTGATTCAGGGGTAACGTCGGAGCTTTGGGGTATTGACACAACGGCCCTTGGCCAGCGTGATATCCCGGTTCCTGGACTGTCTTTTTGTAACAATCGTTATACTCAGCACGTCTGACCATACACCTAGCGACCAAAGAGTTAGAATGAGTCTGTGTGACGACTCCTATTAAGTCTGTGTGATGACTTAATGACCAGTCTGTGTGATGACGGTCAGGGTCAGTCTGTGTGATGACGATCCCGTGATTCAGTCGATGACGAATCCGTAATAGTAGTTGGGGTACATTAATGTAATGGTAAATAGTAGATTTGTGCATGTGATGTCATGAGTCGGTTGAATACGGGAGATACTCATAAGTCTTATTCTAAAAATAGGTGTTGGCCCCGACAATCCGATCATATCGCCCTTATCGCTTGCCAAAGGAGGATAACTCGTTGTCGTTTCGTCACCAAGTAAATGACTTTAATACTACCCTGACATTGTTGCCCATACAGAATTGTTTACGTACTGCCCATGTAGTAAAAATGTAATGGTACGGGGCGGTACTTCGAGATCTTCTAAGATGAGATGTTTTCACGTTTATCGTTATATTGCTATTATCATATTATCAATTTCGTATCCTACACTCCTATATATGGTAACGCCATAACAGTTTATACTATAACAAATCCGTAAAAAACACAAAAGACTCTGTATTGGGAACTGTGTTTACAAAATCGTACGATTGAAATCATTTGTAGGTTAGAAATCTCGCACGGCGAATGGAGAAACACCTACCATTTGGCAGGCGTTTTCAAACCTGCCAGCGTGCGCTGAGCACTTTTGGATTACGCATAGCGTTAACAAACGTAAATACCATTTTTGTTGATTCGTTCATATGGTGTACGAATATGAGGTCATCACACGGTGTGCGAGCGCGGAACGGCAAGCGTATTGAGTTACGAGAATACGGGTCCTGAGGCGCGAACAGCCACAGTCACACTTCTTAGTTTATTTTTAAAGCACAGAAGCACTACAACTGGAGTCTATTTCTCATATATTATAGTCACCGATCACTTTGAACACATACACACACTTTGAAGCTTAGAAAACAAGCTTATCTCTTAATTACAGCCTCTTGGATTCCCAAATCACAAATTGAAAAGGTTATGTTTTCTCAGCGTTTTGAGCACGAGTTGCGTCGATGCAGCAAGCAGCGGCGGGAGTAACACTACCACCTACGTTGCCAGATTTCTTTGTTCACGGCTCGTAGTTGACGTCGGCTGTGCTCGTACTAATGGGTGATTTTTTTGCTAGTATCTTTTTGGCAACACTGTTTTTGACAGATGACGCGTGAATCGTGTCTTGTTTAGACTCTATAATTTAACCATGAATCGACTTACGAACGAACAACGCTTGCAAATTATTGAATTTTACTATCAAAATTCATGCTCGGTTAAGAGAGTGCATCAAGCACTGCTTCACTGCTGGGCAATTTGGTCGGCCTACTGAGGGAGCTATTCGGAAGCTTGTGACTAAATTTCGAACCCAGTTTACATTATTGGACATTAAACCACCAACACGCAGACGTAGAGTGAGGACTGAAGAAAATATTGCCGCTGTATCCGCCAGTGTTAGTGATGACCGTGAAATGTCGATTCGCCGCCGTTCGCAGCAATTGGGCCTCTGTTACTCCACTACGTGGAAAATTTTGCGACAGGATTTGAGTGTAAAAACTTATAAAATACAGCTGGTGCAAGAATTGAAGCCACACGACCTGCCACAACGTTTCCAATTTGGTGAATGGGCGCTGGCAAAGTTGGAGGAAGATCCACATTTCTATCGAAAAATTGTGTTCAGCGACGAAGCTCATTTCTGGTTGAATGGGTACGTTAACAAGCAAAATTGCCGCATCTGGAGTGAATACCAGCCAGAAGCATTGCAAGAGCTACCAATGCATCCCGAAAAAATCACTGTTTGGAGTGGATTATGGGCCGGTGGCATCATCGGACCGTACTTCTTCAAAGACGACAATGGCCGGAACGTAACTGTGAATGGCGAGCGCTACCGTGCGATGATAACAAACTTTTTTTGCCCAAAATGGAAGAGCTGGACTTGGCTGACTTGTGGTTTCAACAAGACCGGTGCCACATGCCACACCGCACACGAAACAATGTCCCTATTGAGAGGCGAGTTCGGTGAACAGTTTATCTCACGTTTGGAACCCGCCAATTGGCCGCCTAGATCGTGTGATTTAACGCCGTTGGACTATTTGTTGTGGGGCCATGTTAAGGCTAATGTCTACAGGGATAAACCAGCAACGATTGACGCACCGGAAGCCAATATTGAAGCATTTATTCGTGAGATACCGGCCGATATGTTAGAGAGAGTGTGCTAAAATTGAACCTTGCGCATGGGCCATCTAAAGCGGAGTCGCGGCCAACATTTACATGAAAGAATCTTTAAACATTAAATTATATCGACCGTTCTATCGACTCAAATAAAGATTTAATCGTTTTTTCAAGTTTTTTGTGTTTTTTTTAAATCAAATCCTATACCTCTTAAAAAATCACCCGTTACTACTACTACCTCCCCCAAGTGGGAGCGCCACAATAGATGTCAAATGGCCCCCTACAAAAAAAATTTATGGCGTCAAATCAGGAGATGCAGTAGGCGATTTCATAGGCCCTCTTCGCCCTATCCATTTATCTGGAAACTCATCGTCTAGCTATTGCCATTTCAAAATGACCCAAAACTTCAATTTGAGCGGGTTCATCCAACGGGGCTTTCAGAATTTTAGTGATTCTAACTCACTGCGAGTATACATCGAGTATGTGGAATCAGGTGCAGTAAGAGCGAAGTTGCCTGTCAAGTTTTGCTGATCTGTGATGCAACCTATAAATGTCAAATTTTCTGAAAATTTGGCGCCCTCTATAAATGCAGATTGAAATCCCAGCAACTTGACAACAAAAGACATTTACCGCAAAAAAGTAGGGTTTTTGTGACGAAAAATCCATGAATCAAACGAGTTTATTTGAAAATCCTTGCGCGGAGTGAGAAAAATAATCATTTTAGTGTATAGGTTTCGTGTGAAAGTATGAAGAGGCGAAATGCTGAGATTGCCAAAATGAGAAGACCCGTGAAAAAGAACAAAATCACTGAGGGATTTTACGGAAGGTACGTTTTCCTCGTTTAGACTATGACTGTGCGCATTGCATGGTATATGATACGGTCACAGTCTGTGATTTTCGATCCCATATGTGTTTCAAAATGGCTGGTTTCCCTAAACAAATGATATTTTGGAAAGTTTCCCATGGGATAACATCGCCATATATGGCAATTATTGCATCCCAGTATTTTTCAACTTGAAAATTTAAATTCGTAGGTGCAAGGTATTTCCGAAATTTCGTGTAGTAGGTTATAATAGCAGCTGTCAAAACAGTTTATTTTTACACTTCTGGCAGCAATTTTTGGACTGCAGTTGTGCCACAAACTACTAAGGATATGTTAACAATTTTTAGTTTCACAATACCCAATAAGATACTGTTTATCACTTGAGATTCCACATTATTTATGTTTATGTATTACAGGATGTTGTAAATACACACATCATCAAAAGTGTTGGAACCCCTGGCGTACTGGTAAACTATAGCCTTCTAATTTCAATCTTTGATATATTTTAAATTGGGGATATTTTTACTAAGTATATTTATTTAGCAAATTGTTAAATTAATTTCATTAATATGAAAAGAAAAAGAAAGCTGAACAAGTAAGGTACCAAAAATTTTATTTTTAAAAATGAGCATTAAAGAAAAATTATTATTTTAAACAAAAATAAAACATAATTAATAACCAGTTCGATGTCCTCTAGATCTTAGCTGTGCATTAACACACCTTGGCATTCCTATTATTTGGTGGTTAATTTTTTCTTGGGGTAAATTATTCCACTCTTCATTTACTGCTGCAGCCAGCTCATTTAGGGTTGTAGGTGGATCTATTCTGTTCCGTACAGCTCGAGCTATAGTGTCCCAAATGTTTTCAATGGGGTTCATGTCTGGACTGTGTGCAGGCCATGGCAATCTCAGTATTTGGCCCATTTCTAGAGCCCACTGGACCCTTCTTGCTCTATGTGGCCTTGCATTATCATCCATAAAAATGAAGTTGTTACCGAATTCATTTCGCAAAGGTTGAATAATGGGTTGTATGACATTTTCTTCATAAATTTCTACAGTCATTGTCCCCTGGATATGAATTAAAGGACTTCGGTGGTTAAACATTATGCCTCCCTAAAACATTATTGATCCGCCCTGATATGGGACAACTTCTCGGGCCAAATTTAGAAGCTGTTGATGTCCTGGTTCTCTCCAAACCCTTATTCTACTGTCATCACTCACCAGTCCAAACCTAACCTCATCTTAAATACCTCATTCGCCACTGAGGTAAAAGCCACTCCTGATGTTCTCTAGCCCACTGGAGACGAGCAGCAATTTGTCTACGAATAAGACGTGGAACCCTTAAAGGTCTTCTAGAGTGCAAATTTGCCAGCTTGGAAGAGGGCTACTATTCGTGTTCTATCAGAACCAGAAATTTCAGCTCGCGGCATTTTAAAAGTTACAGTATAAAATTTTATTTTAATACTTTTTGCTCAAACAGTACCGTTAAACTAACCTATATCTATAAAAACCCAAACACATTTTTATCTCAACGGTTTTTTGCGTTTTTTGCTTGCTAAATATATAAAGATTTTTTGTTCACAAACAGAATGTAGATAAGGTACCTCCAGAGGGATTTATCCAGGGTCCAACACTTTTGATGATGTGTGTACTTTAATATTATCCAACACTCTTTAGTAAAAGGTGATTTCAATTTTTTTCTTCAACTAGCATCCTTTCATATAATCTTATGTTGCTCATTATTAATTTGTTTGTATCAAATTACTATAACTACACAGAAGTCTATCATTCTTCCTATAAATATGTTATTTAAATTAAATTATTCTGCATTTATGTACCTTGCTTGAACCACTATTCAAAGATGAAGCTCTGGATGCTTGTAACAGTAAAATAATATTTAACTCAATTTTTTTTTTATATCGAAACAGCCGCGCAGGCAGAAGCCTAAATGCCGGAACACCGCGGCTGCTATGATGATCCCAAAGAAATTTTGTTAATACGATTTTGGAACTGCCCAAGGTTAGTAGAACTGGGAAAAGCTTCCTCTTGTAGGTTGTTCCACAATCTAGACACCCTCGGGACAAAGGAGCGGTCGTATCTGCCAGTTCTGGATGTCCGAAGTTTGACACGGTTAGGATGGGACGCTGAAGTCAGGCGGGTCTGTCTGGCAGGTACATCGCGCGGCGGCATCATGGAAGAGAGCTCTGAGGAGCAAAGCCCGTTGGTGTAGCGATAGAAAAGAGCTAGATCGCCGACGGCCCGTCGGTGCGAAAGAGTTCCGAGACTGTCTGTTAGAGAAGAGTCATCGATCAGTCGGACCGCCCTCCTCTGGACAGCATCGAGCATGGACAATGTGGTCGGGGCGGCAGCACCCCAAATGTGTGAGCAATACTCGAGGCTAGGCCTTATCTGGGCCTTGTATAGAGTGAGAAGGTCATGCGGAGAAAAGTACTTCTTAGCCCTAAACAAATAGCCTAGCTTTTTCCCAGCAGCTGCAGCTATTGACGAGATGTGTTCGTGCCATATCAGGTCCTCGGTGATCTGGACTCCGACTAGCCGAAGTGAATGGCTCTTTGGTAGAACTCGGCCGTCCATCGAAACTGTATGAGCGCTAGGACGCTTTTTGTTCGTCAAAGTACAGTACTGTGTTTTGGAAGCATTGAACTGTACAAGATTGTTGCGTCCCCAAGCAGTGATAGCCTTCAGGTCCCTTGTCAGAGAAGAAGTCGTCGCTAGTCTTCTTTTTTCCAGCTCAGCGGCAGAGATCGGCTTGTCACTCTGAATTCCTGCATGTAGAGTGCTGTTATCAGCGAAACTGTGGATTGGGTTGATCGTGCAGGAAAGGAGGTCGTTGATATGTAAGAGAAACAGTGTTGGAGCCAAGACCGATCCCTGGGGAACACCCGCGTTGACGTTCTGGGATGAAGAGGAGAATCCGTCAATTACGACGGATAGCTTGCGGCCAGAGATAAAGTCCCCATCTGCAAAGCCTTTCTGGGATGCCATAGGATGGAAGTTTGCTTAAGAGGGCAGCGTGCCACAGCTGATCGAACGCTTTCATGATGTCAAGAGCAACGACATGAGCCTCACCATGAGACTGGATGAGTTTACTCCACAATTGCGTGACGTAAGCTACGAGGTCCCCTGTGGATCGTTGGTGCCGGAAACCGTACTGCCTGTCGCTAATCAAGCTGTGACGTACGAGGTAGTCCAAAAACAGAAAGCAGAGCTATAGGCCTGTAGTTGTAAGGGTCGGTCTTAGATCCTTTTTTTGGGATGGGCTGGACATGAGCAAATTTCCAGTTTTCTGGGAAGGTGCCGGATTCATACCTGGAAGAGACGCGAAAGAACTGGAGCAAACTCCGGTGCACACCTCTTCAGTACAATCTCAGGAATCAAGTCCGGACCAGAAGCTTTGTTGATGTCGAGCGACAAGAGCACTCGTCTTACGGTCTTATGCCTGAATGTTACCTCCCGCATAGTGTGGGGAACCCTTTGAATTGACGGCACTTGGGCGTTGGTGGGGACGTCCATGGTGGAGTTGGCAGCAAAGATCTTGGCTAGCACTTCCGCCTTGGCCTTTGAGTCGAATACAATAGTTCCATCCTGACACGTAAGTGGTGGAAGGCTACTGTGTGAGAAGTTCTTTTCAATCTGCTTGGCCAGCGTCCAGAAAGACCGACTGCCATTGCGCTGCGATATTACCCTGTGCCTAACTTTTATATCGTGCTGGTTTTTGGCATTGCGAACCGCTTCGTTATATTTGTTTCTGGACTCGACGTCGGCTTGTTTATTCTCTACAGTGGGGTTTTTTTAAGTAGGTTCTGTGTGCCTTGATCTTCTGCTGGCCTGGCGAGCAGTGTCACATGATTTGTTAAACCAGCCGTTGGACCCTGGTTTAGGAACTTTCACTGTGTGAGGGATGTATTCCTCCATTCCGACGTGGATAATTTCGGTTATCGAAGAACAGACAGTCGACGCAACCGCGTCAGTGAAACAGACATCTCTCCAAGGAAAGCTAGAGAAGAAGTCTCTGAGCCCCTCCCAGTCGGCATGTCCGTAATGCCAAGTTTTGCGGCCTGTACGAGTTTCTGCTGCCACATCGGCTTCTGATCGAAACATAACCTCCACAACACCGTGGTCTGAGTTACCCAGGGGGGACACGGCAGCAGTGCTGTGAGGGACAGGATGCATGGTCAGAAAGAGATCCAGCAGGCTACTGGCGTGTGACTAGATGCGGGGGAAAAAAGTAGGGCTCGTCACCAGCTGGGTCAGCCCTTGAGTAAGAGCGAACGCTTCGACTGCACGACCTGCTGCATCGGTCTTATTTGAGCCCAACCAAAGCTCAATTTAACAGGTTAGGCACCACGGCGGACACCGTTGTCCGATTTGTGATCAGCCTCCTGGGCCACGGCGGACACCGGTGTCCGCTTGGCTTTCAAATTTTTATCATCTCCCGGCCAGGCGGACACGCTTTTATGCGGTTTGGCGTAGTAACATGTCTGCCATAGCACTGCAACATAAAACGCAGACACCAGGTTTTATGTAGCAATGTTTTCCAGAGAAATCTGGTGACATTATTATTGTAATATCAAATAAATATTTATATATTTATTTCACTTATTTATTTATCTATGGAGATAAAATAAACATTTAATAAACAAAGTATATTGAACAAAAAAGTTTTGCTAATATATATCTACATTTATTACGTAAAAATTTTAACGAGTTTTGTGAACTAAATTAAAACATTCCAGACAAAATCTAGGGTTATCTTCGCACTGTGCACAATAAATTATTACTTTTTTAACTTCAATCTCCCTGTAAATGAAATGGGCATTCACAATTGAGGTAAATAATAAAATTTAAATAGCAACTTACTTTCATAGTCGTTTTTTCTCTCCAGAGCTAATTGTAATATCCTCTTTCATCGTTTGATCGCCCATTCATTTTTATTTCAAAAAGTTTCATTTTACGCTCAAAACTTCAGGAAAACGGTGCAACACATCACACTCGAAGTGATGAAAAACTAATTAATAACAACCCGTATCGTCAAGTAAAGATAGATCGGCTCGATCGTCGGCCACTCTGGGAAGTATTGTGTCCGCTCGTTCTAAACATTTTCATCTAAATTTTTTTTTAATCTATGCGAAAAAAAAATCAAATATCGAGGATTTGGGGCTCACTAGACGTAAATTTTAAAAATTTGTTAAAATATCACATTGGTCCAGGGACATATTTTGGTGGAAAGTCCTTGGCCATTAACTGTTAAGGAAACAACTATTTGAAATGTCTATTTGAACAATTCCTATAAAACATTTTATGTGCATGCCTATAATTTGGATTACATATATACAAAAATGTAAAATGGTAGGATAAAATACTAGAACTATAGATTTTCTTTTTATAATTGTTAATCAATTTTAAAATGAAATGAATTGCTCAGCAATAATAGCATGGCATAAGGAGACCACTATTTGATGTTTTTATTTGACAAATATTGAACCGTTTTCTTGAAACATATTATACCCAAAAAATGGAAAATTAGCTTACTAGAATTATGGATTTTATTTTTTAGTTATTAATAAATTGTTAAAAATAAAAAGAACGTGTGGATGTATGTTTTTCTTCATATTAATATCCTTTTTGTAGCTATAAGTAGCATTTATGTAGTTATCTTGTGATCACTTTATAATGTATACATCTTATTTAATTGGTTAATTTGTTAATCTACTTTTATATTTACATTCAAAGTATTATCTTTGACCTTATGGGTGATTTGAAATCATTTATCAGAATCAGAAGGAAGCAACAAGTTACTTTTATTTTGACTAGGTTAAAGGCACAATGAGATTTAAAGAATATTTTATCCAGTCATAATTACTGTAGACTGAAGAAAAGCTGTTTCATTGCATGCGTTTGTAAAGGTATGATTGCATATACAGAGTAGCCAATCCAAGCATGGATGAAGTATTCTTCCTAGACAAATACTCCAAAAAATTATTATTTATCAAGGCATGTTTTTAAAATATACACAAATTATAAGATTACCATTATTAGAATATGTCCAGTTATTGGGACACTGGTTTGAATGAAAAAAAAAAGGATTACTTATTTGTCCACAAGGGTGTAATTGGGGTTAGAAATCCAGCCAGTCTCTAAATTTTGCATAATTAGCATGGTTGTAATACAATATTTTGAAAACTTTTGGGAACAGCTACATTTCCATAATATATATTCATAACATATTGATTAGATTACCACAATCTTAACCTTTAATTTATAGATGCAATACAGTACATCTTTATGATTTAGTTTTTCATATATTTATCTTCATTTTGTTTCACACTTGAAGTTGTAATCATTATGCTGTTGCTTTCTCTATTCTGACTTGATTTAAACATTGTATTTTTGTACTTGGCCGAATAAAATACTACTAGGTACTATAAAAAGTTTCCTTTTGCAGATGTCTAGTTGGACCCAGTGTGAAATTTTTTTGCATGCATCCATGATATTTACATGTAACACACTTATCTGCCATTTGGATATAAATTGTGAGTTAAAATCATTCCCACAGGTTGAAACCTAGTGTAGCAATTTTTTTGAATACTTGATCAATATTTTACAGGGTCAAAAAGCTGTATTTGCATTTCTTGAAGTATAGACATTTTTCATTATCATATATTGATAATTTCAAGAATTTTAGAAAGTTGATGATATATGTTTGAGACTGAGTGCAACAGAGATTTTTGCCACAAAGTTCAGTGCTGCGTTAAAATGAGAATGTGCACTATAGTGTTATTATAATACGAGGGATGTCTTTCAAGTTTTGCATATAGAAACATAGTAGGTCGCGCGGATCGAACGTCAGTACTGAATCTTAACCTCACTCTTTAGTAAACTTAAATTCAAAGTTTCACAACAATACGTGCAGTGTTCTCAATACAGTGAATTTTTAAGTGTCACCAAGTCATTATAAAAATGGAACTCAACTGAGAACATTTTCGCGCCATAATTTATTACAACTTTCAGAGACAATTATCGCAACAAGAATGCCTTGCTGAGTTACTGTCTTTTACTCATCATGGAAGATAGACATGTGACATATCGCGAGATTAAGGCGTCCTTGAAGATGTCAAAGACCTCAATTCAAACAATTTTACATGAAGAATTAGGAGTAAGAAAATTAGTTTCTCGTTGGATACCCCACCTGTTGACTGAAGAGCAGAAATCAGCCAGTGTTAATTGGTGTCAAAAAACGCTTGACCGTTTCAATTCCGGAAACTCAAAAAATGTGTACAGCATTGTTAGTGGTGATGAATCGTGGATTTACTGTTATGAACCAGAAAATAAACGACAGTCGGCTGTTTGGGTGTTCCAAGGTGAAGAAAAAAAGATGGTCGCGACATTTGTGTCAAAAGCGGGTCAAATTGCAACAATTCCTTTTAATGAGCAAAAAACTGTTATTGCGGATTGGTATACCACCATTTGTTTGCCAAAGGTCATCGCCGAGCTTCGAAAAATCAACCCCGAAAGAAGAATCATCCTCCACCAAGACAATGCAAGCTCGCACACAGCCCAAAAAACAAGGCAGTATTTAACGGAAGAAAACGTGGAATTATTGGACCATCCTCCATACAGTCCCGATCTAAATCGTAACGATTTCTTTACTTTCCCGAAAATTAAAAACAGACTGCGTGGTCAAAGGTTCCAGTCACCAGAAGAAGTAGTTGACGCATTCAAAAATGCCGTTTTGGATCAGCCAGCAAACGAGTGGAATAAGTGCTTCGAACATTGGTTCGAGCGCATGCAGATGTATATTAATATTCGTGGAGAATACTTCGAAAAACAATAAAGTTATTTAAAACTACCTACTGTGTTGTTTAGTCATGGGAGACATTTTCAATTTAAATTTTATTTACAGTGTGTTTTAGATGTCTCTAACATGAATCATGGTTGCTGGTAGCCCAGTGCAAGTTTTATCATTTTTTTTTGAACAAATTGAAAAAGTTGATTTAGATTTTTGGATCATCCTGAACAAAAAAACGTGACCAGTAAGTAGTTGTAAGCATTATAAACTCTGACAAACCTTAGACATGGCCAGCATCATTATACAAAAATCTTTTAAAACTTGTTTTTTGAAATTTGTTTAAAATAATTCTTTAAATAAGGGACCAGGCACAACAAATGGAAAATGGGTCCCAGTCTATTTGTCAACAATTCAGTATGATATACAATTTCTTGCCTTCATATAAAAGTACCCATGGGACCAAAGCAATCCTATTAGTAAGAAACAAGCCGATAAAGTTTGCCTGATTTGGAATCAAAATGGTGAATGTGCTGTTTGTAGGAATTGGGAGGTGTCATGTGACCTTACGAGGTCAGTTTCAAGGCAAGTTAAATTACATAATATGTTTATGCTGGAATAGATCTGACATGTGTTGCTCGAGAATTCAGAACACTCATTAGGACAGGTAGCTTTTCATGGGTACAGAAAAGTTGTGGATGTTTACTTGCCTTTGATTAAGACGTTTACAGGGTCATGTTGATTTTGAAGCTGGAAGTAAAAAAAGTGCAAAAGTGCACTAATGCGAACATGGCTTCAGGGTATTGTATTTTATTGACTCTTAATTTGAGTTCTTTTGTTGTGGACTGCTTCTATCATATTGAATGGTTTGAGTCAAATTTTTCAAAGAATAACCAAACTCGAGTATCCTGGAGAGCATGTCAAAAAACCACATATGCCTAGGGTTCGGGTATTACAGTTACATCTACAGCAACCATTGCTAGGTTATCATGTAAATCCACGTTACTTTCATAAACGTGTCATGCTAGACCGGCGGTCGCCTCTTGCGCCATTGCTAACAGCTGATGCGCTTATCTACCTTCCATAATAATCAGAGGATGGTATCTATAAATAAAATTATGAGCTATTTTATAAAGGTTTGGTACATGTAATATTTGAATAAATCTCGAACTACCCATTTTGTCTTGGTAACTAAGGCCCGTATCGTCAGTCGTCCCTACAATAGTAGGGCGCCTTTATGGCCTCCTTGATTGTCATAGTTTTCTACTTCTCCGTGTCAGAACTCTAATTTGAGGTTATGTCACAAACATCTATTTGCATCAAATTGTGCTTGCTTTTGAGTTATATCATGTTTTATCAGCCTGAAATTTCCTACAATTTAAAAAGAAAACATATCTTCACAATAGGAGAGCGCTGACGCTTACACGGGACAAGTGTAATCTAGAAATTTTTGAAGGAGAAAAAGAAGTATGACAATCAAGGAGGCCATAAACGCGCCCTACAATTGTAGGGACGACTGACGATACGGGCCTAAATGAGATTCATTGAGCCTAATGAATAAAAACTAAGCAATTACTTTAAGCAATTACTTTTTGGCAGAAGCAATTGCTTAACTAGCAATTGCTGTAAGGAAAAGCAATTGCTAAATTTTGCAATGAATAATATTTTTAAGCAAATGCTGCATTTCCCGAATCTGAAAAGCAATTGCTTATATATGTATGTGTTGAGCGCGTTTAAACTTGCAAGTATGTTTAGGAGTCGATACGCGCATTTATTTCAGTTTAGTTCCGAGTTTCTTACATTCGGCACAACTTAGTAGGTGGGATTAGGAACATATTTTTCGGTAAAAAATAAAAAAAGGCAGTGAAAATTATGGCTGATTCAAGTGAAAGTGACGAATCCCATGATGAGGAAGAAATGGATAAGCAGCTGTTATTTGTGCATAAATTAAAAGAACATAAAATCGTTCTTAATAAATCGCAAGTTCCGCAAGTTAAAATAGAAAAGGAGGCTGCTTTAAAAAATTTAGTACAATATAAAGATATTTTTAACGTACACTTACAACAAAGCAGTTAGCAAAAAAAAAAGTAATATGAAGTAATATCGTAGGTTTTTTTAAACATCAAAATAAATCATTCAGGTGCTGTCTCTGTTGGAGCCAACGAAAGCATAACACTTGCTGAATCCTCGGCCATCAGTGACACTCTGGCCCCCTCAAGTGCAAAAGAAATTACTATTCCTGCAAAGAAAATTAAGATATCACATTTACCAGAAACTGAAGAAACCCACAAATTATAAACTGCTAAGTTGCAGCGATTAGTTCTATTAGAGCAGTTGAAATTATGTCGAATGCAACAAGAAGAAATCATTAAGAGACAGAAGCAAGGTGATGGTAACTTTATGCCAAACAGTACTTTTTCGGAGGAAAAAATGTATTACAAAACTTGTAATTATTATTAATTATTTAATTTAGGATTTAATTTTTAATTTGGGTTTACATCGAGTATCAAAAACTAATAAAATCTGAATTTAAGTTGAATATAGGTACCTAAGAATTATATTGTTCTGTTTCCATTTGTTTAATAGTTTAATGGTATTTCTGATTTGTTTTAATTGTGTACCTACACGTAATATAAGTACCAGTCGTTACTTACATGATAATTTCAGTCACTATTTGCCTTTTTTGTTATCCTAATTGACGAATTAAATTTGTAGTTAAATTGAGTGTCTAAGTTAATTTCAGCATCAGCTTCATGATGCACGTAATCAGAATCTTCATCATTTAAACATTTAGCTATGTTATGAAGAACAACGCAGGAAATTATTGTCGATTGTATTTTTTCTAACTTATTCCGGATTTTATACTGTAGGACAGGAAATCTTGCTTTTAATTTCCCAAAGCATCGTTCAATTATTACTCGTTCTCGACAAAAAACGTTATTATACGTATAATTTTGCTGTTCTGGGGTTGTTGGATTTCTCCAGGGAGTCATAATCCAAGGGGATATAGAATAGCCATCATCCCCTAATAATACACATTTTTCGGTGCTGTTTTTAAGAATGTTTAATATATTGGAATTTTTAGATATTCTGCTGTCATGTACAGAGCCTGGCCATTGACAGGCTACACTTGTAAATATTTATTTGGCATTGCAAGTTGCCTGTATGTTGATGCTAGGATATCCTTTCCTGTTTATATATTCGAATTCAGCAAACTTTGGAATCCTGACATGCGTACAATCTATTGCGCCGATAGAATTTGGGAAACGGTATTTCTCCGACCACAGTTGTTTACCATCCATAAAGTCGTCAGCACTTTTGGGGAATTTAATCCAAATGTTGGCCTTCTCCAAAACGGCGTTCAGGACGGAAGTATATGTTTTACAAACACCAAGCTCTTCAGCAACGGCATTTTGAAAGCCAGGGTCTGAAAACTGACGCAGAAAAATGTTCATTTTATTCACAGTTGATAATGCTCCTCCTCGCTTTTTACCGCTGTCAGCCAAAAAATAATGCGCTAACAACTCCACATTTTCGCGATTAAAGAGATATAATTTTCGGAAATCATTGTCTCGGCACTCTTTACGTACACAGTATACTTTTTTTACACGAATATTCATATATTCGGCCATAACTACCAAATTCCAGATCAGTAAAAACAATCCGTATATGTAGTAGAACGAACAAAATTTCACTAAAAGCAAATGCAAGCTGGGATCGACCTACTTTAAATATCTAATAGCAATTACTACACTAGAAAAAGGAATTGCGTGTTTTATTCATCCCATTCTAAGCATGTTTAAGCAATAGCCGGTGTTTTTTAAGAAAAAGCTTTATCTAAAAGCAATTGCTGCAACTTTAAGCAATTACTGAAGGCAAAAGCAATTACTCAGATTTTTATTCATAGGTTTTTAAGCTTTTCCTTCAATTTTGTAAGACAAAGCAGTTCCTACATTTTTATTCATTAGGGCCATTGGCTATTTCTGTGGACAGCTGCCATTGATTTACTCCCAGAGGAGGAAGCATATTCCAATTTATACTCAACTGATCTAACAATATAGTGACATCAAGCTATACTTTATTTAATACAAGTATGTTTCTCCCACTTGAAAAGCTTAGAATTCTCTTTAAAAAGTCGTTTTCATCAGTGAATCTAGACAGCTTCTAAAAATGTTTTGTCACAAAGGACTTCATATGGCGAATAGAGTATTGGTAAACTGTAGAAAACGAATCCTTTGTAATCTGGCATGAATTTAACATTTTTTGCAATGTAAATATTTTGTTTAGGGAAAATCTAACCTTATATGCAATCGATAATCTTTGTATATCTTAAAATGCTTTAAAAGTAAGACATAAATTGTGCCCTTGAAAAGCTACATGTCCTTTAAGTTTCCTAAATTCTGGAGCAATTCATGCCAGGTCTATTCCAGCATAAGTATATAGAAATCAACTTGCCCTGAAGCTGGCCATGTAAGGATCATGGTCCTGATCAACATAACCCCTCTCAACTTCTTCCTACAAGGTGTTTTGACGAAATATTTCTTTTAGTATACTGATTTTCAGAGTTTTTGGTCTGAGAACTACAGTCGACACATTCACCATTTTTGCAAATCAGACAAACTTTTATCAGTCTATTTCTGAGAAACTAATCATAGGATTGTTTGGATCCCGTGGACATTTTTAAATATATCATACTGAAATTTTGAGCAACTGGAACCCATTTTCCTGATATATTGTGCCTGGTTCTTTGTACAGGGCTATTGATCAAGAGGATGTATCTTGATCTGTCATCAAAAAAAAAAAAAGATTATGAAAAAAATTAAGTTTGAATTTTTTTATCATAAATGCGAAGTTATAGGCTTGTCTAGTGAATTCTAAACCTTTGTTATTTTTTTCAGCACTGTATTATACTTGAAGTTTGTCATCCTGTGGGTGTTGGTAATTTTGGCCGACTTCATCTTGGAGTTCCGATTCGAGTTCCTGTGGCCGTTCTACCTGCTGTTACGCTCTGTGTATGACTCGTTCAAGTACCAGGGACTGGCCTTTTCGGTATTCTTCGTGTGCATCGCGCTGACGTCAGACATGCTGTGCTTCTTCTTCATCCCAGTGCATTGGCTGTTCTTTGCCGCCAGCACGTATGTGTGGGTGCAGTACGTGTGGCACACGGACAAGGGCATTTGTCTGCCCACCGTCATATTATGGGTACTGTTTGTGTATCTTGAAGCGGCGGTTCGGTTGAGGGATATCAAACATATGCCTGGGCATCTGGATTTGTGCAGGCCATTTGCTGCACATTGCATAGGTAATATATACTTTCTTCAAAATTAACGTATGCCAAATTAACAGTTTTAGATAACTGTCAGGCGACTGGCTACCTTTAGCAGGGAATTTTAAAAACATCTTGCGTATTTACCTTCTCTATCAAAACCCAGTTCTTGGACAAATAAATTGGGTTCGTAGGTCACGAATATTATGACAGTTTTTTGTTAAAATTTATAGAAGGCAATGAAAGCTCATTTTTCCTGTCCCAACTAGGGCTACATGACACTGAAACATTTTTACTTCTCATGCAACTGGCGAGGGATTGTTGTCATTGGGAAAATTTTCGAAAATATGATATTATGATTTTTTGATGTTATTTATTTGTTTGTTTAACATTAATTTAGTATGATTGCTACAATTGCATTATTTTATACAATTGCAACAATTACATAACAAACAGATATTTAGAAATATACTAAGTGACATATAAATCCGAACACCCAGTTTAAATGGTTTTATTTTAATAAAATTTTGTATAAGTACTTAATGAAGCATAATAAGTAAATGATAAAAATTTCAAAATGATTGCACTGCTTTAAAGCCCTTTGACCTTTAATAATGTGTGGATGCACCCTGATGTGCTACGCATTCTCCAACGCGCCTAGGCATGCTTCTGATCAGGTGGTCAATGTCCTCCTGTGGTATCTCATTCCAGGCAACCACCAACTCCTCTCGAAGTGCTTCTAGAGTCTGAGGAGGACGTTGCAAATTGAGCAATCTCCTACCCATCATATCCCGCACGTGCTCAATTGGGGATAAGTCGGGAGATCTTGGTGGCTATGGTAACAATGTGACATCATTATGTTGAAAGAAGTCTATTGTGACTCTTGCAACATGTGGTCGGGCATTATCTTGTTGGAAAGTTGGATCTGCCAGGGTGTCAAGATAGGGTAAAAGATGGGGTTCTAGAACTTCGTGGATATAACGCTGCGCGTTCATGTTACCTCTGATGAAGATTAAAGGTGACCTGGAACCATAAGCTATAGCACCCCAAACCATAACTCCAACAGTGTGATGAACATGTCTTTCAACAAAAAACTGTGGATTCCTCCTTTCACCACGTCGCCTTCTAACCCTGGCACGACTATTGTGCATGCCTAAACAAAATCGAGACTCGTCACTAAAGACAATACTGTTCCATTCCTGATCCCAGAGTGACCGTTGTCTGCACCACTCAAGGCGATTACGTCGGTGTTCTCGAGTTAAAGGGAGGACCCAGTGTGGCCGGTATGAAAACAAGCCAAAACTCTCATTCGTCGGTAAACACTTCGCATGCCAATAGGTCTTCCGTGTTCTGCAAACCATTCATTTGCAATGGACCTGGTAGTGGAGAAACGGTCCCTTAAGGCGATCTTCACGGTCTGTTGTTCTACGGCGGCGTCCAGTGCCCCTTGCTCTTTGCGTACGGCCTTCTCGAAGCCATGCCTGACAACACCTAACCACAGTGTCTACACTTCTTTGCACTCTAACTGCAATTGCCCGAAAAGAAAGTCCAGCTTCCCGAAGTCCCACTATACGGCCCCTATCAAACTCACTAAGTTGACGAAATCGTACAGGTCTCCGTACTCTAGGCATCGTAACCGATCGACTTTCATTTACAAAATTGTAGCAGCAATATAACGAGCAAGTCAGTGTTTCTAAAGGGATTGTACGAATTTAATAAATTAAGAAATGATCTCAAGATGTGCGCCAGTTTGAAAATGTTCAAGAGAAAATTGAAAAAATATTTAATGGAAAACCAAAATTCATAGAAGTGAAATTTAGTATAAAAATTAGCATACATTTTGTTTTAGAAGCAATCAATTTTAGTTTACATTTTACAATCTATGATTTTTGTCAAGTCAGAATTTAGCATCTTTAAAGTAGTGTTTACATCTGATATGTATGTATATTACTGTATCATCGGCAAATATCTGAATTTTCCAATATTCTGAAATATCACAAATGTCATTAATGTATGAAATAAATCATAGTTAGTTTACCAAGTACACCAACATAAACATTTTTTGAGCTTGATAATGTAGATCCAATTTTGTTTTTGACTTGTCTTAATTAAGTAGTTCAAAGGTAGTCGAAAAACACTGTCACTATATATTTCCTATTGTCCACTTCAATTTTGTTGGAAATTCACCATATTTTAAACAGTTATTCATCAGGATTAATATTCTTGTTCCCATAATATCAAAACATCCATTGAGCACCCATTTTGACAAAACCTCACTTTAATTTGATTTCAATTATGATATACTTTTCTTGAGTTGATTGATGGTGGAGATACTAGAATGTACGAAAGTTGAGTCAGATAAGATGGTGCATATCAAAATTCCATAATTTGGATTTTTTTAATCAATATTACGGGTTTTCACTAATAGTCATTTTTTATGTCATGGTACAAGTATTTTCATAGCTGTAGAATAATAAATACACCTAAGTTGATTTAGATACTATACGTGCTGCATAATCACAGTTAATTTGTCCAGAATTGCGTGGAAGTACAGAGTCAATCTAATTGACGCCATTTTTGAGCGTTACTGCGACGTGGAAAAAAGTTAGTTTGTTTGCGCTATTCGAATAACATACGAAGATTTTTACTTCCTACGCCTACTGGCAGAAAACTATTGTATTCGCAAATAATTTCGATATTGAGATAGTATTTATCTGTATGCTATATGACGTGTCATATGTCACTCATTTCCGTCGGTCTCTTCGCTAATCGTATAACCGCATTTAACTTGAGAAATACTGCTTGGATTTCGATGAAACTTCTACACAACGTTTCTACTATGCCAAGGACGCAAAAGCTTTGTAGTTTTTGAAAATCGGTCTGGTGTCGGCACAGAAAAATGCCAAAAACAAGAAATATATCGCTCATACTTCATTTTTTGACGTTTCAGACGATTCTGATCATTTTCGAAAAAAATGTAGTGCTTAAAAATTGTGGGTTAGAGTTTACAGGGAGCGGGCGAGTAATTATAGGCACTTACTAGGCATATTTCACTCATCATACATTACGTACATTTACCCTTAAAACTTAGAAATATTTCCTACAGTCGGTTGTCGATACGTGCGACGTGGACCCAGGGATAGTCAAGCGCAGTCGTCGGTGGTCGTACGTTACAGTCGGCAATCGCTTCGACACTACTATGGGCTGCGTGAACTGTAGGCCAGTATCGTTATTCACGCGGGGTTGGTCATCGCAACTATCATGTGCACCTGCGGCAATTCCTCAGGAGGAGGAGGGTCATTTAATTCTTTGTTATACATGTTCGTAGCTAACTTTTTTCTTAGAAGGGCTAACTTTAAACTGATGACAACGTGGTGTGGGAAGTACAGAGTCAACTTACTCATTTTTTGATTTTGTGACATAACCTTATATTTACTTTCCCTTGATTGTAGGTTATCCAGTGGTGACGTTAGGTTTTGGCTTCAAGTCGTACATAGGTTACCGGATACGTCAGCGCAAACAGCAGCACGTCGCGAAAGAGAACCAGTTCTACATGCAGCTGATGCAACAAGCATTGCCGGCGGAGGCGGTCAAACCGCCTCCGCCACCCGCTGCACCCAATAACCAAGACTCGGGCCAATCGCAACACGCGGCCATCGAGTCGCCGCAGGCAGCCACCGTCACCGCACATTCGACGACTAATGTACAAAATAATCATAAGTTACATAATAGTAGGTGAGTAGGAAGATCTTTGAACTTTATTTCTGTTTTCACAGCGATCTTTTCTGCGGAGGAAAATCATAACATCCACTAACACCTATTCCACGTAAAGATAGTCCGCGTCCAAAAAATTATCCGAAATGGGTGGTGATCTCTTCTATTCCTTGTTTACACGTTAGATCTACCAATGGACATAAAAACAAAGATTTCATTATATGCAGATGATAGCAAGCTATTCGGAAACCCTGCATTACAAGAGTTAAAATATAACGTCTTGATAATTTTACAATTTGGGATCGATTATTTAAATAAGTGTTAAACCAATTGAGTGAAGTTCGAGTGCAACCGTTTTTGGTTATTTCTTTAGTAGTATATCATGATTTACACAGTAAAAAACTTTGGAAAAGTAGCAGAAAAGAGCTATTGAGATTTGTTCATCGTTTAAATTTGAGTATAACTGTTGGGTTAATGTGAAAATAGCATCTATATTTTTTGTTTTTGAAATCCAAATTGGTTCTCACTTATAATTTTGTTTTCAGGAAGCCTCTAATTTGAACTATTTTTTCTATTATTTTTGCTATAGCAGTAACGTATATAAACCTATGGGTCTATAATTTTCTGGTAAATCACTTGGACCTCTCTCCTTTGTAAATAGGAATAACTATTGATGTTTTTAAAAATCCTAGGCAAACACCTGTGCTAAGAGAAATATCAGTTTTGAGAGCCTATCGAGAGGATCAAGTGAAAGATTGGCTATAACATTCAAAGAAATTTCAACAGTGTCTGATGATTTTTTATTTCTGATAGATCTAATTACATATCTTTTTTATTAGGTCTTCTTAAATTTCTAAATTTCTTTATTTCAGACAATCTCACGAGAAGAATGGTCACATACCAAATGGTACAATAGCAAATGGTGTACACACGTCGTACAGCAGCAAATCACATCATCGCAAATCGGTCGAAAAATGCAGAGACCAACACGACCAGCAACACGATCACAGGTGGGTCATTTAACATACTAAAGTTAAATATGATCTTGAGTTTAATTTCCTTGATGACCTGAGTATCCTTAAATATGTTTTATTGTAACACATTATACTAATATATACTAATTCCTTCCTGGGAGCCGTATGACCAAAATCCTGAGTGGCACTGTAGCCTCTTGAGCGTGTTGTACTTTGCTCCTCGAGTTTACAGTACCCAATCCATCAGTCTAGTGTTCTGTACCAGCTGGCACAGTTTCCCTGCCAGTACTGTTCTAAATTCCCTCGGTTCTAGTTTTGATTTCCCAAAGAGTTGATGGCATTTCTGATCCAGCGCCTCTCAATCACATAATACATGTAGGGCTAATTCTGGTCCTTTTCCAGATTGTCTGCAGCTAAGGTCTCCATCATGAAGTCCTATTTTACGCAGGTGTTCTTTCAGGCCATTGTATCTGGTTAGAAGTCCTGTGACTACACTCATTGAGAGCAGTTCCACAGTCTTGTTTGAACATGGCCCTTAGATAAATTCTTTCTCATGCCTGCAGCTAGTCATTAAGTATCAATATGTCTTGCACTGGTTTCTTATCCTTTCTTGACTTGGTTCCTTAGAGTGCTTTTTGCCACATTTAAGGCAAGTTCTGGGCCTGTAGAGGATGTGGATTATCCTTTCAGTGCAAGCTCATCCGCCCTTTCATTTCCTGCGTTATATGAATGCCTTGGCACCCATATCAAAGTTACTTTGTTGTATTCCGCTAGTGTGTTCAGTTCTTGTTAGCATTCCCAGATCATTGTAGGACTTGACGGTTTGAGCGACGCCTCACTGTTAGTGTATATAGCGATCGTTTTGCATTGCATACACTTCTTCCTGAAATATAGAGGTGTGTCTTCCATCCGGTATACTATGCCCAGGATTGCACCTATTCCTATATATACCTGCACCTGTTCCCTGCTCAGTTTTTGACCCGTCAGTGTACCAGCTAATTTCCCGTTGCTGATTGTGCCTTTGTAGTTCCGTTCGATCTCCTATTTTGGTCTCGAAGTTTTTTTTTGAATACAAATCTGTGGTCTTTCCTCGCGTCAAGTATGTCACTTCGCACATGTTTCCTTATTTGATTATGTCCAAGGTCCTCATATCTTGCCTTTGGCTGTAACTGTAGCCTGGAGTATCCCATCCTCGCTTCCTTCATTATTACTTAATGTTATTATTAATGTGAAAAATACTAATTGTGGAGACATCAGTTCTTGTTTTTCCTGGAATTCCATATTTTCTCATGACTACCTCAGAAGGAGGGTTATGCTTTTCGAGCCCATGTAATATGTAAGCAATCAAAAATAATGAGTTCACTAGCTATAAGCAGAGTTTTAAGTAAGAAATCGATATAATGACATCAAAAATTTATATGCCAACTTGTTTACTCTGTAGTCGCTAGCCCATTCCGTGCCTAGTCGCTGTAAGCGCCACCTATAGAGAAATGGCTGCAATTGACGTTTCCTCGACATGATTTGTGAATCCAACAGAATCATCATCAGCACAGATTATCATTACTTAAATCATTACTGTACACTGCAGTGTTTCCTTCCTGCTATAGTATAAAACTTACAACTTAGCTCATAGGAGCTATAAATGGCATCTGATAGGGCTATCTTTGAAGCAGGCATAACATCAGAGCCAAACCATACAGCTCAAGTGTCATGTCGTTATTGAAACACGCACAGCTACTACCAGTGAACATGAACTGAATGTCAGATAATTCTAAGGTGACATTTTATCGATAAATCTACGTAATGTTATTGAAAATCGATATAATGCCACTTTTTAGGCTAAGCAATACGGATGCGGCTTGATGTATTTTAACATACGAGGTGTCTCTATTGTCTTTTTCACAAGTATCCATTACGGGAGAATAATGCTGATCATCTAGTAGCATTTCAAAATTCGTCATATCGACAAATGATGTAATTCTGACGGATCCGTCAACGCCAGGTAGACAGCAGTATTTTGTTTTGTTTTTTTTTTGTACGCTACATATTCATTTTGTACTTGCTAATAATAATAACCCTTTTA
This sequence comes from Acanthoscelides obtectus, assembly GCA_963669975.1. Classification (NCBI taxonomy): domain Eukaryota; kingdom Metazoa; phylum Arthropoda; class Insecta; order Coleoptera; family Chrysomelidae; genus Acanthoscelides; species Acanthoscelides obtectus. Next base: position 85,607,735 of record CAVLJG010000003.1, on the reverse strand, counting down.
TTCAGAAAACTTCATTTGCATAAAAAACTCTATAAGCATGTTTTACTAGGTTTACACCCTATTCATTATTGCCAACGTTACAGACTAATACAAAGATGTCACTTGCTGAACACCTGTTCAGCTCAGTAAACGTGATGGATACTCGTGAAGGTTTAGATTTGTTTTGGCAGTGCTAGTGACATCGGGTATATTATAATTTAATAAATTCAAATGGCAGATTTTGAATGCAAATTTCAAAATACTTTTTTCAGTCCTAAAAGGCCGTGGGTTCTTCAATTTGAAAATATATTTTTCTAGACAGGCGAAAATGCTGTGCGCCATATTTGGTCTATATTAATGTGCCCTGACGTCATACCAGTGGTAAACAGCATAACCTCTCAAACTTTTAAACATAAAAACATGACTTCTACTAGTTTATATGAAAAGTAAGGTAATTAGCGTTATTGTATCGTCTGAGAATATAAAAACACATCGATAAAGACCCCAAAAACGCTGTTGATTGGAGCACCCAGGGAAATAAATATACGCAACACTGTATTTATTATATCTTATGTTCGGGACATATTTTACATTTTACTGTACTTGTACGTTACCAATGGCTTCATCACCGTACGATTCCCTTGCACATGTGTAAGCATAATTACAATATCATATGAAATTATTCAGAAGTTATGACACATGAGCTTAGTTTTGAATGACTACTAAAAAGAAATATTATGTAAGTGTTTATCTGATGCACTATACTCTTGTAGAAATCTTGATGTTCCTCTGCTCAGTAGAGCAGAAGTCGGGGTTAAAGGTAAAACATTACCAACCATAAATATGTTAATTATCGGAAAATTTGTGCTTTCTGCTTTTACGAATCCAACGTCCTTGATTGTATTTTTTTAATATAACGAGAACACGCAAAACTTTTTACGTTGATTGAGAGTTTTTCTGAAATATTTAATGAGGATAACGTGAGCCTGCGAGTGACATACGGATGACGTTTTTTTGTTTACAATTTGTATTACATCACATCATAGCCGATAGGGTTTTCACCACTTTGTATTAAAAATAAGAACTATATTTTTTTAATCGATTTATATATCTTGCGCTTTTAAAAATTGAAATCGATATATTTCGATTTCCTATTGCAAATATTCACGAAATTCTCATTTAATCTTTGAAATTAGATATGAGTCAAGTAGCCGATCAAAAATTCATTCTTCTCAGTTTCTGCAGTAGATTTTTTGTTGTTAAAAGACGTACTTGTTTTGAGACTCGTATGTTTCAGGCATACCGACAGACAGCAGCGATCTTCATCGCACGCGCATCAGAACGGTTCAGTACAGTCCGGAACTAGCGCACACAGTCACAGTGCCAGTGGGGGGCAACAGACCTCCACGGACGGCGACTGCAGTTCGACGGGGAGTTCTCAGCCTAGCTCTCCCGTGTTGGAACATCCTGAGGGAATGTTGCTGCGTGGAGGTAGAAGCAAAAAGGAAAAGAGAGAACAGGACAAAGATCGGGAAGCGAACGAGTACCTGCAGAGGCTGGAGAGCGACGCGAAAAGGCTCAGGTCGGATTTGCAGAGTAGCAGGGCTAGCGAACAGGAGCTCAGGTTGCAGGTAGGCATTAGTAGTAGTATATTTAGCCAAATTTCAAACAAAAAGTTCACAAGACATGTCAAGAGAAACGTAGCACAGTTAAAATATCACAATAAATGTGAATATAGGAGAGAGTGAGTTAACAGTGTTGCACCACACTATGATCAAAAACATGATAAAAATACAAGTTCATTATGACTAGATGTAGATATAGTAGTGGTTAAAGTCAAAGTTAGAGTAAAATAGCTATTTGTTAAAACACTAGATAAAACATAATATGTATTACTGATTTGGAAAATTAAAAAAATCATTTTAGGGTAAAAAGATTTCAGACTTAAATACTTGAAAACCTTATTTTGAAATTTGATGTAGCTCTCTATATCTCACTATAAAATGATATGTAGTTGCATTGATGTGACTTTGTAAAACGATTTGCTTTCAAAATGGAATATCTGGTCTTATAGTGGTGATCATTTTGTATGCTGAAATCATTGATGTTTTGCTTTACATAGTTGACACACTTGTATATGTAAATACTAGTCTAATCATATTACACAAAATACCTTTGGTTTGCGAAATAATTAGTCTGGTTTTATTGCTGCAAGTTGTTCAAGGGGGTATTCAAAACATGGACGCATACAATGAGTAAGTACACCAATTTTTGTGGGAAAACTTTTTATTCAACAACAAAGAATGAGTAAACGTGTTTTTTGGGATTCAATCGAAAGTGTTGGCAGGACGAGAAAATTCTTCATATAAGATTTTTAGGTATTTATGAGACCTACAAAATAAGACCACGCGTAAAAAGATCCGACTTATAGCAAAAAAGGCAGCAGCGGTGGCCGCAGTAGTAGACTCTTCGGTCTCCTGATCAGTCGCCGTGCGGGTTTGATTCCCGTCCCAGGAGAAATTTTTTTCTTGGCTATGGATGTTGTGATTGTCCGTAGGTGGTAGATGGCCTCTGACTGTCGAACGTGGAGGTACCACCCGGCGGATCTCGTAGGCGGAGCCAGAATGTGTGCATGTTGCATGCACACGTGTTCCCTCGCCAGAGTCCGTGTGGCGTTCCCCCTTTCCCCTGTATCCCCCTATATCCCCACGGTACCCAATGGGTAGGCCTTCGTGGTAGTTGGAGTATATAAAAAAAAGTTATGGCCGAAAACCGAGGCAAACTGCAGGTTTTGGCACTTGCTGGAAAATGCGACGATGGTTTCTCGCAGATATTTAGGAAATTCTTCAAATTCGTAGGATTCATACTTCAAAATAACCATAACAAAATTGGAGTAGATTGGTCAAGTAGTTTTTGAGAAATTCTAATTGTTTATCCCAAAACACCCGTTTTTCGGCCATCACTACTAGTTTATTGAGCATTATACAGGGTTAGTTCAAAGCGCATTTTATAGCAAAATACACTAGTTTACCGTGCCGATATATGTAAATCGCAAACCATTCCAGAAGATAAATGTTATTTTTATGCAAAAAAGAATGGGTTACGTTTTTTCTTCTAAACAAAATCAAATATTTCGTATTTGTGAGTAATTCGCAATAAAAGATGATAGACACATCCGCTATGTTTTAAAATGTGTATAGTAACGTATGTTTTTCGAATATCGTAGCGCATTATTACTCATAAAAACGAAATGTTTGACTTTGTTTAGAAGAACAAAACGTAACCTTTGTGTTTCGCATAAAAATAACATTTATCTTTTGGAATGGTTTGTGATTCATATCGGCAAGGTAAACACATGTATTTTGCTATTAAATGCTTTTTGAACGAACTCTGTATATTGCTCAATAAACTAGCAGTGATGGCCGTAAAACAGGTGTTTTGGGATGAACATTTAGAAATTCTCAAAAAATTACTTGACCAATATAATTCAATTTTGTTGTTGTTATTTAGAAGTATGAATCCTACGGATTTGAAGAATTTCAAGTTGTTGCGTGAAATTATCGTCACATTTTTGCTATTAGTCGGATCTTTTTACGTGTGGTCTCATTTTGTACGTCTCATAAATACCCAAAAATCTTATATGAGAAGTTTTTTCGTTCCTGTCAACACTTTCGATTGAATCCTGAAAAACACGTTTTCTCATTCTTTGTTGTCAAATAAAAAGTTTTCCCACAAAAATTGGTGTATCCATTTTATGCGTCCATGTTTTAAATACCTCCTTGAACAACTTGCACCAATAAAACAAGACTTTACAATTATTTCAGGGAAATTTGCTAATATGATTAGACTATACAAGGATTTTGGAAAAATGTGTATTTGCAACTTTCACCAAAACTGAGGTTGAACAACAATCTAATTATCCGCTTTTGATATAATTATATAAAAACTGTTGCTACTTGTAGCTCTACCCCAGCATAGGATGTTATACGATAAATGGCTGTATACGAGAGCATAGTATAGTGATAATATGTTTTTTGATCTAAATACTGCTCCATATGAAATATGGCACAATAACCTTTATTTAAATTCATGCATACATTCTTAGTTTGGGTGCCGGAGGAGAGTTCTACATCGAACCAGCTACCAAGGAGTTTCACACTATCCACTAACTGTAATCCAAGCTCTACATTTAATGTTGTTAAAGTTGATTGCGGTAGTTTTATTTTTATTCAGGTTCATATTGTTTCTTTGACGGCCACACATTTTGACAGAAACGGTCGCTATCTCTCGTTCAATATTGGCTCTAAGCTCCTCTACTGACGCCTGCTTGTTGGCATAGACCAATGATTTAATGTAGCCCCACAAAAAATGTCTAGAGGTGTTAAATCACACTATCTAGGCGGCCATTCGACAGGATCGTTTCTCGGTATAACACGTTCACTGAATTTTGATTTAAATATGTCGATTGTTTCACCCGCTGTGTGACTTGTGGCATCGACTTGTTGAAACCACATATCATTAATGTCTAGAAAAATCCAATTGTCCAAAAAAATAACGTTGTAACACGTCTTTGTAGCGGTCTCCTTTGACTAAAAAAACGGCCCTATGACATCACCGGCACGAAAACTATACCATAAAGTTATTCTTTATGGATAAAGTGGTGTTTCTTGAAGCACATGAGGGCTTTCACCTGACCAATAACACAAATTCTGTTTGTTGACGAAGCCGTTTAGCAAAAAATACACCTCATCACTGAAGATGATTTTGCGATGAAATTGGTCATTTTGCGGGACAAGATCTCATCGCAAAATTCGCAATAGTTTGGTCTGAGCGATGCCCAGTCCTTGAGAACGCCGTGAAATCGACGTGTTCTGTTCGTTTGCGACGGAAGCTTGAACGACAGCAATATTCTCGTCACTTCGACCATCCCGTTGTCTCACTGGCACGGGAACCTACTAAAAAATTGTGGTACATTTAATAATTACTTGAACACAAACCCCCACTAACATGCATATCTTACAAATAATTGTAATTCCCTGCCGTATCCACAGCAACAGCGATAAAAACTTGTTTTGTCATTTTTATTGACAGTGACAAGAATATCAGTACGAAAACAAACATTGTACAGTTAAAATATTCTTATTTAGTTTTCGGTTTGAACTATTTTTAAAATGGTCAGTTCTCGTCCATTGGAAGAAAAAATCGAAGCGATTTTTATTTATGGTGCGACGCGTAACTTTCACGAGACCGAAAGGATTTTTAATGATTGCTTCCGGAATCGTCCTATCTGTAGAAAATATTTAAGGGAACTTGTATCTAAATTTACAGCTACTGGTAGTGTAAAAAACAAAAAGCCCCCAGGTCCTCCGACCATCCCGGAAGAAAAGCAAGTTCAAATAATTGGTGAGATCATAGTAATTCGCCACAGTCTACTTCCTCTATCGCGAATGTATGTGAGGTTTGTCTTTCTACTGTATGGAGACTTTCTAAAAAGAATAAGTATCACCCATACAAAATTCAAATGGTACATCAGCTAACTGAAGATGACCCTGATCGAAGAACAGAATTCTGCGAGACTATGACGGAAACCATTGCACGGCATCCCACCTATATCCAAAATATTTGTTTTAGTCATGAATGTACATTTTTTCTTAACGGTAATGTGCATAGACAAAATTGTCGTCATTGGAGTGACACCAATCCTCACCTCTTCCGGAAAACTCAATATCCACAAAAAAATAACGTTTGGGCTGGGATATTGGTAATTCATATTGTGGGGCCTCTATTCATCGAACAAACTTTAACCGGGGAACTGTATTTGGATTGCAGGAAAATGCTATTGGCCCTCTAATCACCGAAATCGTCTAAGCGAAGCGAATCCTAATGAATTCGATACTGATATTGTATTCCAGCAAGATGTTCTCCACCACACTACTACAGACAAGTTAGGAATTATTTAGATAACAATTTCCTCGGTCGTTGTATTGGCCGTCGAGGTCCTGTGGAATGGCCAGCTCGTTCGCCAGATGTGACACTTTTAGACTTTTTTTTATGGGGCTATTTGAAGCAAAAGGTGTTCGAAATTGAACTTGCTTCAATGTGGGATATATGTCTGAGAATAACAAATATTTGTAGAAATATCGATGTTACTATGTTTGAAAATGTTTGACGCGAAATTACGGACCGACTGTTATTGGTCAAGAAGTTCAAGGCAACCATTTCCAGCATCTAAACTGAACTCAACGTATTTATTCGAATTATCAAGTTAAATGTCAATGTATTCAGGTAATTATTAAATGTACTACCATTTTGTAGTAGGTAAAGGTATTGACTTTATAGTCGAGGGTTATAAAGTACTCGTCAGGAGCTTCAAAATGATGTGCCACAAGACTTCCGTTTCCATATATTTTTCCAAGATGGCGCCCAGCGGCCATCTTGACATTTTTATCTGTCAATTTTACTCAATCAATTTCATTACCTCAAGTTTTAATTTTTTGAATTGGTCCGTTCAAAGAATCAAAGTGGAGGGGGACATTGAAGAAAAGCACTGTATAATAGCTATATCAAATTTCAAAATTTTAACATTAGATAGTTCGCTAAAATGTAGGTTCAATCAATTCGACAAGAATACTTATAGATATAAAGTACGTCTCCCGTATTTACAAGAATTTGTTATATTTTTATGTCTGTTTTATGCATTGTATTCATTTGATTGCAAAATACGCCTACATATAAATAATTATTTTCGTTTACGTCAACAAAACAGTAACAGAGACCTTATAAGAGTTACTCTCGTTTTTCACATGTTATTTATATTATCCGTTTAAATTGAGTATTATGATGTTCAATTTCTCAGAAGGTTAACTCACTTCTTTATGTATAAACGCACTGTTTCTCACTACTTTTTTTTGGAACTCTCACTTTTCTATCAAATTCATGCTTTGGGCCGCCAGCATATCTGTCAAGGAAAAGATGGTTTTACCAACTTTGTGAAATAGGAAACGGCAAGAGCTTAATCCCTGTCCAGAGGAAGACTTTCTAGAGTCCTAATATTGATCTATCCTTGAAATATTTTTTTTGGAAAATAGCATATTGCTTTATCAAAATAATTGTTTTTAGGTTGCTGCATTGACGACGGCAGACAAAGTGTCGAAAGGCGAAATATCCTCGTTACAGCGGGAGCTCGAAGATATTCAGCAGCGATTACAGAGCGCCTTAAGTACAAAATCATCAGATAAACAGACGATAAGCAACTTGGAGAGACGGATAGCCGATGAGAGGCGACTCAGGTCCAGTTTGGAATCACAGCTGAACCAAGAGAGGAAAAGTCGGAAACAGGAGGAGGCCAGAGCTGCTCAGGTAAATTACTCAAAATTATACCAAATTATGTTTTTAAAACATGAGACAATCATTCAGGGGTGGTATAGTTTGAGCTATTCTAAAAATATTTTATTCTATGATGATTCCTGAAATAATAATTCGTATGGAATATACAGATTGGAAATAAAATGCGTAAAATAAAATAAATTTTACATAGTAATGTTTGTCATCTTGTTAACAAAATACATCAAAGAAAATCCATCAGACCGGGCCCATAACCTTACTATGTTGTTTTAGAGTCGTATGATAATAGTGTGGTCAAGTGACTGAATGTTTGAATGGAAAGCTGCAAATCTTGGTTCTATTTACACTCGACGCCCTCCTTTATCGTTATGATAGAAAATAATCTGTTAGACTGAGCCCATAACCTCACTTTGTTTTTTTAGATTATTTTCTCTTAGACTGTTTGGCAAAATGATTGAATGAGGTAAAACGGAAGGTTGCAAATGTTGGTTCGATCTACACTTGACAACCACTTTTATCGTTTTGATAGAAGAAAATCTGTCAGACTGGGCCCATAACCTTACTATGTCGATTTAAAGCCTAACGATAATCGTGGGGTCAAATAACTGTAGGTTCTAGAATAAAACGCTGCAACTGTTGGTTCTATCTATACTGTTGTATCCTTGTAACTATGCTCCCTGTCAAATATGAAGTCAGTGTCATGTCATTGTATCAACTGTCATTATCATGTCCAGTCCAGCTGGGGCGATGTGTGCACATGATAGTGGTTAGATAATAAAACCTAAATTGTGATTAATCCTTCATTTATTAAGTGTAATACACAACATGAGCCAATAACTTTCCTATGTTATTCATACGAGAATAATGAGGCCAGATGATTGCTGGTCCTAGAACGGAAAGCTACAAATGTTGGTTCTATGTACACTCGACGTATTGTTTTGATTATCATTTTTTATTTTTTTAGGCGGTTGCCGCCCAGCAGCGCGAACAAGCGGCAGCGGCAGCAGCTGTAGCGGCGGCGTCACAGCAGCAACGCGTCAGCGGTGAATGCGGCAGCGACCAATGCCGACAGAGGCGGCGCGAGCTGGAAGCCGAATTGGCTGAGGCGCGCAGGGAGGCGAGATGGCACGAGGAACGGGCACAGCAGCTGGAAAGGTCGGCATTCTTTTTTCTATCGAGAATGTAACTTCTTTGTATGTAATAACACTAATTCCGTGCCTTAACACTCACTACTTGGAATGATTTTCATATATACAGGGTGTTTCAATTTATTGTTGCATAACTTCAAGATTCGATAGAACTTTTAAAATAAATGCATAAAGGCTATATAAACATGGGTCGAAAAATGCGTGGCTTCCGAAATACAGGGTGTTTAAATTTACTTTTTAAAATAGTTTTTTTTAAATATTTCGAACAATATTTGATGTATAACAGTGAAAATTGGTAGACAAGGGTTTTTTGGTACGACAAAACGAACCATGGGCATAGTTTTACTGTAGCCGCTAGAGGGCGCTCTACTGTACCTGTATCGTATTAAAATGACCAAAATTTTTTTCTTAGTGCAATTTTTTGCTTTTTGAATAAAAAAACTGATTCTTCGCACTTTTCAACATAAAAAAGCTCTCTTGTGAATTTTCGTTATAGTTAGCCGTTTTTGGGATTTTTCGATTTTTAAGGTTCGATGCATTTTTAATTATTTATGATAAAATAACGTTAAAAAGTCAGTATCTCGATAATTTTTAGAAGTAGGCTGTGCCTGCAAATATTTTTGAAATTGAAAGCAGAATAGGGTTAAACGTCAATTAGTTGACAGTTATTTTTGTTGTCTGTTGAAACCTGAAACGTTTTTTTGCAATTGTGAATGCACGAAATTTAGTTTCTTTTACCTGTTTTTTTTTGTAAGTTTTATATAAATACCATTTTTATTCTCCAATCAATAGTTAGCGGATATTCATTTTGTGTATGGCTTTGTAAATGGAAACGTAGCAGAAGCATCCAGAGAATACGCACGAAGATTTCCGAACAGACGACATCCAACTCGATCAGTATTTGTAAGAGTGCATCGCCAAATAATTTAAAATGGTTTTGGAAATCTCCAAAGGGATCAAAACATAAATGTTCGTCAGCGCAGATTTACCCGTATGATTCTGCGTGAGTTTGATGGAGATCCGACCACAAGTGTTAGGAGAGTTTCTGGTGCCTTGGGAATTTCAGCAAGCCATGTTCACCGTGTTCTTAGAAATGACCATAGACGTCCTTACCATTTGCAACCTGTGCAAGGACTACAGCCAAGGGACAGAGAACGAAGAATCACATTTTGTCAGTGGATTCTTGATAGAACTGATAATAATAGGGAGTTTTTAAGTAACGTTTTATGGACCGATGAGTCATGCTTCACTAGACGTGGAGTGGTAAATTTTCATAATCAACATATTTGGTCGCATGAAACTCCGCGTGCAGTTCGGGAAAGAAATTTTCAGCATGAATTTAGTGTGAACGTGTGGATTGGTATCTACCGTAATCGACTATTTGGACCCTACCTTTTGCCTGCAAGGTTAAATGCTGCGACCTTCTTGGAATTTTTAAAGGCTGAACATGCAAATATGTGGGATGATGTTATGTTAGATTTAAGAAGATTGGCCTGGTTCCAGCTTTATTATTATTATATTCGAGAATAGTTAGAAACTGGCTGGACGACAATTATCCAGAAAGATGGATCGGCCGTGGAGGACCAGTAGCCTGGCCTCCACGATCCCCTGACCTAAATCCATTAGATTTCTTTGTGTGGGGATTTCTAAAAGAAAAAGTGTACCAGACTCCCGTAACCACAAGAGATATGCTAATAGACAGAATCAGGAATGCATGTGATGAAATAAGGCCTTATTTGAATAATGCTATACCACGACCTATCATTCGTAGATGTGAATTGTGTATTGAACAATTGGGTTTACATTTCGAGCAACTACTTTAGATTTTGTATGTTTGTCCTAACTATCCAATAGCATTTTAGTTGTAAATAATTAATTTAATTTGTTAAAAATAATATTGAAAAATTAAACAAATTAATATTCTGTTTTTTTGGGAATTATTGCTGTGTTTACAAACAATTGAACACACTATCTAAACGATCATCTTAATTAATCCTTAAAAATCGAAATATCTCAAAAACGGCTAACTATAACGAAAACTCACAGGAGAGCTTTTTATGTTGAAAAGTGCCAAGAATCAGTTTTTTTATTCAAAAAGCAAAAAATTGCACAAAAAAAATTTTTTCGGTCATTTTAATACACTACAGGTACAGTAGATAGCGCCCTCTAGCGGCTACAGTAAAACTATGCCCAAGGTTCGTTTTGTCGTACCAGAAAACCCTTGTATACCAATTTTTACTGTTATACATCAAATATTGTTCGAAATATTGAAAAAAAAACTATTTTAGAAAGTAAATTTAAACATCCTGTATTTCGGAAGCCACTCATTTTTCGACCCATGTTTATATAGACTTTATGCATTAATTTTAAAAGTTCTATCGAATCTTAAAGTTATGCAACAATAAACTGAAACACCCTGTATATAAATATTTATATATATATATATATCTCTATAAATAAATATAAAAAATTCTAACTGTGGCTAGGATTGTATTAGAACAGTTTTTTAAATCCGTCAAAGAAGGTACTGACTGTTTTGATAAAAACGTCTCCTATAAACAAGTGCAACAAAATAATTCCATTTGTTTATAAGGTTCATTAGTTGACTTAATCTTTGCATTTTGGGATATAATCGTCGATGATTCCCCGGGAAACTTTGCAGATGGGTGGATGACTTCCCCTCTCCTCAATTTTATATATTCTCACCTTTGTGATTTGGCAAATCGGGTGATTTTAAGTTATAGATTGAATCCCTTCATTAGGCATTTACCGTCAAGCCAGTATTTATTTGATTTTTTATTTTAATTGCAACACCCAACAGCAGCTTGTGCCAATTACGAAATGTAGATTTCCATTTACAAAATTGCAATAGTAATATAACTAGCAATATTTCAGAAAGGATTACTTGAATTTGATAAACTAAATTTGTGATATAAAGTCTACTTGTGATTTAAAGATGTTAAAAAGAAAATTGAAGGAATATTTCATGGACAGTGAAAATTCTTAGAGATGCAAGTTTTGTTTTTCTAAATATCTGTATGTTACGAAATAATTGAAAATGTTGAATCAATTAAATATTTAGGTATATATATTGATAGTAAACCAAAATTTGAGGGTCATTATTTCAAAAATTGCCAATAAAACAAATTACTTTTATAGGGTTTCTCATAGTCGTGGTACATATTCCAGGAAAATAGTTTAAATACAATTATTATTATTCGACAGCATTTACTATATTGTTCAACTATCTTGTTCACTGCCAATGAAGCTGTATTCTCAAAATTACAAGTCCTACAAAATAAAGCTATTATAATATATAAAATAATAGTGAATAAAAATAAGTACACCAAAATAAAATCTATGTTTCAAGAATTGCTGTGGTTGAATATAAAAATTTCATATCATATTTGGATTATTATTTTTATATTTAAAATAAAAAATCATCTTCTGACACAACATTTAGAACACTACATAGAATTGAATAATCATTACCACAATTATTATACAAAAGGAAATTTAGATTTTCATTTACAAAATTGCAGTAGTATATATAACTAGCAAATCAATATTTCAGAAAGGATACTTGAATTTAATAAACTAATTAATGATATAGAGTCTACTTGTAATTTAAAGATGTTTAAAAGAAAACTAAAGGAATATTTCATGTACAGTGAAAATTCTTAGAGATGCTAATTTAGTTTTTTCTAAATATCTGTATGTTATGTGATTGCTTAGTTTTTTAGAAGAATGTAATTGTAGCAATCATGCTGAATAAATCTTAAACAAACTAAGCAAACAAACATATTACGTTTTATTTCTGTAGGGATGGTGCGGCGATGGCAGAACGTGCCAGAGACGCCGATTTACTGATGTCGGCGTTAAGCGCGATGCAGGAGAAAAACGCTCATCTGGAGAACTCCTTAAGCGCAGAGAACAGAATCAAATTGGATCTGTTCAGCGCGCTAGGAGAAGCGAAACGACAGTTGGAGCTCAGAGAAAGTAAGTGCGGTTCCATCATCAATCTAATATATATCTTTCAATTCATCAACTGGAACGTGGTTCTAGGTGGCTTGTTTTCAACCCCAAATTCAGCCCCATAATGCCTCGGTTTTTTTGATGGTCATATTCGAAATCAGCGTCCCAAATAAGCGTAGTTTCTTTAACCTGTAGCTGCAGGAAATAACAATGGAAATTTTGCATTGAGAAATATTTTAAAGTTTAAATACCAAAGAAGAATCGAGTGCGTAGATCACGAATCTGCTGGAATCGAGAAGAGGTTCCATTTATATACTCTTTTTGCTTCTGCGGTACTTTAGAATTTCTTGTTCACCATATTCGCAATCGGCGGTATAATATGAGGGCCATTTTGAAAGTAAGAACAGATTGCGCATCATGCCCGCGCTTTCCGGGACGTGCCGTCCGTTCAATCTCAGACACTCTTGGCCAGTCTGTTAATATGCCACCATTACGTTTCTTAAATCTGTCGGTGTTGGTTACGTGGTTATACTGCTTTGTTGTTGAATTACTCAGCCACCATACAGCCCTGATTTAGCACCATCAGATTTTTTTCTTTTTCCAAAACCTATTCTATGGTTGTCTGCGAAAGGTTGGCAAATCTCGAAACTGGAGATACTACAGACCAAAATATGTGAATTGACCTATACATATCTTAGTCCAAAAGTTGATAGATTGCGAGATACAGGGTTACAATTTTATTTTCTATTTTTCCTTATTGCATGATAAGTATTTCAGATTTTGGCATAAAACTGTGTATAGGGAGGCTTTCTGGTATGAGAAACAAGAATCCGTTATTTTTATGGCCAAACCTCTAGAGGGCGCCGCATACAGCACTATTTCGGTAAATAACTTATAACTTTTTTGTGCTACCCTGTATACAACAACTGACCGTAAAATCTTATTTTCTCGTATTTTCACAACAAAAAAGGTTTACTTGTTATAAATATCTAAAGATAATAGTTTTCGACATATTTGTTTTTAAAAGTACCAATGCATTATTTGTACCATGATGATAAAGCATTTTTATAACATAATAATCAAGTTGCTTTGGATAATATCTGAGTAGCGTTGCTATGGTTTCTAATGTTTGTTCCAATGTTTGTCATAATATTGCTTCAAACTTCATGAATAATTTCAAGTTGACATTAAGTTGTTAAACATCATGGAGTATACGTTTGATGACTATTCTGATATGTATTTAATGTACGGATTGGCAAGATGTAATACTTTAAAAGCACGAAGATTGCACGCTGACAGATTCCCTAATAGACACCTGCCTAATTCAAAGGCTTTCCAACGAATCGATCAGTGGTTACGAGTAACTGGTAAGAAATGATTATAGCCTTATTGTGAGTTGTAAAAACCATTTGGATTTCAAGTAGTTTAGCTCAAAATATGGGCCAACATAGTGGAGCTCCCAGAACTGTACTTACACCTGAAGTTGAAGAAAATGTTTTAGATACTGTCTTTGAAAATCCTACAGTAGGGGTTAGGAATATAGCTCAAGAATTTCAAGTTTCCAAATCTACATTAAATACCATTTTTCAAGAGCAACTGCTCCATCCATACCACCTGCAAAAAGTACATGGTTTAAGCGCTTATGATGAACCCGCAAGCGTAGCATTTTGTACATGGCTCTTAAGGAAGTTTAACCACGACAATGGTGTTACTTCGTTAATATTATTTTCGGACGAATCAGGATTTGGAAGGGATGGACCCATTAACTCGCATAATCTTCACATTTATGCGGGCGACAATCCTCATGCAATATTACAAACCCGCCACCAAGTACAATTTCAAATTAATTTATGGGCAGGAATAATTGGACAATATTTAATCATAGGACCCGTTGAATTACCACCTAGACTAACTGGCCAAAGGTATTTACAATTTCTTGAAGAACAATTACCACTCTGCTGGAAGATCTTCCATTACAAACACGCTGAATATGTGGTTTATGCACGACTGCGCTCCACCTCATTTTAGTATATTAATTAGAGAGAGCACCTAAATAGAGTTTATCCAGACCAGTTGTTAGGCCTGTATCGTGGCCGGCTAAATCACCAGATTTAAATCCTGTGGATTTCTTCTTCTGGGGTAATTTAAAACCACGCGTTTACAATACGCCAGTAGAAACTGTAGGTGATCTTCGACAAAGAATTTTCCATCATAGCCAGGAAATGAAAAATAACATCCAGATGCTTTGGACAGTGCAGCAAGGATTAGTTCGTCGAGCTCGAGAGTGTGCTAGACAAGGTGGTGCTCATTTTGAACCATCTTTGTAGTTATTATTTCCGTTTATTAGTTTTGTTGCCATCATTTGTTATTGTTAAAAACCATAGCAACGCTACTTAGATATTATCCAAAGCAACTTGATTATTATGTTATAAAAATGTTTTATCATGGTACAAATAATGCATTGGAACTTTTAAAAACTTCTAACAAGTAAACCTTTTTTGTTGTGGAAATACGAGAAAATAAGATTTTTCGGTCAGTTGTTGTATACAGGGTAGCACAAAATAGTGCTGTAAGTGGCGCCCTCTAGAAGTTTGACCATAAAAAATAACGGATTTTTGTTCCTCCTAATAGAAAACCTCCCTATACCGAGTTTCATACCAAAATCTGAAATACTTATCAAGCAATAAGGAAAAATAGAGAATAAATTTGTAACTTTGACATCCTGTATCTCGCAAACTATCAACTTTTGGACAAAGGTATGCTTATTGCTTAGGTCAATTCACATATTTTAGTCTCTAGTATCTCTAATTTTGAGATTTCCCAACCTTTCGCCGGCACCCTGTATACCCTATTTCACGAGTATCCATCACGCGTTGACGTCTACTGAGGTGAACAGCTGATCAGCAAGTGACATTTTTGTATTAGTCTGCGACGTTGGTAATAACGAATCGGGTGTAAATTTAACAAAACTTGTTTCTAGCGTTTTGTTTTTGAATGCAAATGAACTTTTCTAAATAAAAGAGCAGTTAGCAAGTACAAAATGAATCTGTAGCTTACAAAAAAACAAAACAAAATACGGCTCTGACTACCTGACGTTGACGGATCTGTCAGAATTATGTGTCTTGTGCCGATATGGGGAATTTTGAGATATTACTAGATAATCAGCTGTCATTCTAACGTGATGGATACTCGTGAAATAGTGTATAGAAGTTCTTGGTGGGAGTGCTTGTAAAATGATTACATGTTGAAAGAAACAGTTACTGACTGTTTGAATGCTTACCGTGACCATGTTAAAAAACTAAAAACTTATATTTTAGTTACATTCATAAATAAAATTCCAATGACTAGATGACAAAACGGTTATTTAAAAAGTGACCATTGTTCAAGTGGAACAGTATGGCTTCAGAAACTGCAGTGACACTGAATCCACTATAATTGATATGATAACCAAGATACAAAATAAAATGGATTATAATAAAATGTGTGAACTCTATCATTAGATGTAACCAAAGCCTTAGATAGTTTCAACCATTCCATACTACTAAATAAATTGTACGAAAGAGGTAGCATTTTGTACATGGCTCTTAAGGAAGTTTAACCACGACAATGGTGTTACTTCGTTAATATTATTTTCGGACGAATCAGGATTTGGAAGGGATGGACCCATTAACTCGCATAATCTTCACATTTATGCGGGCGACAATCCTCATGCAATATTACAAACCCGCCACCAAGTACAATTTCAAATTAATTTATGGGCAGGAATAATTGGACAATATTTAATCATAGGACCCGTTGAATTACCACCTAGACTAACTGGCCAAAGGTATTTACAATTTCTTGAAGAACAATTACCACTCTGCTGGAAGATCTTCCATTACAAACACGCTGAATATGTGGTTTATGCACGACTGCGCTCCACCTCATTTTAGTATATTAATTAGAGAGAGCACCTAAATAGAGTTTATCCAGACCAGTTGTTAGGCCTGTATCGTGGCCGGCTAAATCACCAGATTTAAATCCTGTGGATTTCTTCTTCTGGGGTAATTTAAAACCACGCGTTTACAATACGCCAGTAGAAACTGTAGGTGATCTTCGACAAAGAATTTTCCATCATAGCCAGGAAATGAAAAATAACATCCAGATGCTTTGGACAGTGCAGCAAGGATTAGTTCGTCGAGCTCGAGAGTGTGCTAGACAAGGTGGTGCTCATTTTGAACCATCTTTGTAGTTATTATTTCCGTTTATTAGTTTTGTTGCCATCCTCATTTGTTATTGTTAAAAACCATAGCAACGCTACTTAGATATTATCCAAAGCAACTTGATTATTATGTTATAAAAATGTTTTATCATGGTACAAATAATGCATTGGAACTTTTAAAAACTTCTAACAAGTAAACCTTTTTTGTTGTGGAAATACGAGAAAATAAGATTTTTCGGTCAGTTGTTGTATACAGGGTAGCACAAAATAGTGCTGTAAGTGGCGCCCTCTAGAAGTTTGACCATAAAAAATAACGGATTTTTGTTCCTCCTAATAGAAAACCTCCCTATACCGAGTTTCATACCAAAATCTGAAATACTTATCAAGCAATAAGGAAAAATAGAGAATAAATTTGTAACTTTGACATCCTGTATCTCGCAAACTATCAACTTTTGGACAAAGGTATGCTTATTGCTTAGGTCAATTCACATATTTTAGTCTCTAGTATCTCTAATTTTGAGATTTCCCAACCTTTCGCCGGCACCCTGTATACCCTATTTCACGAGTATCCATCACGCGTTGACGTCTACTGAGGTGAACAGCTGATCAGCAAGTGACATTTTTGTATTAGTCTGCGACGTTGGTAATAACGAATCGGGTGTAAATTTAACAAAACTTGTTTCTAGCGTTTTGTTTTTGAATGCAAAGAGCAGTTAGCAAGTACAAAATGAATCTGTAGCTTACAAAAAACCAAAACAAAATACGGCTCTGACTACCTGACGTTGACGGATCTGTCAGAATTATGTGTCTTGTGCCGATATGGGGAATTTTGAGATATTACTAGATAATCAGCTGTCATTCTAACGTGATGGATACTCGTGAAATAGTGTATAGAAGTTCTTGGTGGGAGTGCTTGTAAAATGATTACATGTTGAAAGAAACAGTTACTGACTGTTTGAATGCTTACCGTGACCATGTTAAAAAACTAAAAACTTATATTTTAGTTACATTCATAAATAAAATTCCAATGACTAGATGACAAAACGGTTATTTAAAAAGTGACCATTGTTCAAGTGGAACAGTATGGCTTCAGAAACTGCAGTGACACTGAATCCACTATAATTGATATGATAACCAAGATACAAAATAAAATGGATTATAATAAAATGTGTGAACTCTATCATTAGATGTAACCAAAGCCTTAGATAGTTTCAACCATTCCATACTACTAAATAAATTGTACGAAAGAGGTATAAGAGGAAATTCTATGAAATGCATTAAAAATCATCTTCAAGATAGGAATCAATTTGTATGTACTAATGGCAATGGAAGTTTCTATAGAAAAAACACTTATGGAGATCTCCAAGGATCGGTTTTGGGGCCATTGATATTCCTGCTTTATGTCAGTTTATTAATTGCTTTTGGAAGGAGACATCAATTTGTATGTAGATGTAGATTAGATTTACTGTTCTGAAAATATTAATCAAATTAATAGTGATGTGCCGAGTCGCTGTTTTGATGGATCGAGTCGACTCGAGTCAGTTTATACGGTATTCGAATCATGAATCGATTCCCTGATTCGAGACCAGTGCTCGAATTCTCTGTTTGGTATTCGAATATTGACTCGAGTCCGGCTTGGCTCGAGTCTAGAAATTCGAGTCCAGAATTCGAATCTGAAAATTCTAGTCCAGAACTAGAGTCCGATTTTAGAACAAAAGGGAAAAGTGAAAAGGAGTTAACTTCAAACAGCGTGTAGGTTAGGTTAAGCATAATGACACAACAATAATAAATCAATAATTTTTAATAAAAGATAATTATAAACGTTAAATAAAAACATAGAGCATTGGAGTTCTATGGAGATAAATAATAAAACATAGAACATAATCAAATTTACTCACGACTTAGACTAGATATTATTATTTATTTATTAGTAGAGACAGCTTTAAGGAATCTTATACATCTAAACACTAGACAGATATAGCAAGCATTAAAATCAAACCATTTTAATTTTGCAAAAGTAGGTACACAAACTCAACAGCTCAGAATATAACATTTGGGATGGCATTCAGATCCACCTAAGCAACCTAAACCGTACTGACAATACCGTACATAACTAAATGAATATATATATAAAAAAAAACAAAATAGAGATAAGAGAATAAAAGTTATTTCAAATAACTGTTAAAAAAAAATATTTGCTAAACCTTCTTTTACTCCAGTCTATTGCGGCGTTGGTTGCATAAAAGTCCAGCCTTAGAGAAAACTCGTTCCGAAGACACAGAAGTGGCTGGAATACATAAATACTTCAAAGCTATTTTATAAAGGCCGCTGTTGGTGATTTTGCGAAGTTCCCAAAATTTCAGTGGATTGGCTTTTCTATCCAAATACGGTAGCTCTACGCCTCTACGTATACTGTTTCACCTTGATAATTGCTGATGTGGGGTTTTCCATACTTGAAAATTCCAATACCCTTTTATCTAGATGCTCCCATAAATTCTCGCCAGTCACCTCTGAAGTTGTCTGCTGGGAATCTGTAGATGAAGTTGTAGGTGTTTCGAGACGTGAAGTAGGTGGCAGGAGACATCTATTTGGAGTATTTGGCACCTGGAATTGAGCTTGAGATTCCTGTGTTTCCAACATCATCAACTCGTCAACAACAAATTGTTGAGCATTATCTGTAGAAGAATCTAGAATTTTCGATTAAATATAAATTATTAGCAAGAGACATTTTTCCGTAATAACAACACCACCGTCACCTGGGCTCTGTACTGTTTATGGAATTTGCGAATTAAAATACGCCTCCAAACCAGCGACATGTGAAGCCAGTATCCGCAGTACTCTCCGTCTTCCTCTTCGCTACCTTCGCCGCTAGCAGCTTTATGTGTGGCCGCACGCTATGTAAACAGTTTGCGAGTACGAGCGAGTTAACCAAACTCGAATACGAGACTCAAGTCAGTTGGACTCGTATAAATAGAATCGAGTTAGCGAGTACGAATCGATTCTTCATGACTCGAGTACCGGCGTACTCGAATCAAAATAAATTGGTATTCGAGTAGGCGAGTTCTAAAGCAGGAATCGAGTCTGACTCGAGTCAAACCGTACTCGGCACATCGCTACAAATTAAGCTAAGTATGGATATGGACTTAATGAAATTATGTGACTGGCTATATTTTCTTAAAATGGTTAGAAATTTCAAAAAATCGTTTTATACAATAGTGACACAAACATCTAGAGAAAACATGGAGACCTGACACTTTTGATTAAATGCATTCAATACGTTAGCAGTGTTGAATTTTGTGGCCTAAATATTGATCTAAATTCGAATATTCATATTGAAAATCTAAAAATAAAAACGATATCGATTTTGGGCATCCTATGCGAAATTACAGACCACATCCCACTGAAATATTTTAGGCTCATATATTTTATATAGGTGCATCTACAGTTGCAGTATCTTGCATGAATTTGGGGCACTATATTTGCGAATTCCAATGGATCCAAATACCATTTACCATTTACCGACCCTTACAACTACAGGCATATAGCTCTGCTTTCTGTTTTAAGTAAGGTGATGGAGATGTGCATAAATCGTGAGCTTCAGGTCTACCTCGACGTCACGGCTTGATTAGCGACAGGCAGTATGGTTTCCGGCACCAACGATCCACAGGGGACCTCCTAGCTTACGTCACTCAATTGTGGAGTAAACTCATCCAGTCTTATGGTGATGCTCATGTCGTTGCTCTTGACATCACGAAAGCGTTCGATCAGCTGTGGCACGCTGCCCTCTTAAGCAAACTTCCATCCTATGGCCTCCCAGAAAAGCTTTGCAGATGGGTGGCTGACTTTATCTCTGGCCGCAAGATATCCGTCGTAATTGACGGGTTCTACTTTTCATCCCACAACGTCAACGCGGGTGTTCCCCAGGGATCGGTCTTGGCTCCGACACTATTTCTCTTACATATCAACGACCTCCTTTCCTGCACGATCAACTCAATCCGCAGCTTCGCTGATGACAGCACTCTACATGCAGGAATTCAGAGTGACAAGCCGATCTCTGCCGCCGAGTTGGAAAAAAGAAGACTAGCGACGACTTCTTCTCTGACAAGGGACCTGGAGGCTATCACTGCTTGGGGACGCAACAATCTTGTACAGTTCAATGCTTCCAAAACACAGTACTGTACTTTGACGAACAAAAAGCGTCCTAGCGCTCATACAGTTTCGATGGACGGCCGAGTTTCTACCAAAGAGCCATTCACTTCGGCTAGTCGGAGTCCAGATCACCGAGGACCTGATCTGGCACGAACACATCTCGTCAATAGCTGCAGACGCTGGGAAAAAGCTAGGCTATTTGTTTAGGGCTAAGAAGTACTTTTCTCCGCATGACCTTCTCACTCTATACAAGGCCCAGATAAGGCCTATTGCTCACACGTTTGGGGTGCTGCCGCCCCGACTACATTATCCATGCTCGATGCTGTCCAGAGGAGGGCGGTCCGGCTGATCGATGACTCTTCTCTAGCAGACAGTCTCGGGACTCTTTCGCACCGGCGGGCTGTCGGCGATCTAGCTCTTTTCTACCGTTACACCAACGGGCTTTGCTTCTCAGAGCTCTCTACCATGATGCCGCCGCGCGATGTTCCTGCCAGACAGACCCGCCTGACTTTGGCGTCCCATCCTAACCGTGTCGAACTTCGTACATCCAGAACCGGCCGATACGACCGCTTCTTTGTCCCGAGGGTGTCGAGATTGTGGAACAATCTACAAGAGGAAGCTTTTCTCAGTTCTATTAAACTTAAGCAGTTCAAAAATCGTTTAATAAAATTTCTTTGGGATCATCATAGCAGCCGCTGTGTTCCGGTATTTAGGCTTCTGCCTGCGCTCCTGCTTCGATATAAAAAAAAATATCCATTGATTCTATTGCCTGTTACAAAACATGTATGTTTATACACCTTGTTAAAAACAAAATCAAGCATTCAAGTTTCACTTTCGAAAATATTGGATCTGTCCATATGTATAAAACCTGACACAAGAATTTCATCACAAAACTTTCTAAATCTCGAATAATCAGGAAAAAGCATCTTCTGCGGCAGAATTCAACTATATAATATACTCCCTCAGTATTTGAAACAAATAAAACACCCTTAATATTTCAAAGTGAAATGAAAAAATAGATAGATAGCTAGATTATGCTGTATTGTCCGAAGAATAAAGTCATTCTTCTCTAATACTAAAACTTAAAATTGAACTATAACAGATACATAAGTGGATATTGAGTAGGGGAATTGTAGAACTCACACATGGTATAATATGGTTTACATATTAAAAAGCTTTTAATCTCACGGCGGAATATCTTTAAGTTGTTAATTCTTTTAACACCTCAGGGAGACACATGTAAATTTTCAGACGATTATAAATTATTGAGCCTTTCACAAGTGTTGATTTAGAGACTACTAATTTAAAATCTTGTTTTCGTTTAATATTGCAACTAATATTTATTGTTACATGTTTAGATTTTTTGTTTCTAAAATGAACAATGATACGGCAGTCATTATTTTAAGATTTACAAATAAAGACCTGCATATAGCTCTACTATTGCTTTTAGTTACATATCTAATAGCTCGTTTTTTATAGAATAAGCACTTCTTCAAAACAGTTTTGGGAATAGATACACTGAAAAGGAATGCTATATCTCAATCTACTTTCAAATTAATCTAAGTATATAACTGCTTAAGACTGTGCTTTTCATCACGTTATAACTAATTGTTCTTATAATAACGAAAATCTTTGCTAGCAATTTATCTACATTAGTAAAATCTAATTTATGATCAATGTTCAGTCTCAACAGTTGGTGTCTGTTTTGTGTATCAATCTGTTATCAACATTTTTAAAATCAAGAAAGCATTTAAATGTCATAAATTGTGTCTTATAAGATTGAAAGTCAAGTAATTGTTGTCACACCATTTTTTAATTTACTTTAAATCACTATCAATGTTTATCTTAATTTTATTCATATCTGTGTCTTGCCAAAATGTAGTCAACAAATTTACGAACTTACCATTTATTGAATCTAATATGGTGCCATTGTTGATGTGAATGTTCAGTTGTAGTATTATGTTCAAGAGTGTTATTTTGTATTTTCCATTGTCCCTCTATAAACTTGTAAATGTTGGGATTAATTTAGTTGTTATATATCTGTTTTGATCGTTCTTTTTTTTTCAGCCGCGAATCGTGCCCAAGAAAAGGAGATCGAAGAGCTGAAATCGAAGATCGCCCAAGTGTTGGCGGTAATGCCGAACGACACTCTGGGGCTGTCAACAGGCTCCGCCTCCAGTACAATCAGTCGCGTGCGATTGGCCGAAAGTCCCCCCTCCAATTTGGACCCCAACGCGACGGCCTACACGCCCAAAGGGTCGCTGGTCGCGTCCACCGAAGCCTAAAACTCTTGTCGATCCTCCTCGTTCGTTCGTTCCTTCGTTCACGTTCGTTTTGTCATTGCCCATCTCCATTTTTTTCTATCTGTATATGTAGGAAGGTTGCAAGTATTTTGAACTGCCCATTTTAAGGTTTTTTTTTTGTTATTTGACGGTTGTGGTGGTAATAACTAACATACCAGCAGTTAGCTCACTTTGATTTGAACATGCCAAACAGTCGTTTAAAGAAATATTTCAAAGAACCTGCTTGCTAGTAGTAAGGTCCGCCCGAAACTTCGGAGTTTGCCTTATTTTTTGATTTCGAAAATATGCAGACATTTTAGGTCAGCGATTTTAGCAACAATTGAAACACTTATCAAAAGACACTAGCGAACATTAACACATAGGCTCTTGTATCAATATTTTCTGTTGAAATTGGTTAGATAATGAAACATTTTTTTGAGCTACCGGTTATTACCAGTGTATACAATATGTCTAATCACTCAGAAAACAAACGTTCGAAGATAGAAAAGCCAGTTTTCGTGAACAAATCATAATGGTAGTTGAATTCGACTTTATTTAACTTACACCATGTCAAAAAATAATATGATTCAAATTGTCACTTTATTTTAAAAACTACCTTTATTGCAAGGTATAATTTTGAAAATGTTCCTTTGTATCGGGTATTTAATCAGTAGCTCTGGGTATATGTAGCTGTTAATTTAACATTTCAAATGAAGTTTCTCTTTTTTGTTGTTGTAAAGATCGTCTTTAACAGAGTCGGTCAAGATTTGATTTTTCATTTCTGGAACAGTACGCGTGTCAAAAAAAATATTTCCGGAATTATCTGTTTATTTCCGAAAACCCTTTGAATCCAACATTTTTGTAGGTGCGGCTTTTTGATATATGTAACTAAAATGTTGCTCCAATTTGACTAATTTTGTATCTCTTTCTTACATTATTTCACTCCAAATACAACAGCTTTATTGAAGTAAGGTATTTATAATCATGGGAATATCATCACGTTTTATCTAATATCAACAAGTTTCGATGTAATACTGCATTAGAACATAGATACACAGACAAACGATCGATAATCTACCACTTTATCCTTATAACACAACCCTTGTCTAATTTTTCAAAACGAGGGAATAGAATAACTGATAGAAAGTGGGCATCACCTTTCGAGAAATTGTATTCTTTGACCTTGATGAGCCAGTTACTTTCCATGACATTCCCTTGGAAAATATTGTAGGTTATTGAAAGCGGGAGTCTAGCCGTATTCTGATGTCTAACGAAGTTAATTTTCATAGGACTCCATTGTCTGGCCCAATGAAACTATTGTACGAAGTTGTTGCCATGGTGGTCTTTTTCAAGTTCAATAATGACAGTACTTGAAAAAGCGCATCGTGGTGGTCAAAACGTCGTACAATAAAAATGAATTTAAACATACATGTGGTTTTCTTGAGCCATACAAAGGAGTTCTGTGACCATAAGAAACACAGGATATGTTTCAAGAGTTATGTTGATGTTAATTTTGCCACGAAACATTTAATGATATGAAAAACCTAGGGTCTTAACTATCTTGCCGAAAATGGATGCAAATAAGTATTACATAAATGTCAAAAGCTATAAGAAAAGTGCTGGAACAAGGCCCACCCCTCTCGTTTTCAGGAATTGTAAAGCGCAAACGGTGCTAAAGAAAGCTTTAACACTTACACAGGCCCACAACATATAGTGGTATGTGCCTGGGGTCCCACTATGTTTTCCCCATGCACTTTTTCTCGCTGAACACAAATCAAGTCAGAATTGACGATCGCAGGACAAATTTTAGAAAAATCGTATGAAAACTATGAAAACCATCAGGACCACAAAACTAAAAAGTGGTATTTTCCTGGTGAACTCGTGTTCGTATCTGAAGTCAGAATTGCGGGTTGCTGGACAAATAAGAATGTAATTCAGACAATATCCCACATTTTGGCATTTTTGGTGGATGTGCATCTCTTTAGATCCCTTAAAGATGAATATCCATCAGCAATGACAATCTCAGTTACTTTCTTATTTGTCCAGCGACCCCCAATTTTGACTTCAGATTCGTGTTCAGCGTGAACAAGTACATGGGGAAGACATAATGGCACCCCACGCACATACCATTTTTTATTTTACGGAGCTGGGTTATTCGATATGAAATAGGATACCATAGCATCATCTATGAGAATTTATCACAGCCATTGTTCTCCTCCCCACACTAATTCGAAATCTACTTTGAAATTAGGTTGGCTTTCTTCAGGTTACGTTAATCAATGCTTTCTCACATCTGTGGCAATTCTAGACGCACTGACTGGTGATATGTTACCACCAAGTACTATTAACATCAAAAAGTTAACATCATTAAAATGGTTTGTTCAAAATGGTCGCATCCTGTCTATCAGTCTCTTCTTCCGATCGTATCGACAAATCGAACGCGCAAATTGGGAAGGTGACAGTTTGAGCAAGAAAGTTTACATATTTTATAGTATTTATGCCAAAACCACAAAACACCTTCGATTCGATTTGTACATTTTCGGTTCAAACACATATAATCTGTAGATTTTCTTGCCAAACTTCACATATGAAAACTAATTGAAAAAATGTGGATATAGTGGTGTAAAATCGTTTGTAATGTCCCTTCTTAGGAGTTCAATATTTTGTAGAATGGAGTGACTTGCAGCACATTTATTTGTATATACTGTGAAATCGAAGATTTATTTGAAAAACAGGTAATACAGGTTTCGCCTCAAGGATAAGTTACACTGTTTATTTTACCCAGGTAATTGGCGCCAAATTTTGAAGACTTTTTATCTGTAAAATTACGCATATATCCTGAGTAGTCCAGACTGTTCCTGCTAGATACACAGAATAGAAAAATGTCATTACATTAAATCACAGGTTACAAATCTGTGAGTTCTTTCGCGACA
Organism: Acanthoscelides obtectus; assembly: GCA_963669975.1. Classification (NCBI taxonomy): domain Eukaryota; kingdom Metazoa; phylum Arthropoda; class Insecta; order Coleoptera; family Chrysomelidae; genus Acanthoscelides; species Acanthoscelides obtectus. The sequence continues at coordinate 85,581,724 of CAVLJG010000003.1, read as the reverse complement.
GTCTACTCACGGCCGTTTAACTGAACCGATATTTTGTCAGAATATCCACATTTTTTTTTAGTCGTATCCCGATTTTTGAACCCCCTTATCATTTTTTTCTTCCCTATCTCGACTTCTCGACCCATCATATTGAGTAACGGTATCATGTGCTGATGCTATATTCTTTTTTGTTAAGTTTATGCCTATGTCGTTCTCTTTACCGATTTTCCAATTTCAAAATTTCAAATCCTCCGAACTACAATATTTAGATGTGGTTTTTACTAGACTGAGAATTCTTGCCAATGCTTCAGCCTCGCATATAGTTTCATCAGGACATCACATAATGAATTGGTGTAAGAAATTTTCATTGTTGGATGACGTTTTTAGTGTTTTTGTTTAGTTTTATATAATCAGAGATTTTGGAGATTTCAAAAAGATGGCTTTTGAAGGAGGTACCCACTTTTTAGCATGCATGGGCCATTTTTTCGTTAATGCGATCAAGATATACACATTTTTGAAGCTAAACTTGTAGTGTTTCGTCCATTTATTTTAATTACATACGTAATTAGTTGTGATATTTTTCCGTTGAAAATTGTGATTTGATATATACCTCCAGCTCTGTTTTGAAATCTTCAGGTGCAAACATAGATTGACAGCTGACATTTTGAGTGCCTACTTTAATGATGAATTAATGCAACTTTTTTTGTAAATATTTTGATATTTGTGAAAATATTTTTATTGTTAGGATCTGACACTCATTTGGATAAATCGTTTGAAACCGCAATTTTTCGCAACTATTTTCAACCATTGTTCCTGGATTACGTTTTCCGAGTATGGAACATAAAAGTGCAGTGAATTTTACAAAAAATGGAAAATTTGTGCGACGGAGAACGACAGAGGTTGATCGTTATTTGCGTAATACTTTTCGTAATCTCGTTTATTAGCTTAAACTGATGTGATATGATTATTTATAATTGTGGTACCTAAACTTGGAGGTATATCAGCCCCTTCCTATACCTATTTATACAGGATAGTCTGAAGTTCAATGAAAACTGTCCCGTTTCATCTATTGCTGTTTCGCTACACATTGGTTTTCATCACACAGGTTTTACAAAGCGAAAATTCAAATTATTTATTCTTGGTAGCCAATGTGTATAATAAATCTTGCAACCTTTGATCAACATATTCCACATGAAGAATTTGAGACAGATATGAGACAGTAGCAGGACATAACAATCAATTGAAACGTTGAAAAGCGTGTTTAGTAGAGATGCAGTTTGGAAAGTAAAACAATTACAGATGCGTTATTTTTGAGCTATAGGTACAGTCGGGTAATATGGCCCAGTTTCAGTTCGAGAGCAATACAAAAATAAATGCCAACAAATAAAAAAAATATTTTTATTCGCAACGTGTAGAAGAACTGTAAAGGAAATAAAATTTTGGGCCATATTTCTGACTTTCGCTGAAATATGGCCCAAGTTCCGAAGCGTGGTTAGAAATATGGGCCTCAATTAACTTAATTATTCAGACGAACAATTAGAGCAATAAAACATTCTGTGTCCTCGGCAGTCAATCCAACGCTTATTTCGTGGATCCACAATAGGCAACTGGCGCACTGTCGCATATCACTTACAGAATCCTCATTGCACCCGCCACATAGCCAATTTTCTTTCGGCTTTGATTGGCTTGTTGACGACTTCGTTGAGTTTGCTTGATATGAGTGTTCGGTAAATATCTCTTTTTAACAGCTGCGGTTTATAATTTAATGCCTTCCTGTTTGGTCTTGATTCTCGTGTTCAGGATTTCTGAGAAATTCAAATTTTTCTCAGGTGCTGAACATTTTGCTCCTTTATTTACGGAGTCCTGCATTTTAGTCTTGATAATAGTTACATTTAAAATATTAATTTTTTTATTCGTATCAGATGTAATAGCAGACGCTTGTTGATCAGTCCAGTGAGAAGAACCAGCACTCGATTTTTCATCTATTTTCATTCTTGTTGATGGATTATTATTCTTAAGGAAATATGCAAGTGGCAGATCATCATCTGAGCTATTATAACTTTCCGCTTCAGCATCCATCACTTCAGGAATGTCTTTATGTGTCAAGGTAGATGGAGCAAAAGCAGTCTCTGGAATAACATCTGGGTCGAAGGGAAAAATTCCTGTTGACCTGAAACCACTTTGAATGTTGCGTATCGTCATTGCTTGTTGCCAAACTTTGGTGAAAACAAGTCCAAATCTCTCCTTTTTTAATACTCTCATTGCAGCAGGATTACTCTCCCAGTACTTCATCAACTCAATATCCCAATAATGCTCGAAACTACGAAAAACCGCCTTATCCAGCGGTTGTAGTTCATGCGTCGTATTTGACGGTAAACAGTAAAGTGAAATGTCATGTTGTTCAGCCGCTTCCACGATTAAGATATCTAAATGGCAGGAGGCACCATCCAAAATCAGAAGAACCTTACCAGCAGGTTTATACTTTGACAAATGCTGCAACCATTTAAGAAATATTTCTCGTGTCATGCTGCCTTTAGGAGACATTTCAAGTATCTACCCAGGAGGCAAATTGTCGCTGTAAGAGTCCTTTTTCCGCAAGCCTTTGAATATTAACATAGGCGGCACAGCCTGCCCAAGAGCGTTAACACAAGCAACAATTGTTGCATTCTCTGCATGTTCATTGCAGATATTGTGGACCCTGCGTTCCCCTTTGGATGCCAAGACTAACTGAGAATAATGTAAAGTTAGGCGGCACCCTTTTTCATCAAGATTATATATCCGCTGTGGTGAGTTTCGAATGCTTAATTCGTTAAGGACTTTCAACAATTTATCAAAGTGGTCTCTCACAATAACGTGATTTAATTTTTGAGCCCTCGCAGCATTCATGGATTGAGCTTAACTCTTCGATATTTTTGGATGCCGCCCCAAAAAAATTTTATACCACGTGAACCCAGCCATCTCTTTTGAGCTATTGAATTTATGTGAAATATTGTTGGTTATACAAAACTGGTAGACACTTCTTCGCACGGATTTTGGAGTGAGTGGTAGTCCTAAACGAGAGAGCTTTAAAATGCGAGCTTCCAACTCTCCCTCTTGTTCGAAAGTAAGTAAAGGTTTACGACCTAACATTCTATCGCTAAGACCAGATTTTATATGATTCCGTAACGTGGTTCTAGGAATTCCGCATTTTTGCTACACGTATCGTTGGCTTTTACCGCTCCTAAGAAGTTGTAAAGCCTCCGACATCATATCTTGAGTCCAATTTCCTCGAACTCCCCTACATAATTTCCCTATTTTCGACCTGAAAAACAAAAAACTGAATTAGGATAGAAGGATGAAATGGTCAAAAATATGGCCTACCGCCGTGCAGAAATTTGGCCCGTATTTCTGCCTATGTACAAGATTCATATTTTAGGTTAGATTTTTGTAACCTATAAAGATACTTTCTCAAACTCACAAGTTTTGCGAAGGTTAAGGACTACTGTTTCTGTTGAAGCACTTACCTTTAACTGCAATATTTCACTTTCAACTTTCACCAAAATAATAATGTATCAAGTCCTAAGGAACATAAGCGGCTTACGTGCAGAAAGAGCGCGGAATTGTGAACTATAAATTAAACCTCATTTACCGACATGACTGAACCTTAAAATAATGAATCTATGCATAATAACAAAAAAGTCAAGCTTGCAGCGTATTCTTGTCAGTATCAAATATCTGATTGGGATGATTTGTCTGCAGTATGTTTACTGTATTCGTGTCGCTTATTTTTCATATACAAGGCGTTACTGCTACATGTTTTACAACAAAAAAAATGGCAAGTCCATACAGCAGCTAGTTAAACTGAAACACCATTGTAGTAGCACTGTTTATTTGCTCTTTTATCTTTCATATGAAATCTCAAAGAACAACTAAGATCACAAAAATGAAATAAAATAATGCTGCGGAACTAAAAAAGTAATAGGGATAACTTTGATTTTGTCCTTTACAAATCTGAGTTTGTCCAACTCATAATTCAGCAGTTTTGATTTGTGTTTCTTTTGCACTTTTTATTTGCTCTTTTATCCTTCATAGGAACTCTCAAATAACACCACAACCCACAAGACGAAATAAAATAATGCAGCAAAAAGTGAAAAAGTAACGCGAATAACTAGTACCTATCTTGCATTTCGGTGAAGAAAATCTGTATTCATATATAAGTAACTTTAATTCAGTCCTTTCAAAATTTGAGTGGGTCCAAAACAAAATCCAGCCGTTTTGACTTGTGCTTCTTTTCTAACTTTCTGCCAAACGTAGCTCAAAAACCGATAACGGTTTAATTTCAAAAATGTAAGTTGAAGTGGATCCGTGCTTACACAATATTACTCAGGGTTTTTCGTGGGTTTCAGTAACAACGACGGCGATATGGCTAACAAACTTTAATGGTAGTAAGGCACAAAATAATTCACTAACTTAAAAAACATAGAACCCGGTAATACTTAAATCCGGAAGATGGTCACGTCACCTGTTGCCTCTCTCGGCGGCGAAGGGCAACTGCCCCTCGCTCGATCTATCACAATTTCGTCCACTGTTGCCGAGTTGCCGCGCACCACACTGAACCACTACACAACCCCCCACTTAAATCGAGGTAACATAGATTTGTCTCGAAACAGAGCAGAGGGTGCAAGGCAATACCGGGAACATTACTCCAGTACAACATCGCTAGGCTGCTTATAAGCTTTGAGATTGATTACATTTTCCTTAGAACGAATCTTACCATCAAGATGTCCAATGACATAGGAGCTGGGTCCCGCTTGTTGTAACACAGTATACGGTCCATCATACAGTAAAAAGAATTTAGAAATTAGTTTAGCTTCGGCGGACGAATGAGGATGCGTTTTAACTAGAACCTTATCGCCCGGGTCAAAAGTAACAGGTTTCATCACTTTAGCCCTCTTTACCCTTTTTGAAGCCTCCCTCTTCAGTTTTTCATACGCCACACCTGTATCCTCCTTCAATGTCGTACAGTTTACATCGAAGCGCCACAAACGTAAACAAGAGACAACCCCCCAAGCTTCCTTTTCCGTTACGGTGTAGTTTAATTGACTTCCATTCAAAACAGAACTCATGAGGCAAACATATTGTTTCTCCCCCGTATCGCTAATCTGGTAAAGACTGCCCCCCACGGCATATGCGGAAGCATCGCATTGAATATAAAAAGTGCGCTTAAAATCAGGATGAACAAGCATCATGGACTTTAGGAAGGCTGACTTAATAGCTCTAAAACTCTCCATTTCATCGCTTCCCCAGCGCCATTTTTCTCCTTTCTTCAGCAACTTCAACAAAGGCATGGTCAATTCGGCATACCCGGCGCAGAATCGATGTTCATAATTGACCAGACCCAAGAACCCTCGCAGCTCTCTTATATTTCGTGGAACAGGAAAATCAGAAATATTTTTGACACGCCCCTCGTCTATTTCGATTCCCCTTGATGTGATCACATGACCTAGAAAATGTACCTTTTCCCTAATAAACTGACATTTTCTTAGTTTAATTGTAATTCCGGCATCACTAAGTCTCTGAAAAATCGTCTTCAAATGCCTTAAGTGATCCGCTATGTTCTCCGAGTAAATTAATAAATCATCAACATATGACTGCGCGAAATCATTACAGCCCTCCAATATCTTATTTAAGCATCGAATAAGACTTGCCATGGAAGTAGATAACCCAAATGGCAATCGACAAAAACTATATGTTTCACCCTCGAACACAAACCCAAGATATTTGGTATGATCCGGCAATACTGGAATTTGCCAATATGCTTGCGTCAAGTCTATTGTGCTCATAATTTGCCCCTGTTTAAAATTGGCCATTAATTCAGACAGATTGGGAGGATTCACGAAATCCTTCTTCATCTTTGAGTTCAGCCCCCGAGCGTCCAAAAACACGCGAATATTCCCATCCCTTTTCTTCACGCAAACTAACGGCGAAATGTAGGAAGTTCTTGCCTTTTGAATAACACCAGCCGCTAACATTTCACCAATCTGCCTTCTAACTTCATCCCGATAAACCATAGGAACAGGATAAGCCACAAAATTAAATTCATTTTCATCCACTAGCTCAATTTGATGAAAATAGTTGACGACGCGTCCCGGTGTATCAGAGAATGTATTCCTATATTTTTCCAAAATACTTAAAAGTGAAGCCTTAGCACTCGCACTCAAAGTAGTTTTCGCTGCTGCTGCCTGAATATCCTTCGCGCTGTAGCCTTTACTGCGGGAATCACCGTCATCAACGCTGTACTCTACCAGTGGCGTAACCCTGCTAGCTTTATTTTCGACTACATCAAACACATAATCATTTTTCTCGCAGAGGTTTATAGATATTTTCTGCGGATCAATCCGAAATGACAGCTTCGTATTTATGGAAACCCCTTCTATCATTAGCTGTGAATATTGATAATCCAAACGTGCATGATGCTTGGATAACCAATTTGATCCAAATATCAAATTGCAATTGAGTTGTGGTATAACCAAACAGTTCACATCCATATCTATTCCATCTAATTGAACTGGAATCAAGATTTGCGACTTTATCTTCTGCGTTTTACCGCCTATTGCTACAGAGATCACTCCTCGTATGACCGGTAAAATTGGAAATTTCCCGAGATTGCTTAACTCTGAATAGAATTTCTCCGAGATTGCGCATATATCTGAGCCGCTGTCGATCAATACTTCTACTAACATACCAAAAATATGTATCGATATGGTCGGCGAAACTTTTTCATCATCCTGCATTATATCCTCCGGGTCGCTTAAAAGATCGATGTCTGGATCCCCCATGCAAGCCAGTGAACGCACGGTATGTCCCTCATTATTTCCCCTAGCGGTCGGCCGCGTATCTCTCGATATCTCTCGCTCGGAATTTGTTCGATTATTTTCAGATCGATTACTATAACCCTGCGCATTATTCATGTTCCTATTCGAACCCCCCACAGTAGACAATTCGTCAATACGTCTCAGATATTCCTCTACCGTATCAGGCGACGTAAAATTATTAATAATCATGCCCCGCTGGACTTCCACATCAAAATGTTTTACCAACATTCCAATTACATTTTGCATCGGAATTTTATTATCAAGAAACTTTGCTTGCGCCACCAGATTCAAGAAATAATCTGCTCGACTGCCATACGAGTGCGTACCGTAGACCAACGTCATATACAACTCTCTTTGTTTTTCAATGCTCCAGAATCTATTTTTAAACGCTAGGCGAAATGAAACATAGTCGGCAAAACAATCCTCCTTAACGCTAGCCCAATCGGCCGCCGAACCTCTTAAGCAACCAACAGCTAAACCCAACTGCGCATGCTCAGGAACACCTGCATCGCTAAATATTTTTTCAATTTTCTTTAAAAATAGCATTGGGTGCATTTGCCCATAGTTTGAAAATGTGATATTACCACCCCCTAACTCTTTCCAGTTTATTATATAGGATCTATCTTTAATTACAGTCGAACAATCATCTATTCCTTTAGAAGTACAAACAGTCTCCGGCACTGTCTCTATTCCAGACATCAGGCCCTCATATCGTGTGTCGGACGTTGCCACCTTCTCAGCTAGTTGCCCTACCGTACTTTTTAACTCTGTCACTGATATTGCCAAATTTCTAACTAAAGACTCAAGGTCCTCCTGCACCTCCTTTGTACTCTCTGCCCTGCCTCTCCGCGACTTTCTGCTAGACATTTCTACTGCTTACCTAAACGACAAATCGTTACAATACTACAGTAAACTAAAACAAGGAAAGTTTTTTTTTTGTTACAATGACTGTTTCAACACAGTAAATAATCGTTCATATCCCCCTCTGCTCCACCAGCTATCTCCTAACGCCTCACTGCTTCTCTACCAGCGCCTCGGTGCTCGTACAGAACCCCCCAACAGCATACACACCCTCAGCTTTCCAAAAATGAAAATGACTTCTCACCCAGATCTGCTTACTCCTCTTACAACCGACAACACCGCCTGGCTCGTGCCGCTTGAACACAGCAACGCCTCAACGCCTGCTTCTACGTCACGCCGTGCCGCCAAAATCAACCGTCTTCACCTACGCGTACCGTTTTCGTCGCGTCTCGTTCCTTCTCTATCTAACACCTTGCAACCGTATCGCGCTACGCCGTTCTACCGCCACGAGTTGGGCGCCAAATGAAGTGGATCCGTGCTTACACAATATTACTCAGGGTTTTTCGTGGGTTTCAGTAACAACGACGGCGATATGGCTAACAAACTTTAATGGTAGTAAGGCACAAAATAATTCACTAACTTAAAAAACATAGAACCCGGTAATACTTAAATCCGGAAGATGGTCACGTCACCTGTTGCCTCTCTCGGCGGCGAAGGGCAACTGCCCCTCGCTCGATCTATCACAATTTCGTCCACTGTTGCCGAGTTGCCGCGCACCACACTGAACCACTACAAAGTTTAAAGCATCTTACAAATCTCACATTTCTGTGAAGAAAATCTGTATATATACATTGGGATAAGTTTGATTTGGTCCTTTTCAAATCTGAATTGGCACAGCCCAAAATCCAGCAGTTTTGATTTGTGCTTCTTTTGCAACTTCCTCCCAAAATCAGCTCAAAAACCTATAAAGGGTTAATTTCAAAAATGTAGCTTCAAATACCTTACAAACTCCACATTTCTGCTAAGAAAATCGCTCTCTAAATTCAGCAGTTTTGATTTGTGCTTCTTTTTGTTACTTTCTCCCAGAAGCAGCTCAAAAACTTAGAAAGGTTTAATTTAAAAAATGTGGGTTTAAAATATCCCACTCTTCTGCGAAGAAAATATTTATTTGTACATAAAGATAACTTTGATTTAGTCCTTTCCAAATCTGAATTGGTCTAACTCAAAATAAAGCAGTTTTGATTTGTGTTTCTTGTGTAACTTCCTCCCAAAAGCTGATAAAGGTTTAATTTTAAAAATGTAGGTTTAAAATACAAATGTGGTCTTCTTGCAAGAGAAATGATTGGAAAATATATCAAAAACAAATGTTCCAAAATTATGTTAAAACATGGTTTCAATTTTAACTCAATATTGTAGAGACTGAACTCTGCGGTGGATATCATACACCTAGCTATTGCAAGACTCTCAAATGTTTGCAAACACAAACCTAACCTCTAATGTTTTACTCACAAAAAGTTGTTTAAGCTGCACAGCCATTTTTTGAGATGCGAAAATATCTTGGAAAAGTTACTCAAACATGAGAATAAAGGGACGTTTTAAAAACGCAAATATGTAAATATCACTAATGCTAGCTGCTAACCTAGAGAAAGTTATTGGGCTGGTTGCCTATCTTCATGTAGAATATGTTATCAATGGTGCTAAAAAATTTGATGGAAATCATTATGATATGGAAAGAAAACAATGGTTGTGTTCTTTTAGACCATTCTATATATTTTTTATATGTATAAGCACAAGGGTACTGATTTTTCTGAAAAGTAGCTTGCTGATGGCTGACTCGAAATGATCTCTGATAAATGTATCTTTTAATTGCATATTCTGTTCAATAAACATTTTTAGAAAGTGGTACTGTACATATATATTTGGTATGTCAATACGGGACTGTCAGGTGTCAACATGTTCACACGATATACTCATCGTCTGTATTGGTCGATTTTGTTCTTTGCATGGGCAGGGTGTAGTGAAGATAAGCATGATCTTTCTTTTTTCGGATTATTTTTGGAATGAGGATAGGATATTTAAAGGCGTGTTTCCAGTGTGCTAGAATTACAACTTTCTAGTTCCTTGAAGACCGCATTTTGCAGACTAAGTCGCATATTACAGCACTACAGAGACAAATGATGTAAAAGTTTTCCATCGAATTCGATTTTTGACATCCATTCCTTATGAAACATGTTCTTTACATCCTTGTTTTAGCTGGGTATTTGCGCTGGTTTGTAGTGGGAATCATCATAAACTTTCTATGCGCGTGCGTCCATATGTATGACAGTCAGGCTCCAGTCCATTATGGACACTCTTGATGCTCTTACTGTGAGTTGCATAATCCAGTGTTGTTTTTTTATATTGAAAACTGGTGTACTACATGCAAAAATCACATTTCCAGAAGTATTCTCAAGAAAAAACCTGACTGTTTCAGCTGCTTATTTAGTGTTTGTCAAATTAAAAAACTATGAAACTACATGAAAATTTGTGAAAAATATCGATGGGAAATGTTTTAGGCGGCGTTTCTGTTTTGTGATATCCAATTTTCCTCTTCCTCCTTTGGAGTTTCCAAAATGGTTGTTTGACCCACCAGGGTAAATCTCCCTGTACAATGAGGCACATATTCTGGTTTTAATGTCTGGCAAGACACGAGAATTTCCACTTTCGGTTTTTATATTTTGAAATTTTGAGGTAAGAATTATTTTCTCATGCAGCTCATTTTATTGATAATACGAAATGTTTTGTTACAGAGAAGGTCTTTTTAATTTTTTCGGGATTTTTTTGGAAGCATTGTACTTAAACTTTCTTTTCCTCCACTCGATTGGTTGTAATATAATACTTCAGACGCCAAGTGGTAAACGTCTAGCAAGAGAAAAACAGATCTGAAGTCGATTTTATAGCGTGAAGTATTTTTTGGAAAATGGAAAAAGAATTTTTAATGTCAATAGACTAAAAGTAACACCTACAGTTTGATTGAAACCTAACCACAGATCAATGACCTTTTTCTTTATAGAAAAGTTAATAGATTTATTGAGAAACTGGAAAATAGAACTGTTTACGAGTATTTGTTATTTTCGAAGTACATATATGGTCTCTTTTCAGCGACAATTTTGTTGGAAAGTAGGTTCCATTGTAGGATGTTGACTGCATAACTTCCTTTGCTTTGGGTGCTTTTACATAAAGTTTTCAATAAAAATGTTATTCCAGATTTATCTATTTTATTAAAAACATTTAATATGTATTATTTTTGATATTGCTTTTACCTACGATTCTTTCCACAGAAATATTTCACGCCTTGTCGACTGGAGTTAATTTATTTGCCATATTTATTCTTTATTCGTTTTTTGTAACTTTGTAGTATTTATTTTTTTTACAGTTTAATTTTTAATTCTGAATTGAATACTTTTGCTGCTTCATTGTTTTTCATCACTTAGAACTTGAATAAAAGTGATAATACGAAAACACGCCTTTTATTTGCCCCTGCCTGCTAAAAAATGCTGAATGCAGATTGATTAAAAACAGATGACGCGGGGTGGTTTCCATTTACAAACTTCAAATTTCCTAAACTTAGGAATTTTAACAAATTTGGGGAATTTTTTGATCTGTGAACATTATTATGCGCCATCTATCCACGAAAGACATAACCAAAGATATATGTCGTTATAGATTTCTGAGATCTAATAATAGAAACCTGTAACGTTGTTGGGTGGTGCTATCTATTAATGATACGAGGAGTTAGGTAGCGTCGTATCACAGGTTCCTATTTAGTTACATAAATATTTCTAATTACAGAAATCTGTACCGCACAGCTCACGGCGACTGATCAGGAGACCGAAGAGTCTACTACTGCGGCCACCGCTGCTGTCTGATTATTTTCTTAGTACAAAATAATATTTAGGCCATTTTATGTTAATCTGCTAATATGCTGTTTGTCCCTGGCCTCGAAAAAATAAGCATAAGATGAAAAACAAAGTTGTAGGTCATTGAGAAGGAAATGTGTAGTCAGTGAGATTATTTAAAAAAAAAATTCAATTATCTATATATCTCTTGTTATGGGAAAAGATTTTGTTTTTTATCTTTGTTTGTACTGTTAAATCTCAGTTCTGGTCAGCAACGTAAAATAGCATATTTGACTGCAACCATCTTTCATCAGGTTGCAATGGAAAACGATTTCATAGTAGTACAAGAAGCAATGAAAACCGAAGCAGATGTTAAGCCCAGATGTGGAAAATAAATACCTAACTAAACATTGATCAAAGTGTCTCATGTGATATAAAAATCAAAGGAGAAAAAGACGAGTTTTGTGAAGAATTTAAAATTAAACAAATTACTGAGGAGCTGTTCATCAAAGAAGATAATAATTATTTAGCTGGCTCTATGAACCTGAATGTTGGAAAGGAGTCTATTGGGTAATGTTACATTAGCTAACTATTGAATAAAGTTTCCACCATATTATAGCTCTAATAACAAAGGTAAATTGATACATGAAGGTTGTCTTGTCAAATGACCAATTTTCTACTGAAGGTTTTGTCTTCAACAAATATGACAGACTAGACACTCATCCTAACTCCTTAGTGGCCAATCTAATAAAGAAAGGGTTCCCAATAAAACGACTTGGATGAAGATTCCATAGGACCTAAGCAGCTAAGAACAAACTATGGACTCCTTAATACTTTAGTTCAAATCTTCTAACTGTAGTTAATTCTATAAAGATGTATCTCTATATTTCTGTATTGCTTCTGCGTTCTCATGAATTAACTGATTGTTCTACTGTATAGGATAAACAAAAGAACAATTATCTCGAAAGCTATCAGCTTTGACTATGGCCTTTCTTCTCCTCCTCCTCAGAGGAATTGCTGCAGGTGTACATGATAGTTGCGATGACTAATGCCGCGTGAATGACGATATTGGCCTTCATCATGCATAGAACACGCGGCTCACAGTAGAGTGGAAGCGATTGCCGATTGTGAAGTACGACTACCGACGACGACGCTTGTCCAACGGGAAAGACGTCGCACGTATCGACACCCGACTGTAGGAGATATTTTTAAGTTTTAAGGGTAAATGAACGGAGACATCTATGAGTGACATATGACTAATATGTACGTAGAATTACAGGGGTTGGAGGCGTATAAGTATACCAATGCCAAAAATTTGAGATATACCCTCCACCATCCCCTGCAACCCCTAACCAGCAATTTCTAACCCCTACAAATTTCTTTCCGAAAGTGACCAATCTTGTATAAAACGACAAAAAACGAAATCTGAGCGATTTTTTCTGTTTTTGGCCTTTTTCTCCGCCGACACTGCACCGATTTTACAAAAACTATAAAGCCTTTGCGTTATTGGCATAGCAGTAACATTTGGTGAAAAAATCATCGAAACCCGAGCGGTAGGTACTTACCAACTTATAGGCGGTTATAAGATTAGCGGTCAGATCGACAGGCAGGCAGACAGACCGACGGAAATGAGCGACATGGTTTTTCGTGATACAGCCTGGCCAACTAAGAATGCGAGGTACTGTATCTGGGAACCTATCCATCGTAGAGGCCAGGGGCAAAAAGAGTTCTTACTAAAACGGTCAAGAGAAAAACCGAAAAATATTTTCGTAACGGCAATCTTGAATCAAAAAAAGTCATGGGTCGGCGAATTCCGCTATATTAAGCTAATAAAAAAATCCCTGATCTTTAAAGTCGGGGATAACAAGAACCTTTTTTGTTTGATAATTTTTGATGTATCTTTAAAAATAAAGTGGTGGGGGGTATTTAAAGATTTCCGTATCTTCGAAACAGCCGAGCCGATTTCAACAAACTTGGGTTAGTTGAAAATAGCTATTCTTGGGCTACAAATGTTATAATACTTGAAGTTTTGTTAGTTTTACCTGTGGCTGCTAGAGGGCCTTTTTAGAAACTCCGACAGAAATCGTTAATTTTCTCAAAAAAATTAAATGCATTGGTATGATTTTTTTTTATCGGAAAGTAGCTAAATGATTAAACTATACTAAGTGACATATAAATCCGAACACCCAGTTTAAATGGTTTTATTTTAATAATATTTTGTTTAAGTACTTAATCAAACATAATAAGTAAATGATAAAAATTTCAAAATGATTGCACTGCTTTAAAGCCCTTTGACCTTTAATAATGTGTGGATGCACCCTGATGTGCTATGCATTCTCCAACGCGCCTAGGTATGCTTCTGATCAGGGGGTCAATGTCCTCCTGTGGTATCTCATTCCAGGCAACCACCAACTCGTCTCGAAGTGCTTCTAGAGTCTTGGGAGGACGTTGCAAATTGAGCAATCTCCTACCCATCATATCCCACACGTGCTCAATTGGGGATAAGTCGGGAGATCTTGGTGGCCATGGTAACAATGTGAGATCACTATGTTGAAAGAAGTCTATTGTGACTCTTGCAACATGTGGTCGGGCATTATCTTGTTGGAAAGTTGGATCTGCCAGGGTGTCAAGATAGGGTAAAAGATGGGGTTCTAGAACTTCGTGGATATAACGCTGCGCGTTCATGTTACCTCTGATGAAGATTAAAGGTGACCTGGAACCATAAGCTATAGCACCCCAAACCATAACTCCAACAGTGTGATGAACATGTCTTTCAACAAAAAACTGTCGATTCCTCCTTTCACCACGTCGCCTTCTAACCCTGGCACGACCATCGTGCATGCCTAAACAAAATCGAGACTCGTCACTAAAGACAATACTGTTCCATTCCTGATCCCAGAGTGACCGTTGTCTGCACCACTCAAGGCGATTACGTCTGTGTTCTCGAGTTAAAGGGAGGACCCAGTGTGGCCGGTATGAAAACAAGCTAAAACTTCTCATTCGTCGGTAAACACTTCGCATGCCAATAGGTCTTCCGTGTTCTGCAAACCATTCATTTGCAATGGACCTTGTAGTGGAGAAACGGTCCCTTAAGACCAATAATCTTAGGCGGCGATCTTCACGGTCTGTTGTTCTACGGCGGCGTCCAGTGCCCCTTGCTCTTTGCGTACGGCCTTCTCGAAGCCATGCCTGACAACACCTAACCACAGTGTCTACACTTCTTTTTACTCTAACTGCAATTGCCCGAAAAGAAAGTCCAGCTTCCCGAAGTCCCACTATACGGCCCCTATCAAATTCACTAAGTTGACGAAATCGTACAGGTCTCCGTACTCGTAGGCATCGTAACTGATCGTAAAGGATGTCAAGAACCAAAATCCGCCAACGTTGATTGTTTACTGCGGCTGAAATATTCATTTTTAGAGCGTTAGTGAATTAAAAAAAAGCAGTATAAAAACCGGAATGTCCAACTGATAAGGCTGAAAATGTTTTCTCTTGTTATTTACAGTAAGATAAACACATTCACCAACTTTTATTAAAATAAAACCATTTAAACTGGGTGTTCGGATTTATATGTCACTTAGTATATATGGCTCGTGAAAACCGCATCTTGATATCTTGTTTACTAACCTAAAATCTAGACCAAAGAAAATTTTATACGGAAATCCCTTAAATTTTTATTTTTTTTTAAATACATTCTATGGAATTCTCTTTTATTCATAGAATAAAGTCTCCTTTTTTGGAAATATTACAAAACATCGCTAAAAGGTAAGTAATGCTAATAGCAAAAGGCATATTTTTTGTTTAAATGCATATAGGTATAGTCAACGCCAAACAAAGTGGCGTGCACGTCATCAAGGTGGGTGTGTTGAAAAATTTACATTGTTGCCAAACTTTTTGTAAAATAATAAAATTTATTATTTACATATCTAGGTTTATAAGCAATATTAACCTCAAATGAGAACAAAAATAATAGTATAATAAAATTATAGATCTGTACTTGCATAATCATTAAGTATGACAATTATTGATCAGATGACACTGAAACTACCATATTTAATTGATAGCTTAAAGGTACTGAATAAAAATCGAAATGGGGTCCTCCAAATTTTATGCATGGTATTTATTTTACAGAATTCATACAGAAAAATGCATTCTAAAATTAGGTAAGCTACTGGTGTAAGCTTTTTCTGTACAATAAAGTTAGTCGGAGTTTCTTTCTTCAGCGCTGTCTGAATCTGAATCTTCATCACTCTCAAAGTTGATTATTAAAGGTTCGATGTCTGGTCGATCAAAAATTCGTTCTCTTTCATACCATTTAAAAATTTCTTGCTCAGTATGTCGAACACTATTTTTCCACATGTCTGGGGTAACCGTTTGTAGAGCCTCGTTCCACATATCCAAACAGTCTTTTTCACTGTTACCATCTCTACCAATATGTCTGTTATAGTAACCTTTTGCTATGCCCCAAATTAACTCAATAGGGATAAATATACAATGGTAAGGAGGCAGACGAAGAACTTTGTGCCCATGTTGTTCCGCCAATTCATCAATCACGTATATTTTAGGTGGTTTGTTTCTAAAAAAGCAGTTATTTTAAGAATAGGAATAAACAAAAGAAATATAAACTGTCGACCAAAATATATCTAATTAAGAAGCATTATGTACCGAGCAACAATACTCAATAGCTCTGTTTTAAACATTGTGTTTAAAAATGGTATGTTTTGATTTGTCAACCAGTCTTGGATATTTTTTTTTGTCCATGCATTGTTGGGCACTTTGTTCAATATCATGCTGTGATAAGGGGCGTTATCCAGTATAATCATAGATGGACTCTCCAATTTTTCTAATAACTGATGTTGAAACCATTTCAAAAAATTGTCCTGGTTCATCTCTCCATGGTAATCGCTCAATTTTGTTTTCGAAGAAAATATCGCTTCACTACCCTCAATAAACCCATTTTCATTTCCAGCATGTAATATAATGTATCTAAAATATATTAGTTTTAAATTTTATAGTGCAAATTGTGTAAAAGTACATACCTTTTACCATCTGTTTTAATAGCTTTCACGCTTTTTTGGTTTCCATTTTGCCAAGAGCGACCTATGGTCCCATTTTGAAATATCCAAGTTTCATCGAGGAAGACAAACTGGTATAAGGCCTCAACCTTGGCTTGATTGTATTGCCTTAGAAATTCCACCCTTTTCAAAGCTATACTTGGTAGTTCCATGAGCCCTCGTCGCGGATTGTCCTTAAGCCACTTAAATCCAAGATCTCTAAGCAACCGCCTTAAAGACGTGGCACTACCATCAAATAATGCCCTATCTCTTAATCGAGACCATAAAGTTTGTATCGTAACTTGTTCTTCTGAAACCATGTGTAATATGACATTATAATTTAGTTAACAAATTAATGCAAATTTCTGATAAGTTATTATAATAAGATCTTACTTTTGTGATACATATTATAGATCACTTCTCGAATGGCACTTGTATCCAATGTCGCTGTGTTGGTTACACGTTTAATATAACTCCGCTTTTTCTTGGGCGATTCTAAATTTGCATCACTTTTCACACCCTCGGAAATACGACTAACTGTCCTTAAACTAATTTTTAAAGCAGCAGCAACACGCTACAAAAAATGAAATAAAATTCCACTATTATTAATATACATTACATATAATTATTAGTAACCTACCTCTTGAACAGCATTTAAAGGCAACAAAGGCCTGTTGTTGTCCCTTTCTTGCTCAAAGTAGTGCATTAACGAGGCCACGAGTTCCTTACACCGACTATTTAACTGTTTGGGCATCTTTATATACCAAAATTGCCTTTATCTACTCGTAAAATGAATAATTTTGTTTTGAAACAAACAGTTGTTGATTTACAGTATGCGGGGCCAAAGGATTTATAAAGATTTGAAATGCCACAAATTGATTCAGTGTCAAAATTAATACAAATGTCAGTTCCCAGTTTAAATAAGTTTCAAGGTGACAATGTGTCAACGCTGCGAAATCGGTTTAGTGCGTTTACATGTCGATAAGTGATTGGAGCGTTTGCAAAACATTTTATTTCGCATAATGCGTACCTAAATTTATCAGAAAGCAACTTATGTGATATTTTAATAACAATGTTTATATGACTATTAACCATAATAAGAGAGTAATGACCATTTTACAATTTATATATCACATTAATATGAAACTGCAATAGAGCAATTGTTTGTGATAGAAACCTAGGCATTAGGTCGGGGAATTTTTATCGTGATGACGTGCACGCCACTTTGTTTGGCGTTGACTATATATTCACTATGGGTAGTCTGTGGGTATATACGAAAAAAGACAATTAAGTAATAGAAGCAGGCCATGTAATGCAACAAAACAAATACCTAACCAAAAAATCCTCAAATTGTCATTCGTTGTCAATAGTTCCGCGTTACCTTGAGCAATTTTTGTGTTTACCAAATGCGTTTTACGAACGATGAAGCTGTTGATATGTTTGCAGTTTATTTTGAATGTATTCTGAATGCAGCAGTAGTTAAAAGAGTATACGCGACTCGATATCCAAATCGGCAACTTGCGAGGTGAGAGTGTTTCTCCGATTAATGGCAAGCTTACGAGGTAGTTTTCGGCCTACGTTTCAACGGGAAAGAATAGGAAGAACACAAGAAAATATTAACCGCGTACTGGGATATATGTGTAAGTAAGTTCAAATACTTTTAGAATGCACCCATATCATGTCATTTTGCATCAGGCTCTGAAAGAGGAAGACTTTGATCGGAGATTGGACTATTGCCATTGGATGTTAGGCATGATACGCGAAAATAGAGAATTTTTATTTCAAATGCTGTGGACCGATGAAGTCACCTTTAATAGTGACGGGAGAGTCAATCTACACAATTTGCATTATTGGTTGCAAAAAATCCGCATTGGTTGCGTAAAGTTCAGCACCATGGGCGTTGGAGTTTAAATGTGTGGTGTGGCAGTATGCCTCCCAGTATGGAGGCAGAATTATCCAGGCAAATTTTTTCGTGCATTCCCTAAATGACAATGACTTTATTGACTTTTAGGACAATCAATTACCGTTGTTGGTGGAATATGTGCCACTGGAAGAACGGCAAAACTTGTTGGATGGTTGCCCAGCGCATTTTGCTTTTATTGTGCGAGAGCATATTAATGCAGTTTTTCAGCAGCGGTAGCTTGGAAGAGGTAGTCTGTTTCCATGACCTTCGCCATCACCAGACTTGTCATGATTTTTATTTATGGGGACGGTTAAAGGACATGGAGATTCAGACTTAACCTACAGGAAAGAAATGAAAAACCGGATTCGTAATGCAATACGTAACATACCGAGAACCGAAATTGAAGTTGCAGTTTTGTCTACCCATGAGACGCTTCTTTAAATCGGTCATTTTTGGGGCCACAACATAATAAAAAAGAAATTCCAGAAAAACATATTTAAAAAAATTAAAATTTAATAGATTTACGTATACAACTTTCTTTGGCCTAAATTTTTGGTTAGGAACAAAATATCGAGATGCGGTTTTCGCGACCTTGTTTAGACATCATTTAACTATCTAGTTGTTTTTAGAGAAACAGAAAAAATTGTCAGCCAGTAGGCATGGGAAGTGAAAACACATTAACACAAAACTTTATTTTTGATTCTAGCTCTTTTTCGGTAAAAATCTGTAAATTTCTGAAATATGTTAAAAATCGTGGAATATTGGGACGTTTTAGGTATTTCTGTAGGTATCATTTCAGTAGAAATACCGAAAAGACAGTAGGTTCGGTAACACACACGGATTTACTGACCACTCGCCATGATGCGTGATTTCAAATCCCGCTCTAAGAGATTTTTTTCTCGGCTATGATTGTGCATATATATACACCCTATTTCACGAGCCTCCATCACCTGAGGTTGACAGCTGGTTATCTAGTAATACTTCAAAATTCCCCATATCGACGCCGGACACTTAATTTTGACGGATCCGTCAACGCTACGTCGACAGAGCCGTATTTTGTTTTGGTTTTGTACTTGCTGACAATCGTTTTATTTGGAAAAGTTCATTTGCATACAAAAAAACGTCGCAGTTTTACTAAATATACATGCGATTCATTATATATATATATATATATATATATGTGTTACAAACTAATACAAAGATGACACTTGCTGATCAGTTGTTCATCTCAGTAGACGTCAAAGCGTGATGGATACTCGTGGAATACAGTGTAGGTGATAGACGTTATCGCACTGTCGAACGAGAAGATACCACCGGCACAAGTATCATGTAAAAAACCTGCAAAACGTCAAAAAAAACCTATAAGATGTCAACTTGCAGACTAGGTAGTTTTTAGGGCGCAAACAGTGATTCCACGTTTGCTCACCAGGTTCGTTGTTAACGTCCATCTATGAAGGAATCACTCAACTAAACTATACACGCATTACTGGTTGCATAGCTTTGTGAGGCTGAATGATCCGTGGCTGTAGTTTTTATCTCTGAGAAGAAAGTTGGTTGAATAACAAGATCGCATCTGGATGATTATGTGTATTGATCTGCATGTGTATAGAATCAGTGATATTTGCTGTGTAAGAAAGTCATTACTGAATATGCTGAATATGACGGGTTATTTATATGTTGTGCTTTCTGAAGAGAGGTTATGTTTAAAGTTATAAATTACGAAAAACAGAAGAATTACGGGAAATCATCGCCGCGGCCGCGTTGTGTGTAATTACTGTTAGCATGTGTATGACTTGTAATTCGACAGTGTACAGTGAATATAATTATTTCTTATCTCCCTTTTTTGAAATTCAACAAATTTGTATATGTAATTTCCAGAATGGATAAGATAAAAAGTGGATGCGCAACTAATTTCTAGCTTTTAATCTCAAGTGTATTTGAGACAAGAACCCAATGTAATTATCATCAACACATACAAGTTACAGCTTAGACCTCCAGTAATGCCATCTCAGAAGCAGATTTTACATCACATCAGAGCCAAAGATTGATAACAAGCCTCATGACGTTTAGGCAACACGTACAACTAAGTGCTAATTCAACGTCTTGGCGAAAAACCTACATAATGTCAAAAAAAATCGGCATAATGTCACTTTTCAAGATACGTGATACCCGTGCCGGAGAATCTCTAAGGCGGGTCGCGAATGAGTACATGCACACGCGTCACTAGAGTCCTTGTGACATCCCCATTTTCCTTTTCCCCCTTTAGCCCTATGGTATCCCCGGGTGTGTACGCCTTAGTAGGCCTGCGTGGTGACTCGAGTATAAGAAATCGCCAATGCTATATCCATAATCATATTTATTTAAACTTTCCAACTGACTATTATTAAGTAGACACTTTTGATAATTGAAATCTATCTGGAACGGCATGTTCTCCGAAAGAGTTTTTTAACTTCCTGTCGCATTTTTATAAGCTCCCGTGCTTTCTCTCAAAAGCTGTGCGCTCGAAAGTTCTTAATTCCGCGCCAGGGCATTACATCCAGTTGCACCGAAAAATAGGATTTGCTGGAAAAACAGGAAAAAATTAGCGCTTTAGCTTCAGAAATAACAGGAAAAAGTTTGAAGGCTTGGGCAAATCCAGTATCCGAAATTTGGATGCCGGACTTTGTCAATGGATTTTGAGCTGTGACTGGCAGGCCAAAGAAAACATAGTTCCTAAACGTCTTGATGAATGACCGGAAAAATAATTTTCTCAATGGATTTGTATGGACTTTTTGTATTCTGTTATCAGATTTGGTATGGTATGGTGGTATTGTGTATGGTATTCGACTGAATACTTTTTTGATCATTTCGAATAATTTGCCCAAAAAAGTGTATCGTGGAGATCTGTTCACCTTTAGCATACCTAATTAATCTTTCTTTTGAACAGGGAACTTTTCCAAGTTGTTTGAAAATAGTCTTAGTCATACCCATTTACAAAAGGCAAGATCCAAATGACTATGCTAATTATAGAGACAATAGCTTGCCTTCAAGTATATCTAAGGTGTTAGGTGGAATCCAACATGAAGAATCAATTAGTGGATTTTTGTGCACTAGATTGCGAAGAATTTGTTATGGCTTGAAATTCTTAGCAAAGCAGTGCACTAAACGAATTTTAATAACTTTATACTATGCCACCGTCAACTGCCATATCCGTTATGGTATTCTTAATTGGGGAAGTAATTCACTAACTGAAAGGGTTCTGCTGCTACAAAAATAAGCCATCAGATGAAGAAAGATGAATGTCACAAATTTGATGTTTTTTAGTTGGTGCCGGGCCGTAACGCAGTACAATCCCATGAGCTGCCGGACACACGCAAAAATAATGACAGTCCGTATTTATACCCAAGTGAAAACTTGCCGTGCAGGGGAAAAAGATGAATGTCACAGCTGTTGTATGAAAAAAAGATGAACGTCCACTGATCGTTACCGATACTAGCAGCTACTACAAAAATTTACCATACACCAATCTGCGACGAAAGAAATAAACGTAATCATCTTTAAGCAGTTACCACTGATTTTGTTTTGTTTTTTTATTTATTCTTTTGAATGAAGCTTTTTTTGGTGGTTCTTGTCCCAATTAAAAAAATACTTAGGAATAATTTTGTGTTAGAGCTATTGAGGTTAGAAAATCACCTTTTTCTCATGTTCTATGACCTGTATAATTTCCTATTAAGGTTGTTCTCATATTAGAACAGATCGTAAAACCAAGATAGGTATTTTGCTGGATAGTCAGGGATTTTACAGGGTGTCGCAGATGACGGACGGCTCATATCTAACCTCAATATCTAAAAAAAAGTTGCATTCAGGCATCGATGCTAACACATAAAAGATGTTTAAAATCATAAGGAGAATCTCAGAATACAAAAATAAAAAGGATTTTCCATTAATAAATGTTTGGTCTGCTTTAACTTTTGGAAGCATGTATATAAAAAACATTTACTTATTTATAATTTAACTTTTTTCAGTTCCTCATAATAAGGAATCCATGGTACTCCGTCAGATCTTTGACCCACCCTGTACAACGAGTCTAGGAGTCTTCAAACTTTCAGATTCGCGTTTCTCAAAACTCACCTTTTGTGACATTCACCTTTTTTCCCTGAACCCTTCAATTATTGATAACCTTGGTAGGCGCCAATCCAGCAGAGAATCTTTTAAAACACTAAAGATGATGACTGCTATAGGTAAAAATAAGGGCTAATTTGGAGTAATCAAACACCATCATGAATATCCAACTAGGTCTCAGATACTTTTAATTCCGCCGAGGCATCGAACTACTGCATACCAAAAAACATGTAGGTGTTTTCAAAAGAAAACTGAAACATTTTTTTCTAGACAAATGTTTCTACCCCTTGGAGGAGTTTTTTGTTTAGATTTATGGTTTAAACTTTTTTAATTCATCACCACTGTTTTTGATGACCTTTTCATGTGTTATAGAATTTTCTGTTCTAGCCAATAATAAAATAAATTATTATTATTAACCTTAATATTAACCCATGTCTAAATTACTACTTGACATCCACTGAAAATGACCTTCGCGAGTGCGCAATTTACAACTATCCAGAAGTTATATTTCTCACCCTTACAATATTGCTTCCCCAAATGTCCTTATATCATCCCGGGAGAGCAAGAAAGCAGGAATCCCCTTGAAGATGCTCTCACAAACAAATCAACCCTAATAGGGAGTATCACATGCCGGGGTGAGCATCTTACGGGTAAGGGTTAACTTGGATAACACCGAAATACATTTATTTAATGACGATAATGCATTAGCGAGATGCTTGCTGCGGCCAGGAGTCGAAAACATACCGGGTGTTTCAAATTCAACCCTCACCTTGAGGTTTTGGAAACGGTGAGAGGTTGGTTAGATGCGAACAAGTTATGCATTTAGTTAACTAAGAATATAGTTCTTAAATGAAAAAAAAAACGGAATTTTCGAAATTTTCTCAGCATGTGTATGTGAGCATATTTTTATACTTAGAAAATACAGTTACTCTAAAAGCAAGTGCCCATTAACACTAAAGGCGGCCGGCAATACTTTTACTTTTTTACTTTTTCGGATTTCCTACAAAATTTAATAGAACGTAAAATGTCTCCTCTAAGTCGAGAGTTGGCAAGTTTGATACTGCTTCATGACCATTTTGGGTCTCATTTGGATGATCGCGGCGTTACAATTAACGAACGCTTAGAAAGATACAATTACGAGTTTGCCGGAAATTTATTAGCACAGGTATGGAACTCAATGGAAATTGATGGTTATCACGTTACTGGAAAGTATGTTGGATCGGGCGAGCCAGATCTTGATTTTCCATTTGAATGATATTCAGAACATGTGCGTGAAAGACCGTATTTGCTTCAAATTGTAAAATGTACCGAAAATGTTTACGTAAAAGCATGGTAGTGGGGGCTTAGAGATTTTCTTACATTTGCTGAGGAGGGGTTGATACTTGTAAAAAATCTGCTTACGTAATACTTGAATGGCCCCTAATATTTAGAGTGTACAAGATAAGGATCCTATCCAATACCTGTGGGAAATACAGCTTAGGTTAATTTACGTTCTTTGGGGCATATTTACATTTCTTTGAGAAACTAGTGGAAATTTCATGGCTTACTGAGATATTTGGGAAAAACTAAAATTTGGCCAAATCATTTCTATTTTTTCCGACTTTATTTTAAAAAATATCAAAAAACTAATAAAAATTTTTAGGCACTTCATGATCATTTTTAAATTTTGTGTCCGACGGTTCGTTTTTGAGAAATCATCAACTTTATTTTTTTATTTTGTCCGCAAAAAAGTACACCCTGTATCTAATAGCATTTTTTATTCAATAATGTATTACATGATACATTCATTTTTAGGAAGAATGCGTTTTCTGATTTTTCTATTAGTAAATTGGCAAGTAGGCTTGTAAACAAATGCTTGACTATCACCGAGTATTGTTATTATTGTGTATTGTTAATATTGCTTTATTATCGTCAAAGATGCTAGACAAATTCGACACGTTGTTTTGTGCTAAAAATACTATAGATATTGCAGAAATGTATCTTGATAAATTTCTCCAAAGACCCAAGTAAGTCCATTTTCTCAGAGTTGATTCGAAATTTAAACGAATATAGTTCATTTAAAAAGACTGTTACGCCCCCCCCCCAAAAAAAGGAAATTTTTAGACGAAACTCAGGATAGTGTTTTACAAGCAGTTGCTAAAAACTCTGAGATATAACTAAGCAAATTGAGAAAAATGTAGGAGTAGCCAAATCCACATTCCAATTTATTTTGCGAAAAATAGATATCACTCCTATTTTAGGATTTGACAAGGACTTAGACCACGGGTTAGCGAACGGCGCCAGCATTTTTGCGTTGTGTTTGTGTGAAGATTTTAATTTCCCTCCAAAAATACTATGGTCCGACGAGAGTATGGTGATTAATAATGGTGTCTTTGATCGCTCATTACTGATAGTATCCAGACATCAAGAACGTTTTGGGTTTAATATGTGGCGTGGAATTCTAGGGACCAAAATATTATGTCCATTTATTTACCACAACTCATTAACTGCAGAACAGTACCTTCAATTGTTGCAATATGATCCAGAAGACTGCCTGGATAATTTAACTTTGGCACAGGTTAATAGCTGTTGCTTTCAACAAGTCGGTGCGCCTTAACATAACTCTAGGCAAGTTCGACAGTATATTTCTCAGTGTTTTCCTGGAAGGCGGATTGGAGCCACCAGTGAAGTGTCCTGACCAGCGTGTTCCCCGGTAACTCCTCTGGACTTTTTTATTTGGGGCTTTATTGAAAACCGAGTTTATCAGAATACTTTT
This sequence comes from Acanthoscelides obtectus, assembly GCA_963669975.1. Classification (NCBI taxonomy): domain Eukaryota; kingdom Metazoa; phylum Arthropoda; class Insecta; order Coleoptera; family Chrysomelidae; genus Acanthoscelides; species Acanthoscelides obtectus. The sequence goes on along the minus strand of CAVLJG010000003.1, from coordinate 85,556,399 downwards.
GAAACTGAGCAGCAGTTACGAGAATGTGTAGTGGAAGCATTTAGTATGATTACACCAGAAATGTTACGTGATGTTTTGAATTCTACTGTTAGAAGATCAGATTTATGTTTAGAAAATAATGGCAACCTATTTTAACACCTATTGTAAATAAAAATAATGTGAAAAATATATGCGTTGTTCCAAATATTACTAGTTAAAGCCTCATTTTATAAAAATTTATATATTGAATAGAAATTTTATACATTTACTACATACGTACATTAAAAAAATGTCGTGCTTGAGACTACACCATTGACGAAGAAATTGGGAAATTTTGACCCCTCAGACGAAAAATAAAATTATTTTTTACGCCACTGATTTTTTATGAGAAATCTATTTCATTTTATTAATGGAGCATTCAATTTTGCACGAATCGCCTCTCTTGAGAATTTTTTTTTTTAGACCACACAGACTTGAATATTTCATGTTTACTCCATATAAAAACTTGAGCTCGTTCTACTTTGAAAATACATTTGAAATTACTGAAGCTTGACATATTGTATGTAGTATATTGAGAGAGTAGTCCTATCTCAATATTTATGTTTTGTTTTTATTCGGTCTCATCAGTGGCGTACAAATGTACAAAAAACTATATCTTAGTAATGGAACATGTTTTTTCTTATGCATGTGCTTTCTTACCCTAAAATATTGCCACGTTTTTCTTAATCACTCTGCAGGAGGATCACGTTTAGTTTTTCACTCCCTCATTTTCGAGAACTCGTCTCCTAGGGTAAACGCTCCTTTCACTGCATCCAAAAATATTTGTTCGGTTTAAATGCGAAAATTTTAGAAATGCAAATTAATGTTTTTTGTTTGCGATGCCTACAACACGTAAGTTCATGGGGGTCATAATAAGTAATGCCACTTCATTTTTGAAAGTCGTTTAAATGGCAGCGGAGTTATGAGAAAAAATTAAAATAGCATTCAGATCGTCCCAAAATTTGTTTTGCATGCTTTGCAACTCCTGAATAGTAATCAAACATCTTTTTGGAGATATTACAAATAAACATTTTGAAATTATGCTTTCATCACTTTTGATTGCTTCAGGTTGTGGCATATTTAAACACATTATGGTGCTCAAACAGTTTCTTTCTTTAGCCAGGATTATCCTGTATCATGGAAATTTTTGAATGCTCAGAAAGTACTTCCCACTATTTTTTCCTAAAAATTTTATCAAACATGACAGTAACATGCTTTTTTTACTCTTAATTTGCTACAATCACCTAGCCGTTCAATCTAAAGTTTAGCGCTTGAGACTTTTTTTATTTAGTTTACGGCCTAAAAACTTGCGTGAGATTGTGAATAACACTTTACGGCATTTTTTTTCGTACGCGGGGACCACTGTAAGCTGGGGGTCCCGTATCATTGATGCGGTTGATACGGCGGTAGATATGCCCCAGGGCTGTGTTGTTTTATATGGCGTTTTTTATAGATGTTTGCCAAGTTTGGCTTGCTGAAGATTTAGAGTTGCTAAAGTTTTCGCATAAAAAGTATCAAGTTTTGGATGCATTCGTTTTTTCCAGTATGTTTTCTGCAGTAGTTTGGACAATTTTACGTCCTATGACAAAACGGGCGAGGAAGTATTGTAATCATGCCAGTCATTTCTTTCGACCTGTCTGTCAGTCTACCCGCTAATTTTATATCTGCTTATAACTTGAGACGTACCGCTCGGATTTTAATGAAATTTTCACATAAGGTCACTACCATGCCAAGGATGAAAAAAAAAGTTTTTGAAAATCGATCCAGTGGTGGCGGAGCTAGGGGCAAAAACACGGAAAAAGTAGAAGTCGCTTAAACTGCGTGTTTACACGTTTCGGATGATTCTGATCATTTTCAGAATATTTTTTGGAGGTTGGGGGTTGTAGGGATTGTAAATGTAACGTCTTTAGTATTAGTCAAAGACGTTATATCATAAAGAAGCTTCTACTCCTGGTAAAAACGGTAAAATTTAAACCATAACAGTCTGATGTATAAGGCAGAAGCCTAAATGCCGGGCCACCACGGCTGCCATGAGGATCCCAAAGTAATATTGTTAATTCGATAATAATAATAAGTCGAAATCACTTGTCAATAGTCGGCGTTGCGTGTACGGCGCGGCGCGTTGCTGCATCGTCGTGAAGGTCACTTCCAACTGTGCAATGTGTAACAAACTACAACTGGTCTACGGTGATGTCGTTATTGACACATCGATACAGGAGAAACATTTATATATATCTCCTTAGATGTACCGCCCATTTCGCACAAACCTTTAATTTGTGATACTCCGTTTATGGTGGTTCTCTGATTATTGCGTCAAGTAGATTGGCTCAGTACTTATGATGCATTGCTATACGACAGACATCTTTAATCAACAGAAAACTTGTGAACTGAAGTTCAAACATTATAGTGAGTTTAATACTTCTATTGCTTAGGTAGGCGAATATTTTGAAAATTGATTCAGATGCTGGAACATTCCAGAGATTCCTGTTCGCTTTCAGAAATTGTTTGAAGGGGGTGAAAATTGTGGGTTGGAAGCTGTATGCGTGATACTATGCACCTGTTAGACATATAAGTCACAACTATCTTCCATGCATCTGACATGGAAACAGAAATGTGAAAGATTTGCTTTATACAGTTTGATATGCAAAGGTCAAAGATTCGATTTCCCCGTTTGAAACGGCTTGACTAATCCTTTTTTTTGAAACCTAAAACGAAGGCCTAGGAAGTATAGAATCAATCTACTTGACGAGATTTTTTCTGCTTATAAAGGAAACAGTCGAGGGTATTCCTATGTGACACAAGTACGTGAAAATGACGTTACAATTTGGTTATGAAATCACTAGTGTTACCAACACTTGAGTTGCAAAAGTTCCGTGCGGAGTTGCCAAATTTAAGATTTTTCAAACACAAATGATGTCGTATGAATTTTTTGCCACATTTTAAGTATACAAAAAAAACTTTGGTAATTTTCCAAATTGCCTCTGATTTTCTTTGATCTTCCCACCTCTGCTCTGACATCTTTTGTCGATGATTCCGCTACTTCGACCTGCTATTTTTTTTAACAAAAAATTAAACTACTTCATGGAAAAAATGAAACGGTTTAACTGATTTACAGTTCGCCTTTTGCCGCTAGCACAATTAAGCGAACAGGAAAATAGATAGAGTTGCGACTGGGAATAGGTTTTTCTTATTTTTTAATATTATTATTATTATATTATTATTTAATATTATTATACTTTGACTTTGAAGTTGAGTCATTAATTTTCAGATAATGATTGTAGAAGGAAGATAAACCAAAATATGTGTGTAAAAATAAAAAAAAAAATAAAAAAAAAATGTTACCTTGTTTAATAAAGTATCCTCCCGACAAGTATTTCAGTGCGGACCTGTATTTGATCGTGCGGTCTTGGAGCAGCATGCCCTCACCTGTGAGGTCTTAAGTCACCTGATTCACGAGCCCTTTGCACTACATTAACAAAGGCACGAGGGGTTGGTTGCACTCGATTGGGAAACCGATTCGCATAAATCCGTGATGCATCCGGGAGCATTTTGTAAAGACTGCCCCCCCGTAAATAAGAATCATGTCCACAAGTTCAGCATTTTCGTAAACATGTGCCATTTTTGATTTCGTTTGAGCCACGCAACACACTACTATTCACTCAGGATTTATCGACTGACGAAAAACATCGTGGTAAACGTTTCAAATTCTTTCGCTTTTTTGTTTCCGATGCGATGAACCGGTCAGGCGGATTATATCCGTTGTCGCCAAACACGAGCATATAATAGGCAGGGCGGTACTCAAACTTCCAAAGGGCTATAACTTTGTTACTTTAATTTTACCAGAAAAATGGTAAAGGAAAAAAACATTTCTTTTGATCAGATCTACTCACTGTTAAAATAAATGACTCAACTTCGAAGTCACCCTGTATATTATACATCTCAGTCGTTTAATCTGACACAAAGGGAGAAAGGAAGAATTGTCTTAATTTCAAATCGAAAGTGTTGCTTGTCAGTGCACCTTTACGGTAATACCACGGGTAACACACTGACACGTTAGCCTGAAATTGTTTTCGAAATGGACTATTTTACTATAGTTTTAGGAGTACGTGGAAGTTGGAGCAACGAGACGCGGGCACCGGATAAAAATAATGGCGGGAGCACGGAAGTATTGCGATTGCAGCGATTCGCGATTGTCGTTCACTGTCAATAATTGTCACACGATGCAGCGTTGCCAGATTAAGCGTAAACACATTTTCAACAATACATAACATGTTGTATAGCTAAAGTGTGATATGTATTTTTTTCTGTATGTTCTATCCAAATGTTGTATCCAGTAAGCTTATTTTTATTCATTTTGCACGTCCACTTAAAAATTATTAAATATTTTATACGCGTATATCGGAACGCTAGAAATATAAGAGAAATGAAATATACGGCAACGTTTGGTAACCCCTTAATAATTTTTCATTTCAGACAACTTTAAATCGCTTTAAGATATTCATTTCTCTGACCGCTGACTTGATCCGTTTTAAATCGAAAATATTGATTCTAAACTATAGAAAACATCGTACATATGAAAATGTATGTAATTCACAAAATATAACCTCAAAAACACGTCATAACAACGTTTTGCAGTACATGTACACAAATGGAGATTTAGTAGACGTCATTACGACGTCGATATTTAGAACAATCACGTCAGTTGACGTTGACGTGCTTGTGCTAGCTGGGCCATGTTTCCTTTTAAAAATTCTGACAACGGCAGACGACAACCAATACTGAAATTAGGTCTTACCTTTCTCATATCAAACAACAATTCGTAAAACAAAGTTCCTTGAAATTCTGTGCAGTTTGTAAAAACATTGAAAACATTTTTATATCTTTTAAAAAATATTTTAGTTGCTAATCGTTAATTTCTGGAAACAGTTTCTATGTATGACAGTGCAAACTGCATTTGAGTATTTGTATACAGTGTATCAGTGGCGGCTCGTGCCAATTCAGTGAGGTAGTGCCAGAATGGAAGCCATAATTTTGAATCGATTCAAAATTGTAAAGAATAACTTATAACTTACCCCTGATAGTTAGTGGTCAAAGTTCTTGAGGTTCAATAAATCTATATGTCCAAAAAAAAATCAAAAATAAAACTATTTACACACGCGCACCAAATTATAAAACAAGTGTGGAGAAGTACCTATAACTTCAAAGTTTTCTATACATGAAGTCCATTCTTCTTTCTTTTTTGGTAGCAAAGTTTTCGATTACCTTATTATTAAAATTTTCAATGCCACTAACAAAATGTTTTTCTGCAGACAGCATTCCTAAAGCACTAAGCCTTTCTTCCTTCATTGTGTTTCTGAGGAAAGTTTTAATCCGTTTCAGCATTGAAAAAGAGCGTTCTGCTTCAGATGTTGACATCGGTATAGTGATTAAAATACTTAAGAGCTTAAGAGTTTCTTGAAACGTACAATTTAATCCTTCCTCGTTCAATAAAATGGATAGTGGAACAGCTCCAGAAGTAGTACTCAATTCTTCTCTCTGATATAATACTTGTAACTCAGTTTTAAGCCTGTTTTTGTCTAAAAATGAAAATTGTGTGCATGTGTCATTTAAATGTGCTTCAGGAAACTGATGTTTATAAACAGAAAACTTTTCAGACACAAATAAATTAGAAGCAACTAAATGTCCAGAAAAGTTAAATCTTGTTCTTATTTGCGATAATACTGCATCGCATATTTCTAACGCTTCCCGTTTTTTGCTGCCTTCTTCAACTTGCCTTTTTTTTCTTGGCGGTTCATCAGTTTCTCTCTGCACTCGTTCAATCTCGTCAATAATGCTATCCATTTGTTCTCGTATAGTTTGAATTGCTGCTTCAAAATTCTCTAAATCATTTTTGACCTTAACAGAATCGGTGCATACTTTTTGTAATTGGTTAAAGACAATTTCAACATGTGGCATTATTTTATGGAATATACTTAGCCAAAATACAAAATTTGTATCTTGCAGCTTTAATTTGTACCCACTGGCTTGATTAATCGACGAAGAATCGCGTGAAGTACTTTCTATATTGTCCATAACTTCAATCAGGTCTTTCCTATTTTCATAAACTGTATGAACACCTCGTGACTGAAAATTCCAACGTGTTTGGGAAGATCTTGGCAATCTGCAATTAACTATTTCATCCAAAATTTTTGTTCTTTGAGGAGACGTCGAAAAAAAGAGCACAATCCAGATAAATTATGGAAAAATATTCTAGCCTGCTTATTGACAGAGCATGCGCTTGTCATAATTAGATTTAACTGGTGTGCATAGCAATGAACATAATTTGCAAGTGGATAAGTTTCCTTAATAATTTTTTGAACGCCATTCAATTCACCACTCATAACAGACGCACCATCATAGCTTTGAGCTATTAATTTGTTTGGATTTTGATCTAGTAATGGATTTACAACATTTAAAACGCATGCAGCGATTGATTTGGCATCGTGTCCGTCGGGGACGTAAAATCTCCAAAATCTCTCAACTGGTTGTCCTTTACACAAATATCTGAAAATAATAACTAACTGAAATTCACAGGCTACGTCAGTCGTTTCATCGGCAATTACTGCAACAAAAGGAGAATTTGCAATCTCCTTCTTAACTTCTTCATGATAAACATCTAGCATGCACTCAAGAAGCTCGTTTTGAGTTGTTTTTGAGGTACCCTTGAAAAGTTTGGCACTTTGAATATGGGCTTTCAATTCGTTGTCTAATTCGGCGCTAAAATTCACCAGCTCCTTAAATATGCCTCTGTTTTCCGAATTTTCCTTTTCATCGTGATCCCTTAAGGCTAACTCAAATGCTCCACAAAACCTTATACAATTAATAATTTTATTCAATACATATCCACTTGATTATTATGTTTAATTAGATCATTGCGATAAGCCGAATTGAGTTGAGTCCTTATATTTAATTTACCAAGAATAGAAAAGCTAAAAACATTATTCATATTTCGTGGGTCTTCATTTTATCCCATATATGTATAAGATCGTCTGTACCTTTTTTTGACCAAGTCTCGTCACCTCCAAATAGAACACATACAAAACAAAATAGTTTATTCGTTTCTTCACAACCACATATCCAGCTGTTTTTATCGTACACATTTTTATTAAATTTGCGACAGCGCGATTTTTGTCCGCTACCACTTTGTTTCTCAATTTTTAAATCGGGTATTGGCCGTCCTAATTCTTTAATTTGCAGTTTTTGATCCAGCGAAAAACCACTAAATGAGTTTTTTAATATCCCGATTTTATTCATTTTCACTAGTTTTAATAAAACAGTAAAAAATATGATCACAAAACAGAGCAGTTCATTAACACTAGACGTACTAAAACAAAAAAGGTATTTTTCACTTTTCAGGTAAAAAAAGACCGAAATCAGCACTAGACGTAATCACAACGAAACGACCGACCGAACAAAAACACCGCCGATATCACTTGATAACGAATTACGACTGATGATGTGCCTGGCACAAATTATACTTGTCTTTCGCTATTCACCTCATATAAAAATGTGTAGGGTAGCGTTATCTCTGTCGCTCGTATGCGATGCTAGTAAAATTTCTCTCTTTTTATTTGGGCCGGCCCAAAATTGGCACAAGTTGATGACGTCAAGGTCAAGGCGTGCTTTCCGTATCGCGTGGTTCGGGTGCTTGCGGTGTTGTCACGTTGTCAGTGTTGTCAGTGTTGTCACTTCATATAATTTATACAAAAAAAAAAAAAAATGAAAAAGCAGAAAATAAAGTAAAACATTGAAGATTGAAAAAAATATTCTTTTTGAAGAAGACAAGGTAGTGCCATGGCACCGTGGCACTACCTCACGAGCCGCCACTGCAGTGTATACAGGATTTTCTGGGAGGAAATGGGCATAATGCAATGGTAAGTGGTATGGACCAAGGTCTTTTCGTAAATGAAGTGGAACTTCATTTTTAAATTTTTTTGCAATGTGATAATTTTTGGGCGCAATAATTTTTTTGGGTCGTTTTGGGAGAGCCAATGTGCTGGGCATCATCCGCCTCAATATTATTTGAATCACAATACCCAGTAGCTAAAAAATGGAGCTACAGTTTTATTTTGGAATATGGTTTCAATCTTGAAGCTCGTCTTACAATGAAAATGCTTATAAACACCAAGATTTAATTAATGTTCTAGTTAAATAGAGCGAATGAAGTGGAATGCAGTTTTTTCTCGGAAATCCGGGGCTTAGAGCAAACAGCTGCAGGCGGAACGCTCCACAACAGCCAACCAAGAATGTTTCTAATGGGTAATTTCCTAATTGTCTTGCTGAGATTTTTCTCCGAGCATAGACGGAGCTTTTAGATGGAACGGAGGAGTAAAAGCAGTACTTTCGCCAGTTGATAATCATCTGGATTTTGGGCGGCACTTCCACCATGATTTATAAAGTTATAATAAAAAGTGAATGTATTACTATAAGAATGGTGAGGGCGACGTCGACGTATATATAATTCTTACATTACGCAAAAGGTTTGCGAAGGATTTAAGATGTGTCTGAATTCCTCCATCATTTTTACTTCCCATGCCCACTGGTGGGGAGGAATTCTAATCGCGAAAAAATTCGAAAATAAGATATTATGTTTTTTGGATGTTGTATGACATATACATCACAAAAATCCATGTTACTCATTTTCGTCGATTTGTCCGGTAATTTCATAACCGCTCAGTTTTGTATGGCAGAGAAAAAGTCCTAAAACGAAAAAATAAAAATCGTTCGTTTCAGAAGATCCTGATCACTTTTGAAAAACAAACCCAACATTGGTAATTCTATGCACCTATCAGTCAAATTTTACACATCATAGACTTCTCTGTACATTAGCTCTGAAAAATATTCTTGGTAGATGGGCCGCGGCTGCTGCTGGCGCCGCGTCGTGTGCCTACAGTGATGAGTGTTTTGGTATGGAATCACACGTATTTTACGCTCGTAACAGCATAGTGTTTTATATGCTCCAACCGCGCTATTACGGTGCCACGTCTGCCCCAGTTTGGTATCAGGGATAGGCGACGTTTCCAGTTGCACTATCGGTACTACAGGAAAGACGGTCTATGGACTAATTGTATGGATTTATTTGACTGCCTTTTCTCTCAGAGGGTCTAGTTTGTGCTGACCATATTCCTTTACATACTGATACGGGAGACTCATTTATAATAACAGACAGACATTTATCTTTCAACAACAGAAAATTTGTGAAACGAAGTTCGAATGTTAGTCCGAGTTTAATAATTCTATCGATTATTGAAAATTGATTTAGAAGCGGCGGAAATAAATCTGCTCGGACCTCGTGTTACAACGTTTCCGAGATTCCTGCTCATTTTCAGACATTGTTTCGAGGGGATGAACATTGTAGGTTGGCAGCTGTATGCGGTGAATGGTTGTAAATTGTTGCATATCTAGTGTCAGTGAAAGACCTATTATTAAGAAGGTGCTGATCTCAGTGATACTATGCACCTGTTAGACATGATAAGTTCCACATATTTTACCTACATCTGCCATGGAAACAGAGATATGATATATTTGCTTTATATATAGTTTGATATGCAGAGAGGTTGAAGATTCATCCTACTTAAGTGAACCTAATCATGATTCGATTCCGATTTTTGAAATGACTTGACTCATTTCTTTTTTTGAAATCTTCAACGAAGGAGTAGGAAGGATAAAGTCAACCTACTTGATGCCCTTTTTTAAAAATATACTTTTCATTAGTTTGACGTTGCCAACGATCGAGCCCTAATAAAGACCACATGTGACTGCTCATTGCCCGTTCTTTGATATTGTATATGCAGCGCCTCGTTGCAACAGCGTTTTCCGATATACGGGCAACGAGGTGGAGGCGGTCATCGGCTGCCGCCTCCGATCGATATTCCAGTCTGACATCCAGTCTGCTGCCGCCCCAAACGCCATTCCATTCCGCTCATTCGCATCATCACTTAAAAACGAAAACTAGAACTGTGTTACTATGATTCGACGTGTGCGGATCGCCGTCGCTGCCGAGCGACAACAGCGCCACAGGATTCCTGGTTTGCTCCCTCTCCTCTAGTGCTACCGATGCCGCCTCCGTTTACAGGATGGGAGTGGGAGGTATTTCATGACTAACGATTTGCGAAATGCCGTATTTCTAGGTTTGTTTTGAAGACGTTTGCTTTCCGACTCTGAGAAATGGTGAATATGTTGTTCGTTTTGGGTGAAGCCCAAAGGAATAGTTTCCTAGCATTTCTCATTTATAAGCAACGGTACCCTAACATGCGAAATCCAAGGTCGGAACCATTTTCCACTCTACGAGAACGCTTTGAATCAAGTGGAGCAGTGGAATATAGTAAAAAATGTATAAATAATCCAAGTGTCACGAATGAGGCGAATCAGTTGGAGGTTCTATTAAAGTTGCAGGAAAATCTCCATTTAAGTGCACGGCAAATTGGAGCAAAAACTGATATATCTCCAAAGGATCATTCACAAGTATAGGTACCATTCATATCACCCTTGCTTGCGTCAAGGCCTTCGTCCTCAGGATTTCGCAGCTCGAATGGAGTTTAGTAGAATAATGCTAAATAAAGTGAGTACTTTCCTGGATAAGGTTCTTTTTAGCGATGAGGCAACTTGTAACAGTATAGGTGTTGTAAACAGGCATAACATGCACTATTATGCGACGGAAAACCCTTACTGGGTTAGGCAAAAAGACTTCCAAAATAAATGGAGATTGAATGCTTGGGGGGGGGAGTTATTGGCAGACAAGTTATCGGGCCTTTCTTTTCCGACAACAGATTAACAGGTACAGAATACTTGAATTTTTTTATCGAGCTTTTAGAGGATGTCAACCTGCAAACTCGGATGCATATGTACTTCCAACATGACGGCGCACCTGCGCATTATCATAATCGTGTGCGTAACTATTTGGACACCTGGAGTAGCAATCGATAGATTGGTAATGATAGGCCTATATCTTGGCCTCCTAGATCACCAGATATGACACCGATTGACTTCTTTCTATGGGGCTACGCTAAGCAAGAGGTTTATAGATATCCACCATCTACCTCGGAAAATATGAAGGAAAGGATTAAGGATGCTTTTCTGAACATAAGGGAACACATGCTGAGGGATGTGCAACGGTCATTTATCCAAAGTTTTTGTAGATTAGGTCTTGAGTAGTGATAGTTGTTTGTTTATGTTGTTGAAATAGTTGTCTTTCTCTATTACGCTTGAAGCTGATTTATACTGTTCTGATTGTTATTAATTTTTACGTCAAATCTGTACTCCTAGTGGCAATATGGAACTAGCTCACTGTTTGTCTTTTGTTTCCATGGATGATGTGATTTTTTCCTTAATTTTGGTGTGTTGTTCTATTAAAAGCTTCATAATTCAAAATCTAGTGACTTTATCTGAATCAAACCTTATACCAAAAAAGCTTATGAAAAATTGAATCCTAACTTGCACAAATATACAGGGTGATGCATTTGAAATTTTTGAGAAAAAGTACAAGTTGCGTAACACATAAGATAAAAACTGAGGTGTGTAAGTTTTTTTTTTGATACAAAATTCAGCACTCCAAATATCAAAATGGAGGATTGAGGGGTTGCCGAATTGGAAAACCAAAACCCCATAGTATGTTATATCAATCTTCTTCTTTTGAATTGGTTTATCCAAATAAGCAATACAATTTGAGGCATTCCATTTAAAAAATCACAACTTTGATATGTAGGTCAAAACTGGGACACCCTGCATAATTGCCAGTATTTTAGAAATATGCCCTCAAATATCATGTATAACATGCCATAAATATATTTTTCCAAAATGTATTTGTTTATGAGTAATATTTCGTCCACACATGGATGGGCCACTATATATATAGTCAACGCCAAACAAAGTGGCGTGCACGTCATCACGATAAAAATTCCCCGATCTAATGCCTAGGTTTCAATCACAAACAATTGCTCTATTGCAGTTTCATATTAATGTGATATATAAATTGTAAAATGGTCATTACTCTCTTATTATGGTTAATAGTCATATAAACATTGTTATTAAAATATCACATAAGTTGCTTTCTGATAAATTTAGACGCATTATGCGAAATAAAATGTTTTGCAAACGCTCCAATCACTTATCGACATGTAAACGCACTAAACCGATTTCGCAGCGTTGACACATTGTCACCTTGAAACTTATTTAAACTGGGAACTGACATTTGTATTAATTTTGACACTGAATCAATTTGTGGCATTTCAAATCTTTATAAATCCTTTAGCCCCGCATACTGTAAATCAACAACTGTTTGTTTCAAAACAAAATTATTCATTTTACGAGTAGATAAAGGCAATTTTGGTATATAAAGATGCCCAAACAGTTAAATAGTCGGTGTAAGGAACTCGTGGCCTCGTTAATGCACTACTTTGAGCAAGAAAGGGACAACAACGGGCCTTTGTTGCCTTTAAATGCTGTTCAAGAGGTAGGTTACTAATAATTATATGTAATGTATATTAATAATAGTGAAATTTTATTTCATTTTTTGTAGCGTGTTGCTGCTGCTTTAAAAATTAGTTTAAGGACAATTAGTCGTATTTCCGAGGGTGTGAAAAGTGATGCAAATTTAGAATCGCCCAAGAAAAAGCGGAGTTATATTAAACGTGTAACCAACACAGCGACATTGGATACAAGTGCCATTCGAGAAGTGATCTATAATATGTATCACAAAAGTAAGATCTTATTATAATAACTTATCAGAAATTTGCATTAATTTGTTAACTAAATTATAATGTCATATTACACATGGTTTCAGAAGAACAAGTTACGATACAAACTTTATGGTCTCGATTAAGAGATAGGGCATTATTTGATGGTAGTGCCACGTCTTTAAGGCGGTTGCTTAGAGATCTTGGATTTAAGTGGCTTAAGGACAATCCGCGACGAGGGCTCATGGAACTACCAAGTATAGCTTTGAAAAGGGTGGAATTTCTAAGGCAATACAATCAAGCCAAGGTTGAGGCCTTATACCAGTTTGTCTTCCTCGATGAAACTTGGATATTTCAAAATGGGACCATAGGTCGCTCTTGGCAAAATGGAAACCAAAAAAGCGTGAAAGCTATTAAAACAGATGGTAAAAGGTATGTACTTTTACACAATTTGCACTATAAAATTTAAAACTAATATATTTTAGATACATTATATTACATGCTGGAAATGAAAATGGGTTTATTGAGGGTAGTGAAGCGATATTTTCTTCGAAAACAAAATTGAGCGATTACCATGGAGAGATGAACCAGGACAATTTTTTGAAATGGTTTCAACATCAGTTATTAGAAAAATTGGAGAGTCCATCTATGATTATACTGGATAACGCCCCTTATCACAGCATGATATTGAACAAAGTGCCCAACAATGCATGGACAAAAAAAAATATCCAAGACTGGTTGACAAATCAAAACATACCATTTTTAAACACAATGTTTAAAACAGAGCTATTGAGTATTGTTGCTCGGTACATAATGCTTCTTAATTATATATATTTTGGTCGACAGTTTATATTTCTTTTGTTTATTCCTATTCTTAAAATAACTGCTTTTTTAGAAACAAACCACCTAAAATATACGTGATTGATGAATTGGCGGAACAACATGGGCACAAAGTTCTTCGTCTGCCTCCTTACCATTGTATATTTAACCCTATTGAGTTAATTTGGGGCATAGCAAAAGGTTACTATAACAGACATATTGGTAGAGATGGTAACAGTGAAAAAGACTGTTTGGATATGTGGAACGAGGCTCTACAAACGGTTACCCCAGACATGTGGAAAAATGGTGTTCGACATACTGAGCAAGAAATTTTTAAATGGTATGAAAGAGAACGAATTTTTGATCGACCAGACATCGAACCTTTAATAATCAACTTTGAGAGTGATGAAGATTCAGATTCAGACAGCGCTGAAGAAAGAAGCTCCGACTAACTTTATTGTACAGAAAAAGCTTACACCAGTAGCTTACCTAATTTTAGAATGCATTTTTCTGTATGAATTCTGTATGGAGGACCCCATTTGGATTTTTATTCAGTACCTTTAAGCTATCAATTAAATATGGTAGTTTCATAGTGTCATCTGATCAATAATTGTCATACTTAATGATTATGCAAGTACAGATCTATAATTTTATTATACTATTATTTTTGTTCTCATTTGAGGTTAATATTGCTTATAAACCTAGATATGTAAATAATAAATTTTATTATTTTACAAAAAGTTTGGCAACAATGTAAATTTTTCAACACACCCACCTTGATGACGTGCACGCCACTTTGTTTGGCGTTGACTATATTTATATTTATATTGTTATAAAGAGAAAATGACCATGCGGAGAAAGGTACAAAAAATGGGAAAATAATGGGCAAAATCCGCAAAAAGAAGGAAAGTGGATTCGAGAAGAAAATAGGATAGGTAACCCGAGCATTTCCCTCTTCATCTTAGTTTCCTCAGGTTACATCCGTATCCGGATGTATGGGCATGTGTATCTACTTTTGTGGTTGCATAATATGTGTATTCATTTCGGACCTCATGAAGCCAATAAGCAGGAATACGTATTGCTCGGGTTACCTATCCTATTTTTTGCTCGAATCCCCTTTCCTTCTTTTTGCGGATTTTCCTATTTTATATATACAAGGTGTTAATAAAGTATGTAGTCAAGCTTTAACCATCGAATCCTTGGTCAATTTGAAGACGAAATTTCCATATGAACATGGGTCCGCAACGGCTTTGTTTTCAAGCTAAAGCATATTAGCACTAAAAGAAATGATGGTATTGTTCTAAAATTTACAGTTGTTTCCAGACCCTCCATGTACATAGGTATGGATAATGTTATCCAGTATTTTTGAAAAAATAGCATGATATTGATTTGTTTTGATCGCAATACTTTTGATATTGAAGCATTGTGCTTATCTAGACACCTATGACGTACGTACCCGAAAACAAATGAATTAATTTATTTTGAGCCTCAGCAACTTGTAAAACATGCAAAATTTATCAAACGCTATACAAACTGTTCAATAAATACATTTCAATATTCATAGAAATATTTGGAACATTACTCGAAAAGAAAACCATTACGGACCCAAATTGAAATTGAAGTATTCGGTGGTTTAAGTTTGTCTACATACCTACTTTATTAACACCCTCTATATATACAGGGTGTTCCTTAATGATATGCGAATATTTAAGGATGTGAATATACATGAAATGCTTTATAAAGTATGGTCCAAAAATGTTTCCTTACAAAAACTCGGGGTGTTGAAGTTTTAGGAAAAAATGGATATTTATTAATATTTTCAGAACCGCTTCAGATATTTCACTGATATTTAGTACGTAGTGAAAGTTAATAGAGTTGCATATTTTTCAATGCAAAAATAATTTTTAGCTTTAACAGTGGCGTGCATACGGGTATTGACTTCGATATTTTTAAAGAAACAAATGGTACGCCAAAAAATAAAAACCGTTCTATTGTCTAACTTGCAAAATTATTATTAATAATTGGAAAAACTAAACACATTAGGGGTAATGAACAACAACAACTGACAACATAAACATAATATTAAAACCAACGAAATGATTAAAAAAATTGTTGAAAATGGCCCCCTTCACTTAGTATGCATGCTTCCGCCCTGATTCTCATGGAATTGCGCACTCGTTGAAATATTGAAGTGTTTTTTATTCTATCACAAGCTGCAACTATTCTTTCTCTTAATTCATCTACACTCTACAGTGTTAATCGGACTTGTGTACACTAGTGCCATAAGATAGCCCCACAAAAAGAAATCTAAGCTGTTGAGGTCTGGGGATCTTGGTGGCCATTCTTGGGGCCCACCGCGGCCAATGCAACGATTTGGATAAATAGTTTGTATACGTAAATAATTACGAACCGCTACACTGAAATGCGCTGGTGCACCATCATGCATGTACCACATACTGTTTCTTATTACTAACGGAACATCATCAAGCAGCAAAGGCAACTGTTGTTGAAGAAAATTGAGGTAAGTCTGTCTGTCAAGTCGTCCCGGCAAGAAGAATGGGACAATAAACTGGTTGCCTATAATTCCTGCCCACACGTTAACCGAAAATTGGTGTTGGAAATGGGTTTTGGTTACGGCATAAGGATTTTCTTCTGCCCACAAATGATTATTGTGGAAATTCTGAGTGGCATTTCGTGAAAAATTAGTTTCGTCCGTGAACAGAATCATTGATTCAAATTACAGATTTTGTGTAATTTTTTGAAGATACCACTGACAAAAGGTCAAACGACTTGGAAAATCAATGGGAAGTAATGCCTGTACTCTTAAAATATGGTAAGGATATAACAAAAAATCCACTAAATTCTCCAAACAATTTGATGGCAAATATTTAAGTGTCTAGCGATCTTTTCTCGTACTCGTTTTAGGATGTTCGTCGACTTCGTGTAGCACTGCTTCCTCAATTTCAGGTGTTCTCACACTTAGAGGTCCACCTTCAGATGGTCCTTTTCGCACAGAACCAGTTTCAACAAGACGATGATAAATATTAGAAAAGGTTCGACTATCTGACAAAGCACGATCGGGATATCTCTGGTGATAAATCCGTCTGGCTTGCTTACCATTACCGTCGGCAAGGCCATATACGTAATGCATTTCCGCCATTTCTCCATTTGAATAATTCACCATTATTAACAAGATTGTAAAAACTAAATAATGAAAATGACGTCACAGCGAACAGATTTGATTAACAGAGACTTGTCAGATGTCAAAAGCCAGTGAAATATTCCAGAGCAACTAGATATTTATTGCTAAATTGCATTCTTCAATTATTACATTAATTTTCTCGAACAATAGAACGGTTTTTATTTTTTTATTCAAAAATGGCCCATCTAAGGAAAACAATTCAAGAGAGATCATTTGTTTTAAATTGAACGGCGAATTTAAAAATAATTTTCATTTGTCAAAAAACCATTGACGTCCCATTTTTTTCTTAAAAAATATCGAAGTCAATACCCGTATGCATGCCACTGTTAAAGCTAAAACTTTCACCACGTACTAAATATCAGTGAAATATCTGAAGCGGTTCTGAAAATATTAATCAATTTCCATTTTTTTCCTAAAACTTCAACAAGCCCAGTTTTTGTAAGAAAACATTTTTGGACCATAGTTTATAAAGCAAACTGACATTAATTTTTCATGTAGATTCACACCCTTAAATATTCGCATATCATTATAAATATTAGAAACAATGATTTAAATGAAACTATGTTTTAAGCTTTTTGTAGATTTGGTTAAGACGAATAATTACGTCAATAATCGAGAAATATGGCCCGGAGACAGAACTCTGTGGAAGCTCAAATACTAATTTTTTAAATATCCATTACATGAGTGGAGGATGTAAAAGGCTTTTGATCATCCCAGAATGACTGATGTTTTGTTATGCCTAAGTCATACAGGGTGACTTTGAAGTTGAGTCATTAATTTTCAGTTAATGATTGTAGAAGGAAGATAAACCAAAATATGTGTGTAAAAATTAAAAAAGAAATAAGAAAAAATGTTACCTTGTTTTATAAAATATCCTCCCGACAAGTATTTCAGTGCGGACCTGTATTTGATCGTGCGGTCTTGGAGCACCGGCATACCCTCCCGTGTGAGGACTTAAGTCACCTGATCCACGAGCCCTTTGTACTACATTAACAAAGGCACTAGGGGTTGGTTGCACTCGATTGGGAAACTGATCCGCATAAATCCGTGTTGCTGTGGCAGCATTTTGTAAAGACTCCCCCCCGTAAATAAAAATCATGTCCACAAGTTCAGCATTTTCGTAAACATGTGCCATTTTTTATTTCGTTTGAGCCACGCAGAAACACCACTATTCACTCACGCGTTACCGACTGACACATCGAATGAATACAACTGAATAAAATAAATGAATAAAACATCGTGATAAGCGTTTCAAATTCTTTCGCTTTTTTGTTTCCGATTATATCCGTTGTTGTCAAACACGAGCACATAATATTATTATTGAGACAGGGCGGTACTCAAACTTCAAAAGGGCTATAACTTTGTTACTTTAATTTTACCACAAAAATGTTAAAGGAAAAAAACATTTCTTTTGATCAGATCTACTCACTGTTAAAATAAATGACTCAACTTCGAAGTCACCCTGTATATGTATCTATATGATAACCGCTTGGTTACGAGTACACAAATAGCTCCTTCCACATCCATTCATGTTGCTTAAACACAATAGTCTAGCACTCGATTACCTAGTCTCGCTATACATTGAAGTTGTACGTTGTACATCTGAACGCAACAAACGTGTGCTACGTAGAAACGCGTTACCTAAGGTTAGCCTAAGTTAGTTTTGATACTTGTTCTAATTAGTCATTCCAACTTAAATCCGCCCTTGTATAATAGAGACTTTTGGTAGAAGGGGGTGAAACACAACCACAAGACCCTTCGCTGACGCGACGTAGAGGCCAACTTGTGGGCCTCTTTGTGCCTCAAAAACAAGAATTTATCATAAGTGCCCTGTGTAGCCACACTTATTACCTGAGCCTGCCCCTGTACGGGAGACTACATCGGTGGGAGGGGGTGAAACACACCGACGAGTCTCGTCACTGGCTTATAGGCCGCCTAGTGGGCCTTTTTACGCCTCACAAAAAAGAGTTTCTCATATATGCCCTATGTATCCACCCTTGTTACCCAAGCCCGCCCCTGTACGGGAGACTACTCCGGTGGGAGGGGGTGAAAGACCCCGACTCACCCCGGAGCGTTTGACGTTTCGCTATAGCCGACTCTAGTAAATAATAAACGAAGTGTTAGTGGTGTTTTTTTTTTCGCGAGTCTGATTTATGTCCAGATATATTCGCCGGTACGTTAGTCGGTGAACGGGTTTGTCGGAATTGTTGGTTTTTTGGAAAGCGGTGAAAATGGGACTGCCCGGAGTGCTGTGATCGATTCCGGAATTGAGGTTAGGTGGGACTTTTTTGAACAGGTGAGCGAATAACCCGGAGTGTACACACCACAACAACCGTCAATGATGTGTTACTACGTTCATTATAGTATCGTAGTAGGTTGTGTTGAGTCAATTGTCACTGTAATTGTTGGATTGCTGTGGTTGGTTGCACGATTTCATTCTGCTGCGACAGTACATCAATAAGGCTAGGACTTTTAATGAGCGTCACATAAAACTTTGCAATCAACTATAACATACCGTATTTGAGGAGGTCACCGAAAATACTCATTAAACTATACAGGCCGACAAGATTTTTACTCAGAAAACTTTATAGATGATTTTCGGAGAGCAAACCAGTGGTCTAAATCTCTCAATCGGCTCTAGTTTTTGAGATATCCTAACCTAAAAGCATCTCTTCGATTTTATGTAGCAGGACGAATTACTTTTAGTTTAAAAAAACCATAGATATAATCACAAAATTCAAGCCTTGACCTTTCAAACGCCATTGAGTTTGCTGTGCTTATATTTGAAAAACAAAACAAAAACAAAAGAACATCCATCGAAACGGAAATTAACATCTAAGTATATGATCACCGGCTTTCTATAATGAATGAGTGTAAAAACTTAGAATTCTGGATTGACACAGGAGTAAAATACAAAAAATAATGTCCACTTCACTAAAACTGACACTGTGTGAAACATTGATTATGTCAAAAATCAATTGTTGTGACACTATCATATGGCCTTGCTCTATCATGTAGTGAATAAAATAAATTACTCCGTATTCAGAATTTGTGCGTTATATTTTCTTATGGAATACGAAGGTTTGATCGTATTTCTTACAAATTTAAGGAGCTTTTTAGTCTGCCGATTAAAGGCATGCAAACACTTCACTTATAGACACTCATACATAAGGTGTTAGCCACCAAACAATCACGATATTTGCAAAAGAAGTTAGCACGATGTACCGACGCAAATCAACTAAATACAAGAAATAGAAATATGTTAATGATACCCTTAAATTATGAAGAATGTCTCAACAAGAGCGCCGGATTTGAATTTGCCGCCATTTTTTAAAAAATGGTATGGTGTTTACTTGATGACAGCTGTCAAATCCAGACGACGCGATTAGACGTCATGGAGCAGTATTCAAAGGAGCAACGTTTAATTATTGGAAACATGGAGAAAATTACGCAAAAACAGTTTGCAAATTACGTACAATTTTCGGTCGCAATAATGCTCCAAATGAGTCGACAGTTCGCCGTTTAATTACAAAATTTGAGACAAAATTCACGTTGCTGAATGTGAAGATCACTGAGTCGCCGTCCTGGTCGGTCTCTCGAAAATATAGTCGCATTGCGGGAAAGTATGTTCGAGAAACCAAGCACCTCCATTAGGCATCGTGACCAAGAATTTTACCTTATCAGACCCACTCTACAACGAATTTTGACAAAAGATCTGTGCTTGCAACCGTACAAGGTTCAACTGACGCAAGAACTCAAGCCAACGGACCATCCGGACCAAAATGATGCGGATTTCTCGAAGAAAATAATTTTCTCTGATGAGGCACATTTTCAAATAAACGGGTGCGTCAATAAGCAGAACTGCCGAATTTGAGGTTCTGAAAAGCCTCGTGTAATCATCGAACAACCAATGCATCCGCCGCGAGTTACCCTTTGGTGCGCATTGTGGAGTGGCGGAGTGATTGGACCGTACTTCTTGGTAAATGCAGCTGGAACTGCGGTAACTGTTAACGGTGTGCGGAGTCGCGAAATGATAACCGAGTTTTTGTGGCCCCAGTTGGATCGAATTGATCTGGAGGATATGTTTTTCCAACAAGACGGTGCGACCTGACACACAGCACTCGAAACAATGGTGTTACTGCGGACCTAGTTTCCAGACCGTGTCATCTCTCGGTTTGGCGATCAAAATTAGCCACCAAGATCGTGCGATCTAATGCCAATGGACTTCTGCCTCTGGAGCAATGTGAAGGAACAGACTGATGTATGTGAACAAGCCACACACAGTTGAACGCTTTAAAGGCGCGTTATCGACGAAATAGAGCCACAGTTGTGCGAAAACGTTATCAAGAATTTTAAGAAAAGACTGACCCTGTGCCAGAGGTATCGTGATGGTCATTTACCGGATGTCCTATTTCATGTTTGATCGCAACTATTCCTCTTCATGTTGAAATATAAATACTCGCTTAATTCGAAAAGAAATTGTGTTTTTCTTGAAAATCAAATTCGGCGCTCTTATTGAGACACCCTCTATAATGATATGCCTATTACGTTTCAAAATTACACACTATTTGATTTGAAAAAGAGACTTTACTGAAACTGCACGCCGAGGTCTGATGATGAACACAAAATGCTGGAAATATGCACTATCCTTGTGATGGTTTATATTTTTCTATGTTTTCAATTAATTAGCTGGAAACTATGGATACATTTCTATTAGTTCAGTATTATATGATAATTTATTTCTTTTGTTTCAAAGGTCAAGCTGTTTTTTGTACTTTTGTACAACATAAAGCCCATTTATTATTACTATCATTATTATACTTCACACGTTATGATTATATATGCATCAAAGTTCGGGCTTGAATTATGATACACTACACATTTAATAACAGGTTAATGTGTTTTTATGGAATAAGACCTGCCAACTAAAAAACCCATGAATCCTAAACACTAATCCACAAAATATTTTAATCTTAACCAAACCACAAGCTCACAACTCACCCTACCAAGGCTGAGTTTACCTTATTTCCAATTTTCAATTGCACACCTGTTTTGAAATTTAAAATTCCTTTAAAAGCTGACCGATCTAGATGAGATACATGAAACTATCAAAGTACCACATCTCACTTAAAGAAAAAGATATTCAAGCAAACTCAGATACATTTGAAAGGGGAGAGCTTGTACTTCGATATGTCTATGATTTTTAAAAAAAAAATATTCGTCATGCTACATAACCTCAGATATATGCAAAACCCCTATTTTTGGACATTTGGGTCAGGATATCTCGGAAACTACAGCCATTTGAGATGTTTGGACCACGGATTTCGCTTCAGTGCATCAAAAACCTTCGAAAAAGTATTCCCTAGTTTCTGGAAAAACTCTCATACATAAATCACATAAATAACAAAATATTCTTTTTCTAGAACTGCTTTGTAAACAGCCGTTGCCCTGGCGACCAATTCAGAGGAAAAACAAGAAGAAGGAGAGTCCAGCAAAGGTAGGATTTCTCCTTACAAGTTAGGTTGATAATATTTTCGTCGACGTGTCAGACAAGACTAGACAAGATTATATTGGCTTTTGTGGCCGCGGGTCCCGCTGAGTGGCCTATGAAAAGCCAATGATCAACTCTACGATTAATTTGTCTCCACAAACTTGTAGTCTCTTGTCAGGATAAAAGTTCATACAAGAAGTCGAGCAGCAAATCTGTGCAGTTATCGTTCATTTCGTGCGTGATCCGTGTATATGTTTTTTTGTGCTGCAATACCGATAGATTAGTCAGCCGGGCCCATAGCAGGAGCACGCGAGTCAACAACATTTCTCTTTCATTATAAGTTTTGAAGGCAAATGAACGAGGAAATATAAGATGTATGAAAGATGACTGCATATAGTTAATGGCGGTTGGAAGCGTATAAATATACTAAGATCAAAAAGTTTTCATATACGCCCTCCCGCCACACAATCCCCAACCCCTGAATTTCAACTTCTACAACAAATTTTCTCCGCCACCACTGGACCGATTTTTGAAAACTACAAAGCTTTTTCGTCATTGGCGTAGTAGCAACTTTGTGTGAAACTTTGATCAAAATCTGAGCGGTACTTCTCAAGTTATAGACGGGCCAAGCATTAGTGGACAGACAAACAGATAGATAGATAGACAGACCTACAGACCGACAGACTGGTAGACCGACAGACCACCGAAAATGAGTGACATGGTTTTTCGTGATGTGCACGTCATATGACATCCAATATCTCGTTATCGAAATTTTTAGCGATTACATTACTTCCTCGCCCAGTGCAATAGGAAGTAAAAAATGGCCAGGTCATGGAATTTTTGTTTTGACCAAGATAGTAATCGAGATAACTTACATGTACTTTTTGCGATGTACATTTCACAAAACATGCAAAAAATTTCAATTCTTGAGCAGTGAAGAAGCGTAATTCCATCAGCGTTGTGACGTTCATTTAATAATCCTTGATTGGTCCATATTTTATAATAATCAGCCCAGAAGACGTGAATTCCTTCCAAATTAACTTGTACACCGTTTTCACTGCTCAATTACCGCATATGGATAGAGGACAGGCGATTCTCAACAGATGATAAATTAAAAAATCTTGCAGAATTATGGAACTCTTATTGAGCTTGTTAGCAAAGCCCAAAGCGGCAAATAGCTATGACGGAATTTAATAATTTGAGCTCAGATTTATTTAACCGATTAACTTATCAGTCACGGGTATGAGATATCGGCGAGTTTCTAGAATAAAGTATATTTTTTTTCTTCTTCCATCCTCCATCCTTTGCTCTTGATTAAAGTATCGTAGGTCAGTAGGTGTGCCAGATCTGGTTGCCCAGCTACCAGGCAAAGTCAGAGAGAAAGAAGAAAGAAACGAAGTGCGCCAGGTTGGTGGGTGCCTTGGGAATGGAATTTTAAATTGATCCTAAAATTAATTTAGAAATTGAAGGTTGTTAAAGAATCGTGATTCTTGTTGGTCCTAAAGTTGCACGATTTGATTTCGTTCACAGTGCGATAAGCGCTCTTGTGTCCTTGCGAATTTGCTCGACTATGTAGTCTTGACTATTTGTTCGTACAGTGGTCGGTAACTTGTCGGTGACTGTGTCTGGTATCCGGCCGTGTGAATTCCGTCTATATGCGGTAGCAGAATAAACGCAATTTATGTGGCGGGATCCTGGATACGATCACTGACAGGTTGGCGGCAGATGTACGTACAGAGCTTATAACTGATCTGTGCCTGTTTTTTGATGTACTCCCATAGGCAAGGGATGTCGAAGTCTCTGTGAAGGATCTCATTGGAGACATATCATGGGGCATCAGTGATTTGACGCAAGGTCCTGTTCAGGAAAATTTGCAGACTACGCGAATGCGTTTTGGCGAGAAAACACCAAGTCGTATACGCGTAAGTGGTCGCTGGTCTAATGATCATCTTATACAGGGTGTTCCAGAAGTCGACGTCAAGACGGAAACGGGGGATAGGCCAAGTCATAATAGTTATCAGAAAAATATAAAAAAATCTAAGTCGTGTACTTCTTAAATTATAGGCTTTTAAAAAAATCGGAAAATCGGAAAAATATATACCCTGTGATGATCTTTCAGTTCTCGTTACCACTAATTTCAATTTTTTTTAGACGGAGTGACGATCAGTGTCATTCTACGTATTGACAGCAAGACAGATATTAACGCCACTTTTATTAATTCATGATTGTGTAGCGCCACCAGTGTGTGTACACAGTACAGGAATATGCCAACATGCACCTCATTTATGGGGAATGTAGATGCAATGTTGGTGCTGCAGCTAGGTTTTATCATGAGAGGTACCCAAATGCTGCTCGTCATCCCGATCATCGAATTTTTGTGAATGATCACCGTTTACTTTCAGCCGGATTATTCCCAAATCCAGCACATGCTAAAGGAAGAATTTCCTTTCCTTACGAGGACGTCATACTACAACCAGCCGAAGAATACTCGAGTACGTCAGTATGTCAAATAGAAGCAATTACGGGAGTGCCCTAAAGTACAGCCCACCGAATCTTGCGAAATAACGAGCTCCACCCGTACCACGTACAGCGAGTACAATCTCTACAACCCCGGGATCATTTACAAAGAAATTTTATCGGCTGATGAGTCGACATTTAAAAAAGATGGTTACACACAACTTACACGAGTGACATGTAGAAAATCCACATTTGATGGCACAAGATAGATCACAGTATCGTTTTAAAGTAAACATGTGGACCGGGATTCTAAATGGGAAAATCATTGAACTCTTTGAGCTGCCAGAGTTCTTGAATTTACACTTTTTACAAAATCGTTTATCAAATTTATTGGAAGACGTGTCACTAAGCATTTACAGAGCCATGTGGTACCAGCAATGCCCGTTTAGAACATCTTGATGCGGAATACCGGAGCAGATGGATAGAGCGGTCAGGTACAATTTTGTGGCAAGCCCGTTCACCTGCTCTATTTTCTGGGTAGCGGTGAAAAAAAAATTACTCAAAGCCAATCAAAAATTTAGCTGAGCTACGGAACAGAATAACGGAGGTTTTTAAGATGCCAAGCTTGCATTGCTACTGAAGAAAGACAATTTAAACATTTATTGTGAATTTAATACATTCACGAATTAATAAAAGTGGCGTGACTATTTTTCTTGCTATCACTATGTATAATGACACTGTCAGTCACTCCGTATTAGAAAAATTGAAATTTGTGTTAATGGGAACTAAAAGATCATCACAGTGTGTAGATCTTTCCGATTTTTTTTAAAGTTTATGATTTGACATGTACCCGACTTAGATTTTTTTATTTTTCCGATAACTGTTACGACAGCCCTCGTTTCCGGCTTGACTTCGACTTCTGGGACACCCTGTGTAACCGAACTTTGTTTTGATCAAACTTAATTTTGAGGTTCAGGGTCATTCTACCATGCGATCCCCTTGTTAAGAGTGACACCAAGATACTTGGCAGAATTTTCCCATGGTGCGAGAACTCATATGATTTGTTTTTACGTTTTTAAGTCCTCCTCAAATGATTAATTTTGATCCAGCCACCATTCCAATGCTTCGTCTATCTCACTTTGCAATCTTTTATGAACCAGAAGCCCAGAACCCGACTGGGCACCAGAGCGGTATCATCAGCATAGAGACAGACTGCAAAGCTAAATAAAAAGCGATTAAAGGAATGGTCCATATGGGACACCGGTTGTGATAGGTCATGTTGTCGACAAAACATTATTAATTTTGATCCGAAGTTTCCTACCTTCAAGGAAGGACTTGAAAATTTTATTAGCCAGAAGGGGAATCCCTCTTGGAACAATTTATAGAGAAGGCCCTTGTGACACACCGTGTCAAGTGCCTTCGAGTCAAGATCAAGATTCCAGTACTTTCGTTAAGGCTGAAGGCCTGGGTTACTCGCTTTATCTGCAATGACAAGTAGTAATAGTAATAAGGCCACCTTTGTTCGTTTTGACAATCCAGCATTGTGACTTACAATATGTGACCAGTTTTTTTAACAATAAAAGTCTGCGATTATCGACTTCGATTCCAACATTTCAAGTCCAACGTTCATACAACATTAGGATTGCCTTCTCGGAAGTGGAAGTCTGGAAAGTTGTCTAATTATTCATCCATGGCCCTCTAAACTTCTTCAATAAGCCCAAACTGCTTTCCAGAATGAATTTTCTGAACAGACGAAAGTCTGATAGTGCCAAATCAAGGGAATCAGTTAAGCAAATCATACCCTAAATACAGTGGACCTCCGGTAATCCGACAAACATTATGTAGGGCAGTGTCAGACTATCGAATTTGTCGGATTATAGAGCACTGCCTAAGACCCCCTATAGTCCGGAATTTTTTACAAAAGAGTACCTTGTAATCCAGAAAATTACATCTCCAATGGTCAGATTATATATGTTATGTATATGTATGTACTTTGAAGTACAAATCATACATAGTTTATGTATGTCGAATTTAGTTAATTAAATAACAATAGAGAGCTTACGTTTTATTATAAAATTAAGCATAAATATATAAATATATATATATATATAAATAAATGCACATACATATGTACCAAAATAATCAAGATTTATTAATCAAAATCATTAATGAATTTATCAAATTATGAAGCTTGGAAATATTCATCAATTTTTTTTTGTTTAAGGTTGTTATAACGCGAGATCAGAGCTTTGTCCCTCAGTCTTCTCAAAAGTAAAAGTTCGTTGTAGGATGTACCATTCTCTTCAGCCCATTGTAAACCTAGCTCAAAGGCGTTAATTGCATCTTGTGCTGTGACTTGTTGAGCAGTTGCAATCACGTCGTCGTTATCTTCCTGATTGTTTGTTGTATAATTAGAAACCTCTTTTATAATCTCTTCGTGAGACATTACATGAAAAACATTTTCCTCTTTATCCATTCCACGGCACCAGATTTCCAAATCTTCCGGACTTATCTGTGTTTCTGTAGCTTGTTCTATAACTTCCGAAGTTACACTGATTTGTGGAACGTTGCTAGGAGTGGTGACTATATCTGGCCATAACTTTTTCCAACGATTTAATAGTTGATGACGGTAACACATTCCACGACTGACAAAGAGCAAAAACGAAGTCTTTCATATTAAATTCTTTTAAAGTTTTTTCTATTGGTTGGTCTTTTGATACGGCTCTCAGAAGTAGGTTTTTCTTATAGTCTTGCTTGACAAACTGAATGATATTCTGGTCCATTGGTTGAATCAGTGCAGTGCAATTTGGCGGAAGAAACATCGCAGTGATGCATTTATCCTCGGTTGTTAGTTTTTCTTCAGACGGATGACCGGGAGCGTTATCAAGAAGCAACAACGCTTTTTGAGGAAAATTATGATCTTTTAACCATTTTCTAACTTCAGGTACGAAGCATTCATCAAATCACTTTTTGCAAAGGTCTTTTGTCATCCATGCACTTTTTTGTCCGTAAGGTAAGGTAAATCAATGTTTTTGAATGCCCGTGGTTTATTAGATTTCCCAATGACCATCATCTTAAGCGCGTGTGTGCCCGCACCGTTAGCACATAGTAGTATGGTTACACGCTCTTTACTTACTTTTCGTCCAGGTACAGATTTTTTGTTACTAGAAACGAAAGTTATGTTACGCATCACACGCCAAAAAAGCCCTGATTCGCCTGCATTGTACACAGCTGTGACGGGTCAAGATTTAAATCGTTCACCTTTTGCAAAAATCTTAATTTAAAGGGCTCTATGCAGGTGGCATCGTTAGAAAGTTTCTCTCCTGTAATAGTCATTAAACGTATGCCATGACGACTTTTAAAACGCCATCTTTTGCTGCCCACAAAATCATCTTTTTTTATTTCCTATAAAAAAACTTAGCTTTCATGGCCAACATGGGTCCTGAAATTGGTGCATGCCTATTTCTTTCCTGAAGAGACCACATGTACAAAGCTTCTTCCACTTCTGGATGTTCAGCTTTCTTGAGTGCCTGTCTCTTGCCTGGCCCGCAGTCAGTAGTTGACACGAACTTCTTGATCTTCTCGTGGTTTCTTTTAATGTCATAAATTGTAGATCGGCCTTTGCCGTATTCACTTGCTAAACTACTTACTGAAAGTTTCATTGCGATTTAAGCGGTCTAAAATATCACATTTCTCTTTAATTGTCAATGTTTTGTGCTTTCGCTTCTGAGTTTGTGATGACATTACTAGGTACTATACTTAATACACAATGAATAAATAGTAAACAAAGAACGCACGCTAGGCCGTACCGCTATCACCAGTAGTCAAATTCAAACTAAGTAAAACAATGCTTACGCGTCGAGCACGATAGCGGTGGCCGTACAAGTTGTAACCTGTTCAAACCTGCGTAATCTACATTAGCGAAGATTGTCAAATACGTATGTATGTCGGATTACAGGGGGCGTCGGATTAGACAGGGGCCGGATTATCGGGGGTCCACTGTATTGCAGTTGCCCTATTGTGAACATACCATTGTGAGCAGGTGCATTGTCCCGATGAAAAGTAATCTTTTTCTACTTCTTACGAATTTTAGCACCCAGTTTTCAAGGTGATCAACTAATAGTCAGAAAACACTCCGGGATCCTATTGATGTGAATTTTTTTATTTGTATTACTGCACGTGATGTGCTTACCCAGGTCAGAGCAAAATATAAAGGTATATACACAAAGATATAATAAAATAACAAACAGTACGACATTATAAATAAGGCAAACAAAGGCAAAATATGATGACTAGAAGGGTAGCAAAAAATAGGAAATCTATGTCAAAACCGAGATGTTGTAAGATATAAATTCATAGATGTCAAAGAACGCTCTTGATAAAAGAAAACACTTCATAAACCCACCAAAATCGTCAATATCTAGAGCTATCTAGAGCTCTTGTCTGATGAGGTAAGGCTTTAAACAGTCTCGAGCCAATAATAAACAACGTTATTTCTGGTTTTAGTGATTACGTGATATTTTATGTAGTAGTTTGACTTATTTCGCGTATTGCATGAATGCATTTTTTGGTGGGTTATATAGGTATGCGTGAGCGTTAGTCTTGACATAAATGAGGCAGTAACAAATGTAAGCACAAGGCAAAGCCATGATCTTTAGTCTTATAAATTCTTCCCTACAGGGATCTCTGTACTTCACACTTGCTATATGTATACCTAATACACCTTCTCTGTAGAGCAAAAACTCTATACATATGTGATAAATGACCCCATGCTAGGACAGACATATTATGTCATTTCACTGTGAAGATGTTGGTAACTGGAAAACAAGATTTTTTGGGATACTGAATTTTTAAGATTACGAATTTAATAAATAATTTTTGTTAATGATTATAATAGCTTTAATATCAACCCAATAGAAAATGTGGTGGCGATGATAAATAGAGAAGTGGCAAAAGAGTCATAGCAAACTTTCGAAAAAAATTATAAAAGTGTGAAATCATCATCCTTGAATGTAATGCAGTCTTGCATTGACAGCATACCGTGCAGAATACAAGCAGTGATAGGGGTAAGGGATGGCTGCGCAAAGCATTAATACTCGTATTTTATACAGTTTTCCTTAACGTTTTCCCACGTGTACTCGCGAACATTTTCGAACATGAGATGTTTTGTTTTTTGAATGTTATATGACATGTACATCACGAAAAACCGTGTCACTCATTTCCTTCAGTCCGTCTGTCTGTCGGTCTGTCCGCCTACCTTATAACAGCCTACCGGCCGCGGCTGCTGCTGCTTCCGGCCTTGGTGAGTGTTTCTGGTATGTTATTACACGTATTTCTGCCATCCGAAATCATAGTGTTTCCTATGCTCTGACCGTGCTGCCACGTCTGACCGGTGAGAGGCAACGTTTCCGGATGTACTACTGGTAGGGCAGAGAAAGAATATCTATGGACTAATTGTATAACTGTTGTCGTGTTTGTGCCGAACATCATTTATGAACTGATAACGGCGTTGCGTGGGAACCTCCTTGATGCCATTTTTTCGAAAATATGTCTTATTTGTGTTAACAACTAGATAATGGAGTATATATTGCACATACAAATTAATAACATTATTAAAACCCGATAACTAAGATTTTACATACAATCTATAGTCCGTCTAGTAATACGCCAGGAACTGTATAGGAAAGTCATAAAAATGGCAATTTAACTATAAATCGTTATTTGAGGGACATTCTGCGCTGGTCTTCATAGCTCTGACGATGCAAAACATGGCCAAGTAAATGCTCCACGTCATATGCAAGCAATAAAAGTGCGATCACAGAGGATGAGTTAGAAATCTATAGTTTTGTTGTGTGACTGTTACGTAAAAATTCAAATTCTTCAAAAGGGCATTGAGTAACAAGAAAAATATCTAGGATACAGAATTATGGAATAGAAAAAGAATTTTAAACTTCAAACTCTCCAAACTTTGTCAAAACTTATAATTTTAGATATTTTCAGAAACTATTATAAATCAATATCTATATATTCGCTTGACTTACTGATGGTCTTCTGGTTAAAGTTAACCACCGTTTAATTAAAGGTAATGGTACTGAAAAACGCTTTTTCATAGATAACTATAAGTTACGACCATCGTCGAAGTTAACCTGGGTCTGAAAAACCGGGCCTTATAGATCTTGCGATATAACAGGAGAAGGAATCATATTTTTTAATTTGGATATACCACTGAGTTTTACTTTCCATACCTGTATATATGTATAACAAGGTACCGTGGGAAGATCTTTGTGTTTCAAGTTTGTTTCGTGCTGGACCCCTACTTACGTCTTCTTGAATGTTTAACACGTAATATGCATTAACGGACATCATCATTATCTTGGCCAATTTTAAGTAGTGGCTACTCGAATGCACTTCTTAACCACTTCAGAAGTATGTCAATATTTGAATGTACAATAATAGCCTACGTACACGTATTTGATTTGCGTTTGAAGTTTCCAGGAACCGTTATTCTAATGCAGATGTTTCAGATTGTGGAGTGTATTGATCAACAAAAGCTGTTTTCGTTAGGATTCACTGAATGTATGCCAGGTTTTCAACAAAAACATTAAATGCTGAAAATCTGAAAACGTACTACTACGTCTACTAAACAAAATTTTGCCATACAATAAGTCATGACGTTGCTCTATTGTCTTTTTTTACGAGTATCCAATACGGTAAAATAATAGCTGATTGTCTAATTATATTTCAAAATTCCCCATATCGACAAACACGTAAGCCAGGTAGACAGAGTCGTATTTAGTTTTGGATTTTTGTACGCTAGAGATTCACTTTGTTATATAGTTATAACTAACTGTCAAGCTTTCGAAGATCTATGTCTTTATCGTCTGGAGCAAGTCGGCGAGATTGTTGCTGAAATTGTTTTTAAAACAACAGTGAAGGGAACACCTAGTCGACGAATAAAAAACTGGACTGATGAGGTTCGATTAGGACGGAATTATTTTATTATTAAATGACTAATCATTTTGAAAGGTTTTTTTTATAAAAATAGCGTTGATTGATTTCGGAAGAAATTTGGAGATTTTAAAACTATCAACTATTGAAAAATTCTCCGAGATTTCATCATTTTTTTTCCACTGATAACCTCCACATTATCCAACACGTGCCGGCCGGCATGAAATCTCGGGGAAGTTTTCAATAGTTGATAGTTTTAGAATCTCCAAATTTCTTACAAAATCAATCAACGCTATTTTTATAAAAAAGCCTTCCAAAATGATTTGCCATTTAATAATAAAATAATTCCGTCCTAATCGAACCTCATCAGTCCAGTTTTTTATTCGTCGACTATGTGTCCCCTTCAGTGTTGTTTTAAAAACAATTTCAGCAACAATCTCGCCGACTTGCTCCAGACGATGAAGACATAGATCTTCGAAAGCTTGAGAGTTTAAGTTATAAGAGTGTACTCTTGCAATACTTTGCCTTCTACCCAAAGAAATTAAAGGATATCTTCTCCTAACAGTTAAGGCAATTAACTATGAATACTATATATATATACAGGGTGACTTCGAAGTTGAGTCATTTATTTTAACAGTGAGTAGATCTGATCAAAAGAAATGTTTTTTTCCTTTACCATTTTTCTGGTAAAATTAAAGTAACAAAGTTATAGCCCTTTGGAAGTTTGAGTACCGCCCTGTCTCAATAATAATGTCATGTGCTTGTGTTTGGCAACAACGGATATAATCCACCTTATCGGTTCATCGCATCGGAAACAAAAAAGCGAAAGAATTTGGAACGAGTTTTTTACAATATTTCATTCAGTTCAGTTATACATACAATCAGTTTCAGTCGCGTGTGAATAGTGTCTGTTGCGTGGCTCAAACGAAATAAAAAATGGCACATGTTTATGCGGATCGGTTTCCCAATCGAGTGCAACCAACCCCTCGTGCCTTTGTTAATGTAGTACAACGGGCTCGTGAATCAGGTGACTTAAGACTTCACAGGGGACCTCACGATCAAATACAGGTCCGCACTGAAATACTTGTCGGGAGGATACTTTATAAAACAAGGTAAACATTTTTTTTTATTTTTTTTTATTTTTACACACATATTTTGGTTTATCTTCCTTCTACAATCATTATCTGAAAATTAATGACTCAACTTCAAAGTCACCCTGTATATATATATATATATATTGAAGGATATCTCTGCAACTGCAAATAAACCCCATTTCATTAACATTAACGTTTTGACGTCTACCGAGGTGAACAATTATTCAGCAAGTGACATATCTGTATTAGTATGTAACGTTGGCTATCTTACACCTTATGGGAATACGAGTATAAGGTTACGGATTATATATTCATATATAAATAGCTGTTCATCTCAGTAGGTCAAAACGTGATGGATGTTAATGAAATATGGTTTATTTGCAGTTGCAGGGATATCCTTCAATTCCAATGATGGCCGCTTATGTACTTCCTCAGTGACTGTGGATATACAGACGCATGCGCACTAACAAAACTGCTGATACTTCTTGCCATCTTTTTGCGATTGTGGCAGGATTATTACGTGAAAAACTTATATAATATAAAAAAAACGACAGAATTGCAACATGCTGACTAGATAGATGCTAGTTTTGAAATAGTTCTTTCCGCTATTTCTCGCTGTGAGCGTCACCCATAGCGCCACCTATGGAGGAATGACCCAAATACATGCTCAACGAGCTTGCTGCAAGTCAGTTTGTCAGCACGCTTTGTTGGTTGCAGAATACCGAGATAGTAGTCTGTAGAGTATATCTCTGAGATGTAGCGGAAACAAAATTGAGTAGCAAGATTGCAACTGGATGATTATGTGGTAATTGTGTGTATTGGCCTGCAAGTGTATAAAATCAGTTATATTTGCTACGTGAGAAACTTATTACTGAATATGCTGCCCATGAAGTATATCTATTAGCTGTACCAGGCAGCTTATTTGTATTGTCCTTTCTGAAGAAATGTTATGTTTAAACTTATAAATTACGATAGTGCGTGTTCAAAAACCTTGTGAAGCATAACGGGAAATCACTATCGCACTCGCGTTGTTTTTAGTTAAGCCACATCACAGAGAAATTAGGAATGACGCATCACACACAAAACAATTCGCAGTACCTCACATCGATCTGTATTTTCTACCTGACATCGCAAAATAAATTCCTTTAAAATTTAAATTATTGGAGGTAAGAGGATAATGTAAAATGTAATAACCTTTTCACGTTTCATAAATATTTCTGTCTGTAGCCTATTTTCTCACCTGTTAGTTGTAATATACTTCACCAGCCAGGAATTTTCTTTTTTTATCTCCCTCATTTTTGGAATTCGGCAAATTTGCATACGCTTATGCAATCCTCATTATACACTGCCGTTTCGCCCGTTTCCTCCCAGCTATAGTACTTACAGCTTAGATCCCCAATAATGAAATCTCTGAATAGATCTGATAGCTCAAGCGTATATGACGTTTAGGCAACACGTACAGCTACACCACGAGTGCATATCAAGTAAACAACAGCTAGTTCCCAGTTGAAATCTCATAGGAAAACCGACATAATGTCACAAAAAACCTTTATAATTTCAAAAGAACATACTTAATGCCACTTTTCAAGATATGTAATACCACTGCCGGGGTCTTGTATGAAAATCAATCACTTAGATTTTTCATGCAAGTTTGTCTGCAATTCTGGTGGAATAGTAAGTAACTTATAAGTTACCAATGCATGGAAGTGTCCCTAAGCGGGTCATGTTTTTGGAGATATAAACCATAAGGGTGGTCCCAGAAGTACCCGGCCTGACCTAGAGATCGCGATAGTTGTTTGAAAAATATCATTGTATTAGAAAGTATACAACCTATAAAGCATATGTGTCAAGTTTGATGACGCCACGTTGTTTAGTATTTATTTGGCAGCCATCAATACTGAACGTTTTCAGTGAATTTGTGAAAATGGAGAAGATTAGTCATCGTTATGTGGTAGAATACTTTTATTTCAAAGGCCTCGGCCCAACCAATATAAAAGCTGAGAACTGGATTCTACTCTGGGTGAGTCTGCTCCTTTGTTTACAACAGTAAAATATTGGATAGCAGAGTTTAAAAGAGGCCGTAAGAGCTGCCGAGACGAGCACCGCAGTGGTCAACCAAATGAGGTGACGACTCCAGAAATGGTGAAGAAAATTCACAAAGCGGTACTGAACGATCGTCGACTGAAAGTGCGCAAGCTAGCAGATATAGTAGGCATTTCAAAAAGTGCGGTTCATCGCATATTATCTGAAAATTTGGACATGAGAAAGCTGCTGTGTGCTCACAATCGAGCAGAAACAGTGTCGTGAAGATGTTTCAATTGAGTGTTTAGCGAAGTTTCACAACAACAAAGCAGAATGTTTGCGTCGTTTCATAACCATGGATGAAACATGGGTCCATCACTTCACACCCGAGACAAAAGAAGAATCAAAACAATGGACTCAAAAGGAAGAACCGGCTCCAAAGAAGGCGAAGACCGTTTCATCTGCAGGCAAGGTTATGGCGTCGGTTTTTTGGGATGCGCGAGGGATAATTTTCATTGACTATCTAGAAAAAAGAAAAAACTATCAACGAGTATTATGCGAACTTATTGCAACGTTTGAGAGATGTAATCAAGAAAACCGGTCGTATTTGGTTAAGAAGAAAGTGTTGTTTCACCAAGACAATGCAACAGCTCACAAATCCGTTATTGCAATGGCCAAAATTAACGAATTAAAGTTTGAATTGCTACCTCATGCACCCTGTTCACCAGATTTAGCCCCCTCGGATTATTTTCTGTTTCCAAACTTGAAAAAATGGCTGAGTGGTCAAAGATTTTCCAACGATGAAGAAGTGATGTCGGCAGTTAATGGCTATTTTGAGGAGCAAGACAGTTCTTATTATAAAAAGGGTATCGAACTTATTGAACATCGCTGGGAAAAGTGTATAGAGCTCAAAGGAGATTAAGTTGAAAAATAAATACATTTTTTTACAAAATTTATGTATTTTCTTCGTTGGGTCGGGTACTTATAATGAAGGATAAAAACCAAAACTAAAATTATGGCCTAGTAATGTGACCGGGAATATTTAATTTGTTGGGCCGTCTTCCAAGTGGAAGTGATGCAATTGTCTTGCAGATAAAACAGTGCTGTCTTGCAACTTCAAGAGCGGGCATGCAAAGGTGTTGCGGACTACAAAACGGTTTTAAGGTGAACTTAGTTCGCCTTATATGTGGAAAGTTTCGGAATAAGAGATAGCTTTGACAGTACTCCACATTAAAGATTTTCTCACTTCAAAAATTGTGATTTTGTTTATGAGTACCGCCCAGTACTTTAGTATTTACAATTTGCCTTCTCGGCTCTTCTCATACGAAAATAAATTTTGCGTTTCATCGAAAAAGCTGCTCAATTTAAACGCGATTTTCATAGCAGCTTTGACCCTCACTCTAAAAAAACTGTAAAGCTTTATCCTATAAAGTGAGAAGTGCACTTAACCCTATCATGTCTGGTGTACGGAACAGCGCCCGTGGTGGAGGTGCAAGACCTCAGGAAAGGTGTGGGAAGGACGGGAAGAAGGGGAAGTAGAGGTAAAATATGCATAGACCACCGCAGAACAACATGAGTTGCTTTTACTCGAGGCAGACGGTGCATGCTTTCGCTACCGCCGCGCCGTCTGCATGAATGCACTTTCGGGTCTATGCACTTTTTGTTTGTTTTGGAATGCTAAGGCCGCACCTGAATATACAGGGATAGCAGTAAATATTCGATATACAGGGTGAAAAGATTCATATAAATATGACTCTTAAAAAGTCTGAATTCTAAGCTACAGGGTGTCACAGTTTTAAAACTTGGCAACTAAAGACCATCTGTCAGTTCATCAGCATGGCTTTATGAAGCAGAGATCCACTATTACGAATTTGGCCACATTCGGTCAATATCTATGCGAGACGGTAGACAATAGAGGGCAAGTGGATGTCATATATACTGATTTCACAAAAGCGTTTGACAAAATTGACCATCAACTACTTCTACAAAAAATTGAATACATGGGATTCAACAGAACTTATGTGGATCTTCTCAAGTCTTATCTAGACTTGAGAACTCAATATGTATTCTATAATGGATTTAGTTCTTATAAATATATGCCAAGTAGTGGTGTACCTCAGGGTTCTAATTTGGGCCCCCTATTGTTTGCCTTATACGTTAACGATCTTTGCAGCACATTATCATGCAAGAAGCTTATGTTTGCTGATGATCTGAAGCTTTACGCATGTGTTTCTAGCTGGCAGGATTGTGAAAACCTCCAACAACAACTAGTTATTTTACAAACATGGTGTGTTAATAACAATTTGTATTTGAACAATTCTAAATGCCGCATTTTGACCTTCACCCGGAAAGCCAAATTTTTAACTTACCCATACAAAATAGATGATTCTGTATTGGAAAGGTGTGAAACATTCAGAGATATGGGCGTCTATTTCGATTGTCAGCTCACTTTTAACTACCACATCAGTGAAATTATAAGTAATGCGTATCGCAAATATGGCTTTATTATCAGAAATTGTAGAAATTTCAATAACACAACGCTTATTAAGTTATTTTCAGTGCTTGTTATAAGTAAATTAGAATACGGTGCAATTATTTGGAGTCCTATCTGTAAACTGTACAAAACTAATATTGAAAAAGTGCAGAAGAAATTTCTAAAATATCTATGCTATAGGAGTGATGGTGTCTATCCTCCAAGAGGATGTGACTACTCACAATTACTCAATAGATTTGGCATCCCTTCTTTGGAAAAGCGCAGAGAGCAGGCGTCCATCATATTTTTATACAAATTACTGCATGGTAACATCGACTGTCCTGTTTTGCTATCGCAAATTAATTTCCTGGTACCTAGATTGACATCTAAATATAAGGTTTCCTTTTACTGCAAGAGGGCGCAGACAAATCTTCTATCTAAAGCACCAATAAACTTTATGTGCAATAATGCGAATAGGATTGTGAGTTTTTGTGATATCTTCTGTTGTGGATTTCAGGAATTACGAAGTGCTATACGTTCACATCTTTGACTTTTTTACGCCTTTCTCTAGGGGTTTTCATTTGTTGTATATATATATATATATATATGTATTGTATGTATGTATTTATGTGTATATATGTATACCTGTATATGTGTATACTCATATATGTGTGTATGTGTATATGGATATTTGTGTATATACCAGTATATTCTGGTTTCCTAATATATATTGATCATATTTATAGTTTCTTTTTTCTCTACTTAAAGCGCCTTTCTCTTTTCTGTGTGTTTCTTTTTTTATTTTTGTTTCACTTTATGACACACAGACTGTGTAAATTAAACTATTGTATTATGTATTGCTCTCTAAATGGTATCTGTACTGTTGGGCAATAAATGCTTTATTATAAATGCTTTATTATTATTATTATATTAAAAATAACATCCCGAATTTGCTGAATTTTGACAGTGTTGTTCATTGCAATCAGCACTGAATAGGAGATAATTAGGAATTCCAGTAGCGACACGGATAATATTGAAAAAATGTCGAACGTCTCTAAACAGATCAAGTTGGCGGGAATGGGGATTGAACAGTCACTACCCCCGTCCTCGATCAAATACGGTAGCTTGGGCTCAATATTAATAAAACAGTAAACACGCACAGCCTCATTAAAGAAAGAATCATTAAGGCTAATCGAGCAGCTTCAACTGGAATGTTGCTGTATGAGCGAAATTGAAAATTATTGAAGCAAGCATCTACCTGATGCTAATATGCGTTCCCACGTATAAGTAAAAGCGGCATTCTTAAATTAGAGAGGTGCCTTAAAAGAAATATAAAAGAGCCGGGGAGATGCCCTACTGCATCCCAGATGACATACTTTGAGAAATAGTACAAGGGGGCAAAGTTTTCTCAAAAACACTGAGAAAGACAAATCACTAAAGCAGATTTTGACCAAAGTAGATAGGTCATCCAATCACCCAGCCAAGCCAGCGATGTCGAATCTAGCCTCAAAAAATTCAAGAGTCGTGTGCATCATATCTCATTATGATAATAGTATACCTGTATTATAAAAAGGTTTTATCCTACGTACCCTATCCTCCTCCTCGTATTTCACCCTTTTCCTAAGTAGTACATGGTAGTTCCCTTGGCTTGGCCAGCGTCCAGTAAGACCTACTATCATTGTGCCTAATCATTGCATCATGTTGGTATTTGTCATTATAAAAGGCTACTACAACCAATTTGGTCTGCTTTACTCAGTTTGTCTATGGAGTACTAGATAGAAGTAGATATTACTTTCATCGATTTTAGTGAAGCCTTTGACAAACTTGATCACAACATATTATTAATTAAATTGGAAAATGCTGGAATATCTTCTAGCTTACTGTCACTCTTTAGATCATATTTGTTAGGCAGGAGGCAATAAGCTGAGTATGAAGGAAGCAAATGTAAGAATCTCTATATTTCCTACTTCTGATGTGCCTTAGGGTCATGCCCGGATACTCTGTTTTTCATTATTCTTATTAACGACATTGTTAATGATATCGGTTGTTGCCATTTGATGTATGCACATGACTTTTGAATATTTATTACGGTGTCGAAGGTAATGTTCGTCTGTAGGATGACACCGATAAGGTTTTGTGTCATAAACAATATCCCAACCAACATCAGTAAAAGTGTTTTGTCATACACGAGAAAGATGGTTCCTGTTCAATTATCAAGTCAAAACTTCTCGTTTGCAGAGAGTACATAAGCATAAGGACCTAGGTGTGACTTTTGGCAATCTCTGAGCTTCAGTCTTCATATACAGTAAATTCTTCTAGCTGTTAATAGATCATTGGAATTTGTGATACGGGATCCCAAGGAGTTTACTAACAAGGAAGCAATGATCATGCTTCTCAACTCCTCCGTATTATATAAATTAAAGTAGTTGAAGTTTTTGTCTTTTAAAACCGAGGGCACATACCCGCCTATTGAACCCCCTAATACTGAGATATTGCAAGACAAATGATTTTGTTAGCTTAAGTAACAGAAAGAAAGCACACTCTCTTGTATTTTTGTACAAAACAGTGCATGGTATTTACGATTGCTCATCTATTCCTTTTTACTGTTAAGGTTCAATACCGCAAGATTTTTTACTCGAAATACGCGTACGTTTTACCTCCCTATACACGAAATAACTTACCATTTGTTACTATTTTGATATATTCAATACAAAATTATCATACATCAAGCAAACCTTAGTATATCTTTTGGTGGTGTATAAATAAATACAATAAAATTACGAACCACTTCGTTTGATTTGTTTCTAGACCTGATGTCGTCTGTTTTTTCAATCCGCCACCGGCATAAAGAGGGTATTCAAAAAACCGGATTTATAGACTCTACTAGTTCCCTTATCTACGTACATACTAGAAATTTAGGTTTAATTATTAATTAAAAAACTGACTATTTCTACTCCTTCTGACCCCTGAATTTTGTACCCGGTACTAAAGAAATGTCAGTAGACTTGGCAACGGTTCCTTTACATTGTGTCTACTTATAATAATTGGCCATTTCCGCGTCAAATCTGATATTTTGCAAGGCCCAGTCACGATTTCATACTTTCATATCGATAAAACGTAATGAAACGGTCAGGAATTTCGAGATGTATCTTGCCTCTGAAGCAATTTATTTACATGAATACTGTTTGTATCTCTCTTTGCACAGCGTATTTTTTCTTTATCTTAATGTACGATTAAATTAAAGGCTATTGTTTATGTGAATAGTAGATATGATAAGCTTTCAGAAAATGAAATGAATGTTCGAAGGTGCAGCCAAAGGATATAAAATATAAACGAATTATAATTATTATCAGTATGTGTTTTTACATTTCAAGTCATTCTGCTAATTATTTGAAATCAAAAGATTAAAAACCGGACGAACTGACATACAATCAGCAATAGGAGTCAAAGCCAACTATGTGAAACGCGACCAGTCTAAGTAAGCTATGGAGCGTCCCTGAGGTCAGATTCAGATTCGAAAATCATGAAATTATAGTCGACCAGTTCAGTAGTGAGCGCAAATCGCCTATATGCTGGAAAACTGGTATTTTCAGAGCTGGGGGATATTTTATGTTACTTATCAAATATGGCTTTCAAACAAATGACTTTAGATAGTAGCTGCTATTTGAATACGCAAAATACCAAAAATGCCTAAATGTACAGGGTGATTCCTATAAACGACACGAACTAGGTGCATTTAAAACTAAAAAAAATCGCCAAACACAAACGAAGAATTGAGACACCAACAAACGAATACATGTTGTAGAGATCCCATAGGAGTACATCTTTACCGGATAGCTTTACGAAAAATCGGGGGATTACAGGGTGATTCTGTGCATACAACGGCTGACTGCTCAAAACAGAAGAGAATTCGCAGAACCCAAACAAAGAATTGCACCACCGCCAAACCCATATATGTTGTAGACACCCCATAGGAGTACATCTTCACGGTATATAGCTTTGTTAAAAATCAGGGGACTACAGAGTGACTCCGTGCAAACAAGGGCTGACTGCTTAAAACAGAAGAGATTTCGCAGAATCTAAAAAAAGAATTGTGCCAAACCCATATAATATACAGGGTGGCCCATCCATGTGTGGACGGAATATTACTCATAAACAAATACATTTTAGGAAAATCTATTTATGGCATGTTACACAAGATTGAGGGCACATTTCTAAAATATCGGCAATTATACAGGGTGCCCCAATTTTGGCCTTAGATCCGTTAAGGGCGTGTAGTACCCATCATTTCTGACTTATTTCATTATGAAACACCCTACCCTAAACTTAACCCTTTTCGAGATATTCAACTTTTAATGTTTTTATTGAAAATTGCCGATTTTTAGGCTACTAAATGTATTTATTTTTATTTTGTGTGTGTTATTATCACTATTATTGCATTTTAACATGTGTAATAAGATGCTTTAGGACGTCAATCATTAAAATAGTCCATAAGTTAATTAAATAGGCTGTAGTAGATAAGTGAATGTTAAGAAATTGAAAAAAATATCAGAAAGTTTATTTTTCTCTAAGGGATATCTAAAAAAAATATTATGGCAATTGTTCGGCAGATGTGTTTTAAAATATCTATGTTTTATCAGCTATCTAACGAGGTATAACAATCTAGGATTTTATTTAAATGCATTGAAAAAACTTAGTTTCATAGGCGACAGTGGAGAAGAAAATTGATACTTAGCCCTAAAAAGTAAAATAAAACAATAGGTAAGCATGAAATATCATTTATTAAATCAGGTTTTCACACAACTTTTTCTTACTCTACAGTTCATGTTCAACATGGCTGCCTCTGTTTCTAATACATTGTCGCATCCTTCTACGGAGACCAGTCTTTACAACTGCAGTGGTCAACGTTGTCCTTAGTTGATTTGCTGCATCGACAATCCTTTCTCTTAATTCTTCCACAGACGAAACTGGATTTGGCTCGCTGTAGACAAGACTTTTCATGCACCCCCACACATGAAAATCCATGGGGGTTAGGTCCGGACTTCTTGCTGGCCATGGCAACGGCCCACCTCGTCCTATCCATTTGTTTGGATAATTTGTGTCCAGCCAGTCTCTGACACTTCTCCTGAAATGGGCAGGGCAGCCATCATGATGGAACCACATGTCCCTTCTCAAGTTGAGTGGCAGATCATCCAGCAAATCTCTGAAGTCTCCTCTCAAGAAGTTTTCGTAATTTTCCCCATTTAGATTGTCCGGGAGAAAGTAAGGTCCAATCAAATGGTTGGAGATAATGCCCATCCACACATTCACGCTGAATCTTCGTTGGGACCTCGCCACTCTTTTCTTATTGGGATTCCTTAGTACTTTTGGGGCCCAGTAATGGGCGTTGTGATAGTTAGTTATGCCATCGTTATCAAATTTGGATTCATCTGTCCATAAGATATTTCTTAGAAAATCTGGGTCTTCTACGTCAGCATTTAGCATAAATCTGCTGAAGTCCAACCTTCTCGCGGGGTCTCCTTCTTCAATAGTGTGTACCGGCGTGTAATGGTACGGGTATAGGCCAGCAGTATGCACTGTAAACCACACTCTCCATTGCGAAAGTCCCAGATCACGGGCAACACGATTAGTGGAAATGGTCGGATCCGCTCGAAAGCGTTGCACTATCTCATTGTCCTGCAGTTCTTCGTTGTCATAAATTCGTGGTCTTCCCAGGTCTGTATTTCGTCTCAAAACAGAGCCAGTTTCTCGAAGTCTTAGATAAACTCTGTTAAAAACGGCCACATCCGGCACTCGACGACCGGGGAAGCGAGTTCTGTATTCGTTGCGAGCTTGCGCAGATACACAATCGCAGTATCCGTAACAAATAAGCATATCAGCATATTCCTCAGGTGTGTAGGACGTCATCTTCAACACTTCCGTATCACAAGTACAAATCAGAGTCCAGTGAACAAGCACAGTATTCACAAATCAGAAGAAATAGTCCAGAATCGTAGCCAAGTCGAGGAAAAGAGCAAAACGATATCACATCTACTATGTACGAAGCACAAAAGCAGACTGACAACCAAAACAACATCCCGTGTTGGATTTCCAGCCCTAAGTGCACGTTTACATCAAACGCGCTTCGCTTGGAGCTGTGCGCTTTGCTTTACAGCCCAGTAGGAAGCGAGAGGAACGACAACACAGCTTTAAATGAATGTGTTCAGACCGCGCGCATGGCGCTACGCGCTGTGCCTTACGTTATACTATGCGGAGCGGTGGAAAACGCGATGTGTTGGTTTTGCGTTGCGTTTTGCCTCGCTTGTTCAGACAACTCCGAGGGTTATCTGCATAAACACAATGGAAGAAGAAATTATCACCGCCGTTTTTAAACGAGAGGCAATATGGAATCCGAAGCATGCGTTGCATAAAAATGTATACGCGTTACAAAAAATGTGGAAAGAAATAGGAGACGAAGTTGGAAAAGATGGTGAGTTCATATTATGTTTTAACTAGGGATGGATATAATATATCAACTTTTAGAATGTGTCGATGTCTTCTTTTTGTTGTCCGTATTTTTGCATCGGTTTTGGTTTCCATGTATAGGGGCGTATTCGTGTTTTTATTCTATGTATAAGTGGTTTGCGATACGTCATCTGTATAAACCATCGTGTGTATGAGGTAGTAGCAGTTTTAATTTTTAAGGCAGAGTAGTTAAAGAACAAAATAATTAGGGAATAGAAACTCAAAGATAATACTATATAATACATTTATTGTACGAAAGAAAATTGATTCTGCCACTCAACTGCACCAGTAGTCACAAAATAATTTGTTAATATTTCTCTGGTTCTCTTTGCATCTTCGGAAAAGCGATACTGGGAGTGTGTGTAGGTACTCGGATTAATATCGCCGCTAAAGCCCGTCTGACATTCCTTATTTGTCTTAAATCCCTCCTGTTCTATAACAAAATTGTGCAAAATACAAATGGCCTTTACAATATTTATAGCTGTCTCAATTTTTGTTTCGATAGGTTTTAGTAAAATTCGCCATTTGCCACTCATTATGCCAAATGCGCATTCAGCACATCGCCGGGCTCTGGAGAGACGATAATTAAAAATTCTTTTTGAATTATCTAAATTTCTTCTAGGATATGGCCTCATTAGGTATGGAAGCAGAGGGTAAGCTTCATCGCCTACTATAACCAATGGGGCTTTTATATTTGTTTGTGGTAAGCATTGATCAGGTGGGACGTCAAGCTCTTTTCTGTCTAATGCTCGAAAAAGCGACGAGGACCTAAAATTTCCTCCATCGCTTTGGCGTCCAAAACTCCCAATATCAACCGCAATTAATTTACAGTCAGCATCAACTAGGGCTTGAAGTAATATTGAAAAATATTGCTTATAATTATAGTATAGAGATCCGGTATTGGAGGGACATTTAACTTCAATATGTTTGCCGTCAATACTGCCTATGCAATTT
Source organism: Acanthoscelides obtectus (assembly GCA_963669975.1). NCBI lineage: Eukaryota > Metazoa > Arthropoda > Insecta > Coleoptera > Chrysomelidae > Acanthoscelides > Acanthoscelides obtectus. The sequence continues at coordinate 85,511,704 of CAVLJG010000003.1, read as the reverse complement.
GGAAAATTCCATTTGGTCCAATATTGTTGTGATTTATTGTGCCACGTTGCTTGTGTAGGTTTTGGTAGGTAATCACTTTTCATGGTATCCCATATTACCATGCATGTATGATTTACAATATTTGAAACTGTTGCCACCCCCAATCTGAAGTGTAGAGCTAGGGATCGATAGGATTCTCCAGTAGCAAGAAATCTGCAACAAACATACATAAAATATGCTTGGTGTTAATAGCAATTTTTGTTTCAGTTCAAACTGTTAAAAATAAATGGAAATACTTGAGGGACTACTTTAACAGAGAAACAAAAAAGTTAGAAAAACCCAGATCAGGCAGTGGAGCAAATGAAGCTGTAGCAAGTCCTTGGCAATATTATTCTCTTTTGTTATTTTTAAAAGACCATCTGCAAACCCCACTGAGGGATGCAAATATAGAAGCGGAAAGGGTCACAGAAGATATTGACTTAGAATATAATGATATACAGGACGTAGAGTCGCAAGATTCTGACAATGTTTTGTCACCGCCATCGACCAGCAGTCAAGCACCTTCAAGGTCTGCAAGCCGATTATCTTCTACTTCTGAAACTCGGAAGGGGGCGCAGAAGCGAAAGAAGCAACTGGCAACAGAAAACGACAATAGCGAACTAATAATGTTAGAAAAACGGAAACTTGAGCTCCTAGAGTCTGAATCACTTAAAGAAAATGATGATGATCTTTTGTTCCTAAAGAGTCTTTTGCCATACATGAAGAGTCTTCCTGCTTCAAGAAGATTACGTCTAAGATTAAAGTTTCAGGAACTGCTTCTTCAGCAAGTTGAGGAGCATGAAAGTGAAGTTTCACAAAATGTTTGTGGACAACCTCCGGCACGTGTCTTTACCTTCCCCGCTCCCTCAAGTTCCGCTTCGGACAATCATACATACCATCATCACATACCGATACAGTCAACACATCCGGATCCGACCACACACAATGTATCTGAAGGTAGTGAATTGGACACCCCTATGCGAAGTTTTTTTTCAGGATATAACGCGTAACATTTTTATTCGGACAAATGTATTTTTTAATAAAATAAAACTCAGTTTTTCATAAACACTATAATTTTATTTTGGCTTACCTCAATGTTATAACCAAACGTTGTTCTGCTGAAATCCTTTCACGGAAATTGGTTCCAATCCCACATAAATAAGGATCCAAATGGCTTAGGAGAAGGTCGAAAGATTCCTTTGACATCCTCAAGTATTCATAAAATTTTTCTGGATATTTTCTGGCATCTCGATAGAGGTGATAGAATTCTCCGAACGATTTCCTACATATATTAATCTCATGCACCCACGATCGTTTTAGTTTTTTTCTATTCACTTTCAACGCAATACTTTCGAGTAGTAATATCTTCTTAACTCGTGAAGGAGCCATGGTGAAATGCTTGGAAAATGCGTCTTTAAATATAAAGTGTGTTTTAATAACAGTCGAGGTATGAAAAGCGAAGCGCCTCCGATATGAATGAACCCGAACGCATAGAGGTTCGCTTGACATGAAGTGAGGCGCACAGCTCCAAGCGAAGCGCGCTCGATGTAAACGTGCCCTAACCGGTTATTATAATATGTTTTCTTTCATTCGCACCCACATTAAATCGTCATGTCTCGCTCGCACGGTGCGTCTAAACTTGAAGGAGAATAGGCGTGGGAACTGCTACTGGAGCGTCCCAACTACTTTTTTTCTACGAAATGTAATACAAATCCTAGATTGTTATACCTCGTTAGATAGCTGATAAAACATAGATATTTTAAAACACATCTGCCGAACAATTGCCATAATATTTTTTTTAGATATCCCTTCGAGAAAAATAAACTTTCTGATATTTTTTTCAATTTCTTAACATTCACTTATCTACTACGGCCTATTCAATTAACTTATGGACTATTTTAATGATTGACGTCCTAAAGCATCTTATTACACATGTTAAAATGCAATAATAGTAATAATAACACACACAAAATAAAAATAAATACATTTAGTAGCCTAAAAATCGGCAATTTTCAATAAAAACATTAAAAGTTGAATATCTCGAAAAGGGTTAAGTTTAGGGTAGGGTGTTTCATAATGAAATAAGTCAGAAATGATGGGTACTACACGCCCTTAACGGATCTAGCACGACTTTTCCTGTAACCCTGTATATCAAAGTTGTGATTTTTTAAATGGAATGCCTCAAATTGTATTGCATATTTGGATAAAAAAATTAAAAAGAAGATTGATATACCATACTATGGGGCTTTGGTAATTAGCCACTGAGACTTAAGGTGTTCTGTCCAGAAAAACCGTCCACTTCGACAACCCCTCAATCGGCCATTTTGAAATCTGGAGTGCCGAATTTTATATAAAAAAAAAACTTACATACCTCAGCTTTTATCTTGTTTGTTAGTTTTTCGATTTTTCTTTTTTGCTCATTCAGGGTGGTCAAAAACGCGAATTGTACTTTTACTCAAAAATTTCAAATGCATTACCCTCTATATTTGTGCAACTTTGGATTATATTTTTTATAAGCTTTTTTTTGGTATAAGGTTTGATTTAGATAAAAACACTAAATTTTGAGTTATTAAGCTTTTATTAGAACAACACACCAAAATTAAGGAAAAAAATCACATCATCCATGGAAACAAAAGACTAACAGTGGGCTAGTTCCATATTGCCGCTAAGAGTACATATTTGACGTAAAGACTAATAACAATCAGAACAATACAAGTGAGCTTCAAGAGTAATAGAGAAAAACAACTATAGCAAGAACATAAACAAACAACTATGACTACTCAAGACCTAATCTACAAAAACTGCTCGAAAATATCTCCACCATGTTGAATACACAGCCGTAGTCTTTGGATAAATAACCGTTGCAGGCCCATCACGACAGAACCAACGATTGTTACTCCAGGTGTCCAAATAGTTACGCACACGATTATGATAATGCGCAGGTGCTCCATGTTGGAAATAAATATGCATCCGAGTTTGCAGGTTGACATCCTCCAACAGCAAAGACAAATGCTCGATAAAAAACTCAAGTATTCTGTACCTGTTGACCTGTTGTCGAAAAAGAAATTCCCGATAACTTGTCTGCCAATAACTCCTCCCCAAACATCCAAGCTCCATTTATTTTGGAAATCTATTTGCCTAACCCAGTAAGGGTTTTCCGTCGCATAATAGTGCATGTTATGCCTGTTGACAACACCTATGCTGTTAAAAGTTGCCTCATCGTTAAAAAGTACCTTATCCAGGAAAGTACTCACTTTATTTAGCATTATTCTACTAAACTCCATTCGAGCTGCGAAATCATGAGGATGAAGGCCTTGATGCAAGCATAGGTGATATGGATAGTACCTATGCTTGTGAATAATCCTTTGGACAGAAGTTCTGCATACAGGTATATCAGTTTCTGCTTCAATTTTTCATGCACTTAAATGGGGATTTTCTGCAACTGTAATAGAACCTCCAACTGATTTGCCTCATTGGTGACACTTGGATTATTTATACATTTTTTACTGCTCCACTTGATTCAAAACGTTCTCGTAGTGTGGAAGATGTTTCCGGCCTTCGATGTCGCATATAAGGATACCGTTGCTTATAAATGCGAGATGCTAGCAAGCTATTTCTTTGGGCTTTGCTCAAAACCAACACCGTATTCACCATTTCTTCTTTAAAATAATTCATTTTCAACACGTTTTTATTATAATGCTCTCAAAGCTAATTTTAACAGTAATCAACAATTTATTTGTTTCCAAGGCTGATGCGACATTTTAGGGAATTAAGCCGTTCCATAAAGGACGTGCTAATAACCGAAAAAATAGCCGTAAAAACCCTTATGTGTCTAGTATCAAAAACAAACCTTATAAAAAGTTGAATTCAAACTTGCACAAATATATAGGGTGATTGATGCATTTGAAATTTTTGAGAAAAACTACAATTTGCGTTTTTGACCACCCTGAGCAAAAATTAAAATTCGGAAAGTAACAAAAATGGCGGACTGAGGTGGGGGGTTTTTCTAGACAAAACAACTTATATCTCAGTAGCTAATTACCAAAACCTCATAGTATGTTGTATCATTCCATTTGAAAAATCACAACTTTGATATGTATGTCGAAATTCGGACACCCTGTATAATAGCCAATATCTTAGAAATGTGCCCTCAAATGTCATGTATATCATCTCATAAATAGATTTTCCCAAAATGTATTTGTTTATGAGTAATATTCCGTCCACACAAGGATGGGCCACCCTGTATACATATTATGTTGTTGTAGAGACCACATCGGAGTACATCTCTACGACATAGCTTTGCGAAAAATCATTGAACTACAGAGTGATTATGTGTATACGAGTGTTGACTCTTCAAAACAAACAAAAATGGCCGAACCCAAACGAAAAATTGTGTCACCACCAAACCCTTATATGTTGGAGAGACCCCATAGGAGAACATCTTCACGGCATAGCTTTGCGGAAAATCAGGGGGCTACAGAGTTATTCTGTGAATACAAGGGTTGATTCTTCAAAATAGAAAGAAATGGCCGAACCCAAACGAAAAATTGTGCCACCAACAAACACATATTCATACACAAATCTAATTTCGGACTGCTGTCTAAAGTAACTTGGTTAAAAGCTAGTTTTGATAATATGTGACATAAAATGGCCCCCACATGCGGAATATAGAATATAGGGGATTTGCGTTCACTGTAATTTAATGGTTTTCGAACCAGAATCTGAAGCTGACTTCAAGGACGTACCGATATTGACGAATTTGGCGCTCCAGATCCAAAATGTACTGCCTAGGGAAGTCACAAGCAGTAACATTACAGCGTGACGTTGTAAATTTATTAAGTTTTGTAGGAAACAGTAGCAATCGGAATGATGATTTAAAGAAAAGCAAGATAATATTTGATTTTCGACCTATAGCATGTCTAGGTAGGTATATGACTTATTTGATTCGTTAAATTATATTGGGTAACTCTTTATCAATTTATTGGACAGTGTAAAGGAACTTAAGGCAGGAGGCTGTTGTTAAAATTAAAGAAAACTCTAGCCATAAGCGCCCATTGTGGGAGACCACGGAAGCGTATACCTTATCTAAGAATCTGGCTGCCACTTGAAATTTGCATAGTATCTAATCACCTCCCCGATCTCGCCTGACAACAATTTCTGTGGCCGTACCTACATGATCGTAGCTTCTATTAATTTTACTTATCTGATATGTATTTTATTTACCGTCCCATGTCATATAAGACATATTGTAATAAAATATGATGAGCCATGAGCCCGACAACTCGTGTATGACTGGTTGCCATGTATTATATCCCACCTTTGCTAGTATTACCATAGCGCGATCTACTGGGTGGGAGGCGAACCACATTGCGCATAGCCGCATCCCTTCGCGCGCTAAACGAAGCACACTCGATTTCGGGCAGCTTTCCTGGCAATACATTCCAGCGGCAAAAGACGGGTCTGATATCAAAACGCTGGAAACTTGTGTGGAAAACGCCGGGTGAGAATTTCCACTGTTTTCAAGCCGCGAGTTTCGCCGGTGACAACAGCCGGTTCCAGGATTTTCCGGGATATTTCGAGTTGTATTTGGTGTTGTGTGTTGTTCAGTGATTTTCGTGTAACATTGAAGATTGTAACAGTTGTGAAATTTTGAAGGTGCTGCCTGCTACATTTTTTGGAGTTTTCTGGATGATAAGACTGATATGAGGAGAATAAGTGGTACGGATTATGGTTACCTATGCTTTTCTTTGGATGAACGCTTTGCTATACAGAGTAGTATGCTTTATAGTTTGTAGCAGTTAGCTCTGTGCAATAAAATGTGCTTCTAATTTTATGCCTTTTGGATTTACCTGGTTCCTTGCGATTGTATGATGTGAATCAACCGATGATTAAACTTGAATAATCCAACTGAAGAAGAAATCTTAGTTGTACTGCTTTTAACCAGTACATAACATGAGTATAATAGCCACTTTACATTGACAATAAATCCATGAATTTCTTCATAAGTTAAGTTAATGGCCAAATTTCAAAAATATGAAACAAGAATTTGATGTCAAATAAATCCATGAAGTTGTTTTGACGTGTGAATGTACATATACAAATACATTTTTGGAATCAGAATTAAAAACTCTATTCGTCGATAAGAAAAAATAAAGTTGATGCTGGAGGACAAGAGATAAAACGTCATTTTGAAATTTTAATTATGCCGTTTTGTAGAGGAGATAAAGTGGTAATGTAAATGTGCAGCTTAGTCACACTACAAAAAATTAAGGAAAAAATAAAACCGATTTTGGGAAAATTCGGTTTTTTCCGTCTCTCTCCGGAAGTAATTTGACTGACAAGTAAATCAGTCTGCTTATCATTATTAGACAATTCAGCTGACATTTTTTTAACGAAAAGTTCAAGATAATGATGCTTATTTCTGTAAAAAACAAGTTGCATGCCATTTTTGGTTAAGAGAAGACCGACAGATTTAAGAAATATAGCTTAGGAAGAAAATAATGTTTTGCTTATCATAAGCTGGCTTTCTTCTACTGCTATATCAACAGGCGTTGCTACTCAGTACTCCTCCATGTTGCCACCGCACGATGAGCATGCCGGTACGACCGCTCCTTTGTCCCCAGGGCATCGAGGTTGTGGAACAGTCTGCCTGAGGAGGCTTTTTCAAGTTCTATTAACCTTAAGCAGTTCAAAAATCGTATTAAAAAAGTGTCTCCAAGCTCCTCATAGCAGTCACGGTGCCCTGGTATTTAGTCTTCCATCTACGAGGCTTCTCTATAAAAAAATCTTTGTGTCTTGCCCATGTAGGTCATTTGACCAGAAAAAATACACGTGTCAGCCATCACGACAGTCTATTTCTACTTTATACATTTCTGTATGATTTAAATGTACAACGTTGACTTTTAAATAATGCCATTTGCATTAATAAACTGTGAATAAGTAAGTGTTTAAATCAGCTGATATGCTACGTTATTACTCATTGTGAAAAATTGTGGTAATGGTGCCTGAATAGGTGACAGCTTACAGAAGTGTCGTTCTAATATGGTAATTGTTCGTTTATAATGTTAGTGCAAATTATCATTGGTGTATTTCCATTAGTCATTGAAATTATTTCTCACTATAATCAGAGACGTGACCATTTTTGACGAAATCCTTGTTGTGGTTAAAATAATCAGAATTTCAATATAGTGTTTTGTTTATTGTCCTTCTTAGCCAACTTTGTTATCTGAAAAATAGGAATTTCCTAGGCAGGCCTCGAAATTATCAGTCATTTGTTTCATAGACTAGATTTCTCGCAAAACAATTTTTATTTTTTCCTGATTTTGAGATAAGATTTTAAATAAATTGCATATTGTCATTGCCATTGTTTCTCTACAATATGGCGTAGACAAATTTCCAATTCGAAGATTGTTCTCTCGACCTCCATAACCAACCTTGTTTTTTCATGTGGACGCTATATTGGAATTTTGTACTTTCAAGTACTATTAAGAATATATCGTTTTAATTAAATTTTTGAATTTTATCGTGACTTAAATTAATGTTATATATTCATAACTAAATTCAGAATCAAAAATTGTTTTCGATTGTGCAAAATTTTAATGTGAAGACCATAAGAAAAAACAGAGTTGAAGATAGAAATCGAAAGCAGAAACGTCCAATTGAGAAACTGACTACGTATTCCTGTAGATGAGAAAGAGTGGCAACCCTAATATGCATTTCATTTTAAAATCCCATTTCAAATAAAGCCAGGAAATAAACAACAACCTTGCGATAAATCTTCTTAACGATTTGAATCGTATCTGATAATTCCAAGGCCTACTAGAATAATTCTATTTTTTTTAAATAACTAAGGTTTGTAATGTCCATGTCTGATACATTATATATTTTTGAAATCGAAATTAAAAACCCTATTCACCTGCTCAAAAAATTTATTTTAGAATTCCTATACAGTCAGGAAAATATTAAAAGGATTTTTGGGGAATTCGTATCCTTTCGTCTGTCTCCGGAAGTATTGTGAAAGCTTCCTCAGCGGCATTTTGTTACTTACCTAAATACGCAACTTTGCCTTCATTTAAGCAACTTCGTATCTTCTACCGTTTTCGAGATCCTAGTGGTGAGGAGACTGTATATTTATATGAAAAATCAAAAATTATAGTTTAAAAAAGATTGTCAGTTCCTGCCTACGGTAGGATCCGAAAATTTTCGTCATGCTGGAGACCAACACTTTATAATTTAATAACTTACATCTGAATTTTCATCCGTTATAGAATGTTTGTTAGGTTCGTTGTAGTGTTTATTTAATGAATTCGTTGATCCCAACCGGTATCACGGTATTGTATGAACCTGTAAGACTTTTTTATTTTCTGCAGTTTAGTTGGTTTCTGTCTCGTGAACTGTACATAGTCAAGTGTTTCAGTAGATTGTGATATAAAATGACAACTTCGAGTCGTCGATATTGCAAAAACCCAGCCGATAAGTTTTGTTATATATTATGTGGCCGATTCATTATAAAGTCCCAAGTCCCAAGTTAAGTGGCAAATTGGGGATCAAGATAGAAGTTGGGCTCATCATGTTTGCTGTGTGAGTTGTCACGTATATTTAGTGCAGTGGATGTATCGCAAGAGCAATTCCACGCCGTTTGGTGTGGAGAGAACCTACTAACCATATAAGTGATTGCTACCTTTCCATGACTAAAACAGAAAGGATTTCAAAAAAGCATAGCGACGAAATAGGGTATCCAAATTTGCCTTCTGCGCGAAGGCCAGTTCCTTATTGCCAGGAACTACCGGTACCGATAGCGCCTTTAAACCTAGACATCGTGTCTCCCGGTGATTCTAATTCTTTCTCAGAAGCTGATGCACAACTTCCTGAGAACAGCAGTTGTGATCCAACATTTTTACCAACTGCTACCAGTGAACCTCACCTAATAACTCAGAATGAATTAAGTGACTTGGTACTAGGATTGTCAAAACAAAAATCGGAACTTCTTGGTTCCAGACTTCAACAGATAAAAAAGCAAGTGTTTCATGTTACTGAAAGCGGAACCTAACATCATCATGTTTTTTTAAAATGGAAGGGTCGCTATGTCTCTGTTGTGACATTAATGGTTTAATGAATCAGCTTCGTATGGAACATGATCCTAGCGAGTGGTGATTATTATTACAGAACACAAAAGGAAAAAGTGAACGTTTTTGTCGCTGTATCACATATATTGTGCAATATATTTTTTATTCACATAACAACCAATCCGCAGTAACGTTTTTGCATAGATTCCACATGTTTTATATGTTTATATTACACAAATATATGAGATTGTAAAAAAAATGTCGGCTCCTCTTTTTCAAAAAGTTTATCATGTTCGGATTTAGGCCTCTAAAATACTTCGAACAAACCTATTTTCATCAATGTTAAACATTCAAATTTGTTGATCAGTGTAATTCCATTGGCTTCTTGTCTCTAATACACTTACTTGAGATGTATGCGAAGCTAATAAGTTGCGAATCCGCTTTTTTTATAAAACTTGGAAATTACATATGCAAATTTGTTGAATTTCAAAAAAGAGAGCAATAAGAAAATAAAATCACTGGTTGGAGAAGTATATTAAAACTGACAGTTGAGAAAATATGGTACATATAGGAATATTTATGAAACGTATACAAGTTTTTACATTCCACACTAATTTTTATTTCTAGTCATTTAAATTTTATGGAAATTTATTTTACGATGTCAAGTAGAAAATACAAATTAGTATCTAGATGTGAGGTAGTGCGCACATGTTTTGTATGTGGGGATAATGCTGACTGCCCGTAACGCTTCTAAGATTTTATAGAGAATACAAAAACAAAAACGGGGACAATCGTAACGTATAACTTTGAGCATAGCCTTTCTTTAGAAAGGACGACGCAAATAACCCGTCTGGCACAGCTAATAGATATATTTCATTAATAATATTCTCACATAGCAAATATCACTGATTTTATACACATGCAGACCAATACACACAAGCATCCAGATGTGATCTTGCTATTCTGTTACTTAAGCACACATCTTCTCAGAGTATACTACAGACTATTTCGGAATTTTGCAATCAACAAAGCATGTTGGGAAACTGGCTTGCAGCTTGAAGTATGGCCGTATCGTGTCGTCGAGTAAGTGTTCCATAGATGGACGCTCACAGCGGTCATAGCGAGCAACCGCGGAATGTACGATTTACAAATTAGGAACTATCTAAGCAGCATGTTGACATTTTGTGTTTTTTTAGGTTTTTTATGTAAAAGCCCTGCGGCAGGGGCATTACGTATCTTGAAAAGTGACATTATCTGTTATCTTTGATATTATATAATTTTTTTTTCTGTGATGTGGCTCATTTAGACATAACGCGGGCGCGGTGGTGATTTGCCGTAATGCTTCTCAAAGTTTTTGAAAACCCAAACAACCGGGGATAATCGTAGTTTATAATTTTGAATATAACTTTTCTTCAGAAAGGACAACACAAATAACCCGTCTGATACAGCTAATAGATGTTCTTCATGGGCAGCTTATTCAGTAATCATTTTCTCACATAGCAAATAGCACTTATTTTATACACATGCACACCGACACATACGATCACCACACACTCATCCAGATTTCATCTTGCTACATCTTCTCAGATATATACTCTACAGACTATCTCGGCATTCTGCAACTAACAAGGCATGCTGGCGAACTCACTTGCCGCATGGTCGTTGGTGACGCTCACAGTGCTCATAGCTAGCAAGAACGGAACTAACTATTTACAGACTATGAGTTATCTAGTCAGCAAGTTGACATTTTGTTGGTTTGGTTTTTGATATTATATAGGTTTTTACGTAATAATCCTGGGGCTGTCTGTTAATTTCAAACTATTTATCAGATGGGTTGGAAACCCCAAGGTCGTGATGTACAATCGAATATTATTCTCTGATAGAAAGAACGAGCACGCTCCTGTTTCAAGCGCTATATTTTCATCATCAACAAAAATAAAATGAGATGCATGCCATTTGACATTTGCAATTGAACAATTTGTACGAACAAACGATAATAATCAAAGGCAGTGCCGATACCGAAGCAATCATCTCCGCTTTCCGCGTCTTGTTTTATTTCCCGTTTGAATGCTCGGATGCGTTTTTCATATAAAATTTTATTGCTTATATTGGTCAGCATTAGGTTGTAAATATTTACGGCGCAGCTTCTGGATAGCTTTTAAGAAATCGTTCCGATCCTACTCTAGGATATTAACACTGTAATAAGTTTATTTAATATTCTAGTGGTTTCCAGTGGTAATGACATGTTTTTAGATATGTGTTTTTGGTTTCTTATTTATAAATGATTGGAATGAGGTCTCAATATTAGCTGTGTTTGAGTAATGGCTTGCGAGATAGTCTCACATACAGGGTATTTCCAAAATATTCGGCCAACATTTAACGCGTGACTCTTTGGCATATTTTAAAACTTTTTTTCCCCGGACCATTTTCCAAATACCGGCCGTATTTAAAAAAAGCACAGAATAACTTAGAAAATGCCTAACAACCGTCCATCCACAGCAATTACAAGACGAAACTGACTGATGATTGAGGTGGGCCAATTTCGGTATAACTACCTGCTTAGTTGCTTACCTACTTTTACTTCCTATGCCAAAACTGGCGGGGAAGTATTATAATCTGGAAAGATATCGAAACTGAGATACTCCTTTTAGATGTTATATGACATGTACATTACGGAAAACCATGTCACTCATTTCCGTCGGTCTGTCTGTCGGTGTGTCCGCTAATTTTATAACCGCCTATAACTTGAGAAGCACCGCTCGGATTTTGATGGAATTTTCACACAAAGTTACTGCTATGCCAAGGATTAAAAAGGCTTTGTGTGTGCTTGAAAATCGGTCTAGTGCTGGAGGAGTTAGGGGTAAAAACACGAAGATGAAGATCGATTAAACTTCGTTTCTTGATGTTTCAGAGGATCCTGATCGTTTCCGGATCATTTTTGTAGGGGTTGATACTTGAGGGCTGGGGGGAGTAGTTGAAAATGAAAGGTCTTTAGTAACAGTCAAAGACGTTCTATTATTAAGAAGCTTCTGATACCGGTAACAACGGGAAAATTAAATGATAATAGCCCGATGTATAATCTGCTCATAATTGCAAATAACTTTGCAATCGTTTGGCGTTGCGTGCACGGCGCGATGCTGCGTCGTCGTGGATGCCACTGCTACGGGAGAAACATTTATATAATTTAGCAATATTTGTATATTTGGAGTACGTACCACTTTAGCGTTCTGCGATTATTTTGTAAATAATCCTTAAATCTACGATTAAATCTACAAAACCGCACTCTTGCTGGAAAATCGTCAGGTTGAAGGGCTTGTACACGTTGGACGTGAAACGGATACAGCCCCTCTTCACGTAGCGTTTGCCACACTTTAATTTTTGGATACTTGCACTTTTCTAGCCACGTCTCTAGTGCTTGTTGTTTTTTGAAACGCAATCGATTATACAGGTTCGTTTACCTCTACACGCGTGACCGTAACCGTCGGTTGAAGGTTGCATACTGACCTGACACACTGACCCGACCCAGTTCTGTCGTCGGGTTGAGCTAATGTCCTAGTACCACTCGGGGATGTCGCGAGTCGCGGCTACAGGACGGTATTCAGATATTTTTGATGTTGCAGAGCCCTTTATCTCGGTTCCCTTAAGACATTGGTGTATGTGGTACTAAGAAAAATTGCTTATGTTTTCAAGATCTACACGTCGTCTAAAGGAAAACCCCAACTTTGCGGATACCCTGTATAGTTTGATATGCAGAGGTTGAAGATTCATCGTACCTGAGTAAACCTACCTAATTACGAGTCGATTTGCTTTTGAAACGATTTTACTCATCCTTTTTCTTTAAAACCTTCAACAAAGGTGAAGGAAGTATAGAGTCAATTTACTTGAATTAATTTTATATGATTTTATGGAAATTAAGGATAATAATCTATTTCGGAGCGATTCAAAATTATTTACTTAATATCCATAGTTCTCGGAATTTTCTATTTTTGCCGCGGTGAATACTATTTTCGGAATACAGTGCCTAGTGAGATTTTATTACCCAAGTAGGTTCTGGGGTCAGGGAAAAGCAAATTTGTCTGACTGCTTGAGTTCAATGTGTACGAGAGAGCAGTGTGAGAAGTGTGCATCAACACATGTTAAGAAAGAGATAGAATTCGGCTGAAGAGCGGACGTCATCACCTCATTGCCTAGCGACGGTGACGTAGAATGTAGTGCCATGTGGCGCTTTGCCAATAATTATGTTCCACCAGAAAATGTTCGCACAGGCTTCTACAAGAGGTTATGTTGCTGTCACACCCAAGAAGGAGGTCTGTTCGAATATTTTGTTAACATTTTGTTTTGACTTTGATTCGAATTATTTATTTCGATTTTGATACGACTTAATGTTTTAATTTATTTTAGAATTACCTTTGATTTCCACCGACGGTGATAAAATCAACACATCCTGAGTTATTGTTACATTTTGCGACAGCGAGCAATCGGAAGATGTAACAAATACCATTACGCGATACAAATTATCACCGCCTGCGTGTACGCAGGTGAAAACCACTTCGAAGCAAATCGTTCATCTATGATTATGGAGGTGGAAACCTTAACATGCATCTTAACTCAAGGAAATGTTGTAACGTATTGGCAACGCCGCAGATTGCCGCATCAGCGTTGCTAGGCAACGCGGTGATGAGCTGCGCTATCCAGTCGGCTTCTATCTGTTTCTAACATATGTGTTTATGCACACTTCTCTCTCGTACACATTGTACTCAAACCGTCAGACAACTTTTTATGGTGATTTTCGTGTTTAGCTAGACAGAATATAGCTATTTTTGATCTCGAAACATTTTCAGCGCTGAGCGGTGTTATCAAAGGTTGTTTTGTTGATTAAGAAAAAAGCTATTTCCAGTGACCTCCTTCAGAAGCGTGTATCTGTATTAAAATAAAATAAACATCTACTACACAGCTACAATCGTCGCGATCTAGAGATCACATAGTGACTAAGTCTCGAATTTCGCAACCGGTAGGCCGCGATTTACTGTTTTGTAGTGGTCGATTCTAGCGGTAGATGCCGGTTTGGGTTGTCTTATTATGTATCTGTATTGTTTTTTGGTGCTCTACGGGGTGTAAAAATATTCCGTGGATATAGAAGTATCACGTATTCTTAGATTCACAATAAGTCGATTGGACATGATTTATCTCTATATAAAAGTACTTCGTTTGTCTGTTAGAGGGTGTCAGTATTATTTTTAAACATTTTTTTCAGATATTTTTGGAACCGATAGTCTGATTTGGATGAAATTTGGAACACACGTGTTTTGTCCTAATATGTCACTTTTACAAAAAAACTCAAACAGGTTTGGAAAAGGTGATAATTACCTCCACCTCCACTTAAATTATAGAAGAATTATTTTGAAACTCTCCCAACCTGTCTGAATTCTTTTAATTTCAAAGATCCTTTTATTTACTAAACGTTTTGTCTCTCATAAAAACAGGCCACCTCACATTTTTCTAGAAACAAAAAAATGTTTTGAATCGTTATGTATAGGAAGGAGAACGGCGGTCATATAGAACTCCTTTTATGAAAAATTCGCAATATTGCATGTATTAAATAAAATTGTAATATACTAAGTGACATATAAATCCGAACACCCAGTTTAAATGGTTTTATTTTAATAAAGTTTTGTATAAGTACTTAATGAAGCATAATAAGTAAATGATAAAAATTTCAAAATGATTGCACTGCTTTAAAGCCCTTTGACCTTTAATAATGTGTGTATGCACCCTGATGTGCTACGCATTCTCCAACGCGCCTAGGCATGCTTCTGATCAGGTGGTCAATGTCCTCCTGTGGGATCTCATTCCAGGCAACCACCAACTCCTCTCGAAGTGCTTCTGCGCGTTCATGTTACCTCTGATGAAGATTAAAGGTGACCTGGAACCATAAGCTATAGCACCCCAAACCATAACTTCAACAGTGTGATGAACATGTCTTTCAACAAAAAACTGTGGATTCCTCCTTTCACCACGTCGCCTTCTAACCCTGGCACGATCATCGTGCATGCCTAAACAAAATCGAGACTCGTCACTAAAGACAATACTGTTCCATTCCTGATCCCAGAGTGACCGTTGTCTGCACCTCTCAAGGCGAGTAGGTTGGTGTTCTCGAGTTAAAGGGAGGACCCAGTGTGGCCGGTATGAAAACAAGCCAAAACTTCTCATTCGTCGGTAAACACTTCGCATGCCAATAGGTTTTCCGTGTTCTGCAAACCATTCATTTGCAATGGGCCTGGTAGTGTAGAAACGGTCCCTTAAGGCCAATAATTTTAGGCGGCGATCTTCACGGTCTGTTGTTCTACGGCGGCGTCCAGTGCCCCTTGCTCTTTGCGTACGGCCTTCTCGAAGCCATGCCTGACAACACCTAACCACAGTGTCTGCACTTCTTTGCACTCTAACTGCAATTGCCCGAAAAGAAAGTCCAGCTTCCCGAAGTCCCACTATACGGCCCCTATCAAACTCACTAAGTTGACGAAATCGTACAGGTCTCCGTACTATAGGCATCGTAACCCATAGTAGAAAAATCCTCCAACGTTGATTCTTTACTGCGGCTGAAATATTCATTTTTAGAGCGTTAGTGAATTAAAAAAAAGCAGTATAAAAACCGGAATGTCCAACTGATAAGGCTGAAAATTTTTTCACTTGTTATTTACAGTAAGATAAATACATTCACCAACTTTTATTAAAATAAAACCATTTAAACTGGGTGTTCGGATTTATATGTCACTTAGTATATGTAAAATCATACATGTTTATTTTCTCCAACTACACTTAAATAATTGAAAAGGCGTTTGGGAAACTCTTGGAAGGTACAACTAATTTTTTTTTTCTGGAAAACTATCTGAGATGGATCATTTTTATTGGAAACAAAAAATGAAGTTAATAAGAGGATCTGTCAAATTTAAAAAAAAATTAGTTTTAGGGAATTTGCCAAAAATTTTTGCCAAAATTTATGTGGGGGTAGTTTTCACCCTTCTCGGACTCTTCAGAGTTTTCTTTAGAGACAAGTATCAGAGTGTCCAGCAAAACATATGTTTTCCAAATTTCATTCAAAACTATGGGCTCTTATATTTAAAAAATGTTTTTTAAAAAGAAAACTTTGACACTCTAACAGACAAACGAGTCACTGTTGCATGTACTATAGGTAAATCAGGTCCAATCGACTTATTTTGAGCCTAAAGGTACATGGTCTAATATTGCGACACCCTGTATATGCGCCCGAGAGATCGACATGTTATTTTAGGACACCCTATATGATAATATCTGGGGTGAATGTCTCAGAGAGAGCAGCAACTTCTTACCAAGCGCAGTCCGTCGACGCCAACAGATACTTAAGGGGTTAATTATCTCCTTGATAAACTGCGCCAAAGGCCACCTCTGTAATATAGGCTGAATTATGCGGAAAAGGGTAACGAAGGGAATGGAACGTTAGCTACTTTACGAGCTCTATTTTTTATCACCTACGCCGTATAGTACGATGTAGGTGATACCGAAGTATGGCTTCGTATTGTCGGAATCTATTTAGATAGCTTTTAGTTTACTGACATTAAAGGGCACAATGCCCTTTGCAAGTAAGCGCATCGGCAATACTAGAAGAAAATTATATATAGTACGTCGCCACAGTAGTTCTTATGGTGGAATTACAGTTACAATCACTAACGTTCCATGATATGTCTCCAATGAGGCCCTTCACAGAGACCTTAACATCCCTTGTCTGAGGGACTACATCAAACAACAAGCGCAGCTCCGTTATAGTCAAGTGGAATCGCGTAGCAACAATTTGTTGCGCGAGTTAGTAGACTACATAGTGGAGCAAGTTCGCAAGCACACAAAGCAACGCACCGTGAACAATTTAAAATTCCCGAATGCTAGTTAACAATTCTAAGAGGCCTTCAAATTGACCTGTTTTTGACTGGTATCTGGGCAACCAGATCTATCAGACCTACTGACACAATACTTTAATCAAGAGCAAAGGTCCTACAAACCGCTCTGTCAGACAATGACGAATGGAAGAAGTAATTACAGTTTTTATGCAATGTGAAACGAGATCGTAGATTCCCAGTCCTACGTTATATTGATGTTAGAATACTTAAGCGACACACTTTATATTTCAAATTGACACTTCACGAATTTTTGAGAATGATGAAAACGTTGAAAGGGAAAGTGAAAAATCTTACCTACTAATAAATTTTCCAAAAATGGTTGTGTATGTGCAATCTTTAAACAAATCACATATCTGATGTTTTTTTGCCAAGACGAACGGCTGGCTCCAATTTTCTCGATGCTATAGTATTTTGAAAGAGTCCAAAATCCACTACTATGTTTTTCGTGCTCCCGGTAGCCCTCTAGCTGTTGCTAGCATTCGTTTCAGATTAACAAAAGTATTTTATTTTTATCTCCTACGTCCTGGCGAGGAAGTACATATTTTAATCGCAAAAATAAGATATAATTTTTTGGATGCCACATGACGTACGAAACATCATGTCATTCAGTTCCGTCGGTCTGTCCGTCTGTATACCGGTCTGTCCTCAAATCCTTGGCCCGTCTATAACTTGGAAAGTATTGCTCGAATTTTCACCCAAGGGCACCACTGTGTCAAAGACGAAAAAGCTTTGCTTTTTTCAAATCGGTTCAATGGCTGGCTAGGGGTAAAAACACGAAAATAATTAAGAATCGTTTTTTGACATTTCAGAGGGTACTATTCATTTTCAGAAACATTTTTACAGGAGTTGAAAATTGGGGTTAGGGGTTGTAAGTGGTGGGGAGAGTACGTCACACTTTGTTGATGGTAGTATGTTTATTAGCTGGCAACCCCGGTAATTCCACGCACCTATTGCATATTATAGATTTCCCCGTACATTTGTCTTTAAAGCTTAGCGAAATCGTTAAGATACGCGTCTCTCTTTCTGCTTGGTTCACCGGCGGGCGTGCCGGTCTGGTTGACTGTACTGCCAGTATTACAGCGGCAGTGTTGCCGAACCAAACAGTACTAAGTCGGTAGATAGTGTTCTTCAAATTCGATAGATTCAAGGATTTAATTGGTAAAAGGAAACAATCAGATCCATTGCAAGATCAGCGGTAGATCAAGAGTCCCTGCGTCATGCAGCGGCGTCCATAAAAAAAGTATATTTTTGTATTTTGCGGGCACGTATACATAACAGAGGTTGTTTGAGAACATCCTTTATTACAACTGGTACAATGACAGCATACTGGTCGCTCTTCAAACTTTTTTGCAACCATCTCGAAAACTCCTTTGCCCATTCTTGTTTATAAGACTGTGAATCTTTTTCAATTTTACCCTGAACTTGAAGCTTAATTTTCTGACATCTCAAGTTAATGTACAGTATTTAATTGAAAAAGAACGTGCTTCGGTGTCATTGCTTGCCCGGTGATGCGGTAAAGGCGGTGATCAACCAGTCTGCACCTGTTGTACGCACAAAAACCAAGTATTTCGGTAAAACATCTGAAAATAATAATAAATGGGCTTTATTTCGCACGAAGGTACAAAAAAGGCGAAGTGTCGCTATGAGTAGGGTTTTTCAACTTAACCTTTGAAATAGCAAAAAAATATACAATAAAACATTCAACCAATCGAAATGTATCCATAATTCTCAATAATAAATAATTAATTAACAACACAAGAAAAAATAGAACCAATTACAAGGATAGTCCATATTTCCAGAATTTTGTGTTCATCGTCAGACCTCGACTTAGTAGTAGTAGTTTTAGTTTAAGCCTCTTTTATAGAATTAAATAATGGGTAATTTTGGAATGTAAGAGGCAGATTATTATATAATTTAATAGCATTGTAGCTGAATGGTTTTTTGTAGACAACCTTACATGTTTCTATTCCTTGTATTCAGTTGATTTATGTCACTACATCGTGCTAACTTATTATGCAAATATTGTGGGTGTTTGGTAGCTAAGACCTTATGTGTGAGTGTCAATAAGTGAAGCTTTTGCATGCCTCTAATCTGCTGAGTACCAAATTCCTTAAATTTATAAGAAATATGATCACACATTCGTATTTCGCAAGAAAATCTGAAGCACGAATTCTGAATACGCTGTAATTTGATTTGTTCACTATATAGAGCAGGGCCATATATACTGTCACAATAACTGATCTTTGACATAATCAATGTTTCACACAGTTTCAGATTTAATGAAGTAGACATTATTTGCCTATGCAGATAAAACTGCTACAAAATGCAGTATGATGCACTACATAACGAATTTACATGCTTTTTGTATTTTAGTTCTGTGTCAATCGAGAGTCCCAGGTTTTTACACTCATTCATTATAGGAAGCCGGCAATCATCGATTTTAAGGTTAATTTCCGTTTCGATCAATGTTCTTATGTTTTTTGAGCCGAAAACCATAACTGAAGGTTTAGATGGATTCATTTTTAGGTTATGCGAGTACGAGACGTCTGTTAGCCTTGTTAAATCTTCGTCTAGTAATGCCTCTGCCATTTTAAAATCTTTGTGTTGAAAAATAAAATAAATTTGAGTATCATCGGCATAGTGATGGATTGTTCAATTATGAACATATTGTTGAAAATCCGATATATATATACATAGACAGAAAAGTAGAGGTCCCAATATGGAACCTTGAAGAACACCAAACTTTATAGCAGTTGACTGTGACATTTTCGAAGCTGATAGGACCTTTTGATTTCTATTTGACAAATAACAGCTTATCAAATTGACTGCAGCGTTAAGAGAGCTTAAGTAGCAGAATTTCAGGGTCTTTCATATCGAAAGCTTTTGTGTAATCCAGCAGAACAACTGACATTTCCTTGATCAAGGCCTCTTATAACATAATCAGTGACATTGGCTAGAGCCGTTGTTGTACTATGGTTTTCCCTGAATCCAGAGTGAATTGGTGGAACTGTTTCATTACTGAAAATATACTCAGATATTTGTATCTTTATTTCCTGTTCCAAACGCTTCGAAAATGCGGAAAGTAAGCTGACTGGTCTAAGTTGCGTTACAGACGTGGGAATCGCTACTTTCGGAATATGAGTGACGATAGCCTGCGTCCAAGCATCAGGGAAACAGGATGTTGCTATGGCGTATTTTATCATAGAGTGAGATTCCGTCAGCCTCTACAGCATTAGTTTTGATGGATGAGAAACTCCTCGCAACAGATTCTTTGGCAACCTTTTGAAAACAAAACGACTTGCGAAACTGATTGTTTTGATATTTGTTCAGTGGTTTTAATTGCTTTTGTGTCTTGGTTATGATCGGAACGTTTGTGAAATGTGAATTTATTTCATCTGCGTCACTGAAGTTATCTGGAAGAGTATTTATAGAGGACTTAATTATATTAAGTTTCCTAAGAGAACTCCATATTGCTTTACTGTTCCTCCCAGATAAAATATGTTCCATATATTAATGAAAAACAACTTGGATTCCAGAAAACAAGTCTACCCAAGACGCAATTTCTTTTTTGACATCACAATTATAAAAATTACTGGACCAAAGTGAATATACCCTGAATACCCTGTGTGTGTTTTTAGATCTAGCAAAAGCATTCGAAATAGTAGACCACTTGCTACTATTAGAAATCTTACACGACTCAGGAATTAGAGGCAAGGCTTATAACCTTTCCAACAGAACACAGTGCGTACAAATAAATAATTCCTTAAGCACAAACAAATTGATAACGTATGGTGTCCCACAAGCGGCAGTGTGAGGCCCCTTATTATTTACACTTTACATTAATAGCCTGCTGAGCTTAAAATTTGAAGGGACAATCATATGTTTTGCAGACGATACTGCTATCATTTATTCGGATAACAACTCGTGGGATGATCTAAAAGTGAAGGCTGAAAGAGACTTAACAATAATTGCAGACTGGTTCAGACATAAATGCCTAACTACTAATTTTCAAAAGACTATGTTCATGCCATTCACAAATCACAGAAACAAATTACCATCCTTTGTATCTATACAGTTTAACTGTGATAATATAAATACTCAAATAAATTTAACATACAAAATAAAATATTTAGGTGTATATTTAGACTCACATTCAAAGTGGAATATACATATTGATCATTTTAATAACCAATTTGAGACCATTATTGTTTAAATTCAAGTATCTAAACAAATATTTGGATAAAAAGCAATGCAAATTTTATATCATGCTATGACCGAAAGTCGTATAAAATACGCAATATTAAGATGAGGTGGAGCACTTAATAACCAAATTAATAAATTAGAAATTATCCAAAAACAATTTTTAAAAATAATCTTTGACAACCCACTCATATCACCCATCTGATCTGTTGTATTCTGAAGCAAAACTATTAGACCCTTGGCAACAATTTTTTCATAAAATTATAAATTATCAATTTCACCATAGAAATAATCTTATTCCATTAGACCACTTATATCAAACTACAAAAAAAATCAACAACATTAAGCTCAAAAAGTATAGGCCAAAGATGTCATACTTACCTTTCCAGTAGATTATATAACATATTACCAAATTATATAAGAAATATTTCAAATAAAACAAAATTCAAAATTGAAACCAAAAAATGTACAATTGAAAAAATCGACATCAAATTGGAAACATGATACGTATGAAAGAAATTTAAAATTAATGTAATAGTAAAAACCCTCCAACGTTCATATTCTGGTATATGTGTGTATGTATGTGTTATGCATATGTGTGTATGTATATAGGTGTATATATGTATGTGTTTATGTATATATGTGTATGTGCATCTATTTATGTGTTTATTTATATGAATACATATGTATTGTAAATATATATAAATATATGTATGTGTATATTTATGTAAAAATGTAAGTTAATACCCACACACAAGAATTTATTCTTCTGTGGGTAAATTCAGTTTATTTACGTATACCTATGTTAGTTTTAGTTATATTTGTATGTTACGTGAATAAACTTATTATTATTATTATTTTATTATTATTATTATTATTATTATTATTATGATTATTATTATTATTATTGTTGTTATTATATAAGCCTTTTTATCTCTCCGAAGCAGTTGATTTACTTCTTTTAAACCTTAGACAAGCTTTATCTCTGGCTTTATTAATCATTTTAATATTACATGTGAGTCAAGGAGCAGGTGGCTTAGTAACTCTAAGCGTCCTCATAGGTGCACAATTATCAAATAAATTTATTATGTTGCTATTTAAAAAACTTACCATGTCATTAACGCTATCTAATTGAAAAATATCATGCCAATAAATCGAATGAAAAAATCATAAAAGGTACCTTCATTAAAGTTACGAAAGTTCCTAAACGTATGAAACTTCGGCGTCCGGTTGCTTAACGTTATATGGAGGTGACAAGTAACAGCTGAATGATCAGATAGATAACTCATGAACTGGTACAACATTGCAGTTCCTTACATTCTCTCCATCTGAGCAGATAATAACATCTATCAATGTTTGTGGTGGCTAGTAACTCTTGTGGGTGCATCTACTACCTGTTTCAAATTGAAAGATTCTAAAAAATTTAGCATAATATCCGTTGCCGATGAATTATCAACAAATTTATATTGAGATCGCCTACAATTAGAATGACATCCGCAGATGGTAATAATATAGATAGAGTATTTTTATTGGAAGAAGGATACAATGCACCGAAGGTATACGTTTTGCCATTGAATCTGAAGCGATACTGTCCGCATGTATAAAATTGTAATAGGGAATACGGATAGCCAAGTTTCGGTGACTGCAAATATATCGAAATTTTCAGAAATTACAAAATCCTGGAGTAGACAAAATCCTGACAACAGCGATCTAACATTGAGATGATCAACTTTCATGTCTTGCATGTATACGTATATTATTAATGTCTATTTGATAGGAAAGAAATAGTATAAAAAATAAAAATAGTCAGTACACACTTCGCAATTACTTTGTATATACGTATATACACATATGTATACACATATACTATATACATATTCACTTGTATACACATACATATATGAATTCGACAAAAACTATAAATAAGAATGACAAGCTCAAAGGTATATAAATAGCTGAATTATTCAAAAAAATCGGTATTACGGTGAATAAGGTCTCATTTTGGTAGAAATATCGAAAAATCGGTAGGTTCGACAACCCATCATAATACTCTATGAACTGACGACGTTGTGTGGGGAGCGCAGAATCAACAAACCTGACGCCATTTTTTTCATCTAAATACCTGTATTACATATCTCTTATACTCTCTCCCCTGCATAAAATTCCGCCTCAATTTGGCAACCTGAAGCCCTCGAGCAGAATGTCGCCATAGTTACCGTTACAGTCCTGGTTACAGTGCTTCTGGCACAAGGTGGATAAAGACGGCATTAAAACTCGCAAGGGCGGAAATATCATAACGAAAGAGACTTTCGACGACGGATGTTTCTAGGACTACACGCTGGGTTGCTTCTTTTCAAAAGAATCAGTCGGCTTTATGTGAAAAGGAACTTTAGGAAGAAGATACTGATGTGGTCCTTGACGAAGAATGGAATTGGGATTGATACTGTATTATGGGACCAGAAAATGAGAGATGTTAAATCCTTCCTTCTGTAGGTATTATGTAGGTTGTGGCACTGATTAATATATACACGTGTCCAAAAAATGTTGGTTCCAAGATACAGGGTGCCAAAATTTAAAAAAAAAATATGATAAAGGAAAAATAACAGCAAACTATCACGGCAGGCCAAATACATGTTCATGACAATTGAACAACATTCCTTAGTAACGTCAAAGCTGATTTGATTTTGGTTTCAACAATTTTTAGACATGTCAGGAAGTTGTTTCTATTTTTTATTATTTATTATTTTCAAAGGAATCAGTGCTTTGCTACTAGTCATTCTTCATCTCGTGGAATGATCTATCCGAGTATGTAATCAAATATGACGATAATTAAGGGCCGTATCGTCGGTCGTTTCTACAATTATTGTAGGACGCCTTTATGGCTTTCCTACTATTAATTCAGTCCTACCATTTTCAACACACTTAAACGAAATAGCTGAATCAGCTTCAGGTATGCTTGGAATCATGATTTATTAGACATTTTACTAACAAGGAGTCATTAATAGTACTGAATTTCTCTTTAGTTAGAAGTTTACTTGAATATGGTTGCATCATCTGGTCTCCGTTATACGTTAACATATTTAAAGTCGAGAAAATCCAAACAAACATTTTTTTATCATTTGTAGTTGAAAGCATATGGCGCATACCCTCCATTCAACTCTCCAAAGAAGGAATTTTGAGATCACTTTGAAATGATCACTCTTGAACATTTTTGTTAAGCTGCTGCTTCGTGTACATGCGGCTAAACAATCAGATTGACTGTAGTGAAATTTTGTCCAACTTAAAACTTACTTTGCCTAGGTTGAATAGTATGAACAACAATATGTTTTATTGAAATAAGGCACCGCAAAGAGTCATTTATCATCAGAATCGACCACTGCGAGAGAGAGCATAGCTGCTATTGGAACTGTAAATACCTCAGTTCACGTTTAATAACTCAGTCACCATGTGACCGCTAGATGGCAGACGATTCTGACTGTATAGTAGATGTGGTCTACTTGCCATTGAATAAACTAAGCATGGTGCTTTATCCGTCCGAGCAAAATACAGGCAACTTTCTTGGCTACTCATCACCGTGGTCTAGGCTTGGTTTCTCGTGTCTGGGACAACGAACAGAAACAAATAATTCTGAAAAATCTTACGTAATTCTTGAACGGCCCTATACATACATTTTAGCTTAGACAAATTGCGTCCTAACAGATATGCGTGTGGATTCCGCTAACGGCTGCCTTGCAACCAGCTGTAACAGTCCGTAACAGCATGTTAAACGCGGCTGTAAACCGATTTAAGCCGTTGATTAATGTGGAAGCGGCCTCAGTATTTGTGATAAGCAACTAACTGCCTCAACGCTACCGCTACCGATGTCGTCCCAGCAAGTCCCCGGAAGATCCGGGCATACCAAGCAAGATTACACATGCCTTCCCTAACGCGAGAGGCATCCCTCAACCGCAAGTTTGCTACTATTTGTTTATGGAGTCCTTACTTTCCTATTACTACTATTTGTACAGGGTGGTATCCCGGACTTTCTATTGTTACCAGAAGGTCAGGGGATGCCACGCAAAATTGTACGTACCGTATCCTTGGACTTACTTTTTGCAAAAGGCAACCCTTAACTGCACGCTTGCTACTATTTGTTCACGCAGACATTTTCACACGACTCCAATAATTATACAAAAAGGACTTGTTGATTCTGTTTTATAGGCATATATGGTTTAACCAGGTAATTTAAAAAGTTCATGGACTCGCATAGAGAAGTGAGAAGTCAACACTTAAAAATGACATTTTTTTTATTGAAATGCGAAGAATCGGATGTACAGAATATGAACCTTTGTATCATGGATCATTTCTAACAGATTTATCAGTTCGACACAATACAGCTGATACAGGACACAAGGGATTTTAAGACAAACATATGAATTAGCATACTTTACGCTATTGCAATTCTGAAGTGACATTAACCCTTCGTTTATCATGTTTTAAATTCGCAAATAATTCCATAGCTGAAGGATATTTAACTTGGAAATCTTGCGAGCGAATGAATTTTGATGATGATGTCAGCTCATGTGGGAATTCGTTAACGACTATGCTTCTGATAGTTTAATTAAATGCAAATAACACTAGGGAAGGGGAAATGACTACGTTGTCTACGTTGATTATATCAAGGGTAGGACTAGATGATTCTAGTGGAAAAAGGAACCCGAGGAGAAAATTTCTAAAATTGCGTATCTACTAAGTGACAAAGAAAGTAGGACAATGTAGTCGGGGCGGCAGCACCCCAAGCATGCGAGCAGTACTCGAGGTTAGGTCTTATCTGGACCATGCACAGAATGAGGAGGTTATATAGAGAAAAGTACTTGGTAGCTCCAAACAAATAGCATAGCTTTTTCCCAGCAGCTGTCGCTATTGAGTTGTGTTCGTGCCAGATGAAATCCTCGGTGATCTGAACTTCGACCAGCTGAAATGAGCGGCTCGTTGAAAGAACTCGGCCATCGATAAAAACCGGATGAGTGCTAAGCCACTTCTTGTTAGTCAATGTACAGTATTTTTGTTGGAAGCATACCAGATTGTTGCGTCCCCAAGCAGTGATAAACTTCCGATATCTGGTCAAAGAGGAAGTCGCTGCAAGTCTACTTTTCTCCAGCTCAACGGCAGAGATCGGCTTGTCGCTTTGAATTACTGCATGTAGAGTGCTGTCTAGGTTATTCAAAGTCATGCCGAAGTACTTTTCATAACAACAAAATTTTGACATTCACCCCAGTATATCTGATGAAATTATGAACTTACATATACAGCACAGAAATAAATGCCACCCGTCAGAATTAGTATTTCAAGACAAAGAAAAATAAAATACACATTGTACAAAACGTCACCTGGATATGCTGGTTGCACATTTCATAATAATTTGCCAGTAGAACTTTAAGGTATAACTTCTCCAAAAAAATATCAAATCAGAGTTAAGGAATTTTCTAGCTTATCGTTGATTTTATAATCTCCAACGTCGAACTGATAGAGCCTTGCTAACTTTTTTGTAGCAAGTTCTTGTACTTTGTTTTATATATACGTATGTAGTAATATAACATATTTAACAGATCATTTACCAGAATTGTGTAAAAATAGAACTGTACATAGACTGTAAGATGACTTGTTCATAGTTTGTTATTAAACTGTATTTAGAACCAATAAATGATTTGATTTGACAATGTCGGAGCCAGGACCTATCCCTGGAGAACACCCGGGTTGACATTGTATCTTGCGGCCAAAGAGGAAGTCAGCCACCCATCTGCAAAGCCTTCTGGTAGGCCATAAAATGGAAGTTTAAGAGGACAGCAATCCGCAGCTGATCGAATGCTTTCGTGATATCGTGAGCAATATCATAAGTCTTTGGTGGAATCAATGATTTCAATTAAAGTATATCTATCCAAGAAAGACATTAAGTCAAAATAATAATAAGCGTGTGTTCAGAGCGTGATCAGCAAGATGATCTAACATTGAAATTAGGAAGATGGAGTGGGAGACGACACGGCGGTGCAAGCTGCCTCGCCGGCACTGTTACGTGCCCGGCGTTCTGAAGCCCCGTAACGTGGAGTATGCATGAATATGTCTGGGTTTAGTTTCTTTTTTTCGATAAATGGACTATAGATACATCGTAGCCTGATGGCGAATATCCAATTATCCCGTGATATTTCCCTAGATGCGCCAATGACAAACACACGTGCGATATGCCGGGGGAGAGGGTGAAAATGGTTCCCATACGTTCAATTTAAACTTTGGCAGAAAATTCGATATCGCGTTTAAATATAAATGAGAGGGGTGATTTTAAATGAATGCATCTACCTAACAATAAATTAGTCACATGTTTGCATTGGGGCGTTTGCTGCAAATTAAGGTGCGTTATACGTTATTGCGTCGTGTGTTCTTTTTTTCGAATGGAAATGTTGAGTCAGAATAACGAATGATTTCAAAAATATTTGCCTGTTATTGTGGAAACTCACAACTCTGATAAAATATGCTAGATTGGACTATTCGAAGACGATATTGTTTAAAGATAACAGTTTAATATAGTTGTTCATAACCTAAAATATCTTGTCATAACAGGAATGACGTTTATCTATTCAATTAGAACTCATGCACTGCTTGAACAGATTCCTCCAATTAACAGGCAGGAAAATTCATACAAAAAAAAAACTGCACGTGATTCAGCAACAGTAAAAAAAACACCGTCTAAGACTTTTTGGGGGAACTGAAAATATCAAGTTCCCTAACTAAACTATATAGATATGTTAGCTTGCATCTACTTAGAAGCATGTCATTGCGTATGCTCCTATCAGGGAGCACTCGATCATCCAAGCTATAGGTACTTCACAAAACAAAACGTCGTTGGATTCTCTTGATGTTGTTACAATGGATATCATAGACCGCATTCCAGTTAATCGAACAATATTGTAAAATAGATCTGACAAAAGCACTAAAAAGTAAACCTAATGATTTAGTGTTATTGAAATGTTTCTGATAAAACACATTCAAGATTTGGATATGATGTAGCTATAATTGTATTAATAGTGGTCAACAAATGAAAGCTTTGAATCGGATAATACGTGCAAATCCTTGATGTTATCAACTCGCCGAAGAATACTGCTACCGATTTCAAAGGTGAAACCTGTCGGTTCAACCCTACGTCTAAACGTCATTGTAGTTCATTTATTGACGTTCAAATGCATATTACATTTTTTAAGCCAGTGATATATATCATTCAAATGAGACAGTAAGTTACAACTTCCAAGCCGCACCGTGATTCAGGTGATCGAGAGTTTCAGAATAGGCTACATCAACTTGCCCGTCATTATCCAGAACTGACAGGAGTATTGCTTGAAACATGACAAGAAGATCTATAGAAGCGATGCTGATTCGCCAATATTGTTCGACTAATATGACAAAACAAAATAGAAGAAAATCTAAAATTTTGGCAATATTACTCAAAGTAACAATTGCTCTATCTACGATCGATCGCCTTTCTTGAAAACAGGTGTTATTTTAGCCAATTTCCATTTGTTAGGAAAGGTAGCAGATTTCAATGATAAATTGAAGAGATATGTCAAAGGCTGAATAAGAATACACGCACATAAAAAGAAGGTATGAAATCTGGTCCATTGGAACATTTCGGCTTTAACCTTACATTCCACATAGATGAACAATCACCAGATTACCAGTTGGGAAGACGTGAAGTAGGTGGACTGCAAATACTAAGCAAAAGCATCAACAATTTGTTAAGGATTCCTCAACTCCTCATTTTTTAAAGACATGTTCTATGAATGCCTGCGGTTGTTAACAAAGGACCAAAATTGGTTGAGATTTACGTTATTAATAATGGTTCGTGAATGGTAAAAGTGGTTATTATTCAACAAACCTATAAAACGTCAAAAAAAAAAAAAACAACCACAAAATGTCATCTTGCAGATTTTTCAGTCATTAGGGTAGGGTAGTGTGTCTGAAGATGTGAAAGAAAGAACGTTGGTTGAGTAGCAAGATCGCATCTGATGATTATGTGTTTCGGTCTACATGTGTATAAAGTCAGTGATATTTGCTATGTGGGAAAATTATTACTGAATATGCTGCCAATGAAGTATATCTATTAGCTGTGCCCGACGGGTTATTTATATGTTGTCCTTTCTGAAGACATGTTATGTTCAAAGTTATAAATTACGATTTTCCCGTTCTTTTGTGTTTTCAAAAACTTTGAGTAGCATTACGGGAAATCGCCACCGCGCCCGCGTTGTGTGTAATTAAGACACATCACAGAAAAATAAGGAATGATGCATCACACATCAAACATTTTTGCAATGCCTCACATCTAGGCGCTGATTTGTATTTTCTATTGGCATCGCAAAATAAATTTCTGTAAAATTTAAATGACTGGAAATAAAAATAATGTAATGTAATATTTCTGTCTGTAGCATATTTTTTCACCCGTTCCTTTACCAACCAGGATTTTCTTATCTCTCTCATTTTTGAAATTCAGTTAATTTGCATATGTAATTTCTAGAATTAATAAGAAAAAGTGGATGCGCAACTAGTTCCAGCTTTGAAGCTCAAGTAAGTGTATTTGAGACAAGAAGTCAATGGAATTATCATCAACACATATTATTAGCACACTATGCACCTTTGCGCTGCCGTTTCCTATACAACTTACAACTTAGACCTCCAATAATGCCATCTCTTAGGCAGATTTTACATCACATCAGATCTAAACATTGATTACTGAAGCCTCATGACGTTTAGGAAACAAGTACAACTACATAATGACTTCACAACAAGTGTCCATCAGCTAGTGCTAAGTTAACATCTTGTAGAGAAACCTACATAACGTTACAAAAAACCTATATAATGTGAAGGAATCGACAAGTTACGAACTACCCGTGCCGTTCGCTTTAAATAACTTGTATCTCCTGTTTATTCATTTAAATCGCTGTTAGGTAAATTGAAACATTATAGTTATTAGCTTCCACAATTTTGTTTAATCATCTTTCATAAATTTTGATATCTTTCCCTATTTCCTTTGACCTATTATACAGCTTGATCAAAAAGTAGTTAATACTGTTTGTCCCGACTATCTTGTATGTATTTCATTCCAATGATTGCCATCCCAGAAAGGCCAATATTTCATTTTTAATAACTTTTATTGGTAAAAAGATTATAGTTTTCGATTCGTTCATTATGAATCGCTTCCAGGTTTGCTGTAACGGTAGAAAACTTCTATAGCGATAGAAGCACGATGTATTTGATGGTTTGAACATAGATTTCAAATCAATGGCCGTTGTTAGGCAATGTTTCAATCTGTTGTTGTTTTATGGCGAACGCTCGGTAGGTGTGGGCAGCACAACTTCCTTTTTTCAAATGAGTATCATTCAGTCGGGTGATGTCGTAGCGAAGCGTTAGTGGCCCCGTTCGAGAAGCAGGACTATAAAGTTTTGTCCTGACATAGTGCAGTCGCCATCATGCCTTGAAAGAGTGATGATATGCTTTTGTCGTTGAGGTCTATTTTTCGAGCGGATGTTCTCTGATCGGAATCGGCATCGCTTTAATTTAGCCTCGTTGGCTCTGTCCCGGATCTGAAATCAAATGTTACGTGAGTCACTACGTCCATACAAACTGCAAGTACGACAATTGGAAGATCTGGAGTCCCTTGGCCCATTAGGTTATCTGAAAGCATTGAGGTAGTGACAGCTTCAATGTTGCGCGCAAACATGCATATGCCCTTGGACTTTCTGATCGTTCTGTGAGGAGCATTCTTCTTAATTTATTTATTTACTTATTTATACTCTACCCAACAGCTACAAAGCCATTACCATCCTTACAAGATTGCAGTTGTGCAGGAACTTTCTGAACGTGACTTCTTCAAGTCGTTCCGGATTGTTGTTTTTTCAGTGATAGAGCCTATTTTCATTTGTGTGGATCCGTCAACAAACAGAACATGCGCTACTGGGCTGACAACAATCCTCGAGAAGTGCATCAAAGGCCTTTGCATTCACCAAGACACAGTGTTGTGTGTCATTTCCGCAGAGATTTCATCAATACTCTGCATCGGCACACAATTCAAGAGCACCAATAGCTGTCTTAAGGATACACTTCCCAGAGCGCCTCATCTTAATCAGGGGCATTTGGAGTGGCCGGCCCGCTCTGCCGATGTGGCACGTGTGATTTTTTGCTATCGGATTTTTTTAAATACGATATTTATGTGAAACGTCCAAAGACCCTACAAGATTTGAACACCAACGTCCAGGAAGAAATTGTCAACATAACGCCTGCTACGCTGGCAAGAGTTATGACAAAGACCAGAAATCGGTTTACTCAGTATAAGGGAATGGGGGACGCCACCTATCTGATTTTATCTTTAAATTAAGTAAAAAATAAGTGCTTACATTACAAAGAACAAATAAAAATGTTCTGATTAATTCATGGGTTTTATTAAGTTTTGAAAAAAGGAAGTTATGGTGTCGTTCCCTGCATAAACTGGAATATTGATTTATTTGTGGTGGATCTAAGCTCTCCGGGGCTGGTCCAGAAACTTTGTTGGTGACCCCTTAAAAGATGAAAATAAGACTGAAGCGGCCCTGTGACAGAACGAAGTTTGCTGGCAGTGAAACCTAGAAGGCGGGGGAGGGGGTGGAGGCGCATAATGATTAAATACTCTGGGCATCCTGAGACCATATTGAATGGTCCCTAGCCACCTGGAACCTGATTCAACGTGTGTATCATCTCAGACCTGCCTCTGCCTGCAATGGTATTCTTATCAGGGTATTCCGGAAGCCAAACGGTGTCCGATGGAACTGGGCAAGTCTGGTACATGGATGGCTCGGGATGGCGGAGGGATCTAGAAGCCCTAGAGCTAGGCTCTCACTGCCTCTCGGCGGATAGACCACTATTTTCCATGCTAAAATCTATGCGAATCTGGCTTATGTATCCCGCATTTTGCAGGGGGAGGGCCTAGGAGAGAAATAACAATCTCGTCGGACAGCCAAGCTGCGATGAAGAGCCTGCAATATTACTTCGAGCCTTGTATTGCAATGCAGGGAGGCTCTGGACAGCCCAGTACCCTTGGAGCAAGGTTAATGATATGGCGGACGCTTTCGCGAAAGCAGAATCAGCGGTCAAGCTTCTTCGTGCTGAGCCAGCATAAAGAGTCGAAAGGATAACGGAGAAGTGGATTGCTAGACAATACTCTTTGAAATGGAGAAGTATCTGAAGACATCTCCGTCAGGCACGGGAGCATATGCTAAGGATGAACGCTGTCTGGCCATAACACTATGTGGTGTCACCTGCATGTGATGAGGGTAGCTGAGGGTCCCATTTATGAGCGCTGCGGGGTAAAGGAAGTATACTCGGCCGGTGTTCTGTGTTGTTACGAGGCTCAGAGCTACTAAAAGCTGACTATACTGGAGTCCAACACTTTGGATCCCCAGAATGTTAAAGGGCTAGGACTCAAGGCTATACTCAACATCGCTAAAAGAGCAGAGCTAAGCTAAGCTAAGCGCCGGGTCCTGGAGGTAGCCTGTATGCCTCTAATTTCATTTATTCATTGATTCATTCATAAAAGGATGAGCAATTTAAAAGTCTCTTTAAAAAGATGGAAGTGAGCTGCGGGATGCAAGTTAAGCCTACGCTTGGACCTCTCATACCGCAGGTAGTTGCGTTGTTGTGAAATATTGTATATGCTGTGATATTACGTCGCCTATAAATCATATAAACGTCATACTTTTTCTGGAAATGTGCGAGCATTATGATGTAGGGTTGCGTGCAAAGCTTATGGAATTTTTTCCACACCTCTTGCGCCACTTAAAACGACCAGGTTTTTTGACGACCGTTTCAAAAACGGCATTGCGTGAAAAGGTAGAACAAGGCAAAAAGACAGACGGCGACTTATCTTTCTATGGCATACACGCAAAAGGAGGTGTTGACATTGATGTTAAGTGAAAATATTACTGGAAATATTAATATGGAAATTTTCACTAACGCTAGACACCACGGGCTAGATATATTTTGTGGAAGAAAAAATACGCTAGGTAGCTCTCACTGTGCATAGAACGATATGGGATTGTACCGTTCACATTTCAGGCAGAGTTTTTAGGGTAGTTGATTCTGGGGAGAATATGAATTTCAAACTGACAATTCACTTCTGATACTAAACCAAATCATGTAATACTCCGCGTTGGGTTCTAAGAGCCAATAGATTGTGGGATAAATCGCAAGTTTAACTAATAACTTCTGTTTCAATAAAGTTATAAATCACTCTTTTCGCAGGTACTCTCTTAATAATCGGAATTTTTATCAGCAGTTGCTCAAAAAGTGGCCCATTCGAAGTATATAAAAAATTAATTTCCAATAAACCCGGTACAAAACCAAATATTATCCTTTCTTTAGATTCTTAGCAGCATCTGATCTTGTCTTTCCAACAGGAAATAAGAAAAATCTAGCAGATACTATAATAATAGGGTGAACGCCCTTTCGCAATGTACCTGTTCGACCTAGGAACTCTAACAATATTTCAGCATTTCTGATATGACTCCCAACGGAGTAATTTGTCACTATTATCTTCTTCCGGGGCAAAAACTGGATCCGAGGATTTCTCCGATATAAAGAAGAATTCAGGAAGCTTTCTGGGTAGAAAACAAAACGATTGCTATTATACGTGGATGCATTTTGTTTTTATTACGTTATTCGATTACTTTATACATTTTCTACTAAATATGTTGACAAGTACTGGGTTACTTTTAACGAGGGTTTGCCTATAACTAATGCTCCATATGTTTAAGGACTCAACTGTTGTTGGTTAGATTTGAATCTTTCTAGAAGGCGTATTAATTTTTGAATGTTTACTCAAGTATTTTTGGAATTTTCAAGTGCACTACTGGCTTGTCATGAATTTGAGGTGATGAAAGAATTCAAAATACAATTTTTGTGAATCTTACAGTTTTCGCGCCTCTAGCACAGGGCTTGCCAACCTTTTTTTTGTTGAGGCTCCCCGGACTATAAATTATATTTTCATGCCCCCCTTTACTTTTTCAATAAATACAAAAAACGCACATTATATAGGTACAAAGACATTTATTTTATTTCTAATGAAGAAACTTTAAAAGTTTAAATAAACTAATAAATGTTTTTTATCGAAAAACTTGAATAAAATAAGAGTAGGTACTAATGAGACACTTGAGATTGCATGTTCTGTACCAGTTGGTTGGTTCTAGGTTCTGTTTTGCCAGAACTATCATCAGGTCACTATCGATATCAAGACGATTTCGCTGTTTAGTTTTAATTAAAACTAGAGCAGAAAAGCCTGTCTCACATGAGTAACTTGAAGAAAAAGGAACTAGTATTCGTAAAGCAAGAGAGGCAAGTGTCTAATTAACAGGCAATCTTTTGATACAAAATATCTCCAATGTTAAAAGATGGAAGTCATCTTTGATGGACGGATCATCCTTCATTTCTAGAAATCCTTCCTAAACTTCTTCTGGTAATTGTGACACATCGACAACAAATGGATTTCTTGTCATGTGCCATATTGGTGATATGAACTCCTGAATATAATCATAATTGCTTATTATAGTGTTGTTTCTGCCCTGAAATTTCAAGTTTATCTCATTCAAGGAGTCAAATATGTCAGTTAAATAAGCCAACTTCCATTGAAATGTGTCATCTTTGAACATTGTCAAGAAATCGTGTTTTTCTTTGAACTCAAGAAAAAGAATTACCTCTTATTTCAATCCATAAAGGCGAGCCAACATGTTGCCTTTGGACAGCCAGCGTACTTCTATATGGAACAGAAGAACTTTGTGATCAGAATCGAGATCCTCGCAAAGTAAAGTAAATAACCGACTGTTCAAAGCGCTGCTCTTGATGTAATTTACAATCCTTATAGCCGAGTCCAAAGTCTGGCGTAATTTCTGTGGCAATGTTTTGGAAGCCAAAGCTTGCCGATGAATAACACAAAATGTACTAACTAATTTTTTTCCTTTAGCGTTTTAGCTAATATGCAGGTGCGCCATGTGTGCAAAGTCCAATGATTTTCTTCCAATCCAAATCATTTTTTCAACAAAATTTGATATTGAATTGAATATATCTTCAGATGTAGTACCTGCTGTCAAAGATTGGGAGTACGAAATCTTTTCTTGAATGATATCTCCGCCGATGTAACGAACATAAACTATTAACTGTGCACAATTAACGATGTTGGTGGATTCGTCGCAACTAATGGCAAAAAATGGCGGTAATTTCACTTTGTTAATTATTTGTGACTGTATGTCTGCTGCAATGTCATCGATTCTACGCTTGACTGTGTTATTCGAAAGAGAAATAGACTCCATTTTTTGCTCTGCATCTTCTAAAATTATCTGCGTGGCTTTTAGGAC
This sequence comes from Acanthoscelides obtectus, assembly GCA_963669975.1. Taxonomy (NCBI): domain Eukaryota; kingdom Metazoa; phylum Arthropoda; class Insecta; order Coleoptera; family Chrysomelidae; genus Acanthoscelides; species Acanthoscelides obtectus. The sequence continues at coordinate 85,476,094 of CAVLJG010000003.1, read as the reverse complement.
ACATGGTTTTATTAATTCTTCACCGGTGGTATAATAATAAATAAAAGCTATTTCAAATGAAGCTTTGAGATGCTGCGATACACCTGTGTGATAACTTTCCGTTTATCCAGTCTCATCCGCGTGAGTGATTGTGCTTTAGAAGAACAAACTTTCGTCTCCAAAACCAGAGTAGGATGTTGTTGCTTCAAATGCCTTTCAAGGCGATTGGGCCTCATTACTTAAAACTTTCATACATATCACACACTGAGGCAATTGTGGCTCGTCTTTTTCTATGAAGGTAAATCCAAACTTGAAGTAATCTTCGGAAAACTTTCTTTTTTTCGCTGCCATTTTGCACCTATAACAATAAAACAAATAAGTAATAAATAATTAAGCAAAATACCTAACATATAATCACTAATTATATGCCCATTATTTTATCTAAATAACGTAATGTATTCAACAGTATACTGGCCACCGGGAGATTTATATTTTTATAGACGGGTTGAGGTTATAATAGTAACTTTAAATACATTTGAAATCAATATTAGGTACTTAAAGTTCCTAGTTTCAAAATTATTTCGCCACGTTGGTTTAATTGTGATGTGGTAAAAAAGTCCCAATGGCCGATCTATGAACGCGTCTCCACTCAATAAACAATTTAGTAAATTAAATAAAAATTGTAACTGAAGTTTGTAAATACACAAACTTACCTTTTAACAGTGAGACACAATAATTTGACAGATTTCTCATTAAAACATGTACATCGAAACGTCAAATTTTTCGCAAGTTTGTGGGAATGAATGTCACAGATGCAAATGCAAAGGCTTTCCGCGCCCCTTGACGTCTTTGGGAACTCCTGCTCTAGCATTGTGACAAAGAATTGAGAAAGCTCAATTTTTTAGTGGAATACTAAATTAGAGGTTGCCATTCCGAAAATGGAGAATTTTCTATGAATTTTGCGGAAATGATAAACTAAAAAAAATGGCGTCAAGTAGGTTGACTTTGCTTTTCCCACGCATCGCTGTCATCTGTTCATAAAGGATTATGTTCAGCACAAGTTAGACCCTATTGAAATAAGACAGCGCCAGAGACCATATCCTCGATATAGGATAGCTCTGCTCTTGTAAGTTGTTCCAGAGACCAAGCCTACACACCATGTTGATGAGTTGTCAAAAAAGCATGAAACTGTTTAAGTCAGACCCTCTGAGAAAAAAAGTTAGTTAAGAACATGTCCTACTTGTAGGCAACGTCGTCTCCCCCCAATACCTGAGGACACCTTTGGAGACTGGTACGCCATCCGGTAAAGCCAGACAGCAGACGCAGGTGCGCGTGCCAAAAAGATTTCTCTATCGATCTTAGTTTTGAGAGCAAGGTACGGGGAAATCTTTGATGTTTGAAACATATCTAAATAGGTGCATGTTATTACCGGTTTTGGAAATGTAGTATAGTAGAGTATACTAACATCAAAAATTTGCTAGGCACCTCCACCCTCCCTCCTACAACTATCTACCTCCCAATTGTTTACCACTGAATTCTTTTTCGAAAATATCAGGGTCCTCTGGAACGCCAAAAAAAAGTTTGAGTGGTTTTCAGAGTATAGAAAATTTTGTCCAAATCCGAACATAAGTTCCGAAGTTGTTTGCGATCAGACAGATAGACAGACCGACAAACAGACCGACAGAAATGAGTAAGATGACGATGTATACTAAGTGACATATAAATCCGAACACCCAGTTTAAATGGTTTTATTTAATAAAATTTTGTATAAGTACTTAATGAAGCATAATAACTAAATGTTAAAAATTTCAAAATGATTGCACTGCTTTAAAGCCCTTTGACCTTTAATAATGTGTGGATGCACCCTGATGTGCTACGCATTCTCCAACGCGCCTAGGCATGCTTCTGATCAGGTGGTCAATGTCCTCCTGTGGTATCTCATTCCAGGCAACCACCAACTCCTCTCGAAGTGCTTCTAGAGTCTGAGGAGGACGTTGCAAATTGAGCAGTCTCCTACCCATCATATCCCACACGTGCTCAATTGGGGATAAGTCGGGAGATCTTGGTGGCCATGGTAACAATGTGACATCATTTTGTTGAAAGAAGTCTATTGTGACTCTTGCAACATGTGGTCGGGCATTATCTTGTTGGAAAGTTGAATCTGCCAGGGTGTCAAGATAGGGTAAAAGATGGGGTTCTAGAACTTCGTGGATATAATGCTGCGCGTTCATGTTACCTCTGATGAAGATTAAAGGTGACCTGGAACCATAAGCTATAGCACCCCAAACCATAACTCCAACAGTGTGATGAACATGTCTTTCAACAAAAAACTGTGGATTCCTCCTTTCACTACGTCGCCTTCTAACCCTGGCACGACCATTGTGCATGCCTAAACAAAATCGAGACTCATCACTAAAGACAATACTGTTCCATTCCTGATCCCAGAGTGACCGTTGTCTGCACCACTCAAGGCGATTACGTCGGTGTTCTCGAGTTAAAGAGAGGACCCAGTGTGGCCGGTATGAAAACAAGCCAAAACTTCTCATTCGTCGGTAAACACTTCGCATGCCAATAGGTCTTCCGTGTTCTGCAAACCATTCATTTGCAATGGACCTGGTAGTGGAGAAACGGTCCCTTAAGGCCAAGAATCTTAGGCGGCGATCTTCACGGTCTGTTGTTCTACGGCGGCGTCCAGTGCCCCTTGCTCTTTGCGTACGGCCTTCTCGAAGCCATGCCTGACAACACCTAACCACAGGTCTACACTTCTTTGCACTCTAACTGCAATTGCCCGAAAAGAAAGTCCAGCTTCCCGAAGTCCCACTATACGGCCCCTATCAAACTCACTAAGTTGACGAAATCGTACAGGTCTCCGTACTCTAGGCATCGTAACCGATCGTAAAGGATGTCAAGAACCAAAATCCGCCAACGTTGATTCTTTACTGCGGCTGAAATATTCATTTTTAGAGCGTTAGTGAATTAAAAAAAAAACAGTATAAAAACCGGGATGTTCAACTGATAAGGCTGAAAATTTTTTCACTTGTTATTTACAGTAAGATAAATACATTCACCAACTTTTATTAAAATAAAACCACTTAAACTGGGTGTTCGGATTTATATGTCACTTAGTATACATGCCATATAACATAATATTTCGTTTTCTAAATCTTACGTGATTACAATACTTCCACGCCAGGAGGCGTGGGAGGTAAAATGTTCTGCGTGAAACAGTGAAGTGCTAGACAGGTGACCCTGATTTTTTTGCTTTTTAATGTCATGTTTGGTCTCAAAAATACAACATACTCGAACCTTAGAGATATTTTGTCCCTTACCGATTTTTTGATAGATGCTTATCTTGGGAGACTGGCAACATTGGCCTGTCGGGAGTTGAGACAACGACACGGATCTCCTGTCCCCTTTCCTCCCGATACGAGACGAATTGGAGTGCATGCGGTAAGTGAGGTCATGTTTTATGCAGCTTCACTGCGACGCTTAATCTCGGGAACACCTGGATGCAGCGTAGGGACGACATGTTTTATAAGGTTGTAAAATGGTACGCTGGAGAGTTATTGGTGATGCTCTTAATACTTCACGTGCTTTGGACGGTTTATGAAAGCGGATAACGACGAGATGATGAGCTCTTTTGTTTCAGTTCTCACACATAAATGCTGTGATGGCCAATAGCTGAAATCTGAGGAAATGGTTTCATTTCCAGGCATAAGTGACATATTATACCGTTAGTTATATTCAGGTACACCATCGATAAGCGTATTCTGCCTGAAGATATTCAACCATATACTGTAGGCGGGCCCCCAAAAAGGGATTTGAAAGATCCCAACGGCATCTATGAGACGGTAGCAGAACAGAAAAATGAATTTAGAAAACCACTTTGAATACAGTTTAACATAATTACTTATTTTGATAACATTTTGCATTCATAATGTAAAGACAGATGCTTTTTACTTCCCTTGCCTAATGGCGGGGAAGTATTTAATAGCGAAAATTTTCGAAAATGAGAGATAACGTGTTTTGGATGTTATTATGACACGTATATCACGAATGCCACCATGTCACTCATTTCCGTCGGCCTGTAGTAACGTGCCAAAATCACGTAACCTTTTTTTTACTATTTTGATCACTTACCAGTAATTTGAATTTCTCTTAATTAATGGTAGAGTGCCGATTCCTAGGCCAAGGCCCTTTTAATGATTTTTTTTTGGTAAACCAATGTTATAGTATTACTAACGTCTATCTCAGAAATTTCTTCATAAAATATCGTTGGTCCCTGGTAGTAGGTTTTCTAGGCTCCGCCCATTGGCAGTCAGCGCCACTCTGTAATTTCTCTACATACTTACCTATATAAGAATATTTGATTTCCTGTCAAGATACCTTCTTTTAAAAAGTCACGTGTACAGACGAGTTCAGCGCCATTTTCTTCTTTCCTGCTGAGGTGTTGTGCGTGGGTCGTCCGTATGATTTCCAGATTATGGAGTATTAGATCCCAAACACCAGTTTATAGAGTAGTACACCTTTCTATTTTGTTCCTTACGATTATTTGTTTTGTTTTGGGTGCTACTCCATCCATTTTCTTATGGGATTTTAACCTTCAGTGATGAGTTTTTTATACCATCGGACCGCGTGCATTAATGCATGTTCTGAAGAAGTTTGTTCAATATCTGCTTCCTTTTAGTGGGAAGGCATTGCGGAGAACCACCATTCAACTCCTCCAGCTTTGTTTTTTAGCTGCCTTGTAGCTGTTTTGCAGACGATTTTGCTGGAAGCCACCCCTTCCCATTGATAAAAAACCCTGGTGTGAACAGGTAAAATAGTTCGAATTGGGTATTTTATAGATATTAATATATTGATTGTTGCTGACTGAAATTCTTAGTGTGTACTTGATTTTGTTTGACATCTTACGTATTCAAATATGGGCCAGTCCCTACACATGATTTTGATTTTTGAGCTGCCTTAAGTTTATTTTAGAACACGGATAACTTTCTGACGGTATATTAGTTTAGTGCATTTTTATCTTTTTTTGCCTTTGCTTTACTGTTCTTGTAAAAGAGAATGTCTAATCATATTAAACGAAAATACTCCTGGTTTGTGAAATAATTGTAAAGTCTGGTTTTATTTATGCAAGTTGTTCAAGGGGGTATTTAAATCATGGACGCATAAAATGGGTACACGAATATTTGTGGGAAAACTTTTTACTCGACAACAAAGAATGAGAAAACGTGTTTTTTCTGATTTAATCGAAAGTTTTGGCAGTAACGGAATAACTCTTCATATAAGATTTTTAGGTATATATGAGACCTACAAAATGAGACCAAACGTAGAAAGATTTGACTAATAGCAAAATAGTTACGGCCGAAAACCGAGGTAAACTGCAATTTTTGGCATTTGTTGGTAATGCGACGATGGTTTCTCGCAGATATTTGACATTCTTCAAATTGTAGGATTCGTACTTCTAAGTAACCACAACAAAATTAGTAGTTTTTGAGAATTTCTAATTGTTTATCCCAAAACACCTGTTTTCCGGTCATCACTACTAGTTTATTGATTAATATTAAGGGTTAGTTCAAAGAGCATTTCATAGCAAAATACACTAGTTTACCTTGCCCATACGAATCGCAAACTATTCCAAGAGATAAATGTTATTTTCATGCAAAAAAGGATGGCTTACGTTTTTTCTTCTAAACAAATTCATTTCGTATTTGTGAGTAATTCGCAACAAAAGATGATAAACACATTCGTTTTGTTTTAAAATGTGTATAGTAACGTATGTTTTTCGAATATCATAGTGCATTTGTTCAATTACTCACAAATACGAAATGTTTGAATTTGTTTAGAAGAAAAAAAAAAACGTAACCTTTGTTTTTCGCATAAAAATAACAATTATCTTTCGGAATGGTTTGTGATTCATATCGGCAAGGAAAGACGTGTATTTTGATATTAAATGCTCTTTGAATGAACCCTTAATAAACTAGAAGTGATGGCCGGAAAACAGGTGTTTTGGGATAAAAAAAAAGAAATTCCCAAAAAACTACTTGACCAGTATCATCCAATTTTGTTGTTGTTATTTAGAAGTAGGAATCCTATGGATTTGAAGAATTTCAAGTAGTTGCGTGAAATTATCTTCGCATTACAAACAAGTGCCAAAACCTGCATTTTGCCTCGTTTTTCGGCCTTAACATTTTTGCTATTAGTCGGATCTTTTTACGTGTGGTCTCATTATGTAGGTCTCATAAATACCTAAAAACCTTATATGAAAGGTTCTGTCGTTCCTGTCAACACTTTCGGTTGAATCTCAAAAAATACGTTTTCTCATTCTTTGTTGTCAAATAAAAAGTTTTCCTACAAAAATAGGTGTACCCATTTTATGCGTCCATGTTTTAAATACCCCCTTGAACAACTTGCACCAATAAGACCAGACTTTACAATTATTTCGAGAAAATTTTGCTAATATGATTAGACTAACAGGTGTTTTGGGATAAACAATTAAAAATTCTCAAAAACAACTTGACTAATCGACTCCAGTTTAGTTGTGGATTTGAAGAATTTCAAGTAGCTGCGTGAAATTATCGTCGCATTAGCAACAAGAGCCATAACCTGCAGTTTGGCTCGGTTTTCGGTCAGAACTTTTTTACTATTAGTCAGACCTCTTTACGTGTGATTTCATTGTGTAGGTGTCATAAATACCTAAAAATCTTCTTTAAAAATTATTTGGTTCCTGCCAACACTTTCGATTGAGTCCCAAAAAACAAGTTTTCTCATTCTTTGTTGTCAAATCAAAAGTTCTCCTACAAAAAGTGGTGTACCCATTTTACGCGTCCATATTTTAAATACCCTTGCATCAATAAAACTAGACCTTACAATTATTTCGGAGAAATTTGCTAATATGATTAGATTAATGTTTTTTTTCAAGTTTGAATAGTTTTGTCTCAGACAGAGAATAGAGAATAGATTTTTCTGTTGTTTTTACCTTGTGAAGTTCCTCAAGTCACTGCCCACGACTGGCCACTGGTTTTTGACCGGAGCGTTTGTGAGCTGAGGACATCTCGGCTGCGTCTAGAGTCGTAACTGGAAGAAGACTACTGTCCAGATAAGTTTAGTATATTTGTAAAGCCTTTGTACGTGTACCATGGTAAACATTTTGCAAGGTTGATTAGCACGGTCTAATAATTTTATTGTGCGGTAGTTTTTAAATACATCCTTTTTTTAACTTGCACTCCTGTGGTGGAGCATGAGTATGCTGTTTGTTGAGTTTATATATTGTGGTTCTTTTTTTAAGATCTTGTTTTATTTGGCTCTCTGTGTATAATTAATTAGGTTTCGTCATTACTGTTAAATTCTTTCCTTTTGGATTGGTGGTCAAGCAATACAAGTTCTGACTAATATCTCGGGGATTTGCACGCCACTAGACAGCTGTTTTGCATTGGCTGACACTTAGATTTCCTTTATTGTGTTTTATTATTGTATTAATCAATTAATTGAAGTAAAAAGAAAGAGGAATCGCACCACTATTTCCTCTTGCTTATAAAAAAGGGGTGGCACTGTCTGTCTATTAGTCGGTCTGACCGCTATTCTTATAACCCTCGCATAGCGCACCTATCAGCCGCAGCTGCTGCTGTCATGGTGGGCCGACCATGATGGGTGTTCTAGTATGAGTAAGGAATCACAAGTATTTCTGTCTCGCAATAGCATAGTGCTTTCTATGTTCTGACCGCACTACCACGGTGCCACGTCTGCCCGAGTTAGGTGTCGGGGAGATGCGATGTTTCCATATGTATGCAGGGCAGGGAAAAAATGTCTATGGACTAACTGTATAGACCCTTTTAATTGACTTTTTTCTTAAAAAGTTTACTTTGTGCTGAACATATTCCTTTATGTACTGATAGAGGCGCTGCGTAAGATGTGCAGAGTTACCCTACTTGAGGCCATTTTTTTCGGTTCTTGTTTCATTTTATTGATGAATAATCTGAAGAAATACTCATCACATCCTCGTTAGTGACCTTTCGGCAAAATTTTCTTGAATGGCATTACCTAGAATTCCGATAATCTTCATATCCCATTTATTCGGGAGTCTTTCGATAATATTCCTGAAGAAGGAATCGTTGATGATAAAAAACTACCAAGGACGAGTGGGGGACGCACTATATTATTTTCTTTTTAAAAATGGCGCCAATCTTCTACTTTTGCTTTAAAATCTCATTACTACAAACCGAAAATACTATAAACAATATACTATTTAACGCAGTATATCAAGCACTTTCAACTATATAGGTGAGAGTTAAATACTATTTTTTAATAATTAATGACAACAATTGTCTTATTTGAACAACAGACAGTAGCTTGTAACCATCAACAATACTATCTCCAGTATAACGACAGTTACATGTGGCGTCCCACAGGGTTCTGTGCCGGGACCACTTTCATTTTTAATATACCTAACCGATCTTCCTAATTGTAATACAAACAAAAACCTTATACTGTTTGCCGATGACACAACAATGCTCTGTAGTGGCATATCCATTGATCTTACTTTATTATGCGAATATCGAATATACAAAAAAAAATAAAAAATTGGTTTTTAGTAAATGGACTAACACTTAACGCTCCAAAGACACAGTCCATGGCAATAAGTTTGTGTCACCGTAACGTCAATACCATAGGCGCGGATAAGTTTTGGGTGTCAGTATTGATATACACAGGGGGAACGTGTAATAATAATAATAATAATAATAATAATAATAATAATAAGTTTATTCACGTAACATACAAATATAACTAAAACTAACAGGTATACGTAAATAAACTGAATTTACCCACAGAAGAATAAACTCTTGTGCGTGGGTATTAACTTACATTTTTAGATATATATATACACGTATACACATACATATACATATATACACATATATATATATATATATACAGGGTGTCCGCAAAGTTGGGGTTTTCCTTTTCAGAAACACCTACCCTTGAAATAACAAAGGTAATGTGTAGTGAAACGAGGGCGACCAAGTAAAAAAAAAATAAACGAAAAAGTACTCACTCTCCAGTTGACGAGAAGGGCTAAGTACGTCTCTGCCCGAAATCATGCCGCTCCAACAGAAAATGAAATCAGCTGAAGCGCTACCGAGCAGACGCAGAAACCACATTGATTGTCTTACACTTAATGGCACATCTTCTAACAAGGAAGGCAAAATGTTGCGTGAAAAGTCTAGGTATTGCATACCGTCCAATCGATTTGGGAGAATAAACGGTCCAATGAGCATACCGTTCCCCATGCCAGCCCAAACATTCACCGAAAATGTTTGTTGAAAATGACCAAACATGAGTGTTGCGAAAGTTATTCAACCCATTACGCGTGAACGTAGATTCGTCTGTCACCAATATGCACTTCAAAAAGTCCGGATTATTGTCCTGTTGATGCAACAACCACTCACAAAACCGCACTCTTGCTGGAAAATCGTCAAGTTGAAGGGCTTGTACACGTTAGACGTGAAACGGATACAGCCCCACTTCACGCAGCGTTTGCCACACTTTAGTTTTTGATACTTGCACTTCTCTAGTCACGTCTCTAGTGCTTGTTGTTTTTTGAAACGCAATCGATTATACGAGTTCGTGGACCTCTACACGCGTGACTGTAGCCGGCGGTTGAAGGTTGCATACTAACCTGACACACTGACCCCGACCCAGTTCTGCCGTCGGGTTGAGACCTTGTACCAGTCGGGGTGTCGGGGATATCTCGGCGGGTCGCGGCTACAGGACGGTATTCAGATATTTTTGATGTTGCAGAGCCCTTTATCTCGGTTCCCTTAAGACATTGGTGTATATGGTACTAAGAAAAATTGCTTATGTTTTCAAGATCTACACGTCGTGTAAAGGAAAACCCCAACTTTACGGACACCCTGTATATATATAACGTATATATATACAAATAAACACATAAATAGATGCACATATATACACATACATAGATACATACACACATATATGAGTATATGAACGTTGGAGGGTTTTTACTATTACATTAATTATAAATTTCTTTCATACGCATCATGTTTGCAATTTGATGTCGATTTTTTCAATCATATTTTTTTTGGTTTCAATTTTGAGTTTTGTTTTATTTGAAATATTTCTTATATAATTTGGTAATATGTTATATAATCTACTCGAAAGGTGAGTATGACATCTTTCGCCTATACTTTTTGAGGTGAAAGGTGTTTGCTTAATGTTGTTGATTTTGTTTCTAGTTTGATATACGTGATCTAACGGAATAAGGTTACTTCTATGGTGAAATTGATAATTTATAATTTCATAAAAAAATTGTTGCCTAGGGTCTAATAATTTTGCTTCAGAATACAACAGATCAGATGTTTATAAGAGTGATTTGTCAAAGATTATTTTTAAAAATCGTTTTTGGATAATTTCTAATTTATTAATATAATATGGTTATTTAGTGCTCCATCCCAACCTAATATTGCGTATCTTATACGACTTTCGATCATAGCATGATATACAATATTAATTTCTTTTTATCCAAATATCTGTTTAGATACTTGAATTTAAACAATACTCGTAATGGTCTCAAATTGGTTATTACATGATCAATATGTATATTCCATTTTAAATGCGAGTCTAAATATACACCTAAATATTTTATTTTGTTTGTTAAATTTATTTGAGTATTTGTATCATTACAGTTAATCTGTATAGATACAAAGGATGGTGATTTGTTTCTGTGATTTGTGAATGGCATGACCATAGTCATGTAAACACGATTCTCAGGAAACTATCTATGACCATTTCTTCAATTAGGAATCTGAAAAGCTGTGCTTCTGATGATACGTTGCTAACTACATGCTTAAGATACTTCCACTCAAGAATGCCATATAAGCACTCTTGAACTGGGGTTACTCTGTGCATATTTCCAAAGTATTTACGCTGCAAAGGCGCTGCATCAGACTCATCCCAGTTCTGAGCTATATATGGGGCATTCATCAATCTAAGGATCCTTACTCCTCCATATCTATACATAATTATCATGGATCTGTATAAAATGCTCAGTGATGTACATAGTTCTAGTTAAAAATTCCTAAACATCTACGAAATACTAGGAACGGTTCTTACTACTATGGAATCGACTTTTATAATGCACTTCCTGAGGCACTCAGAATGTCTGGCTCCGGATCATTTAAGTATAGAATTAAAGCTTGACTTATTAGTAAAGCTTTTCAAACCACCGAAGAATTTTTAAATAATTAGTTTTCGGATCTCTCATAATGGTGTTGGAGTGCTTGTTTACTTTTGCTATGTTTGTTCATTTGTTCGGATGTGCTTGTTCTATAGTTTTGAATAATTTAGTTCACAATCATAATGCCATTTGATTGTTTTTCTGTTTTTTGTTAATGTTGTTCTTTTTAACTAATTTGTTTGTTTTGTTGTTTTGTGACTTTACACTTTTGTAATTTAAGCTTTACTTTGAACTGTGTAAGCTCGCCGCTGTATTAAGCACCAATAAAGAAATGTAATGATTGTAAATTCAGCCCATTACATTTATCTTATATAAATTGGTTTACGAACCAATTCTCTATCAAATTACTTTAAAAGATTAAGTTATTATTTAACCTTCACAGACGAAGATGATTTTGCCAAAGAGTATTCAAACGTACAGCGATGTCTGTTAGGTTCTCACACAGCCTTTCAACCTCATGCATTCTCGTGTTTATTCTAAGGGGTTGAAGCCTTCAAGCCGCATACATATAAAATTTGAATATGATTTGTTTTCGCTCAAAACACCGGAACGTGAAATACGTTATCCGGCGATCTGAACATGCACGTGCTTTTTTCCTCCTTCCCGATATACGTTTTCCCATATCTTCCCAATTTCCAGCAGGGTGTTTATAGGGGCTCCGATCTGGTTTAGAAAAATATTGAGTTTGCGGGCTTTTCCTACGTATATTGATATTGTTAGTGTAATATTATGTATACTGTTTAGACTTTGGGGAGAGACCTGTTGAAATACTGAGATCACGCGGTTTAACAAGGCATGCAAGAAGTTTGGAAAACTGGCCTTAATAGTACAACCGTAAACTAAAAAATACATTTTCGTCTTCTCTTCAATTCAATTCAATGGACTTTATTGCAACAAACACATACAGCAGTTCAGTTACAAATGGCGAAGTCTGGCCAATGGCCATTCATATTTAACCATGTCGTAAGCTTATTACTACTTTAACCTAAAACTTAGCCTTAAGGCAGTAATAGAAAAAACCTAATCCAAAAGTACATCGCATTGTTGTCATTTTCACCAATCCTACGCATCAGAAAGAGACATAAGATGACAATATAATTTAAACTAGATAGAGAAAAAAAATAAAAATAAAAAACAGTCAAGCATTTAATAAAAAGATCTTATCGTTTTTTTTTGGAAAAGTTGCTAATTAGGTTGAAATGGGGCTGTCCTATATTGTGGCAATGTGAGTAGATGGTTGTTGGGCGTATTCAAATAGTTAATCAAATTCCTAAAACAAGCTTTTGCCTAAGGTAAGAGGGAACAGAGGTATTCAATATATTGATGACAAATGTGGCAATGTTGTATTTGAACATATCGGATATTTTTAACCAAATTATAAAAGCTATTGAGTGAGAAACATGATCGCACCTTCTCAAATTGGTTGTATAGCGGGAGCATGTATTTTCATCCAGAAAGGGATGATAAACAATGTTATAGTTAAGCTATTTTACTCAATATCAAAGACTCGCATACATTTTTTTGATTTTTCTATTTAATATAGTTTTATTTGCATATAGAAGTCTTAGTCTGCGATAAATAGTCCTACTCACATGTCTAATATGCTCCTGGAATCTGGCATTTTTATAAACATATAAACCTAAATTCTATGCGTAATGGGAAAATGAAAGTAATGTACTAATGATAGATATGTTTAATTTTGGCTTGAGGATAGCACGCTTTTTTTTGGAGCAAAAAAGTAAAGCTCTCGATTTGGATGTGCTAAGTCGTAAGTTGTGCTTTGTGTTGTATGCACATATACATTGTACATCTAGATTAATGAGGTTGTTAGCCGTGTGGTAGTTGTGTGGAGAGAAACTTGAATACCACTAGCATAAGATTGACTTGAACAATGTTAAAGAGTGTTAGCGATATCAGAAGTGTATATGAGGAACAAGAGAGGCCCTAATATGGATCCCTGAGGCACGCCGGAATAAATAGTCCTTATGTTTATTTTGTATAACGACATATTGATGTCGTTCACTTATAAGAATATCCATTTCAGACCCAAAACGTCAAATCCAATATATTTACATTTAGAAATCAAAAGCTTATGATTTAGAGTACCAAAAGCCTTACTAAGGCCCGTATCGTCAGTCGTCCCTACAATTGTAGGGCGCCTTTATGGCCTCCTAGATTGTCATAGTTTTCTATTTTTCCATGTCAGTGCTCTATTTTGAGGTTATATCACAAACATCTATTTGCATCAAATTGTGCTTGCTTTTGAGTTATATCATGTTTTATCAGCCTGAAATTTCCTACAATTTAAAAGGAAAACATATCTTCACAATAGGAAAGCGATGACGCTGACACGGGACAAGTGTAATCTAGAAATTTTTGTAGGGGAGAAAGGAGTATGACAATCAAGGAGGCCATAAACGCGCCCTACAATTGTAGGGACGACTGTCGAAGCACATTTTTTGTAAGTTTTTTTCAACAGTTCTTTGAACTTTCATTTAGTTTATGAGTAAGATCTTACTTAAACTAGTCTGGTCTTGTAAGTCTAAACGTCTAAGGCTTACCGTCGCATGCCTCGTTTTTTCAACAGCCTTAATACTTTTCGTCTGATTGTTTCACGGTGTATTTAGAGATGACTGAAAAACAATGTTATCAGTTTCTTTTTTGTCAAAAAAATTATTTTTGTCTATTTTTTCTTCAATCGTATCATGTTAACTAATAGTACAGCTCTAAAATTATATGTGAATATTCCACTTTTATGGACGAATTGAACGGATGATTACTATATTTCTTCCCACTTTATCTCTTCAAAAAATCTTTGCTTGTCTTGATGCAAAACGAGGTTTCAAGTGAATCGAAGTTTTTCTCAATTCTACTATAAAAGTGGCATTTTGATTTAAAATTTCAGAGCTGTATTTATATAACAAGTTACGATTGAAGAAAAGCACAAAAGCACAAAATATGCAATTTTTTACAAAAACTCCATCAATGTTGTAGTTGTATAAATGAGTAGTCATTTTCTTAGTGTAGCTAACGGTCTTACACTTGCTAGTATTGAGATGTAATATATTGCGTTCACAAAAAATCCTAACGCAACTTAATCGCATCTAAGTTCAAATAATCATGTATGCTGTTAATTCTAGAGTAGATTTGCGTGTCATCTGCAAAACATAAACGTTTAAACCTCAAATTTTCGCAGAGGTCATTAATAAATAGCAAAATTAATAGTGCACCCAAGCTAGATCCATAAGGTATACCAGATGGAGTTAAATATAGTTTGGATTAGAAGCCATTCTATGAGACAAACTGTTTCCTTTTTTCCTTTCGAGTAAGTTAGACCTGAAGAGTGTTTTGGGTAACTCAAAAGCATGTTAGTTTTCAATCATGTCAAAGGTATTCGAAAAATCCGTATAGATAACATCTACATGATTATCGTCATCTAAAGCTTTCGATAAATATTGTGGAGAATAACTAAATTTGTAACAGTTAATCTATTACTAACAAAGCCATGCTGAAGTTGTGATATTTGACCCTTGATTGATGGATATAAGTGGTTATATAATATATTGCCTTTATGTTGGGCCAATAAAATTACAGATGACTTTATTCTACTCTTTAAAAACAATCCGTTAGTTTGTTTTGTAAACAATTCAATTCAAAATGAGTTCTCAGAATTTCGAAAAATACAAAACAAGCACATCAAAAAGGAAAACGCTAAACAACACTGGCCGCTGACAGTCATGAAGCCTTCAAAAGTTGTGTCTAATTTAATGTCAAATGTCAAAAACTATTTTGGGCTGCGCATGCGTATGCTACAATTATGCGGGCTATGAACTAGTTTTCCAAAGAAAGAAAAGTTGCGCTATGTTATGACTATGTTTGTGATATGTTATGTCGACTATAAACCGGGCTATGATCTCCTCTTACATTTTAGCTGCAGATATCGCTAGTTATTTTAAACAGTTTTGGCGTAATCAGAAGCTTCACATCTGTTTTTTACTAATATAAAAGTGTTAAGTCGAACATTTGGCTTGGATATGTGGATGACACTTTCCTAATCTGGAGCCATGGAGAAGAGAAACTACAAGCCTTCTTCGAACATCTAAACAATCTGAGACCATTGATAAGGTTTATAAGGGAAGAACAGAAACATGACAGCCCCTCATTATGGGAGGTCATGATAACAAAGAACAATTCCAGAATAGAAAATACTTTATACAGAAAACCAACAGACACTCGTACAGAACAATACGTTTCTCTTCCAGTCATCTAACAACCACAAAGAAAGGCGTAATTAGAACACCTATCGACCGGGCAGAGAGCATATGGAAACAAACCTCCAAGAAGAAATCAACCGTACCAAAGAAAATCTGATACCCAAGACAACTGATAAATGGAGTTCTGAAAGAAAATAGCACCAAAAATAATAGAAACACGCTGAATGAACCCCAGCAGATTATAGAAGACTATACTAAATCGCAACTAGGCTTTCAAGGAACACCACACTCCACAGTGTCATCACAAAGACAAAACATATACATAGCAGAAACAAAATTAACCCTCTCGGTAAGAATAAAAGAGAAAGAGCATACATTCAACACGGAACGGGAAGAAAACGAATAAATCTGGGATAGCAGATCATGTTTGGACAAAGCACCACATAATACTTTGACACCGTGTTAAGATCTTACACAAGAAAACACTGGTCAAGGAAGCGGCCTTCATAATAATGAATGAAAATGTTTACAATTAGTGAAGGAAGGAACATTTTCGCCAGTTCACCTAATAACGGCTGAAGATCACATCAAACGAAACGACCGTGAAGCAAGTGAAGTCCGAGAAACAACATCTCAATTATCAAAATTGTCATCAAATTAAGTTTTATTGAACAATGCGATGTTTCATATGCCATCAAAGAAAAAAAAAGTTTTATAATACTCCAATATGCCAAACGAAAGTGTAAATATCCCTTACAAGAGCGTGATGTGGGTTTGACAACCTGATAACCCGAAGAAAGAAAAAGGAAAGAGAGAAAGCGAAGAAACCTCTAACCTCATATGAAAGCGTGGAGTCGAACCACCGTCTCGAATTTAATCTGCCAACTCTATTTTAGACGAGACTAAATTACCATTGGAAGTGTGTTTGAGGAAACCAAAGAAGGTAACAATAGACCATATCCGAAACTTAATATCTGCCTGTATGGGATGCGAGTACGTGACGGTTAAGCTAAACCTCTTACCAGCTGGCCGACCAGAGCGAACAGGGGCTTTTGAAAGCGATTCCCGTTTCTTATCAAATTCGTATGAATTTTTGAGATTCAGGATTTGTGCTTTGCTGGATGTGTGGAGTAGCTCAAACAGATAGCAACGCATGTTCCAAGATCGGCGAACTTGAACTATTTATCACGATACTTCGTCATGTTATAGCGTCTATTTAAGGTATCTTCCTGTGATAAACATTTAGCAGTACGAGGATTCTTTGTTCCTAGAGCGTCGAAGCTGTAGAACAATTTACTAAAAGACGCTTTACTTGCCGGTTCTGTTGAGAGTAAAAAATGGTGTCAAGTACGTTGACTCTGTTCTTTTCACGCAACGCCCTTATCAGTACATAAAGAAATCTAACAAAAAAGTCCCAACTGTAGTGCATTTGGGAACGTCGCCTCTTCCTGATACCTCACTCGGGCAGACGTGGCACGGTGGTAGCGCGGTCAGAGCATAGAAAACACTATGCTGTTGCGCGGCACAAATATGCGTGATTCCACAGCAGAACGCTTATGACGGTCGGCGCACGATGCCAGCAGCAGCCGCGACCAATTTGTACGTGATCCGGTTCCCGAGAATATTTTTCTAAGATGTCAGGGCTAATGTATAGAGGAATCTATGATGCGTGAAATATGTTCGATAGGTGCGTAGAATCACTAGCATAAAAAATAGAGATAAATCATCCCCACCCCCTTACACCCCCCAATTTTAGCTATAAAATTTGTTTAAAAAATTATCAGGATCAGTTTGGGCAATTTTTACTTGTTTTGTTTTGGAGTCCAGATCACCGAGGGCTTGATTTGACAGGAACACATCTCGTCAATAACGGCAGGTGCTGGGAAAAAACTAGGCTGGTTATTTAGGATTAGAAAAATACTTTTCTCCACATAACCTCCTCACTCTGTACAAGGCCCAGATAAGACCTAGTTTCGAGTATTGCTCACATGTTTGGAGTGCTGCTTCAAATACTACATTGTCCATGCTCGATGCTGTCGGACTTCGTACATTGAGAACTAGGGCTGCCATCACCTAAATAACTGGCGCTGCTAAAAAAATCCGGATATTTGGATGAAATTGAGATTTTTCCACACCCCTGAACTTTTTCTGGTAACAAAAATAATTAGAAACGCTTATTTTCTGCACCATGACAAAGACAAATTATCATCACAAAAAAGATGTAAGGCCGACACTTACAACTACGCACCTATAGCTATGCTTTCTGTTATAAGTAAGGTGGTAAGAAATCGCGAGCTTCTTGACTACCTCGAACCTCACGGCTTGATTTTCGACAGGCAGTATGGTTTCCGGCACTAGCGATCCAAAGGGGACCTCCTAGCTTGCGTCACGCAATTGTGGAGTAAACTCATCCAATCATATGGAGAGGCTCATGTAGCTGCTCTTGATATCACAAAAGCGTTCAATCAGCTGTGGCACGCTGCCCTCTTATGCAAACTTACATCATATGGATCGATGCCTGATTTTGTCTCTGGCTGAAAGATATCCGTCGTATTTGACGGGTTACCCCAAACTAGCAAAGTAGTGGTATAAGCTTATGGTAAAAGAACCGTTCAGCCATAAGAGCTCTCTATTGTTGTTGCCTGAACACCAAAATGCTGGCTTAATCTTGTGTGGAATGCAAATTTGCTTTCTGCAACATATTTGCTCTAAAATGAGGTGTTTAAGATATTCTTATAGCATAGTTATCCAACACCTTATAGGGAAAATTTTTAACTGTTGTATAAACGTTTATACAACTATTTTATATGGCATATTTGCACGTTAGTCAACATGGTTGTGTTGTGGCATCCATTGTAACGTTTATAGAACAAACCCGAGCCTTGTTGTTTTGCTGTGCAATTTACTACTTTGCCAATAAATTGCTCCCAACGGAAGCACTTATGCAACTGTTGTTTAGTAACTGTTAAAGGCTGTACATATGCTAAATATGTTGTTATACAACTTCACCATAACCTAACTTTCTGCTGTCATATTTTTGTTAAAATGCCATAACCAATGTTTTAAGACAAACAACGCATGCATATTGGTTCAAAAGGTTTTATCAACTGTTCAAACAGAAGATACAGATCTGGTACAAATTCTTTGTAAATCATTCCACTCTGTCGGTATTTCATTTCAGACATTTGTCAAATTGTTGTATAACACCTGCAGGCAACACCAAAATATTCTAATAAACTAAAGACAACATGGACGATGCTATGATTATACACAACCACCCGCCATATTGGGCAAACATTTATTCCTATATTTAATATAAAATAATTATGTTTCAGTTCGAAAGTACAGATATAAAGTGATACACATTAGTGTAATTGTGTCACAATATAGGATTTGTGGAAGATTTAACACAGATAAGTTCAGTTTTCCATCTTAAAAATCTAGACATAGTTTTGATCATTATCAAAATATGAATCAAATACGAAGCCTGTAGAAATTGCGTAACTACTTTGCACGATAATCACAATAAAATTTGCTGCGCAAGTAATTCAATAGCCCTGTATCACAGTGTATAAGTTTATCATATACCTGTGTATGAAATTCACAATGGCCGATATGTGTGTAAGTAAACAAGATGACTGTAATATATTAGTTATATATTCTTCACGTCGTCTATACAATACATAAGAAATAGTTTGGTTGCAATAAAGTAGAATCACGTAACAGAATAGTTGTATAGTTGACAAAAACTGAATCTTGCACTGACGCAAATGTCCTATAGCGGCTGCAAGAGGCTTACACTTTTGTTGTATAACTGTTACGTGCAGCCCTTATACAACCTCTTAAATGACTGAAGTATCCTATTAGGTGTGCCCATTCCGCTTGTATAGCTGTTCTAAGAGGGTTTTGCCAATGTTCTTACAGTATACAATGCTGTGTATAAGGAATACTGTATAATCATTCTTGCAACTCTAATAGGAGTGATAATTGTTAGTTGGGCCCCTCTTCGTCCCACAACGACAACGCGGGTGTTCCCCAGGAATCCGTCCGACGGTGTCGAGATTGTGAAACAATCAACAAGAGGAGGCTTTTCCCAGTTCTACTAACCTTAGGTAGTTTAAACATTAGCTTGGGAACCTCATAGCAGCCGTGGTGTCCTTATATTTAAGCTTCTGCCTGCACGGCTGCTTCGGTATAAGAAAATGGTTGTGTAATAAAATAAACTACATACCAACATACAAAATAGAAGAACTATTCATAAATAATAAATCAAAAGTAAATCGTAAGCTTTGATTTCAACCAGATCAAGTTCTTTTTACTTATTTTAGTATTTGGCTGTCTCTACAATTTTTGCTAAAATGCTCTTGTTTTCCAACATGAATTTGTAAAAGTTGGAGCAACTTAGGTAATTATACTTAATTTGGATCACAGAAGAAACCATTTCCAATTAGTGAGTTTCCCAACAAACTTCATTTATGGTGTGGTAATAATAAATAGATTGTCGTTACCTGTTACAAAGTGTAAAGCAGTCACTTTTTCTAGGAAAAAAGCACCAATCTTATTTGATTACAACATTGATGGTATTCTTTTGGAGCCTCATTTAGCCACTAAAGATCTAGTAGACATATTCGATTCGCAAATCAGTTCCATTCATCATATTGATAACAAAATTGCTGACGCATACAAAATGTATGTATTAATCGTAAGAAATTATCGATCATTTAATAGTAAAACAGCATTGAAATGTCTATTTTTTTCTTATGTACATTTCAAACTGGAGTATTGTTCGAATGTTTGGAACCCATACTATCAGTGTCACAAGGCAAGATTGGATAAGTTACAAAGAAAGCTTTTGAAATATCTAGTGTTTAAAAAGGATCACATATATTCAGAACAAGGAACCTTATGCTAAACCTTTTGACATTGATCGTTTTGAGCTCAGACGGACACTGCCTTCCCTTTCACTCATTTATAAATTGACGTATAATGTTATTGACTGTCCACATCTTTTATCGCGTATCAAATTTAATGTACTCCAGGTAAGTCGCCAAAGATATGGCTCTCTCGTCGCATTCTGCTTGATGTCATCTATGGACTGAAATGTCTTTCCCCGAAGTGGTAATTTGAGCTTTGGGAAGAGAAAAAATTCGCACGGAGCCATATCAGGTGAATACGCTTGTTTAATGGTATTTACTTGATGTTTGGTCAAATAATCAAGTACAATTCTGGCCCAATAAGACGTCGCGTTATCGTCGTGCAAAATCCACGAATTTTATCGGCCCACAATTCCAGCCGTTTACGCGTACGGCATCGCTCAAACGCTTTAAAACGGACAGTAGCAATCTCTTTTAAGCTGGTATGACGATTTCCGAGCACCACTTCCTTCATTTTTTGGACGTCGGTGTTTAACGTGGATGGCTGGCGTAACGAGGCAAATCCCCTACCACTATACGACCAGTTTTAAAGTCTTTCTGCCTTCGTATGCCCGAGTTTTCGACATTTCAGACTCCCCAAAGGCTTTTTGCAACATTCTTAATGTTCAGTGTTAGCAACACAAAATTTCAGATAAAATCTTTGCTCAACAAAACGATCCATATCAAAATGCGACAAAAGTAAAAAAGTTGACTGACGTAAACAGACGCCAGACAGATACTAATAAGGCACTGGCGCTAAAATATTGACACGTATGTCAGTTCAGGTGGTACCATCCAAAAAAAAAACTAATAATCAGCGGCTGTGTCATGTGCAGTTTGCTAAAATAAAAAATTCCCGGTACTTTTTGATGGTAAAATGCAACACCCAGAATTATTTATTGAATTTTGATAAGTACTTGTAAACATATTTGCTATCATATGCTGATAAAATGTTGAAGGCATTACGAGCCGTACCTTTTTTGTAAAAGCTTTTTTGTCATATCAGGATCCGAACAATATGAACATGTTCACTTAATATTCAGTGAGTTTTCTGTGTTGGTCCCATTTGTTTCATTGTTTCATTGCATTATCATCGCTAATTTCACTCAACTTACCTGAAGCCAGATTTTCTTTTAGAGAAATCGCTAATCGGGTGAATCGAAACGAAGCTACTGTAATGAGCGTGGTTCCAAGAAGGCCAAAATCGACGAGTTAGAGGTACTGGACGTCAAAGACTACAGAGCGACAGGATCGTTATTCGAGGCAACTAGCACTTAGTTATCGATTTTCCTCAACAAGGTTAGTTGCGAACCTGTGGTTTGCTTCTGTCGGAAGGGCAATAACAATGAGGACAGTTTATCGCCAAATAAGGTCTTTCCATACCGCCTCCATCTTGTACTATCTCTGACCCACAGCATCGTCGGCAACGATTGGTATGGTGTAGGGAGAGACCATATCTGCTTCCCTTTTTGGAAACATTGCAAGATCCACTTTTTATCAGGAGAATGCACGACCTCATGTCGCACGTGTTAGATTAGACTTTTTCAAAGCGTCCGGAGTAAAGCTGCTCCAGTGGCCTCCTCGATCTCCAGACCTTTCCACCAACGAACATGTATGGGACACGATGGGAAGAAGGTTGCAAGATTCACCGCACCCTCCACCAACATTGGAGACTCTACGAAACCAAATTTATATGGCCTGGGATACAGTACCCAAGAAGACATCAATCACCTAATACAATCAATGCCGCGACGACTTAACGAATGTGTAGAGAACAGAGGAGCTTCAACAAATTATTAACATAAAGGTGGGAGATCTCAGGTATTTTGCGAAAAACTTGTAAAAGTATGCTCAAAACTACAGCACTCCTAGTCGGTGTTGGAACTTGAGTGTGCTGCTAAGAATATATCGTGTAGAGGGCATACTCGGCTGTACTCGCCGATCATCGTCTATGATCGCCTTAGATCCGTGAATTGTCGGTTTTTCGGACACGCATCAAGGGGAATCGCCGATCACACATCAAGGATCATCGCCTATAGTAAAGTGCAGGCATCACAAAATACCTGTTGATAGTATAGTTTTTTATTTTATACTGCTCTCTATCTGTTGGGTAATAAATGCTATTCTTATTATTTCTTTCATCCATCGAATCCGTGATCGATTGCCGGATACACACGAGGCGGTAAATGAAATCGCCGCACAAAAGATTGTCCGTCTGCGCGCTAGCTTTGCCTGGATTATTGTACAGTGCGGTGCGAATTTCCTTGTACAGAGTGATACGGGTCGTTATACCGGGGTGATACGAGTCGTTGTACAACAAAATATTTTTTGATCATGCGTATTATGTTATACAAGATACCCCTGACACAAAAAGAGACAAATCCTGACGAATGGCAGCCTTAGGTATGATCGCCTAGGATATCGAGATTGTTGAACAATCTGCCCGAGGAAGTTTTTTCCAGATCTCATAATGAGTATTTCAAAAATCCGTTTAACAAGGTGTTTTTAAGCATAGCAGTCGCGGTGCCCCGGTATTCAGGTTTCTGCCTACGCCGTATAAAGAAAGTTCCAGTTCTCTGAACTCAGGTTCGGCCTCCACGGCTGCTGTTGTGACAAAAAAAGGAAGATATATCCGTAATAGATAAAAGCCAACATAAGCCCGTAAGCAAATTCTTGATTGCCAGACATTTTTCGTCTCAACGGGGCGTAGATAAAAAATTTCCAACAAGTAGCAAAAAAACGTCCGAAGGACGTACATATCATCTCGTAGGATGAACAACACTTTCGCACTTTTCGATGTAAAAAGTATTCCGCGGGGAAATCTAGTCCACATCCATTATTCTTATTTCTTCCGATTTACCTTTCTGAGTCCCGGGTATCTTTTCTTTAATGGAGTAGTTGAAGTACATCTGTTACCCAATATCCGTACGTCTTGGAATTGAGTAAGAACAAGTACATTTTAAAAAAAATACCATCAACCCGATGTCGAAACATCTCAAACCGGTTAAAGTATGCCCCTTAAAATAGGAATTTCAAAGTTTGATTGTATTATTAAAATCCGCCAGTTTGTTTTTGTAAACGTTTAAAATAGCCAGTACTGCTCGCACTGCTAAGACAAATCCAACGACACCTCATACGGCAAGAACCAAATTTGCTGTGAGTTGAATGTGTACGAGAGAGAAGCGCGAGAAGTGTCTATAACCACATATGTTAGAATGAGATAGAATCTGGCTAGCCAGTAAAGCTCATCACCACGTTGCCTAGCAACGCTGACGCGCCAATATGTTACACCAGTTGGATTAAGATGCATGTTGAAAATATGGGTTAGCTCATCCTCTACGTCCAAATAATGTATTTGTTTTGAGTCGATTCTAGATTTTTTATCGGAAAAGAGGTGAAACCAAAAATAGAGCTAAAAATCCTATGCAGTTTTATGCTCCATACCAGGCATACATAAGCATACATTTAGGCAGTCGGGTACATGAAGGGCGTAGATTTAGGTTGCCTACGACATCCCTCATGCCGCTTTCCCAATATTGATTTTTGTGCCTACAACAGCTACAGACTGGTAGATCGCCGTCATTACCGCATGCCAGGACAAGCAGTAAAGAAACCAAAGCCAGTCAGTATTTAAATGAATATATTAAAAAAAATGTCAAGCGAAGCTTCAAGTTCAGGGGTAAAACAAAAATATTCAGAATCTTATAAGCAAAAAATGCATCATTGGTTCGCTTGACCGCAACTTGTACATTCCAAGATAAGGTTGCCACCTCCACGATATTCCACTGCTATTAGCATTTCTTTTTATTTCAACAAGTAGTTGAACACCGGGATGTCAACCACTCTGGATAACAACTTCACAACAAACGCTGAATTTCATATTCTCGTTCATTGCTGCCTAAATAAAGGGTCTTCCAATTAGGGTGCGTTGATGTTGAAATGTTGAAATATCATGTCAAAATCCCCCAAGCCATTTAAGCTAGTATATCCTGTGAAATAGAAATTCCAAGACTTGAACTTTTTTTTATAAATTTCGCCATTTTGCTTTCAGATATTTGAATATTGGCTATTGCAATATTTTTTTGACTACGCAAAATATCAGAAATTACGAAACCATACCAAATTTGAAAATTTTCACCCTACATCCTTCGTCTTTTCTTCTGGTAATTGATGGTATTTGTACTACCGGTTTCCTACCCTCAATATATTTGTAAGGTATAAAAATATTTTTTCATCTAAGTTCTCGCAAAACTACTTGTCCTTTATAAGATATAGAAAATGCACGAACACACTGCATTCCTAAGGAGTTGGATATGGATTTCTATGAGAATTCACGTCATCAGAGCATCAGTCATGTCATACGCGACAAATATATTTATGCATTATTCCATCTTTTTCGAGGACTGCATACATACATACATGCATGTACAATATAGAATCCGTCATATCGGCAAGACAGAATATTTCTCTGTTTGGTAGCAATTTTACATGGGCGCATCATAAATAACGATATACAGATAAAAGGTATAATATTATACTTAGTAGAATGTGGAAGCAGTATGATTATAGGATATTACTATAACAAAAAGAAATAAAAAATACATTTTAAAAAACAAGCTTTTATTTAGCTGTTAAGCTGTTAGTAACGTGAACTAAGAATTTTGAAATAATGTTTTCTAATTGAATATATTTAAACGATAATGGAGATTGTTTGAGATTCGGGAGCTTCATTATTATTTATTTTTAATATTTCCAATTGATCAAATGTTTTTTAGATTTGAATTAGCAGCTAAATAAAATCTTGTTCTTAAAGTGTATTTTTCATTTTATTGCTATTTTCCTCATTAGTCGTTAATAATTAAGTAAGAACATTTATTTAGAAAGTAGAAAGTCCTAATTTTCACAGCAACAACAAGCAACAATTGGTGGCTCACATCAGGTTACAATAGAAGAAAAACAAATTCAACTACGTAAATCTAATTATACGAAATTTAAGCTTTGCCACCCCTCGAATGCATGACTTTTATTTGATTTGGTAACTTGTTATATTTTCGCAGCCTTGAACATGATTTTCTTCGTTGTGCACACTTTATTGGTTTTGATTAAATGAAAACAAAAGTTGGTTATGGTGTAATAGGTATGAATTCCATTGTTTCTTCGCAGGAGCGCAACTAAACAATCAGGTGAAGTTCTTTTAACACTTTTGAATATAAATGCCATGATCATTAAATAAATATGTTGGCTTACAGACAACCACTGTAGAGTATTTTACATGCCGTCAATTCTTGTGTAACTGTATGTAGTTTTGCAAATTTACCCGCATTCGTCTATTTTGTGTGCTTATTTTATTCTTGCCGAAGAAATACAATAAAGATCAACAGTACTGAACATGGGACCATGTAAAATGTATTATGAACCGTGACTCTTGCAGATATTGACAGATGTTTAGAAAGTATGGTAAAAATAAAGTGTCTTTGAAATTACACTATGGCTATCTAATATAGGTTTGTCTAACAAATCCTAGATATTTTATGTTGTCAACTATATATTTTCAAATTTGGATGTTAGTTTGCATTATATTCCTGTTCTTGTTTTTACTTGATTTTGTTTTTTTAGCATGATTCAGGTTTTTGCAGGATCGATACACCAACGTCATTAGCGAAGAGATTTATGGCGCTACTTTTCTAAAGAAGTTCCATATGATTTGAATATATTATCAAAAACAAAGAAATTTGTGATATCAAATAACTAGTTTGGTAATCTTTATATAATTTTCATATGGTAAATTTTTTTTAATACTCCATAAAAACTCTTATCTAGTTATATTATAAAATTACGATGGATATAAATTATAAATCAATATTTTGCGGCGATCGCCATATTGGATTTTGAATGACATCACGTTGCCTGTTGTGTTTTACTTATTAAGCTCTTTACTTGATACCCATATTGTATGGGTAACTATGCGACAAGTAAATCGCCATTTTGCGGTGACGGCCATATTAGATTTAGAATGACGTCACTTTGCTTATCTTTTTTCTCTCATCAAGACTTTTCATTTGAAACCCATGTTATAGGGATTACTATGAAAAATATAAATCACCATTTTGCGGTATCAGCCATATTTGATTTACAATAACCTCTCTTTGCTTATTGTGTTTCTCTCATCAAGCTTTGTTTTTCGATTAGTTCATCATATTTCATTATTTTCCTATTGTTTAACAAAAACAAAACAAAAAATTCCGTAAAAAATTACTAATTACATCTACTACTAGGCTGGTTCTAAGTTTTCTATTATAATATTTTGTCTT
This sequence comes from Acanthoscelides obtectus, assembly GCA_963669975.1. Taxonomy (NCBI): domain Eukaryota; kingdom Metazoa; phylum Arthropoda; class Insecta; order Coleoptera; family Chrysomelidae; genus Acanthoscelides; species Acanthoscelides obtectus. Next base: position 85,449,420 of record CAVLJG010000003.1, on the reverse strand, counting down.
GCTTATGATATGTTTTTTCATAAAACATGCATTATGTGCCCGGTTCAGGTGCCAGCATTGTCACTTCTCAGACTATTGTCACATTTTATGGGATTTCCTTTTGGTCGCTGAGAAATATCGTGGAATTAAATTGGCCTGTTTTTATTCCTTCAAAGAGAATGACTCCGATTCTACTTGGCAACAACATTTGGCTATGATGATAGAAATTGTATGTGATTCCAAATACAGCAAATCGGAAAAACTATGTAAAACAAAACTTTAGATAAGCGCCTGTATTATAAAAAACAAATGAAAATGTTTTGAATCACACAATGGGTTCTATTAATTATTTAAAAAAAAGAAGTTATGCTGCCGCACTCTGTATGTCTTCCTACTCGATGAAAGAAAACTAGCACGATAATCTATACCTGTTTCAAAGTAAAAAACTGAAAAAATTATTCTGTTTGCATAGTATGTTTTATTGAACAATCAATTCCGGGTAAAGCGATTAAGCTTTTATGGCCTTTTTACAATTCATTTAACAAAAACTCCATAAAATTAACGATCGCATAAATGCGAATTACACTGTTTCTACATCTGTCAATATATTCAATTAATCATTTTATTTAATTACAGTTTAGTTTTTAAAGCTACTTACAACCTGATTGAAACAAAAGCAATGATTGTCCGTAACAAGAAACTACAACATAAATTACATATAATTATATTGTTTTCCTATAATACCTGCAGCGTTAAGTCAGGTACTTAAGGTTATTATTCGCACAGATTATGTTTTCATATGACTGTGACAGGTATTTTAATTGGCCGATAAACATAAAAATTCCTGGTAAGACTATGATTAATCAAAAAGTGACTATTAAAAATTGCGCTATAATATTAAGGAATAAATTTAATACCAACCGAAAGTATAGAGCCAATAGAATATGCAACTGTTGGGTGAACAGAACATGTTGATACTAGTTGCTTAATAAATAAATCTTATATCAAAATAAGTACCTTTTCATTGCCCGACATGATGATAATCTGGCTGAAATAATGGTTGGCAGGTTTTTAAGAGTGAAATTTTGATGCTAATGGAAACTTGTGATAAAGAGTCCGAGATACGTATCCCGTGCGATAGGAGAGGACACATGTAAGGGATTTAACCTCTTTCGTTGTGATTAATATACCGAAGAAAAAGAAAACTCCAAAAAGTTGTTTTAAATGATTTACTGATCAGTTGGACAATAAATAAAATAATAATAATAATAATGTGACACCCTGTGAAGTGCGGTAGGTCACAGTTTCCGTTCTGTCATTTTTTGTCAAAAATAGTTCTACTAGCCCTTATACAGGGTGTTCTAATATTATTATTTTATATATTGTCAATCAAACATTTAATACAACTTTGTGTGCTGGGTTTTTCAGAAAGGCTAAATCGTTTGCACGCATTCTCTTCGGGATACGTAGCTAGGACCTCTTTGTCGCAAGTTCCCATTCGCATCAAAATTTCATTCTTAAAAATCTGCCAACCATCAGTCCAGCCAGTTTTTTTTTGCAGACAAATCTATATGGTCGTGTTCCCAATGAAAATGTGCTTATCAACAAATCGGTGCAAATAACTAGTATCAACATACCTGTTTATACCTGCCAACCCAGTAGCTATGTCAGGAAAAAAATAGATAGCCCTACTTGATTTTTCTTTAGGCTTTATACTTTCGGTTAGTATTAAATTTATTTGTTAAACTTTTAATAAAAAGACATTTTTCAGTCGTTAATTAAACATAGTTTCGTCAGGAATTTTTCGGCCAACCCACTCGCGATATATTTTTTAACATACTAATCAATCCATTAAACCAACTAATATTGTAAATAAGAAAGTGTGGATGTTTCTTTCTCAATCACGCCAAAATGGCTGAACGGATCTACACAAAAATTTGGTACAGGTGTAAATTATAGTGTGGAATATCAAAGAGGCTACTTTTTGTCTGGGGAAATAACTTTGAAAAATCTAAACGGTCTAATGGAATTTGACATGAGGTGTCTAAGTAGGTATATATAAATAGGGCATTCGCATCGTGTATCTACTTAATTTCTAAATTCGTTTCCTTACGCGTCTTGATTTAAATTTGTTCTGTGCTTTGTGTTGCTTTATGTATAATACTATGAATCCATAGTTACTAAATGGCGTCAATTTGGGTGACTGCACTTCCTACGCAACGCCGTTATCAGTTCATAAATGGTTAAGTTCAGCGCAATTTAAATCCTCTGAGAAAATATTGAGTTACGGACATCTGGAACAAATGAATTAAACGTATTGTCCGTCAAACATGCCCATACAATTAATCCATGGACATTCTTTCCCTACCCTACTGGTTAGTTACCGATAATGTGGCAACGTTCTCCCTTTCCATATGTTCGCGGCATCTCTGCAGCGAGTTATCTTCCGGTTCGTGCAAGCTGCGTATGTTTTTTGGGCTTCAGTACGAATACATAACATATATAGGTCGCACTGATTTACCAGGCGGTTGACTTTAATAGGCACAAGTACACGGGTCGAACACATTGTTTTATCATTTAAGCCGAATGTACGGGTAAATCTATGAGTGAAATATGACTAATAGGTGCATATTAATACCGGGGTTGGAAGCGTATAAATATATTAAGATAAAAAAAATCATATGCCTTCCATCCACACCCTACAACCCCCAACCAACAACATCCCGATTTCAACTAACTCCTACAACAATTTTTCTGAAAATGATCAGGACCCACTAAAACGTCAAAAAATGAGGTTTCAGCGATTTTTTTTTGTTTTTGATCTTTTTCTCTGATACCACTAGATCGATTTTCAAAAACTATAAAGCTTTTTTATCCTTGGCATAGTCGAAACCTTTCATCAAAATCCGAATTATACTTCTCAAGTTATAGGTGGTTATAGAATTAGCGGACACCAACAGAGGCCGACGGAAATGAATGACATGGTTGTTTGTGATCTACATATCATATAACATCCAAAAACATAATATCTTAATTTCGAATTTTTCGCGGTTTCAATACTTTCCCGCCAGTTTTGGCATAGGAAGTAAAATGAAAATAGAAAGACAGATGATGACACACACATCACTGATATGTGCAAACCGTAATCTGACTGTGCTTGAAAAAAGAGCTACCAACAATTTGGAAAAAGCAAACCAATGGTTTATCTAAAGCTAACCAAAAATATGATCTTATACTAATAGGGCCGTATGGAATAGTTTTAGATGAGTCATTAAGTTGGGTTCATCACATTGATTCGCTTTCTGTAAAATTAAGCAAATACCTTCTTTTGGGGAAACTGAAATCATTGGACAAATTATTAAACAGTTGCTACTTTGGCTTAGCTATCGTATAAAATTCAGAAGAAAGCATCTAGAACCGTGATCAGTTCGGGATATTACGATTCTTGTAGATACCACTTTAAAAATTTCGAAATTTCAACATTATTTGTCTATGCCACTTTGATAGATATACATAAATGTATAAATAACTACTTTGCAGACCGTAACTTCCACAGTTAGCAAACTAAATTATTCTTACTATCGATATCAAAACAGAATTTCCCACATTTAAATCTGTACAAGCATCTATCACCAAATGTTCGTCAACACAGTTCAGCTTAAACATATTTTAAAGAAGTTCATGACTGAACGTTGTTTTTATTTCATAAGAGAATACTTTGGTTCAAAATTTTAGATAGAGACGTATGCGTACTGTCGAATTTTCATTTCTATTTTATTTCTATGTGGTTACCTGAACCTTTGTGAAATTGACATGCTTTTAATGACATATACAGGGTGGCGCATCGAAAACGAAACAGACGCATTTACTGGCAGCTCAGTTTTTTTTTGTAAAAACGCTCAGACCCGTCGCTTTTGTTTTCGAGGGGCAAAAGTTTGGCAAAAAATCTCGTTAACACGTGCAGCCCCCTGGGCGGCGGTGACACCAACCCTAAAATCTTAAAGGGAAAGGGGGGCGAGTGATACCTTACTTTCAAGGTCTGTCAATTCCCTTTATAATAATATAAAATACATGAGCTTCAGTTCAGTAGTTTTGAAGATTTATTGATTTAAAGCTTAAAGTAGACTTGGATAGGTACATCAGATGTACTACTTTCAGAAGAAATTTGACTAAAAGAATTTACTTAATAAGTAAATGCTTTTCTTCACTATGCTCATAGTTTGTTTACCATTTTGTTGTTGAAAATAGCTATTGAAGCGTTTTTTGTGGCAAAAAAGTTATTTCTTGAAGAAAGATAAGGAAATATTTTTCGGAAATAATCAGTGCGCTAATAGAACAGCAGACATATTTAATGAGCGACATGAGAACAGTATCGTGCATCGAAAATATGTTCTAGAACTTGTAGCTAAATTTCGGGAAACTGGGTCAGTCGCCAATAAAACACACAACATTGAAAATCCCATAAGGAACGCAATAGAAGTGGGGGTTTTAGGGCAAGTTTATGTAGATCATACGTTAAGTACCCGCAAATTGGAGACTGTGTGTGGTGTTAGTCGACATACTGTCCAACGGATTCTAAAGGCCCATAGTTTTCATCCGTATAAAATTCACCTGGTACAAGAACTTAATGAAGACGATTTTGATCGGCGATTACAATTTTGTGAAGATATGAGTGAACGAATTATAAACGATGAACATTTTCTATTCAACACTTGTTTTTCCGACGAATGTTCCTTTTTCTTAAATGGCGTAGTAAATCGTCATAACTGCCGATATTGGTCCGATTCTAATCCCAGAATTTCATCATACGGTTCATACACAGTAGCCACAAAAATTAAATGTTTGAGCTGGTATTTTTGGCGATCATTTAGTTGGTCCTTTTTTCTTACCTGGAAATTTGACCGGTAAAATGTATTTGGAATTACTATACATTAATACATTAATAGCCATAATTGAAAATCAGACTGATCGGCGGTGCATTGCGAATAGGTTGTTGTTCCAACAGGATGGTGCCCCACCACATTGCGCATTACGTGTTCGACAATATTTAGATCAGACGTTTCCAGATCGATGGATTGGTACAAGAGGTGCCATTGAATGGCTCCCAAGATCGCCAGATTTATCACCTTTGGATTTCTTTATGTGGGGTCATTTAAAAAGCAAAATCTATGCTACTCAGTCAACATCATTAGAAGACCTGCGGCAAAGAATTGTGAATGAGTGCCTTCAAATTACTCCTCAAATATTGCAAAATATGCGGCAACGTTTTGACTAAAATCTTTATTATTGCATGGAGAGTCATGGTGGCCATTTTCAAAATTTACTTACCTAACGGGTCAGTTCATTCTTCATTTTTAAATTACTTTGCTGCCAAATGTATTGATCTCTACTAATGATGATGTATTAGTTTTATTTAAGCTTTAAACCAATAAATCTTCAAAACTACTGAACTGAAGTACATTAATTTTATATCATTATAAAGGGAATTGAAAGACATTTAAAATAAGGTAAAACTCGACCCCCCTTTCCATTTAAGATTTTGGGGGTGGTGTCACGTGCTAACGTGATTTGTTGCCAAACTTGTGTCCCCCTCGAAAACAAAATCAACGGGTCTGAGCGTTTTTAAAAAAAAAACTGAGCTGCCAGTAAATGCGTCTGTTTCGTTTTCGATGCGCCACTCTGATTTTGTACTTTGTACGTGGACAGATGAAATATTGTACATCTATTTATACATCTACATAATTTGAAGGCAAGGGTCAAAGAAAAAATAATGAAAATGGGCAATATATTTCCATAAACCTTTCAAAGTGATGAATCCACCCTCCAGCGGTAAAATTGGAGAGATTTATGTTAACCAAGCCCCTAATTTCGCTGATGCCAAAAACAAATCCTGCTGAATTTTTTGTCCGACGGGAGACAACCCTCACCCCATGATACCCTTCATCCCTATTGTGTGCTTACCTCTTGTGCCTCTCGTGAGTTGCGGAGGAGAAAAAGCGTGCTGAACGAAGGCAACTAACTCATGAAGAGTCCTTTGTGTCTCTCTGGCTTGGGGGACAACAACGTCGTTGCATAGGCGCTGGCAAGGGGGTAAAGTTGATGACAGATCTTGGGTATCAACTGAACTGATTCTGTGTTAATAATAACAATAATGCCTTTATTGACTCATTCACACTGCATCGCGAGGCTTAGCCAGCTGGCTACTCTACCACCTAACCTTGCAGTGTAAGAAAACCCACACATTAATAATAATAATGTTAATAATAACCGACCTTTTTTCAGGCTAAGTTTAGCTACACGCTATTCTACCACTTAACCCTTGAAAATAAACTAGAACTAGAATATTGAAAACAATTTTAACAAAATATTCCTCAAACATTTAAACAAAACTTACATATTGAATACATCGTAACACATGCGTGTTTGAAAAAAAAGAAAAAACTATAAACGATTTATATAATATGCAGAAATATGGCTGAATTATATAGTGGGGGTTTCAGAATTGAGTATCAAAGATCATTTGTTTAATTTGCTTTTTGAAATTATCGAAATCAAGATGTTTAGGAACCGACGATAATGCGTTATATAGATTGATGGCATTATAGTTAAAGCATTTATGAAATAAGGAAGTTTTGTCAAGAGGCATAGTTAAAGTGTCAGTATTTTACAAAAATGAAGAAATCGAAGTACGTAGGAGTTTGTATATATATATATGGAAGCATTTGATGTATGCGAGTCATACTAAAATACGTAACACTTATACATGATGTCATGAAAAGAGTCTGATTCTTTTAAAAATGAATTCCATGAGCAACCAAAGGTTTCGATACAAAACAATTGAAGCTCAAAAAGGAAGGTGATACTATTGATCCGTATCATCCACAAACACCCTGGTCTGCTTCAGGTACGCTCAAAACGAACGAAAGGATATTTTCTGAAAACATCCATACCAACCTGAAATATAATTAAATAAAATTAATATATCAAACGGCAAACGGCCTTATCCACATATGTATATCAGTGGAAACGGTACGAGTAACTACAAAAATAGCTTACACCAAAATTTTAGAGCAAACAATTCTCTATAATACTTTCTCAATTGCTTTTTTGTTAGTCGCTGTTTATGAGTTCTTTAATTTATAGGATTCAAGCTATTGCTGTGGCTATGGCATACGCTATATATTTTGTCGTCTGATAAGAACTGAGATATTAATGCACATTATGTGCGACACGTACTAAGAGAGGAACTGCACCATATCTGGAATACTGGTTTGTTTTTTGGAAACAAAAGATAAACGAGATAGCAAAATAGAAAATGCATTATATTATTGGGAAATTATTAAATTTTAATGATATAAACAATCAAACAAAACCAGAACCAGAAAGCCTATCAAAGTATTTATCAAAATAAAAAACTCCAAAAGCGTGAGGGTAAGGGAAATTTGGAATATAGTATTTCAAATGATAATCACCTTTTTTTTGACAATTGTTTACACTGTTTCTAAGAAACTAATCAGTTTCTCAACTTTGTAACCGTTTTACAGTCTTTGGTAATTAATCTGTTTAACAAAACAGTAGTGTTCTTAGTTACTGGTCTTACAATAATGACAGATATACACAACGGATTCATACCCACTACAAGCAGCGTGAACCCACAATTCGCACATTAAGCACTGTACCCATTCCAAATTAACAACATGACATTCTAACGTAAAGTTCCATGTCATATTTTTTATTCTAAATATATTCCCAAAATCAAAATAAAATTGTAAACTAACAAAGACACACACCAGTTCAAATAATTGCAATGAAGATTTTACATAGCATAGTAAATGATTATCAATTATTGGATTCTTACAGAAAAAGTGTTCACAGTAGACGTCTCGTTCCCGTGGGGCTGGCAGCAGGAAATGGCGTCCTGTTTTTAGTACTTGTAATTTTGTATAATTTAAGACATTATATTCATGGCAAAGAAATACAGATAGCGTTTACATTTATTTATATATTTCAAGTACCCTGAAGTATCCCAAATATGCCGCACATACAGATATCACTTATACAGGGTGCTTAAAGATATGCCATAGTTTCCAGCAAACATTTGCAAAGGCTTAAATTTCGTTTGTACGATAAAGCAGTGCTTCAGCTTCTTCGGAATTTTTATTATTTTTGTATGGAATAGGTATTACTCATTTCATATCTCCGACCAGTCGAAATGTGGCCTTTTGGCAGTGCTTGGTCGTCCATTGAAATCGGATAGGGCACTTCTTGTCAATCATTGTGTTTGGAGTCATTAAGCTGTCCCAGATTGTTGCGTCCCCAAGCGGTGATAACTTCCAGGTCTACAAGCCTTTTCTCTAGCTCTAGCTCATCAGCAGAGATCAGGTAGTCACACTGAATGTCTGTAGAATTGGAGGGTTTTTGAAGTAAGGTGAGACGTGGATCGACTTCTTTTGTATTTCGCTATTGACGTATAATAATCGAAAATCGTATTTTTTTATTTCATTTGGGATTATATGAGAATCAAGTTCAACATTTTTAAAATCTGTATATTCATATGATCAATATCATTGATGTCCAATAGTTGTAATAGTGATTATGGAATTATTAATTAGCTTAAAAATGTAAATTAGATGTAAGGAAGGTACAGCAATGAAAATTAAAGTGACCACAGGAATAGTTCAAATACTTTCAATGGTTTGACCTTCGAGTAAATATCGATGAGTTAATTTATTACAAATAAAATAATAATAATCACTACGCTTAACAATGTATGATCATGAAAGAAGGATAATTGTTCTCTAAGGGGTGCGGCTCTATCATGTAAAAGAAGGGTTTAATGTGTTAAAATTTAAAAAAAAAGTTTAAACGTTATATTAGTGGTTTAAGTCCAGTGCACTGTTCTGCCACACTAGAAATTTGTTCAGAATATTTATGTTTCCTAGAGGGTAGGGTTTCCAATAGAAGATACTATTCTTAAACTTCTTAAGGACTTACGTTGAGCAGAAAAACTTTCCCATAAAATAAATAAAAAAAAAGATTCTTACCAGATAAGTAATAGTTCCAATCTGCGAAATAATATTCCAAATAGTAAAAGCATCTGGATAATCAGAATAATCCCGAGGTATCCCTTTTAACCCCAAAAAAAGTTCAGCAAAAAATGTTAAATTTACACAAATAAATATAAAAATTAATTGAATTTAAAAATATATTCAAAGTTAATCCAGTAAATAGGGTAAGTCATTGTACAATTCCGGCAAAAACATCTATAATCTGCAAGAATCGGATTCATCCAAGTGGACTTTTTATCTTTCATCTAACTAAACTTCCACATGTCTCCGCCCTTGTTCCGCATATTCGATGGTTGCCTGGCAACTGCGTGCATGTTCTTGACGTCTGATGATTTAAGGTCAACGGTATGTACGTAATACGGCACCGTGCGTCTGCAGTGTCTGCACTTTCTTCTTATTATTAGCTTCCGGACTTCCGGCGTTTGCGCTTCGGGAAGGGAGACTTAGCTTTGATATCCTCTTTGATTTATTCAAATTCGCCCGAGTGCTGGGGAAGACACGATGATATTTTAGAATTGAAATTGAATTTATAGTCTTATCAAAGGGAAATTATAGCAGAAAATGCAGCCAAGTTAATTGGTATAGAAACTCCGTGAAAGGTTGTTTTTTCTTGTTGTGATAAGCCCCTATACAAGATATAGGATGATTAAAAAATAATGTCATTCAAAAGTAAAGTTTCTAAGATGTTCCGTCTCATCAATATTGGTGTTCTACAGACTTGAAGGGCTTGCTAATTTTGATTCTAATACTACATTTTGAGGAACAAAGATTTGATAACAGAAGAATAAAAAAACATATAACACATTTTCGTAAAGAAGAATCATTTTTACTGAAAAAAAAAGTTATATTCTAACGGTCTTTTGAAAATGGTTTGTTTTATAAACATACTAGCTGACCCGACAGACGTTGTCATGTCTTAGCTATGAACTGGGATGAATAATGAATAATAAAAGGTTAAATATGTACAGGGTGTTTCTTACAAGAACCGACAAAAAAATGTGGGTACATGGGGACGCTATTTGATGATTTTTGGTGGAAACCGTAATGGTCTAAGGGTTTCCGAGATATGACCTTTTTTCGTTTTTTTTTTTGCTGAATTACCTACAATGGCGCAGAACTATCGAGATAACTTTTTTGTTTGTCGAGATACTAACACAAGATAAATTCCAGTCGATTCTGTGTAGCATACTGAATCAGATTAGATCAATGGTTTGTACAAAGTTTCTCCATAAAATGACTTATGACCTTCCAAAGTCGTAAAATAGCGCAGAGTGAATAAACAATCTTAAATAGTACAAAAAACCTGTACCTTTTTTTAGAATTAGTTTTTCTTACAAAAGTTCTATGGCCTTTAGAACGAGATACTAGACATCATAGAAATAAGATGTTTTGCGGTCGATAGACGAGAACGCAACTGATTAGGTTCAAAAATAAATTTATTTTTTTAATGTTCTACATTTTAATTTGATGTTAAGATATCATAAGGTATTTTCAAAATGACTGCCTTCATCTCTGAGACATGCTATCTTGTTCGTATTTCGACGGTTGTTGTGTGTAGCGGGATCTCTTCCTTCATCTGATGAAAGACAGCTTCAATCCTTTGGATTAGCACCTCCCTGTTGGGCACCTCTGTCACATACACCAATTCCTTCGCTCGGACCCAGACGTAAAAGTCCAAAGGTGTCAGGTCTGGAGACCGTGGTGTCCAAGATATAGGACTACCCTTACCAATCCAGGCGTTTGGAAACGTATTGTCGAAAAACTGCCGAACGGGTTGGACGTAATTTGCGGGGCAGCCATCATGCTGGAAAATAATTGGTCCATCGGGTAAAATGGGTACCAGCAGATCAGGCAACGCAATCTGCAGGAATTCCATGTAATTTTCACCATTTAGCCGATCTGGCAAAAAATAAGGTCCTATCAGAGTCTGTCCAATAACGCCGGCCCACACGCTGACGCTGAATCGTCTTGAATGAGCATTGTCTTTTCTTGTGTGGGTTCTGGTCCCGGTCTGCCCAATAGTGTAGATTGTGCAAATTCACGATTCCGTCGTGGTTGAAGCTGGGCTCATCTGTCCACAAGATCTTCTTCAAAAAGCTACCGTCGTCCACGTCCGTGTGAAGAATGAGTCTGCAGAACTCATGCCTTCTCGTATTGTCACCTTTGTCCAGACCTGTAACATAAATACGCTTACAGTTAGCACAACTGCACATGTGTCAAACTTCACAAGGGCTAATGTTTATGACCATATACTATTTTATGACTATTTTAACTCTTATGCTTGTGACTGTGATTATGACAATCATTATTAAAATATTGTATGCACCTGACAAAACTTAAAATTACATTACCTTCTACAGGACAATAATAAAATTGATATTTCCTGTTTGCCTGTAACACAGACCGGATTTTTTTCACCGACACAGCAAGTCTTTCAGCCACAACCCGAATACTTGTGGTAGGATCTGCATCATATGATATGCTCTTAGGATTTGCTCATCAGTAGTCACACTAAGTTGTCGACCATTCACTCTAGACTCTTAAAAATTCACGCTCGCAGTCTCTCTCAGTCGCCGATATATTGTTGCGAAGGTCCCATGGTGAGGTAACTGCCGATCAGGGTATCGCTGCTGGTAAAGTCTTTGCGCTTCATGTAAATTGCAGTTAGCACTGCCATAAGCCAGCAACGTATCAGCATATTCCTCGTTACTGAACCTCGGCATTATGACAACAATGAAACTTGATTATGACGGTGAAAACACTAACAATACAGCTAGCTAGCAAAATACGTTTTCAGCACTGTCATTCCCCCATCAACTTACCTCGAAGGTAGGCATAAAATTATGTTAGTAAAGAAAAGTCCAAAAAGAAAGCACCCTGTTTTCGTAAGCAATTTTCTCACACACAGCTAACTGTCAATAGCTGTTGGCATAAAGATGGCGGGGAGGAGTGCCTGTTTCTTTTGATACTCTTCTGTTGTGCGTGCTCCATGCTCAAACAATCATTAGGTTTTCAATGATTTTCCAATTTTCTGCGCAATTTTCTTGATTTTTCTTTCCGTAAGAACCTTCTATACAGCACTAGGAAACTTAAAAGAAAAATGAATGAAATCTGTAAAGTCGTTCTCTAGTTATGGCGTGACCACGCGAAATAGGGGTTCATATATATATACAGTGTGAGTCTTCATAAAGTGCACATATCAAAATCAGGAAATTGATTTTTTATGAATATTTTACAATTTTTAGAGTCAGCTGCTAACCCTATTTAAATAAATCGTTACAACTTTTAAACTAAATGTCCTATCATATTGGAATACATTTTGTAGTGATTGCTGGTAAAAGGACGTGCCTGAAAAGTGAAGAATTCCAGGAAAAGTAATGACATCCATTTAGAATAAAGAAAATTTTGATGAAAATCTGTTTTTTTTTTCATCATTTTTACAATAATTTCAAATTTTCTATAAATATCGTCCCTTGTACCCTACCTTTTTTTTATTTGTAAGTTATTCTACATGTTATCAGCTTTATAAAAGTAAAAATTGCACGTTCATTACTTAAATGTAACAGTTTCTATGAGTGTTTATAAAAAAGCCCATGCGCATCGTCTTGCTAGGCACCATTGATTATCATGTAGATACCTTTTTTTTGGTGATTCAATGTAGAGTCGCGCGGGCTGAAGTACGAGTGGGGAGGCGGGCCCAGTTGAAAAACAATTGAATGTTAGGCAGTTAGGCAGCTATTTGTGATTCTCCTGCCAACTTTATCAGTTTCATTTGCTACATATCACGCTTTCGCTTTTTGGCCGCGATGCCACGTACATATAAGTGATATAAGAATGATGCTTCAAATGGATGGATGTCCTGCACATTACTCGCTGATTGTCAGGTCTTTTCTTAATGAAAATTATTCAGGCCGCTGGATCGGTCGACAAGGACTTGTTGGGTGGCCGGCGCGTTCCCCAGATCTCACACCTCTCGTCTATTTTTTATGGGGGACAATGAAACAAAGGGTGTACAGCAGTTCCATAAACAGCGAAGCGGAACTTGAAGAAAGAGTTTTGTGTGTTGCAAACGAAATCAAAAATGATCCCGAGATGATTCGTAGGGCAACTCATCAAATTTCACTTCGCGCTACAATGTGTTTGCAGCAACGAGGTGGCCATTTTGAACATAAGCCAAAATGATTATCCTATAGACAAGTCTATTTGATTTTATTTGTTAAAGATAATGAATGATTCATGTAGGTTAATACTGTTGTTTTATTCCTACTCTGGCGTTGAATTGAGTTCACTGCTTTTTGAAACGCTGATTTAAAAACTTGTATCTAAGTAATAAACTTGCAATTTTTCAACATTAGGAAGCTAATAACATGTAGAATAACTTAACATTTAAAAAAGGTAGGGTAAATAGGACAATTTTTATTGAAATTTAGCAATTGTTTTAAAAATCATTGAAAAAATAGTGAGTTTCAGCATATTCCTGTTTATTTTAAATTTATAGTATTTATTTCGTGGAAATTTTCACTTTACTGATACGGCCTATTATTTGCAATTACTACAAAATTTATTCCAATATGATAGGACATTCAGTTTAAAAGTTGTAACGATTTATTTAAATAGTGTTAGCAGCTGACTTAAAATTTTGAAATATTCATAAAAAATCAATTATTGTTTTTAATTTTTTTTTATGATTTATCCGTCGATGAAATAGAGTGTAGTTTCCCTGATTTTGATATGTGCACTTTATGAAGACTCACACTGTATATATATATATATAGATAATTTGGGTGTTCATTGAGAGATTTGACAAAGCATTTGATGGACTAGTCATCTACGCTGAAGTTGTTTTTCGTGATAGATATACAGCCAAATTCTGTTTTTCCATTAGGACTGTCAGATGCGTTCCAAAAATGATTAAGGTTCCTGAAAATTGAAGAAAGTGTCAAGTCACATAGATAAATTTATTCGGTCAAGAAAGGGCATAAGCCACTCATCATAAAAGTACATGTTATTGACACGTGTTAAAGTTATATATACGTATATTCTGATAAATAGATAATAAAATAGTAAAACGTCTTGGCGATGATTTGGAATCATTGTCTAGTATTATAGTGAAACTGATACATTTTTTAACTGAAACATTCAGACCAACTTTTCTCTTAAATTAGTGGCCTGACATAAATTTCTCGGGGGAGACAATTTATGAAGAAAACGTAACTTGATACCAAATTCACTGAAGATGATTCTTTTCTATTTTAAAATTATATCAAAGCTGTTCAGCGGCATAAAAGCATACAATATTCTTTACTTCAGTAAAGGGACAATTTAGCCTCTACTCGTATAGGAACTTTTATCTCATGGATGTAGGATTGGCTAAATGCTGATATTGTTAACCATACTGTTTTCATTCAACCAGCCATAGACAATCATGAATAGCTGTTTCGTGCTTTTTGGCAACTCATCAGCGTGTCTCAGCCGTGTCTGGCTGTCTGTGGTCGGTTTGACGAAAGCAGTATGCTTATTTTGTTCAATGGCTAGTAGACCACATCAAGTATACCGCCAGAACCGCCAGCCTCTACCGGCCACAGTGGCAAGCAGGCTATCAAACGCTAACTGAAATCTTTACAGTAGAATGTAGAATCGCCTTTGCGATTTTACTACCAAAAAATAAATTTCGTTACATTGAAAAATGTTCACCTTTCCTGCATGGAGTTTTCCTTTCTTTTCTATTATTGTACTCTTGCCTAAGCTGGTGAAATAAAGCTCGTCGGAAAGAATACAGTAAAAGCATAAAAAGTATATTAATAATTAACTTTGCAGTTAAAGTTCATTAAGGAAACCCTTTTCGCGCGACCCTTTGCCAGTCTTTGTTATAGCTCGTAAAAATTTAATTAAAAGGGCTCTTTATGAAACTTTCAAGCAACTCTTTCATTAGAAGCGGGATTTTTATCACCCCTACGGCTATTAAAGTCAAAGTTTATGTAACATGATCACCCTTTGAATTCTAACAGCGTTACAAATATGCATAAAGTTCTGCATTCAGGAAGATGAATTGAGTAATAACGTTCGGTAGATTCGAGGACAAAATCAGTGGGAGAAAAAAAAAACATAGCCACCGCAAGATAAGCAGTGGATCAAGGGCCGCGCAGATACAACACAATTTTTTTTAGGGCATCTTTTCTTAAAAAAATATCAGCTTCATTATTACAACTTGAACAATGAGCATACTGGTCGCTCTCCAAACTCCCTTGCAACCATCCTCGACAGTCCTTTTCCCATTCTTGTTTATAATAATGTGAATATTTTTCTGTTTTACCTCTGAACTTGAAACCTCATTAGCTTACATTTTAATTAAATATCTAATTAAAATCAGCTTTGGTTTTCTTATTGCTTTCCCGGTGATGCGGCTATAAAGGTTATCTTCCAGTCTGCACCTGTTCACCCAAAAACCGATACAGGGAAAGTGTAGTCAGTATGTGGCTACATAATTATACGCAACTCTATGTCCCTCGTGTGCCTGAGTGCCTAAGTGTCCGCATATGTATGATTAGAATGGGGCATAAAATTTATTTTTGTTGCTCTATATTTGTTATACCTCTTTTTCGATTAAAATTATTTGAATTATTTTTAAAATTATACGATTTGTGTAAGATGGGCCAGCAACAACCACATTAAATTAAAGAATATTTAATAGATCACCTGGTTTGGTTACAAAAACCTATTTTTTTATTTGCGTCCAGGCAGAAAGCTTGCGGCTATGGACAAAAATCAAAAAGCTCGCCCAAGTCAAGTTCCAATTGCTAATTCTATCTCCTGGTGGCATTGGCATTTACCAGCTCTCTCAGCAGAGACAGAAATAAATAAGTAGGTGCAGGGTGTCTCATAAACTTTTTTAATTTTGTTATTCAAAATTTGTTTATTCTATTACTTTTATATTGTTTAGTATGAAGTTTCATTGAAAATAATTAAGGAAAAAGTATATGTCTTCACTTGTGGTTGCACTCTATATTGGCACAAATGAATCAAAAAGCCTCTAAAGCACAAGTCAAAATTACTTAACATTTTGCTTGTCGCGATGGTAAAAACCACATGGCTCGTGGATTGTAGATGTTTTTTACACCGAAGCAGCCGCGCAGGCAGAAGTCTAAACGGCAGCATTTTGTTCAAACTTGTTTATATTCCAGGCATGCGAACACTTTTCTCTAACAAAAAATGTTAACAAATGGACTGAAAAGAAGACGATCGAAATTGGCAATACTTTTTCCCTAAGGAAAACAGGTGGGAAAGAAAAGAACGCCTAGAAACTTTAGCCAGATTGTCAGATGTCAAAGTTAGAGTAAAATTTATCGATTTTCTAATTTATAGTTCCTCTATTGATTTTTGGAGCGCAAATTATCTCCACTTCTTCATTCGAATCATCACTCGAATCGCTTGACAAACGTTCCACGATGATACCAACTGCTGCGTACATTGCTATAATGATTTTAAATAGTACGGTGTTCAAATTAACAAGAATCCACTCACGATAAAACAAAGGCTAGGTTTTCTCATATGACAGCAACTTCAAGGCTACATAAAAATGCGTCTTTTTATTAACCACCATTCAACGGAATCGGTTGCTGACGTCATCACATCAGCTGTAATGGAATCAACCGGTGAATTAAAGAATATACCTAATTTGCAGGGGTAAATTTAGGAATGTGCTCTCTTTAAGCGACGCATCGTCATCTGGTGGCCAATTAATGGGTTAAAAAATGTAATAAAATAACGAAGTTACATTAAAAATATATGAATATTGAAAAGGTGTTAAAAATAAATTTGATGTTTCCAATCGTAGTTTTATAAACAATAAAATATATTTTACCTCAATGTTTAGTTGGCTATACAGCATTTGAGTTTCTCATATGTTCAGTAATATTTCCAACTATTTGGAAAGATTTCTAAAAATCGTATCTTTTCTAGAAGATGTAGGAAAACGTTTTAAAGATGTTTGTTTTATGTCATGTCGGGATGTTCATATAACGTCGCACTACAGCTATCTTAAAAACCTCTGTTTAATGTCTCAGGCATACAGATATTATTACTGCATAAAATGGACGTCTTTACGATCTTTTGTGCTATCTGGCTGGTAGAGTTTGTGCTATACGGGCAAATTTGGATTCCCGCGGGTCAATGGTCAAGATGCTCAGTTTAAAGGCATTACAGATGTACCAATACTAACTCTTTTCAAAGTAGATCTCTAAATTCGTCTGCTACTGTTTCATAGACGGCGCTGGTGTAATTCAGATGCTTCTTAGATGCCGAATTGGTTGATACGTTAATCAATCCTTTACGTCCTCTCTTGCATTGTGACCACCGTGTATATGTCGTGGCCATATCGTGGAATTGACCATTTCATGGATCAAGCATTTTATGAAATATTTAATAAAAACCCAGAATATGTATTTGTTTACAATCATTTTTATTAAAACTACTGGCTTTATGAAATTAAAATAAAATAGGTAGTCATATTAACGCACTCTTAAGTGGCATACATCATTTTTTTCAACATATCTGATATATCAAATCAAGTTATTACCTCCCGTGGTTGACGTATAACCTAGAAATGAAATAAAAAGTATAATGGGCTTTACTAATATAGTACACAATATTTTATCGGGCAAACGATACTTACAATAAATGAATGATAACGTAATTTAAGAGTGAATGACAAACCTGCGAAACACGACTGCCTTGAGATGTACACAAAGCGCTGCTCTATCTAATTAACGTCAATATTTCACGATTTGATCAAACATGCTGGACCGTTTCACGAAAT
Organism: Acanthoscelides obtectus; assembly: GCA_963669975.1. NCBI lineage: Eukaryota > Metazoa > Arthropoda > Insecta > Coleoptera > Chrysomelidae > Acanthoscelides > Acanthoscelides obtectus. The sequence continues at coordinate 85,431,558 of CAVLJG010000003.1, read as the reverse complement.
AGCCACGCCTTTAGTTAATCATATCGTTGAACGATTTGTTATCATCAATCTCGTCAATGCATATCATGATCTGGCCAACAGATGATACATTCCATAGAGTGCTCGAGAATTTCATGAAATGGTCAATTTTACGATGTGGCTATGACATATCCATAATTTTCGATGTATATTTTCCAGATGAACAAACTGCATAAACAGTTATATAGCGCCTCAGGAAATGCTTGAATGTATTGGAAATTATTGATTTAAGGCAGTAATAAATTACGCAAGAGGAAAACAGACGTTCAAAGGCCAGACAGGCAGGCAAATAGCTGCTGCAGTCTGCATTAATTGATGTGGATTCCTGGCAAGGCCGCGACTGAGGTCGAATCAGCTTGGTTCATTATAATTTTCAATTAAAAAGACCACACACAGGCGTACCAAGTGCAACGTGCGCTCGTGAATATTGGTGTAATAATTTATTTGCAATTATTGTAGCTCAGGCTAACTAGCCGAAATGGATACTGTTTCAGAAAAAAAATCGCACAGACTGCGTTTGTAACGGAATTATGTTCTGAAGGGTACAATAATATGTAGATCTCCAGTCTAGAGAGACGAAACATTTTATCTGAGTAACTTATTTACTTATTAAATTAACCTGCCAGTAATTAGTGAAACTGATTTTCATCCTTATAAAACGATGAAAATTACAGAACATCCCTACGTTTTAGCTCATAACTGATCGACGTTCTGCGCTATGCACAGATGTCGTATTACTATCACCATCAGGGTCGACCCATCAAGTAGATGAAACATCGTATTCACTGCGCAAACAAGCAATGGCTTTCTATGTATAACAGATATTTCAAATTCGATTCTCGCCCCTGGGATTTTGAAAACGGTAAGAGATACTTTCTCGCTTGAATGGTGGTCAAAGTTGGCTATTCAGTTAATTAGGAAAACGCGGTTTACAAATCCAAAGGGCTTCTGGAGAAAGACAGAAAAAAACAAATTTTACAAAAATTGTTTTAATTTTTTTTTTGACTTTATTTGTAGTGAGATTTAAAAATAAATGGTACATCGACATTGCCAATTTTTCTCCTCTACAAGATGGCATAATTAGAATTTCAATATGACGTTGCAGCTCTTGTCCTCGAAAATCAACCTTATAAATTCAGAGATTTCTTGTTGGATGAAAATTAAAATTAAAGTTTTATTGATGGCACTAACAATAATAATAATAAATGAGCAGAGTAAAGTATAGCAGATGTTTAAAATGCTGTTGTTTCTTATTTTGCAGGCAAAGCCTGACTCTTCTCTGTCCATTGCTTACCGCTCGATTTATTTCCCTTCCTCTTAGTCTTCCAAACTTTGTTACTATGTTCAATTTGAGGAATGGTCTGGTATGCGAAACAAATTGCTATTTGATAAATTCAAGGCCTACCTACAGTATATTCAGATAAGAGATAGACCGGACATAAACAAGACCACGTGATCATCGAACGCTGTAACATTCGGCAGGGACGTATTAAGAGTCACGCAGTACATATTTTAGATAGTAGATGCTGCTTTGCGTAACTTTGTAGTAAATTAGCACAATTCGACGTGGTGAAAGGAGGAATCCACAGTTTTTTGTTGAAAGACATGTTCATCACACTGCTGGAGTTATGGTTTGGGGTACTATAGCTTATGGTTCCAGGTCACCTTTAATCTTCATCAGAGGTAACATGAACGCGCAGCGTTATATCCACGAAGTTCTAGAACCCCATCTTTTACCCTATCTTGACACCCTGGCAGATCCAACTTTCCAACAAGATAATGCCCGACCACATGTTGCAAGAGTCACAATAGACTTCTTTCAACATAATGATGTCACATTGTTACCATGGCCACCAAGATCTCCCGACTTATCCCCAATTGAGTACGTGTGGGATATGATGGGTAGGAGATTGCTCAATTTGCAACGTCCTCCTCAGACTCTAGAAGCACTTCGAGAGGAGTTGGTGGTTGCCTGGAATGAGATACCACAGGAGGACATTGACCACCTGATCAGAAGCATGCCTAGGCGCGTTGGAGAATGCGTAGCACATCAGGGTGCATCCACACATTATTAAAGGTCAAAGGGCTTTAAAGCAGTGCAATCATTTTGAAATTTTTATCATTTACTTATTATGCTTCATTAAGTACTTATACAAAATTTTATTAAAATAAAACCATTTAAACTGGGTGTTCGGATTTAATTTATATGTCACTTAGTATATAAAGTATCAAATTATTTTGAATATTAGAGGAATTTGTTTAGATGTTAATCAATACAAGATATTCAAGTTTTGCTATTATTTATTACTTCGTATGTGATCGTGAAAAAATTCTAAACTGGCGCAGTTTTCATAAGAAATCTTAAAATATTTGTCAAGGGCATAAAGCCTAAAGAGACCGCATTTTTGAAATTAGCACGTTACGATCTATTTTCCTCTTTATATTGCATCAGTGGTAAGTTCATTTTACCAGTTGCAACTACTTGTCATTCCAAACACAGCTTAAAATGCATATTGAAGAGCAACATCAACATACCATATAAGCTTGAATGATTTGAATGAGGAGCTAAAATTATATTTGCAAAACAGCAGTGATGTTTTATCGCGTCATTTTGCATGCACTCTTACGCAAAAAGTGTTATACCATCACAAAGAAATATTAATCGTAAGGACACAGCAATGGTAATTTATGAGTTTCTTGCTACCATAAAGCGACAGTTAAACTGTAGTTTCTAACACAACATATGCTAATTTATTCGCATTTGTAATCATAGAAACAAGTAAAAGAATAGGAAGTATTGATAACTGGTGCCATTCAAGAAACCGTGACCTTTTGAGGTAAATAAATAGTACATTAGATATCTAGGTTGAGATGCAAGCCGCTATTAGCCGAGAACTTTTATATCTTGATGCTCATACTATAGTTCGAACTACTCATATTTATCGAAGAAAGAAGGTCAACTCAAACATATTCACGCATACTTCATGTGATTGGAGTCCAGAACGCCGAGCACGATACAGTGCCGGCAAGGCTGCCTGCACCGTCGTGTCGTCTCCCACCGCATCTTCCTTATTTGGCATTGGTCCTGTATATGGGTTCGAGCAATTCCACATAATAACAGTTATGCTCCCCGTTTTTTAAAATATATCAACGTGCGATTGATGTCTTCTTGGTGTATTGTATCCCAGACCATCTGAATTTGGCTTCGTAGAGCCACCAATGTTTATGGAGGTTGCGGTGAATTTTGCAACCTGTTTTACATTATGTCCCATAGATGTTCGATGGGGGAAAGGTCTGGAGATCGAGGAGGTAACTGAAACAGATTTACTCTGGACGCTTCTAAAAAGTCTAAACTACCACGTGCGACATGAGGTCGTGCACTGTCCTGCTGAAGGTGGATCTTCCAATGTTTCTATAAAGGGAAGCAGATGTGGCTATAAAACTTCGTGGATACGGCGCTGGGCAGTCATGCTACTTCGAATGAACACTAATCGTTACCTCCTGCCGTAAGCAATGGCACCCCATACCAAAACACCTATAGTGCGATGTATATGCCGTTCAATAGAATAATGTATTTTACCACGTCTCCTCCTTACGGTACGAACATAGTGGAGCGACGAGGTTTCAGATTCAGATATCTGGTAGCGTCTAGAGCGTAGAGGCAAGAGGCACCTATGGTTATAGTAGAGCGTCGCGTTTTGTCGAAGATAGACGTAAAAATATGTATTCCGACAGTGACGATGACATTCTTCTCAATAATACTTACCTGCAAGTGCTTTTAATGACTGGAGTGCGGCAGTGTAGTGTGCACGACGTAAATAAAAGTCGGAAACGCCTAGGGGAATTCCATCATTTATTTCTAGAACTGAAAAATTATCCCGACAGGCTATTTGACTACATTCGAATGGAACTTGCCACCTTTCAGTATATATTAGAACAAGTTACACCCTGCATCAACAAGAAATGGACAAATTTTAATCAAGCGCCTATAGGAACCGAAGAAATGTTGGTGGTAACAATTCGGTAAGAGAATATTATGTATTAAGGATAATACTTTTATTATTCATAAACAAACAAACGGTAACGCAAAATAATATTCTGTCTTCTGAACACAACGAACGATAACTTATAATAACTTATAATGTTTACTGATCTGCGTAATTAAACCCCTGCAACAAATGGGATGAATGTGCAAACGATGTTTGTGGTTGAGATGTATATGTCGGGCTATGATTAACAGAATGACTGACATTGATGGTGGACTGATTGTTCGAGTACTCTTCATAGGCATACTTCTGAACCAAATTTTGAATTTCATTGCGGAACTGAAGTTTTCGATGAGGCCTAATTTTCACCACGTGGGGCAAAAGGCTATCAAAAAACAGTTTATCGTCATCTGTGACTGGTAGGGCTCTGCCACGGTCTGCAGCGACACGTTTCTCATCTAAATATTGTAGTTTTTTCTTCTCTATCTCAAGAAAAGCGTCAAGTTGATTTGACCGTTTTCGGGCCCTATTCTTTAGAATAGTTCGTGGTTCTTTTGGTGTGCTTTGAATTGGAGTGACTGATTCTGTGTGGTCGGGTTCTGTTTCCTGCGTTTCTACACCCTGCGTTTCGTCCATTTCGTCTTCGTCATAGTCACCATCATTTTCATCCATCTGCGTAGAGGGTGTCGAAACTTGTGTGTCATTGTCGGGATCCAACAGGTTGCTATGACTGGATCTCGGCAGAAACTGGTCTCTCAGAAACAATAAACTTTTGAAATGAGGCCAGGAGCTCTTTTTAAGAGCCTCTTCGCCTGGATCACCAGACCGGGGCAGAGGTATTTTCTTCAGTTCTTTTCTGAAATAATCACGTAGATTTTTCCACTTCTCAGAAACTTTCTTAACTGCAACAAACAAAAATTTTCAGATATCTTGCAACAGGAGCGTCCTTTAGACACTTGGCATTTTCCTTTCGAATGGGCAGGAGTACTGTTGCGAGCATTATAAAACATATGATTAAAATATTATGGAACATGCTGCAACCACTTCACATGCCAGAACCTACTACGGCAACATTTTTAAATGTAAGTGCAGACTTCATGAAAGTATGGAACTTCCCCAATTGCATCGGAGCTGTTGACGGCAAACACGTCAAAGTTATAGCACCACAACATTCCGGATCCATGTACTTCAATTATAAGCATTATTTTTCTATCGTCCTACAAGGAGTTTGCGACGCAAATTACAAATTGCTTGTGATAGATGTCGGAGGTTACGGCAAACAGAGCGATGGGGGAACGTTTCAGAGTTCCAATTTGTACAAACGGATACACCAAAACAAACTAAATGTGCCAAATCCAGATAGTTTACCAGGAACAAATGTCCGCGCTCCCTACGTATTTATTGCAGATGAAGCGTATCCACTAATGCCCAATTTGCTAAAACCATACAATCGAAGGAACCGCTCTTTGGAACATATAAATTTTAACCAAAGATTGTCCAGAGCACGCAAAACTATCGAGTGCACCTTTGGAATTATGTACGCGAAGTGGCGTCTTCTGTCCAAAGCTATAGAGACTACTGAAAAGACTGCGGATGATATCATTAAGGCGATATGCATTTTGCATAATACAATACTGGACCGAGAGGGATTTCAACGACATTTAACATTAGTAACTGATGCAGTTCCTAGAGATCAGATGTTTGAATTACCTAGAGGAAGGCAACTGGGTGAAGGTCAAAGAGTTCGCGACATTTTCTGTAACTATGTTAATTTCTTTCCAATCAGTTACGAGACAGCTTAAAATTTTACCGCAAGATGTAAGTTCTAGCTGTTGAAATGTGTATAAAATACAATTATTTACTTACCCGACTGATTATTGCATTCATTGGCTACCTCCTCCCATAACTTATCTAGCACGTATCGGTTGCGATGATCTGGATGACTCTGATCCCATATAGCCCTTCTGTGATATACACTATTTATTAATTGCACAACATCCATTATTAAATCGCTTGAAAACGCGTGACAAAAATTGAATGCAACTATTTAAAACTCGTCGCTCGAAACCTCCTAGAGACTCGACGCATGCCTTATCGCGCTACTATGGCCCGACAGGTTTCAACCTGTGTTTTTGACTCACATAGCGGCAAACCGCGCGGTTAGCCTCTATCTGAATCTGAAACCTCGTCGCTCCACTATGTTCGTACCCTTACTCTTGCACGGCCATCATGTGTGAACAAACTGAATCTGGACTCATCGCTGAACACGACTAAGTTCCATTTCATATTCCATTCAAGTCTCTCCCTACTTCATACCAATCGTTGCCGACGATGCTGTGGAGTCAGAAGTAGTACAAGACGGGGACGGTATGGAAACAGTCCAAAAGACCTTATTCGGCGACAAACTGTACTCACTGTTATTGCCCTTCCGACTGGCTCGCAACTGCCGTTGTTGCGGAAAATCGATCTCTAAGTGCTATTTGCCTCAAATAACGATTCTGTCGTTCTGTAGTCTGTCTTTGAAGTCCAGTACCTCTAACTCGTCGATTTCAGCCTTCTTGGAACCACGCTCGACAACATCTCATTACAGTAACTTCGTTTCGATTCTTCCGATTAGCGATTTCTCTAAAAGAAAATCCGGCTTTACGTAACCCTCTCAAACTCGGAAAGTTGAGTGAAATTAGCGCGTCTGCGAACTCTAGGTATGGTAATGCAATGAAACAACAATGAAACAAATGGAACCAACTCGGAAAAATCAGTGAATATTAGATGAACATGTTCATATTGTTCGAATCCTGATATGACGAACAAAGCCTTGACAAAAAAAGTATGGATCGGAATGCCTTCAACATTTTATCGCTCATACTTCCATGATATCAACTATATGCAAAATATAGTTCTTATCAAAATTCAATAAATGATTCTGGGTGTTTCATTTTATATGTCACTTGGTATATATGTATACAAATATTAACAGAAGTATAATTTATCATATATGAGGAAACAAAAAAAATCATCTATTCTTGATATAGTGACTTCGAAGTTGAGTCATTTATTTTAGCAGTGAGTAGATCTGATCAAAAGAAATGTTTTTTCCTATAACATTTTTCTGGAGAAATTAAAGTAACAAAGTTATAGCCCTTTAGAGGTTTGAGTGCCGCCCTGTCTCTATTATGTGCTCGTGTTTGGCAACAACGGATATAATCCGCCTTATCGGTTCATCGCATCGGAAACAAAAAAGCGAAAGAATTTGAAACGCTTATCAGTTTTTACTACAATTTTATTCAGTTGTATTCAGTCAATGTGTCAGTCGGTAACGCGTGAGTGAATAGTGGTGTTTGTTGCGTGGCTCAAACGAAATAAAAAATGGCACATGTTTACGAAAATGCTGAACTTGTGGACATGATTCTTATTTACAAAATGCTGCCGTGGCATCACGGATTTATGCGGATCGGCTTCCCAATCGAGTGCAACCCCTCGTGCTTTTGTTAATGTAGTACAAAGGGCTCGTGAATCAGGTGACTTAAGACCTCACAGGGGAGAGCATGCCGCTGCTCCAAGATCACGATCAAATAGAACTAGAGGAACAAATTTTAGAATTAGTAAATGATTTATTATTATACACGTAATTCTCACGTTTGGGCTATCGAAAATTGAAAATGAAATAAGGGAAACTAATTTTCAACAGCGATTTGAACCAATCAACCTGTGAGCTGGAATTGTTAATGGAATTTTAGTGGGGCCTTTTGAATTACCAAATCGCTTAACTGGTGAAAATTATCTTGATTTCTTGCAACACAATTTGCCTGGTGTACTGGAAGATGTGCCTTTAAATATTAGATAAAACATGTGGTTTTTACAAGATGGGCACCCCCCATTATGTAAGAAATGTGCGTGAATTTTTAAATAGACAATTTAGTAATCGTTGGATCGGGCGTGGCGGTTTTGTACCTTGGCCGCCAAGGTCTCCGGACTTAAATCCTGTAGACATTTGTTTGCGGGGTTGGCTAAAATCTCTAGTGTATAAAACACCGGTTAATACCCGCGAAGAATTACGTGCTCGAATTGAGGAAATGAGTACAGTGATCAGAAATCAACCAGTGATTTTATTGCGTGCTTGTAAAGAGACATGGCTAAGACGCGCCCAACTCTGCGTCGAGCAAAACGGAAATCATTTCGAACAGTTTTTGTGACATGCTTTTGGGCGCACAGGTCCGCACTGAAATCCTTGTCGGGAGGATACTTTATAAAACAAGGTAACTTTTTTTTTTAATTTTTACACACATATTTTGGTTTATCTTCCTTCTACAATTATTATCTGAAAATTAATGACTCAACTTCAAAGTATAATGGAAAATTTACGTAACCTTCAGATCTGATGCTCTGAATTCTAATGCCAGTAGACGAGGAAAGTATTATAAAAGAAAGTGTCCCTATGTCCCTAGATAAAATTATTCGCGCCAATTGTCCTTAGCACTTACGTAGATATATCCTTAGACCTAAAATCAGTGGGGATAAGGAAGAGAGACCGCTGACTCTTTTTAGCGCTGTGGAGCGGGAATACTCTAGAGAGCCGGTGTCAACTTGATCGCTTACAAGATTCTCATGTAGAAACAGTAAAGAGAGCAGACATCACTTCCCAGACAAATGGATGCTCTACAGAACCGTTTATTCCTTTTTCCGTGATCATGCTAATTTCTTTAACCACAGAAGTTTCAAGAATGTAAAACATTGAATTCAACATATTCTTTCACAAAAACTTATTTTGAAATGATCGAATAGCCATTCTCATGATTAAGCACTCTATTGTCATATGCCCACTTGTTTGTATTTCGAAAAATTAATGAGCTACCTTAAGGAAAATGCTACTGTTACTTTGTTGTTAATATACTTATACTATACTTTCCACATACCCCAAAATAATCGTTCCTCTATATTTTCCAGCGAGAATGTTTCACAAATAATATTTCCTTGATATTTCCCCCATTAAATTGGAGAGAGTAACCCACTTCTGAAAGTTAAAACAGTAAACTGGCAATTTACGGTCTCATATATAAAGTCCTGAGCTTTCAAGCTATAAAGCTGTTAGTCGTGAAATTAATTGACTGCAGTCCCGGTTTTCCTGGCTTTCCTGGCTGGAAAACTGGGAAACTTCGCTCTGTGTACGTAGAGATAATAATTTTTTCGTTTTGTTTTCTCCTCACCGTGATATGACGTATATGCACTTTGAATCTTTCTTTTTGTATGATACTTTTTATAATACGAGTAGTCAGGGTTTTTTCCGATATCTGGGGACATTGCCTCGGGTTCGATTTCAGTGAAGTTTATGATATACATTCTGTTATTTGTTGAAATTTGGAAATTTTTAAAGTATGCGGCTTTGCAGTGCAAAGAATCAAATTATTTTTCGACGGCCGCATACGTATGGAACTTACTTAGTACAATCAATTAGATAATCTGGGTTGCTGAATTCCACGTAACGCATGAATGATTATGTTCAGCACAAGTTAGACCCTCTGAGAAAAAGTTCCTTAAGAACACGTAGAACAGAGGAATTAAATTGATAAAGTCAGTCAAACAGGCCCACACAATTATTCCATAGAGATTTTTTCCCTGCACTACCGGTAGTACCTACCATCATTTTAGTTCCATTCTACCGAATTACCGATTTTAATGCGACATCTACCAAAAATTTTCTCAAATTCTTAAATAGTTTATTGCCAAGATAAGTCCACAGAGAAATGCAAAGAACTTGAAAAAATTGGGATCTGACAACCGTATAGAAAGATTTGCTTTTAATTCAACCGAAATATAATTCAAACAAATAATCTCTCCGATTCATAGCGCTTGATGCTACTCCTTTCCGCTCTTCAATTTCCAAAATTGAGTGGAGCTCAAGCAAGGTGCTTCCTCTTCAATTTTGATTCAAAAGTTTCGAACCAATCTGCCGGAAACAGATGGACTATACCTGGCAACACTGTTCGGAAGCGCGGCACCCCGGCAGTAATGTCAGGATACTCATGGAGACCAGGACGCCTGCCGGTGTACCCAGAGAGGAAAGGTGCTCATTGAAAACATTTCTATAACATTTTAAGCTTTAAGGGTAAACGTACTGGAAAAGCTATGATGAGTACTTACATCAAAAAATTGTTATATACCCTCCTTCACTTCCTGCCATCACCAACCCAATTTACTAAGTTTTTCTGAAAAAAGCACAGTTTGAGCGATTTTCATTTATTTTTGTCGTTTGCCTCGTAGCTTCGCACCCAATGGACTCGTTTTCAAAAGCTACAGAGATTTTTCGTTCTTGGGATAGTAGTCACCTTGTGTGAAAGTTTTATCCAAATCCGAGAAAAAACTTCCAAGTTATAGACAGGCCAAGGATTAGCGGACAGACATCCAGAAAGATCGACGACAGGAAGACCGACAAACAGAGCGATGGAAATGAGTGACATAGTTTTTCGTGATGTGCATGTTATATAACACCCGAAACAATTAATATCTTGTTTTCAAAATTTTTCGCTACTAAGATACTTCCTCGCCAGTGACGTAGGAAGGAAAAAGCACCAGAATCAAGATAGCACTAAGTGTGCTGCTATCAACTTTGACATACTATGCAAAGGTTGCATAAACTACACTCAGGCTAATTAGGATCTCTTAGCCTTATATCTCTGGACCATAACCAACCGTTTAATATTCTTCCCTGCTTTTTAGCAATCATCAGTATGGTACAGGTCTAGTCATTGCAGATGATAGTATTCGGTTTTGATTTTGTTTTAGTGCTATTTTCTTCTTTTTGCAACAAACTAAAAGTGGAACATATCAAATTCGTTGCCAAATGCGGTGAGAAGTATTTTCACTTTCTTCTATTACATTGTATTCCTCGTATGATGGTAGTAACGAGGCAGGTTGGGTTCTTTATATCTTTTTTGGTTCCATCACAACCATTAACGTCGCTCTTTTACGAGCTCATATCCAGGGGATATTGCGTCAGTACATTCACATAATAAAGCTAGGATGAAAGTAGGTAATGAGGGGGGAACATTGAAATATGACGCAATGATATCCTTAACAGTAGGGAGCGAACATCTCAACACAATAAGTTACAGAAGGTGGTTACAGGAGGTATGTAATAATGTCTCTATATTTCTCCTTGCTCCATCACGCACATAGTGGTTTCCTTGTCTTACAACTTATGTGAATGTTGCAGAATATACAATTTCATTTTGAACTAAGAGATATACAGGGAATCTGTTAAATATCCGAAAACTTAAAATGCTCGGCAGGTAGGTATTATTTTAAAAATGGTTTTAATAATAAATTCAGCTCTAGATCTTAAATTTTTCAGTGCTGCAAACAATTTTTTAAGTCATTAAACATGATTTTCTGAAAAAAGACCTTTCTTTTACCAATCGACTCCGACTTTTTGACTAGACTTTGACATTTTAGAAAACCCAGACTCGACTTGTACTTTGGTTTATTCTATTAACTTACACTCTGCACAGCGACTTCAAGGGCTCTCACTCGGGAGATCTCTCGTGGCCTCCATGACGTGGTTGTCAACCAGGAGCCCTGTCTGAGGAACGATTAACGGGCTCAGTATACAGGGCTATACGCTTTTTAGCGACACTCCGGCACGGGTATCACGTAAAAAACATCAAAAAAAATCTATAAGATATCAAATTGCAGACTAGGTAGTTTTTAGGGCGCACACAGTCATTCCACGTTTGCACACTAGGATTGTTGTGAACGTCCATCTATGAAGGAATCACTCAACTAACCACATGCATTATTGGTTGCATAGTTTTGTGAGTGATCCGTATCTGCAGTTTTTATCTTTGAGAAGAAAGTTGGTTGAATAAAAAGATCGCATCTGAATGATTATGTGTATTGGTCTACATGAGTATAAAATCAGTGATATTTGCTGTGTGAGAAAATCATTACTGGATATGCTGAATATGATGGGTTATTTATATGTTATGCTTTCTGAAGAGAGGTTATGTACAAAGTTGTAAATTACGAAAAACTGAGGAGAATTACGGGAAATCATCATCGCGCCTACGTTGTGTGTAATTACTGTTAGCATACCAGGGTGTTCCATAATTATTGCGACAAAATGATAGGGGTTGTAGAGGGCATCAAACTGAACAATTTTGCCTTATAAACCCCTGTTCGGAAATATGCCGTTTGGGCTGCAGCAAAAAAAAAGATCAGTTTCTTGAAACAGCTTACCTACAGTAATTGCTCAAAGTGTCCTCCACCTTGCTCAATACACAGCTGTGCACCATTGTTCAATGATCGGCGAACTCTGTGGTATACCCCCGGTATGTCCTGAACATGTGCGGACGCGGCCATCACTCTTCCCAGTAGCTCTTGTTGGTTGGGAACAGGAGTTTCGTACACTAAAGCTTTCAGATGGCCCCAGAGAAAATAATCCAGTGGGGTCAGGTCGGGTGACCGCGCAGGCCAAGGCACAGGGCCACCTCGGCCTATCCACCTATTTGGAAATGTGTCGTCCAAATACTGCCGCACTTGTAAAGAAAAGTGGGCTGGAGCGCCATCGTGTTGAAGCCACATGTTGGCTCTTATGTTCAGTGGCACATTTTCTAATAGTTCCGGTAGCACATGCTGTAAGAATCGACCATAAGCATACCCATCCAAACGTGGTGGAAGCAAATATGGCCCGATGATATGATCGTCCACAATGCCGCACCAGATGTTAATTGAAAACTGATGTTGGTCTCTATGGATGGCTATGGCATGAGGGTTTTCTTCATCCCAAATGTGACTGTTACGGCTATTAAAATAACCGTCCTTTGTAAAACAGGACTCGTCAGTGAACAAAACGTAGCGACCAAAGTTTGGCTGCCTCAACTTCTGCTGCAGCCACCAACGACAAAAACGTCGACGCGGCAGATAGTCTTCTGAAACCATGGCTTGGACTTTTAAAAGGTGGTATGGGTGTAGTTGCGGTCATGGAGAACCCGCCAAACAGTAGTTTCCTCAAATTCTACTGTGCGCCTCGTGAAGGGCCGCCCTGCTCCCGCGAGGTGTCTGATGCTGCCACTGACACGAAGACGTCCATGAATCCTTGCAAAAATGGCGTGATGCGGATGAGGACGTTCTGGAAACCGTTGGGCGTAGATTCGCGAGGCTCGTCTTCCGTTACCACCAGCTTCTCCGTAAATTAAATGCATATCTGCAAGTTCCGCACACGAATAACGCTGCATTTTAACACTAAGGTACTGTTATTTACTATCTAGTTTGACGCACCACTCAGATAAATTAAATGAATCGGTGTAGAGAATTTACGATAACAAAAATGTAAACACAGCAGGCTTTTTTTTACAAACCGGCGAGACCATGAAATGTGTTAGACGAACATTTTGCAGCTGGTGAATTTTTGTTTCTCCTATGAGCTCTTAAGGTAAAATTAGCGGTAGTGCTCAAACGGCATATTTACGAACAGGGATTTATAAGGCAAAATTATTCATGTTGATGCCCTCTACAACCCCTATCATTTTGTCGCAATAATTCTGGAACACCCTGTATATGGCTTGTAATTCGAGAGTGTACAGTGAATGTAATTATTTCTTATCTCTCTCATTTTTGAAATTCAACAAATTTCTGTATGTAATTTCCAGAATGGATAAGAAAAAGTGGATGCGCAACTAATTTATAGCTTTGAATCTCAATTAAGTGTATTTGAGACAAGAACCCAATGTAATTATCATCAACACATACAACTTAAAGCTTAGACCTCCAGTAATGCCATCTCAGAAGCAGATTTTACGTCACATCAGAGCCAATGATTGATAACAAACCTCATGACGTTTAGGCAACACGTACAAATGTGCTAAGTCAACGTCTTGGCGAAAAACCTACATAATGTCAAAAAAAAACAGCATAATGTCAAAAAAAGTCAGCATAATGTCACTTTGCAAGATACGTGATACCCGTGCGGGCCTTCAGCCTAGAGCTTGCGTAATGACTTACATTAATTCACGGCAACTTAAAGAATTTACCTTCAGGGACTTAGTTGCAGTTAGAAATGGATATAAGAAGGAATGCACTGACAGAAATCTGGTCGTAGGCTTGGCATACCTTCCTTATTATTCAAGGAATTGGAGGACCTTGTGGCATATTGTAGGGATTCTGGACTTGACCTCGTGATTGGGTGCAACAGCAATCCACACCACGTTATGTGGAGTAGTTCGAACACCAAGAGGCGGGGTGGAGCGGTCATGTAGTTTCTAGGGTCAACGAACCTTGAGTTTCTGAATATCGGTAACATGCCTACTTTCACTAACAATGTCAAAGAAGAGGTTATCGATGTAACACTGGCCACGCTTGTGTTATAGCTCAGGAGGCTAGGGACTGGCAAGTGCTTCTAACATCCTCTCTATCGGATCACAGGTATATATTGTGTAAGACTGACATAGAGATTTCAGATAAATACGCTCTGATTCCTAGGCATCCTTTAGTGCAGATCTGGATAGTAAGCTGGTAGTGTATCAAAACAGTCTTTGTAGGGCTCTGATATGGAAGCAGCTGTGGAGTCTCTGAGCACGGCACCTGAGAGCTTCGTATGAAGAAAACTACCCCTTACGCAAAGCTCAAGGTAAGGGTACAGAAACCTTCTAGTATACGGAGCTAGAGGATAGGATATGAGCTGAGTACAAACTTAGTAGAGATAGGCACAGGAAAAGCTCTCCCCAATGGGAAGAGTACAAAATTCGAACGGTACCAAGTCTTAGACAGGAAAAAGATTAGCGGCCAGACTGACATATCGACAGAAATGAGTGACACGTTTTTCATGATGTACTTGTCATATAGGACAAAACAACATTTGTAAATTTTTTAATTGAAAAAACAATTATCAGACCATATTTTTAATGACCTTAGAATATATTTCCAATCCGGTGTAAAGGTATTAGGTACTTTTGTAGACTGTGATCTCAAGTTCATCAGTCACATAAATCATGTCTGCAAAAAAATGAGCTAGGTGTATATTGCTATTCTCAAAATGAAATCGCTCGTAAGCCTTTTAAGCCTGCATTTTTTTAGCTATTTATCATTTAAAATTGCCACTTGGGGAGTGTCTATTGATATTAAAAGGGTATTTTTAGCACAAAAGAAAATAATAAGGTTCACTTTTGGTTCAAACTATAAGGAACACGGAATTGTAGCACTTTTACATATTGATATATGTAAGATTTGTGGTTTATGAAAGTTCTGTATTTTACAACTGCAACTACCTACACAACAATTTACCAAAATATCTAAGGGATATCACAAATTATAATGAGTCTGAGTACAAAGTACAGAAATTTCTATATTTCTCTCTTACACATTTCAAATTTTCATTCTTCTTCTCTTCTTTTTTTATTTGTAATTTTTAATGTGTCTTATGTATCAATCAGTTTTTTCTTCTTTGACTTCTCACATGTATTAATTTACTAAAATGGTAACAAATAAATATGTATCTGTCTATAACATACAAATTTGTCGCGATTACAATACTTCCTCGCCAGTGACGGGGGAAGTAAGAAGTATATTTATGTATTCTTATTTTTCTCTCGCTCCACCTGTTTCCTTCTCGACTCCAGAATAAACTCTCTATCAGAATTGAACCCAACAACCGGGGGTGGGTCGAAGTTAATCGATTTCACAGACCTTTTGTTTTATTTTTATTCCATTCAAAGGATGTTCCTTTCCCTTACATGCTGAAGCACACAAGGGTTGAAAAACGTGCCATAAATTGCTGCAGATCACCGCGTTTTCACGTCGTTTCCGCATCCTGTTGCTGCTTTTTCGGCGATTTTTCTGATCAATGGCGGCCTTTGTTGGGCGATACGATTCCATTTTGCATTGCGTCGTCTGAATTTTAAATCGATGTTTGGAGTAGATTTTTTTTATTAATGCCGTATGGTCAAGATATATGACATTGTGCACTCGGTGAATAAAAATTTGCGCCTATGACACAAGTAAGAGGGCGTTTCAAAAAACTATTTTTTCATTTGGCTAGGACACGAAATATTCGACCAATCAAGTAGAAGGATATTTTCCTCAAATATATATTATCCTCAAAGTGTCGCTAGTAATGCTACTTCCAACAATTAATGATCCACAACAAGTTAGTGACTTAAACTAACTTGTTCTGGATTATTGATTTTGCCAGTTCTTTTCAAAATAATTTACAAACAAATTTTAGAGTTTACTTGTACTAACAATATATTGCCTGTGGAGGAGTTTGGGCTTCGAAAAGGATGCAGCACTGTTTCTGCACTGCACAGATCTGTTACAGTTAATGATTTAATCTCTAATTTGAATAACATCTTGGCAACAGCTCTTGCTTCTCTCGATCTTAGTAAGGGTTTCGATACCATAAGCCATGGTCAACTTCTATTCCTACTATCTTGGAATTGATAAACCGGCACTACGTTTCCTAGCATCAGATCTTAAAGACAGACAGCAACTGGTGGTTCCACAAGGTTAAGTTCTCTTGTCCTAGTATATTCATTTGATTAGCTCGTCAAAAGTAAAAACTCGAGTGTAATGCCGATGATACTCAATTATTGTTAAGCTTTCACCCTAATGACCTTAGAATGGCTGTGGCTAAAATTAATATTGATATCGTAAGTATTAACCCATTTATGCCTAGGGAGTTGCAAAAAAGTTTTTTTTTATAATTTTTTAAAAAACTTTATTCAAAGACGACACTTTGGAGGTATTTTCAATTTATTCTAAAAAAAATACATAAACAGCTAGTTTTTTAGGATACATAGTACATTAGGAATAAAGGTAGCTATAAGAATAATAATAAAAAAAATATTGAAAATAGTACAAATATTTTGAAACACATCAATATTGCAAACTTTAAAGAGTATGATATTGAACAAAACATTTCACGTGAAGGTCGACATCACATTTTCTACATCTACTAGTCGTGCGCTCATGACAGTGTGCACACCTTGTTTGTTTGCCTTGTGGAATGACTAAATGATCTAAGCGATCATACCTTATGCCACCAAAATTTCTTGATTTACCTTACTGGTACGTATAAGTCTTCTTATTTTGTGTCAAGATGGTTTACCTACACTTCTTCTAAATTGTAGTTCCTCTCTTTTTATAAATATGCCAGGCGTTTGTCAGGGCCATATCTACACATTGAGAGATCAACGAGAAATACCATTTTTTGCCTCGGATTTGTACTCTGTATTGAGCTATATTCTGGTCTGACCTATCCACCCCGCCCATACATTTATTATACAGCTTGAGAACTTGGGGTTGATCTACATACACAAACTTTTTTCTTTTTGAGAATGCCGCTTTACTGAATTTACTGGTTCAATTCCAATCGTTGTAGACCTAAATGTTACAATATTGTTGTCATTCCATTTTACAAAAATTAAGTTTTTATCTTTTACTTTGGTATAATCAAACACTCCACGTTGTTCCTTTTTCATAAGTTTAGAATTTTTCAAAGAAGACATGGGTATACGATTTTCACGAATTGTTCCTGTATCACATATGCCTTTTTCAGTCAAGGTTTCAAACAAAGCTGGCGAAGAAAAAAAATTATCAAATACAAAATGAAACCTAAGATTTGCCCATTTGCTTTTTAACCTATCAGCATAGCTCAATACAACTGATGCGCCAACACCTAAAGATTTGTAAGCCGCGTTCACATACGTCGAAGCAACCTGATAAGGTTCAAACCATAAGATGCAACCAAGAGTAGTAGCGCCAACCCAAAATTTGAACCCATAACGTATTGGTTTCCCGTGGATATGCTGTTTACAACCATGTCGCCCGTTGTATGGAACCATTGCTTCATCAATACTATGATGCTCTTCTGGTATTGCGTATTCCAAAATTTTTTTATATAGGTGATTGAAAAGACGCCTTAGTTTAGCAAATTTATCATTTGCATCCAGAGTTTCATTGTTTAGGAAGTGAATGTGAGACATTATAAATTCAGATTTATCGCGAGAAATAGCTTCAGAAACAAGTGAGTTGTGTGAGTCACTGGATTTTTCCCAATACATCCTTCTGCGAGATACACTACTGTAGCCACTAAACAATAATATGCCTAGAAAACATTTGATTTCATATTTGGTAACCATAATATTCCTGTTTTTCTGTTGAGAATACCGATTTGTCTCCTCAACTATTATGTCCAAAATTTCGTCATCACAAAAACTAAAAAATATCTCGGTTGGGGACTGCTCTTGTTCATTTTGATTTTCGTAGTTTATTGGAAACGCATTATCATTTCTTGGCAAATCTTCTTTTACGTAATTATATGTTTTCTTCTTTTTCACTTCCTTCCGATTATTACCCCTGATTTCACTGAGTGGTATTTTATCTTCTGAACTCCACATATCCTCGTTTTGATTCTTATTTACTTCGACCTTGCATTAAGCTTTCTGGCAAGTTGCTGATATCCAGTCTTTCTTCGTCTCCAGAATCCTCGTCGGTTATGTTACCGCATGCATTGGTGGGAGGTAACAAAGTGATAGACTCAGCTTAAATGTCGTCATATTCTATCATTGCTAGCGCCTCATGCAAAGAAAAACCCCTGAAACAAATGTTCCTTCCCAAAATAATTACTTATTCAAAAATAATTTAGCTAAAACCATTTTATTTTTGTTTTACTATGAACATATTCGTAGACCCCTTTTTCCTGATGTACTAAATATAGTACACCTAACTTTATCATAACCTCGCAAACAAAGCATAAATGAAACACATCATAAAATCATAAAATCTAGAAGCCGCAACTAAGGAAATAATATTTTCATAAAAATTAACTAGTTTGTTTTTATTTTGTCATAAAAAACCTACTTACTTTGCAAAGCGCACGCCATATTCATTCATCTTCTATTTTCCAATATACAAAAACTGATTTCACATACAAAATATTGCACAATACGGAGTACTGTACGAGATCCACCCGCAAACTGTCGCCGCGAGCTATTCAATTTAACCAAATCGTACAGATATCTACAGGAACAAACAAGTTTAGGCTGTACTATTCATAGTACATTAGGCATAAATGGGTTAAAAACTATTCTGCTTTAATAAAATGAAACTCGATCCTCAAAAATCAAATGTTGTACTTTTTGGCAAGAAAGAAAAACAGAGGCATCTAAAAGCAAGCATGGTCCTCAAAATACATGTAGGTTGCACAGATTTAAAATTTAATGATGTATGCAAACATTTGGCTCTACTCATAAACGAAGACCTACGTTTTCGTACGCATATTAATAGCGTCATCAAAACATACTATTTTAGGCTGAAACTGTTGTATACCAATATGCACTTCCTCAGTTTTCAAACAAAAAAGCGATAATGTGAATAGTTAATCATTTCCAGAATTTCATATGGAATCAGAACCTATTATCCTTGCTTAGACCAAATGTTCAATTCAACAATTCAAAATTCTTGTTGCCGGTTAACAAATAATCTTAGGAAATATGATCACGTAACTGGTCCAATCAAAGATCTAGGATAACTCAAAATTAATAACATGTATAAATATTTATTATTGTCATTTACAAAATTTATTATAACTACTCATTCTCCACTACGTTTATGGAACAGACCAACATTTATAACAAACATTCATGATTTAATTTTAAGGTATACGAGCACATTATTCATTCCAAGACATCACACAGCCATGTTTCAGCGCTTTTACTCATATAACGCCGCTAAATATGAATGCATTACACATCAATATTAGGAATACAGCAAATCATCATACATTTAAGTCACTATTAAAACAATATATTTTCAACACACAGTAACAGAAATTTTGGTAGCACGTAATCTTTGTTGGATATATTTTATGTACACAGTAACACACATTTTCATAATTTAATTTAGACTTGTATTATATTTCCAAATAATGGTTGAGTATATTGGATAATGGCTAGACTCCGCCCTTTGCATCATAGTTTTTAATGTTATAATCTGATGTAAATGATGCAATGCATACATATTATTATCATATAAAACTGATGATGATGATTATATTCTTGATTGGTATGACAGCAATTACTGAGCATTTCAAAAAACAGTCTCACTGCTTACTTGAGAGAAACATTTTAAAAAAGGATATATTTTTAACAATCCATCATGTCCGCTGAGGTTAGCTACAAACACTTATTTTTTCTCTATATTGGTTTTTGTAGCTAAACCTGCTGGTATATGAAGTATTTCTTGATTTAATGTTAGACTTAGTGCCCTATCTCACACAAATCGTATGCCTTTTCTCTAGTTTAGGTGACCATTTAGAAGAAACCGACTACAACCATTTGATCCATTACTTCAAAAACGCATTCCCATTATTCAAATTTTTGCCATAGGAGCAAATTCTGGACACCGGATAAGCAAAATCGGGCCTATGAAGATGCAACTAATGGAAATGATTCTCTACTATTTTAAAAACGACGTTTATATAAGAACCAAATTTGTCTTTGACCAATTCGTTCGAGAGGCTATGCTGTCACATACAGGGTGCTCATTTGAAAACTTCCCACCACCACCATTAAAAACCACTGATTAAAAGAAAAAACGCCGAGACACGTTAAAAGATTTGTCAAGGGGGACAACTTTTTAACCAAAAACTACTTCACCCCTTTTCACCCTCGGCTCCCTACAGTCATTGCCTTAAAGATATCAAATGATAAGGGGTATCGAGTAACAGCTTGTTTGAAAGGTCTTTCGAAGTCCTTTATTTTGACGTTTGATTTTTTGAAATCAGTCGATTCGTTTTCGATAAAATTAGAAAAATCTTTATTTATCTTGATGTGTCCAGATAGAAAATAAAAACATACAAAAATATCACTTTTTATTTCAATAAATCTTCAAAATGTTACCCGTCAGGGTTTGCCAAATGTACAATTTGTTTATATGTAATTTAAAACGGAAACTACCAACATATACAGCAATTTGGAAGATTAAACGTGCAACAGCCAAATAACAACCCGAATTTTTTTTCCGCATCCTTTTCATGAACACAGATATCCTGTGCGAACTGTATTTAGTGTTATACCTGTTTAGTTATTTGTTGCCAAGGGAAAGAAAGAATTAAATTTGCTGTGAATTACCTTTGTGACAATCTTGGGATAGTGAACATTATTTTATTGATTCAGATTTTACTTCCAAAATAAGAGCCGCTCAAGTTGAAGTTTCGGGTCATTTTGGAATGAGCCGTATTCATAACACAAAAGATATCCTTGTACTTGCAAATTTTGAAGGAAATCCTCCAGATTGTATTTATAATAATTTGAACTAAATGATTTTGCTTTTTGAGTATAAGCATATCCTTCAAAGCAGTGACATAAGTAAAAGGATATTCATAATCTTCACCTTATACTTGGCATAGGAAGCTTATCCTTCAAAAATTCAGAGTGTGGTCAGTAGCAGACTCAACTTCGTAACGAAAGGTGGTCAAACGATGATGGCGGAAATTTTGGATGTTAAAACGTACAAACCTCGTTTACCTTCACTTGGTCGTGAATGAGGAAACTAGAGGAGGAGCACTTTCATGTATTCATAAAATGAAGATATGTGTACGCTATCTCGGTGACCCTGGATGTCAACAAGGTATTGGTCAGGAACTTGGTGTTAGTCAAGCAACGGTATCTCGGACTGTGGATAGAGTTGTGAACAGCATAGTTACACAGTCGAACGAATGGATCAAGTTTCCAACTACCAACCATGAATTGATGGAGGCCAAGCGGATATGGCAAAGCATGTATAAATTACCGACAGCAATTGGTGTAATTGATTGTACACATATAGGAATCCTGAAACCAAATAGCCATGGAGACGAGTATATCAACCGAAAAGGGAAACCTACTTTAAATGTACAAGCCACTTGTGAAGCCAGAGAGATGTTCACAAGTGTTGATGTCAGTTGGCCTGGATCAGTGCATGATTTCAGAATATGGAGAAATTCACAGACTAGATCACAACTAATAAATAAAGCAAATGTTGTACTACTTAGCAATGACGGTTATGGTATTGATCCATGCCTTATGACTCCCTTCAGAAATCCTACTCCAGGTGCAGAAATAAATTATAATAAGCTTTTAAAACAAGAATGAGTTATAATTGAACGCTGTTTCGCCCGTTTCCTATCCTACAGTATGTTTGCCGCGTAAAGTTGGATAATGTGCCGAAAATAATTATTGCTTGTATTGTACTCAATAATGTTGCGAAGAGCTTGGGCGATCCTGACTGAAACTTGAGTATTATAATAAATAGTTTTACTGATTAAAATGTATTTATAAGTTATAATCAGTTTTATTTTCGTGAACATCATAAGTTACAGGTGGCTTCTGACGCTGCATCATTTCTAATTTTGTTTTATTCTTGTTGTAAAATACTTGTTTGGTACTGCTGTAATAGCACTAGACGTTGCAGTTGTTTTGTAGTTAACCCTTTGGTTTCCTTTGTTTCGTATTTCTCTGTTGATAATTTTCTTTTTGGTAGCAATGTCTTCTGAATTGCTGGCGCTGTAATACTAACTGTTCGCTCACTGCGCTCGGTATATAGTTCACTTCCTTCTTCTTGAACACTACCAACCTAAATGGCTCCTCTAATTTTCCCAATTGTAAGATTACAGTCACCTTCCATAGCTTTTAGCAACTTTCTTTCCCAATCTAACAATTTAATTGCTTTATTAGCAGTTTTTTTATATCTGTTTTTTCTTCAATCTTGATTTCATATTGTTGATTTTTTAATAAGCCTTTAGTATATAATGGTAATGTTGATTCAAATTTTTTCAAAATCTTCTTCAAGGCATCGTCCTTTCTCATTCTTATTTATGGAACTTGTGAGTTTTGCAAAATAATGGGAGCAATGGCAATTTCATCCGCCATGAACTGCAGGTCGTTGCCATTATTTTCTATAGTTTCCTCATCACTTGAGGATGACATGCTCATTAATTTCATAAAAAAACTGTATCCAGTAAAAATGCGGAAGGGTCTGTGTATGTTCTGGAGTACAACTGTCAGTGATACTGGGTGAACGAACTCCCACGTCAACTACAACCTGGAACAAGTCAGGACATGTCGCTCAAGATACAAATACCAGTCAACCTTTTACTTCTTCTTGGAGGATATCCTCGCGAGTATAAGGTAATCATTATGAGTATGAAAACAACAAGGATATGCTTATACTTCTACCTTTTTCTCCGAAGCAAGACCTTAT
Source organism: Acanthoscelides obtectus (assembly GCA_963669975.1). Taxonomy (NCBI): domain Eukaryota; kingdom Metazoa; phylum Arthropoda; class Insecta; order Coleoptera; family Chrysomelidae; genus Acanthoscelides; species Acanthoscelides obtectus. The sequence goes on along the minus strand of CAVLJG010000003.1, from coordinate 85,408,324 downwards.
ACTTTTACCTTATGCTTCCGAGGATATGCTTCTCTTTTATGAATACGGTTCGATAAGTCCTAATACTTCATTACGCAAAATTGCTGCTGCGACCGGTATTTCATCAGGCTCTTTGCACAGAGTTACTAAACTCGATAAATTTCATCCATTCAAAATGAAACTAGTGCAAGAGCTAAGCGTAGATGATTTCGATAGGCGAGTTGAGTTCTGTGAGCAAGGAACTGCAGATATAAATGATAATACCATACGTGTAAAGAATACCTGCTTCAGTGATGAATGCACATTTTATCTAATTGGATTTGTTAATAAGCATATCTGCAGGTATTGGAGCAATGAAACTCCTCATTTTAGGGAACAAAGTGATTGGACCATTGTTTATTAATGGAAATTTGAGTGGAGACATTTATTTAGATATGTTGGAAAATACCATCAATCCCCTTATCACTGAAACCATTGAAAACCAAATCGAAGGGGATGCAAACCCTATACTTGATGAGGCTGAAATATATTTCCAGCAAGACGGCGCTCCTCCTCACTATGTTCTTCCGGTTCGGCAATGGCTAGACGACGAGTTTCCAGATAAATGCTAGATCTCCTGATTTGACGCCAATAGACTTTTATCTATGCGGCCATTTGAAATCTATTGTGTTTACTTCCCAAACTGAAACTTTGTATGAACTTCGTCAACGCATCATCGAAAACTGCCATAATGTCCCATATGTTTTTGAAAATGTTCGTCAGGAATTTGAACATCGCATTTACCATTGTTCGGCCAAGTGATATTTTCGTGTGGTTTTGTTTTATATCTGACCAAGTTAAGATAAATAATGATTTTTCTAATTTTCTTGAAAAGGAATAGACCGATTTAAAAAAGCAAACGTCAAAATTAAGCACTTCGAACGACCTTTTAAGCAATCTATTTATTACTCGATACCCCGTATTATTTAAATTTTTCAAGAGGATGACCCTGTGGGGCAGAGGGTGGAAGGGGGTGAAGTAGCTTTTGGTCAAAAAGTTGTCCCCCCTGAAAAATCTTTTGATGTTTCTTTTAATCAGGGGTTTTCGATAAACCCGTGGTGGGAGGTTTTCAAATGAACACCATGTATTTTTGAAAATCATTAATATGTGTTGAGATTTTCATTATGATTGTGGAATTGAGAAGCTGGATAAAAAGGCACATTTCAGTCAAATAAATTAAGCTTTTGAGGTTAATGAATTCAGAGTTTCCTCGAAAATCTCCATAACAAGCACTTCAACGAAATCCACTATGCTTGTGACAACATATTTGTAGTGAAAAAATATGAGGGTGTCAAATTTTAATTAAGATTTGGCATGCCCACATTACCCTTTGCACCACATCACATTAACGAACTTCGAGACAGGCGTGGTAACATGGCAGCGGTGTTGCCAGATTATGGTTGTAAAATTACAATTGTATTTTTCCGACTCACGCCTACAGGTGAGGAAGTATTATAACAGTGAAAGAAATATTTGGAAATGAGATATATTTTTGGATGTTATATGAAATGTACATCACGAAAAACCATGTCACTCATTTCTTTCGGTCTGTCTGTTTATCTGTCCGCTAATCCTTTCCCTGTGTATATCTTTAACTACTACACAGTCTTACTACTATACCAAAGACGAAATAGCTTTGTAGTTCTTGACAATCAGTCCAGTGGCGGCGAAGTTAAGGGCAAATTAAGGAAAACAAATAATTTCAAAATCATTTTAAATATTTTTTTGAGGGATTAAGAATTGCGGGTGGGAGGGTGACGAGGATTGGAGCGGGTATATCTCAATTGTTTGGCATTAGCGTATTTATGCCCTCCTAACTCCGGCAATTCAGCAATACCTATTGGACAGATGTAGAATGATAGGAATATTTATTCGGATATGGATTTATGCATGCTGGTAGTGGTGCAGGCACCAATTTCCAGAGAAATATTGAAAAATCACCACATCTGATGAAACTTCATCAGATTTAGCAACACGGCGTGACAGAAAACGAACTGCCTAATAAACTCCCCCTTTCAGCCGCTAGGATTCCTTTTTTCTGGCGTAATTATGAAGTGCTTAACCCCCCAGTCTGTAAATAACCCCACTCTTCCGCCACGGAACAAATTACAGCAGTGTTACGGTGTTCAGCCACCATCAGGTCAATGTGACCCCGGGATACGCAATATCCGCAGTTCGCGGATCAATGTACGGGTGGTATCTAGTATATTACGTGACTTAGGCGAGAAGTGTGCTACTTTGACTAAACGCCAAATGTGCAAAATCTTTACTTCTGACGCCTATTGGAATGAGATAATTTTTGTTCCTTGGATGTTATAGTTATGACAGACATGTACATCACTAAGAACCATGTCACTCATTTCGCTCGGTCTATCTGTCTATCTGTCCAATGATTCTTGCCCCGTCTATAACTGGAAAAGTAATACTCTGATTTGAACGAATTTTTTATATAACGTTACTAATATTTAGTAGCATAGGCTAAGGACGAAATTTGATGTTACTGAAAATCGTTCCAGTGAAAAAGTCCAAAAACGAAAAAGATAAATAATGCTCAAACTTCGGTTTCTTGACGTTTCAAAAGATCCTTATCATCACTGGAAAATCTTTAGGTGTAAAAAATTGGGGATGGGGGTGTATCTCAATATTCGTTCCCATGTTGTGATGTTAGTATATTAATTCGTTGCCAACCTCGGTGATTCTACTCACCTATTAGACACATTTCGCACATCATAGATTTTTTTTTCTACACGTTTTTATCAATTTGAGACGCATCCGAAAAACTTACAAAATATTATAATATTATAAGCTTTCTCATGAGAATATTTTAATAAACCCTGTATAAACTAGTTCTATTCCAACAACGTTCGATTATTTATCAGAAAGGTAGAGATTTAAAAGTAGAATTCCGTTCTTCCTATGAACAAACGTAATTCGGTATGATTCTAAACTTCGGAGATTATTCCTGCTATTCCCGAGAAAAATTCGCTTCATTTCCACTTCGCCCACTGATTATTCAAAACGGTTTCCACCAAAGGATTAGAGGGCAGTAAGGACGGAGTGGAAGTTGAAATGGAGTTGCAGTGTCTTAAAAGAATTCGAGTAGTTGAAGAGAATCCTTGCTGTGATCATTTTCATATCAAAATTTTGTAAAGTTCAAAAGAAATGTGAATGTTTGGAAATTCTTGGCCCCGGAAGGTACTTTTTGGATATTGATAAGATTTTGGCACACTGTGTCATGGGCGACAAAGTTTTGATCCAGTGGAGGCGGAGCTACAGGTGAAACATTAAAAATAAAACGGCGTCAAGTAGATTGACTTTATTCCATGTAGTACAACGGAGTCAAAGAGACGTAGGTTTTGTAAAAAAATATTACTGTACTATTTGGGTTTTTCATGAACACATTTTCCTCAGATTGCACCAATGAAGACGCGAGAACGCGGTAGCCCAATCTCTGGTGTTAAACTGTTTGTCAATAATGTTTGATAACTGGTTGTAATAGCTCTTGATACGTACTTATATACCACATACATATACTGTATAATGTTACCTATGATGTGTGAAATATGTTTAACAGGTGCGTAGAATTACAGAGGTCGGAAGTGTATTGATAAGCTAACATAAAAAATTACGATACTCATCTTGTACCACCATCTTAATAATCAGAAACCCTGAAAGGACGAATAACGATGTCAGATGGCAGGAGAGATGGGATGCAACTGACAACTAGAAGGTTGAACTCAGATATTAAAACTTGATCTAACAAGGGGCGGTGCGGATAGATTACTGATCTGCACAGTTCCTCGCATGTTATGGTTGTTTTGGCAGCTACGGTTCTTTTGAAAGCTACCTGAAAACGATAGGAAAGAAAGTAGATGAACTTCGTATACAAGATGTCCCAATAATCCGTGGACGAAGTACCATGTATTTTTTGACTCAAAATAAGTCTGATAGGACATGATTTAGCCCTATGCAAAAGTGCTTCGTTTGTCCGGTAGAGGGGGGTAAAATTTTCTTTTTAAACAATTTTTTTTTAAATATTTTTTGAAACTGATAGTTGGATTTGAATGAAATTTGGAACACATGTGTTATGCTTAAATTTGACTTTTACAAAAAATTCGCAAGGGTCCGAGCCGTGTGAAAACTGCACCCTCCCACATAAATTATAGCAGAATTTTTAGAGAATCTTACAATAACTCTGATTTTTTTATTTAAAGATCCTTTTTTTAGTTCATTTTTGGCTTCTTATAAAATACGCCATCTCGCATTGTTCTAGAGATAAAAAAATGTTCCTAATACATAGTGTTAAATTTTTTATGTCATACTGTTATGTGCAGGAACGGAAATGGTGGTCATACTGAACACCTTTTATGAAAGATTCGCTCTAGTGCTTGTATTAAATAAAATTATAATAAGCAATATCATACTTGTTTATTCTTGCTAACTACATTGAAAGAATTAATGAGACGCCTGGGAACCTCTTGATGCAACTTATTTTTTCTCGAAAACTATTTGGCCTGTTTTTATAGGAGCTAAACCATTCAGTAAATAAAAATATCTGCCGAATAAAAATAAATCAGAGTCTCCAAAATATTCTGCTATAATTTATATATGAGTGGGGGTAGATTTCACCCTTCTCGAATACTTCAGAGTTTATTGTAAAAGCCAGATATTAGAAAATCTGGCAAAACATATGTGTTCCAAATTTCATTCAAATTTGACGCCCTCTAACGGATAATCGAAGTAATTGAAGTGCTTTTGCTTAGACGTAAATCATATTCATTCGACTTATTTTCAGTCTAAAAATACGTGGTACGTCCATGTCCACGGGATATTGAGCCACCCTGTATTGTAACGAATGAGGTACATGGCTACCAGAGACAGCTGGAATTGACGCTCGGCGACAGGCTCACTGCTGATAATTTTGTCAGGCATGTAAACGAGGGCAAATGAGTAGATATTGAGGCGAATGACGCTGAACAAGACAAAAATCGAGCAAGGAAGCAACAATAGGTTTCTACTTGGCTCGTTGTGCATGTACATAAGTAAAAGCAAGAAGACTAAATACCTTTGGTACCAAAACTTGGCACAATGCTGCTCACTATGACGAAATGCTGCAACCATTACCGTGGTGGGAGGTGTAGCGAATGACTGAGGGATTTTAGTGAGTATGCCTCATTTCTGAAGAGTCTCACACTCACAGGAAAGGTTGACAGGGCAAACCACCCTGTCTGATCGTTCCTCATAAAAAAGTTTTGATTCTACTCGAGTTCTTTGTATAAACTTAACTCATTTTCTCTTGGAAATCTACTGGATACCACTTTTTCTATTTCATGTACTGAATCTAGACGGATGCTTTTATTACCCCAGAGTGGTGTAATCAGCATTCCAAGTCCCACCTCTATTCAGATAATTTTATTTCCTCGCCTCCAGCCATTACCGCCTGGTCCGTCCGTCCGTCCGTTAGACGGATAATTAACGGCCGGGGATGTTTTGCCAATTACCGATGATGTCCTGCTATAAATTAGCTCAGACGGGATTTCCAAATCAATGGAAGAGAGATTGAACGACCATTGCTTCTATTATGGATGAAATGGTGGATATATATCTTGAGCACCTTTTGTGAATGATCTCCTGCCATGAAGAATACAGTGTGTCCCAGATTCGGTTCTCTATACACGGATCTTGGCTCGTGTTACACCTACAGCAAAGGTTAAATAGGGAAAATTTTAGAGGAAACTTAGTGCTTTTGATAGCCGGCTTCAGATTTACGATCGGTCAATTGGTCTTGAAAATATCAGCGAAAAACCGAAAATATCGGAATTTGATTTTTGCCAGTAAATCCAAAACGGGTAATTTGACAGCTGTTAAAATGTGACATTATTTGGATATTTTTTTAAGAAAAGTAAGATAGCATGCATGACATGTCTCAATCGTCTTTTGTTTTCCAGCAAGTCGCTTCAACTTTCATTTTTCTTAAGGCCGCCATATTGGATTTATTGATTATTAAAAAGAGTGTAAAATTTCCAGTCTAGTGATGTCTCTCAAGTGCATAAAAGATTGGAGTACCACTAAAGTATCATTACTCATAGTGTTATGTATTAGTTGTTATCTAAGAAGGCCATGATTTATTTTTCAGAAAATAACATTAATGCGTAAGGCATAAAAAACACATACACGTCTTGAAATTTCAATAGAATATTAACGTTAATATCGACTTCTCAACAAGTCAAATATTTTGGGATAAATTCCCAATTAAGGGTGTGTTAAAAAACAAGTCAGAAAAATCGTAAATTTATTTCACACTTGAACAAACAAACATTTTAGAAAATTGTAGTGTAATGTAAAATCTAATTATGTACTGTCTGCCACACAAGAGTTTGCAAGGCAAAGGAATACGGGCAAAAAATACGTTATGTTGCCGGACATATTTCCTTTCACGTAAAACATAGAAATATGCGCTGATATTGTGACTGTATTTATTATGAAATATTATAGAGCAAATATTATACTTATGAGGTATGAGATTATATATATATATACAGGGTGACTTTGAAGTTGAGTCATTAATTTTCAGATAATGATTGTAGAAGGAAGATAAACCAAAATATGTGTGTAAAAATAAAAAAAAATTAAAAAAAAAATTGTACCTTGTTTTATAAAGTATCCTCCCGACAAGTATTTCAGTGCGGACCTGTATTTGATCGTGAGGTCTTGGAGCACCGGCATGCAGTCCCCTGTGTGGTCTTAAGTCACCTGATTCACGAGCCCGTTGTACTACATTAACAAAGGCACGAGGGGTTGGTTGCACTCGATTGGGAAACCGATCCGCATAAACATGTGCCATTTTTTATTTCGTTTGAGCCACGCAACAGACACCACTATTCAAACGCGTTACCGACTGACACTGACTGTATACAACTGACTAAAATAATTGTAAAAACGTCGTTCCAAATTCTTTCGCTTTTTTGTTTCAGATGCGATGAACCAAACACGAGCACATAATATTATTATTGAGACAGGGCGGTACTCAAACTTCCAAAGGGCTATAACTTTGTTACTTTAATTTTACCAGAAAAATGGTAAAGGAAAAAACATTTCTTTTGATCAGATCTACTCACTGTTAAAATAAATGACTCAACTTCGAAGTCACCCTGTATATAGACAAAATGTACTAGATACTTATCATTTTAGGAGTTCTATTGCGAAAAATGTCATATATAAATATACTAAGTACAAGAAAAATCTACGATTTCGTCATATCTTGGCAACTCAGTAGCGCATCGTCCACCTGACTGGTGGATACTAGGGGCATGGTGGCAAGTGGGCGTTACTTGTAGCTCCATAGGCGTGGAACCAGGGCATTTGGTAAACGGGTATACAGTATTCAACGCGTTGCATTGTCTACTTGCGTTACTGAATTATTTGTGTCAATAATGGAATCGAAGAAAGGTAGAGTTATTCACAGCCAGGCGAGAGAAGTAATAGCCAAAGTAATAAATGGATGTGATGGGGAAGCCTCGAATAATGCTCTCGTTCACCCATTTGTTGCTCGAAATGCTAGAGCAGCATTTTATAATGGTGTGAGTGAAAGAACCATATCTAGTATTAGAAACAAAGATCGGGAAAGGAAGAGCTCCAAATCAGGACAAGCGCTGTCTTCTCCTGGAAAAAGAGGCCTCGTCATTCAATAATTGAGAAGACAGACAAGGCGGATTTTCGCGTCATACGCAAGACGGTAGAAAAATTCTGTTGCCAGTATCAGGTGGTGCCAACATGTCACAAATTGCTGGTAGAAGTCAGTAATGAAGTGGTCTTTCCATATAGCGAAGAAACTTTGAGGCGGCTGTTGAAGGCAAATGGGTTTTACTGGCGCAAATGCCACAATAAGGGAAATTTTGATGGAGAGACCTAACATTTTACACTGGAGGTTCTAGTATTTGCGAAGCATAAAAAAGTACCGGGAAGAAGGAAGGCACATCGTTTATTTGGATGAAACACGGGTCCATAACGACTTAACAGTAAAAAGTTGTTGGCAGAGTGAAGAAGTTGTGGCTGTTGTAAGTTCAACAGGTAATCCTAGACTTCTTAAATAAATAAATTTTTGGATATAAATTATCCGTGTTTATTTTCAGGACAGCTAATCATTGTTCATGATGGTTCGCAAGATGGCTTTATTTCGAACGCCTGTCTCATTTTCAAAGCTGGCCAAGCTACTGAGGAATACCATGGTCAAATGAACCAGGAAAAGTTCACACGACGGTTGTCTGAAAAGATCTTTCCTAATATTCCTCCAGTTTTAGGAGACAAACCACCAACAAAGTCATCGTTAAAACGGGAAATAGTTGAATGGTTGGTCAAAAAGGCATACCTCATGATCCTAGTTTGAGAAAAATGGAGCTCAATGAGATTGCTTGTTTACACATGCCTCCACCTGACTGTAAGAATTATCGAATTGATAATCTTATTAGACGCTTTGACCATACTGCACTCCGAGCACCACCTTACATGTGCGAGTTCAACCCTATTAAGCTAATTTGGGCACAGGTGAAGTATTTTATTAGAAGCCAAAACATTAGCGGCGAATTTACCCTGAAGACGTTAAATGAGGTAACCACTAATGATGATGGTTACAGATTTGCAAAATAACGTCCATTTGCATCTAGACATTTTTGACAATTGGTGTTTTTTTGTACATCCTCAGCTAGTAAGTGTATTTTTGTTAATGTTTCTAACTGTGCGCAAAATTCTTTTTCTCAGGATTTCTATGGTCGCGGGAGGATCAAATTAATAGATTTTCTATTACGTCTCGTTTCTCGTCTTTGTGTGACCTCAGAGGTAGAAATTCAAGGGTGAAAGAGGATCTAGGAGGCCAAGATATTGAACTATTTAATGAAATTACTCTTTCATCAAACTGCTCTCTTAAGAAGTTCCTGTTTTGAATGGTGTTGTGAGCCGGACATCCATCATGATGAAACCAGGTTATTTTAAACTAACCTTTGGTTAGACTAGCTCGTAAAGCCAGCACAACATCGTTTCACAAAAGCTCTAGGTATCTCTGTCCGTTTAGATGGTAGTCAAACAAAAGTCGATTTCCCGAAATGATTAATACCTAATTTCAAAGACGTGCCCAATTAAAAAAGGTAAGCTAGATTAAATTACCAATGACTCCATACCAAACGTTATTTCCAAATCTGGTCTGTAGACGTCTCTCTGCCACTTCGTGAAGGTTTTCCACAACCCAATGATGAGTGTTGTTCTTATTAAAAACTCCACAATTCGTAAACTTACTCTCATCGGACCACAAGACATGATTTACAAAATCGGGACTTTCATTAGACTTCATAGTATACCACTCACAAAAGCGCATTCGCCTTGGAAGATCCGTTTCCTCAAGTCCTTGAAGTATTGTAGGGTTGTATGGACGGTACTTATTTTTATTTAATACTCTCTGTATTGTTGATTTTGACACAAGAAAATTTTCATTCTATAGTTCTTACTGATGCACTGTTTCTGTCGCGATTTTCATTTTCAGTATTGTATCCGCTCCTAGGATAGGTATTCGAAGGCACCATGGTTTATTAAATTAACTACTGTTTTTATAAATTGGGTTTTATGAGGCTGCCGTAGTTCGAAGTACATCTCTTAGTATCTTGCTGAGGTAGTGTCGGCGTTTCTGTGTGACTGCAAGTACAGCGCTAACATGTCAAACTTTTCTTCATTTGCGGGCCATTTTCAACGGGTTTTGACAATTTTTGTCAGATTTATGATTTCAATGAGAGAAAACGTACCTGCTACTTATTCAAACACAATTTTAATACTTTGAATTATTTAAGGTCAAAGTCCTTAGATGAAAAAGATGCATTACTTATTCATTTTATTTTCTGACAAATAAATCATGGCCTACTTAGAAAAAATTAATTCATAACATAACATGTGATGATATTTCGATGATACTCTTTTATGCACTTGTGACACATCACTAGGCTGGAAATTTTACACTCTTTTCAAAAATCAAAAAATCCAATATGGCGGCCATAAAATGAATGTTGAGGCAGGTTGTGAGAAAACCAAAGACGAGACATGTCATACACGATATCTTATTTGCCTTAAAAAATGTTCGAATAATGTCTCATTTCGACAGCTGTCAAATTAGCCGTTCCGATTTTCTGGCAAAAAACTAAATTTGACATTTTCGGTTTGTCGCCGATATGTCCAAAAGCAATTGACCGATTCTAAGTCTTTCCCAATTCAACCTTTGCTGTAAGTATAACAGGAGCCGAGATCCCTGTATAAAGAAGCGAATCTGGGACACACTGTATGTCACGGGCAAAGTCAATAACTGTGTATTGACGTTAATGGCCGGACATTCTAATTTTAATAGTTTTTTTCCGTCAGGATGAGCAGGAACAGAGATCATATAATAATAATAATAATAATAATAATAATCGTCTTTATTGACCAAAAACATGGTACATTACATGGGGCGAGATTTAGCACCTGCTATTCCACCATCTAACCCCGTACAAAAGTGAAAAAAAAAACAAGTTATACAAAAACAAACAAAAAAAAAAATGTGAAACTACAAACATTAAGTCACAGTATAATAGGACTATTTGTGCCAATTTAGCTATAAAAAGAAGAAGAGATAATAGGTTATGAAGAAACGGAAAAATAATTAATGAAAAATACAAAAAGTATGAAAATGAAAGAACTTCTTAAGCTAGCGGTTGTTTTGCAATTCTTGTAAATATCTTTTTAACTGAGTTTTAAAACTCCGGGAGGACTGGATAGTCTTCAGATCCTGGCTTAAGCTATTGTAATATAAAATTGCATTGTATGTGAAAGTTCGTCTAAAAAGTGATGTGCGGTGTATTGGCATAGTTAAGGTGTCACGGTTACGAACCTGAAGATTATGCACAGACGCCCTTGGAACAAGTTTACAGCTGAGGTATTGAGGGGATGATGTTAGTATGATCCTGTGAGTAAAGCTGATAATGGAGTATTTGAAAAGGTTTTGAACGCTTAGCCATGCAAGATTACGATACAAGTGTGATACATGATCGAACTTTCTTAGGCCCTCGATAAACCGTACACAGGTATTCTGCATTATCTGCAAACGTTTTGCGTTAATAGACGTCAAACATGGGTAATATATGGATAAGCCATATAACATTTTAGAAATAACTAAACTGTGACACAATTTAATTTTGATGTTTCTATGCAGAATATGTTTGTTTGCAAATAGAAGCCTGAGGGATAGATAACATTTTTTCAAGACATTATTCAGATGGGAGTTAAAACGTAAGTCCGAGTCAAAGTGAATGCCCAAATTTTTTACTATTTCAGAAAAAATAATTTCCTCCCCATTAACTTTGATGTGAATTAATGGTTTAAGGTTTTCACATAATCTTTTATTGCCAAATAATATAGCAGAACATTTTGAGGGATTTAGTCTCAAGTTGTGAGAGCTGCAGTACCTATTAACACTATCCAGATCCGCATTTACTAGCATCATGGACTCCTGGACATTGTCGGCATTAAAATCACACTTCATCTGCGTATCATCAGCAAAAAATTGAGCATGTGTATTCTTGAAGTTATCATGTAAGTCTGCAGTGTAAAGTAAAAACATCAATGGTCCCAGTACTGAGCCTTGTGGAACACCTGACTGAATGTACCTTGGTGTCGAAATTTGATTATTGATATTTACTTTTTGCCTACGTTCCCTTAAATATGACCTAATAAAGTTGCAGGCAACTTCATCGAAGCCATAGTAGTGGCACTTGGCAACAAGCAGTCGATGGTTAAGCGTATCGAAGGCCTTGGAAAAGTCTAATAGTACCAGCAAGCTCATGTTTTTACTGTCGATGGAAGATATGATGCTATCAATGAGATAAGACAAGGCTGTAGTTGTACTGCGGTTTTTCTGAAAGCCTGATTGATGGGTGGGGATTATATTATGTGCATTGAGATGATCGAGAATCTGTGTATAAGTTACTCGTTCTAAAATTTTAGACATTATTGGCAATATGCTTATTGGTCTGAGGTCAGCGATGGATATCGGATTAGACAATTTTGGCAGAGGAGTCACCAGAGCTGTCTTCCAAAGGTCGGGAAAGTATCCAGTTTCCAAGCAAATATTAATAATATGTAGCAGATGAATGCCAATTACTGGAAAGCATAACTTTAACATTTGTAACGTGATACCATCCGTTCCAGAAGCATTGGATTTTATACTGCAGATAACAGTTTTAATCACATCTAAATCAACTAGCTTAAAAGAAAATGAATTTCTTTGCAAAAAGTTATTTGTTCTGTAGTAAAGTATTTTTTCAAAGCACGCTTCATCACTGTTTTGAAAAACTGAGGTAAAGTATTCATTGACTTTGTAAGGGTCTGTGAGTGTTGATGGGATTTCAGAAGATTTAATTGCTTGAACGCGCATATTTCTTAAAGATTTGTATAATAAAGAGGAATTTCTCTGATTTTGTAAATGATCCAAAAAGGCAGACTTTTCATTCCGTAACGACTGTAATGCATAATTTCTCAAAGATTTGTAATTATTCCAATTTTGAACAGACGGATTGCTTTTAAATTTAGACAGCGCTTTATCTCTTTCCTTGAAAATTAACTTCAAATTGGCGGTCAACCATGGTGCTTTCGGTCTAGTGACACGCACTGTCCGAATTGGGCAATGTAAATCAAAGATGGCATTGATGTTGTCAGTCAAAAATTTCAATTTGGTTTCAACGTCACTAAAGTATAAGACCTGCTCCCAGTTCATTTGATGTAAGTCTCGGTTGAAGTTATCTAAGTCGAAGTGTTTATAGTCTCTGAAAGTCACATACTTATGTACTTTATTTAAACTACAAAGTAGGTCACAGAAAACCATTTGATGGTCACTAATGATATCAGCGTTGATGGTACCCTTGTTACCGCAAACCTCAACATCAGACAGAAATATGGGATCCAAGAGAGTGCTACTTGTCTCAGTAATACGAGTGGGATCTTCGATAATTTGTGTAAAGCCATATGATTGAAAACATTCACTGATTTTATTTTTGATCAATAAGTTAACGTTTAGATCACCTAACATGAATAAATTGTCGTATGTAGTTACTAGGCCAGGTAGCAAATTATCGAGACATTCGATAGCATTCAAAACATTTGCACTCGGAGGTCTATACATTACACCCAGGCAGTAACTACAGTGACCAATTTTAAATTTAATGAACATATGCTCCAAGCAAGCATCTGTGTAAGAAGTAAGTACCTCGAACTTGATGTTGCTTCTAATATAAATACCGACACCACCACCACGGGATGGCCTATCATTTCTACAAAAGCTGAAGCCAGGGATATTAACAGTTTCAGAGCTAGTACATTCGGACAACCAAGTTTCCGATACAGCAACTATATCTAATTTTTTTTCAAAAACTAACTCTACAAAATCGGCAAAATTGGAAAGTAACGACCTTACATTTATGTGAGCTATTCTAATATATTTTTTATGTTCCATAATTGATTTTAGATTTAAGATTATTTATGTAATGTTGTAACACCAAGCAGGAACCTTCGTCATTCGACGAATGGCAAACATCATATTTAGTTTTATATTTTTCGTTACTTTTAACACAATTAATGCACTTAAGGACTTCGGACGAGCATTCTTTATACCGATGTTCACAGCTGCATGAAGAACACACAATGGGCGACTTACAGTCTTTTTCAAGATGACCTATTGCACTGCACTTGAAACATCGCACCACTCTAACATGGTCAGCAACGAAGCATTTGCTGAATCCGACATATACATATTGACGTGACATAAAGAGACTTCTTACCTCAGGTGACACCTCAAGTACCAAATGTGTAGCGTTAGGGTAGTTTAATTTCGTTACAAATTTAATTTCACGATTTTGTAGATCTTGAAGGTCATTAATAGATGAAATATTGTCAATAATGTCAGCGACACTGGAGTTTTCAGGAATCTGAATATTTTTAACCATAATTCGGGGATTATACAGCTTAGTATTACTAACTTCATATTTCCTTCCTAATTTGCTAGAAACATGTTCCTTTAGTTTTCCCAACGATTTGTCATCATCGCAGCAAATAACTACACCATTGCGAATTTTCTTGATACCACTTAAACACAGTTGAAGATCCTTGGGGTTAATATTATTTTTAATATCATTCAACACGTCAGTATTAGATATCGAGTTATTGTTCGATTTAACAATAATCCCAGCTGATGATAGTATGTGTTGATTTTGACTTTTTTTGGCTGTGCTACAAGAAACAGTACCTGTGTTTGCCTGGTTAAGAAATGGTCCCCTTGTTTTTGCAGCGTAGGATGATGATTCACTGCTTGTAAATGATAATTTTTCCTTGAGGAGCTCATTGTTGTATTTTAATTCACTGTTAAGGTTCACTAGTAACTCTTTCTCACGATTGAGGCATTCTACTTCATGACGAAGCACTATAACGTCAGTCGCTGGAGTATTAGGTGTCGACTTGCACTTTGTGGTACAACCTTTGCACCTCCAATTTTTCCTTTCGGTGAAGAATAACTTAGCGATATTCTCAAAACATTTTGTATGAAGAGATATACTGCAATTTTCTGCATCGCACGTAATACCACCCGATTTACGTATTTCATCGCCACAAATTTCACAGATTTTGTCGCCCCGGCTCAAAGCGACATCTGCACCGGCCGGCATCTCCGAGCGGTATCGCGTATTACTGTTACATTGTATTGCTTTTCCTTCTTTTTCCTTCTCTTCCTCTCCTTCTGAATGATTTTGATTTTTATTTTTTTTTCTTACACCTTGACTCATATCAAATGCGCTACTGTTTTGTTCTTTTTCTTGCCTTCAGCCTAGTTATATCCTACTGCTTTGTTCTTAGCGCCCTGCAGATACTGACTCGTGCGACTTTTACAATTTGACACAAATGTCACAGAATATATGGGTCAAAATGGTTAAAAAACCATTCTGCGGCTCCAGAGTACACCACCAACAGTTCCACGGACGCGATTCTTTCTGATATCGAAGTGAATGCTACTGCTTTAAATTATCTTCAAGTCTTGTGTGAGATATTCAGGTATTTATAGCGATCGAAATGACTGATGTGATCTATACTATACGATGATATATATATATATATCGAGCAACTAAGCAGAAAACTTTCTAGCATAAGTTACTACCTTAGAGAAACCTGCTTCTTAGAAGCGGAGGAAATTAGAAGGCTCGCTTGTATGGGTTTATTTCAAAGCCAGATACTGTATGGTATCATTTTTTGGGGTAACTACATCAACTGGCAAGTAATATTACGACAAAAAAAAACGGTAATATGAATTATTTCTCAAAATGCCAGATACAGGTATTTACTACCTACTCCTCAACACAGACTGGCCCTTACTCTTTGGATTTATATAACTTTGGCAATAAGGCTGTACAATCAACTTCCAGTCAGGATGGTTTTGAATAGAACTAAAAAATGTTCTAATGGCATTCTCTCCCTATACTATTGAAGAATTCTTTGATTGTGATATAAGTGTATATGTTACCGGACAAACCCGATTTTACGATAAACTAGTTTTTCCTAGGCCAAATCAGTGTATCCGAAGTGCGATAGGATGAAGTAGTTTATCCTAGTCTAAACTGATTTGTCCTAAAATCAATCAAGTGTAATTAGGCAAAGCTGATTTGCCCTAGTCTACATACAGTCCCTTCACAACCGTAATGTTTTTACCACTAATTGAAGAAAATACTATTATTACCAACATGCTTAATAACATTTATTATTTACTTGTTATTACATGTCAAACTATTGTAACATTTCGAGTTGCTGAGAACGTTATTTTTCTTGCAAAGGCATCGACTTGACGTACACTTACTTCTTGGTGCAACTAAACTTAAAGAAATCTTGGCATGTTCCAACTGAATGTTTTATCGCTGCGGTTCTTAACGAAAGTTCAATGTTTTTGTTCACTTCTTCTACCAATAAAAACTTTTGTGCTCAGATATCAAATTTATTTCTAAAATGAAAATATTTCATTTAAATAAAATGAAAACCCCAACAAAATAAACAATTACATGCAATATAATTTTCGTAAGATACCATGCTCGCTCCGAAGATCTCCTTTAGCCCTCGCTGCATCAGGAGTAGGTATGATGATGGCATCTTTAATTTTCGCTGGTGCATGCGACTTGCGAGAGGTTGCTTTCATCTTTTTATCTTGTTATTCAAGGTTCTGCGCAGCCTCTGAACGTGCTTCTAAAATATTTTGTGAGGTTCCATCCATGCCATCGTCTCCATTCCTATCTTCGTCTCCATCTTTATCTTCGTATCCATAACTGCCTGCATTTTCATGTTCATCTATGTTTCCCCATCAAACAGTTTTCGAAGATCGTCCCCATCTTCAATATCCTTTAGCAGCTCCGTAGGCAATAATTTAGTAGAGAGGACAACCTAGTTAAATCTCGGTCCAAAGCAGTTTAGACTAGGACAACTCGGTTTTTCCTAATCATGATTTATTTATTTCAAGATAAACTAGTTCATCCTATTGCTCTTAGGATAAACTGATTTCTCCTAGGAAAAACTAGCTTATCCTAAAATCGGGTTTGTTCGGTAACATATAATTACGTAGCTCTTTTTGGTTGCATGTGTTGGTACAATAAGTAAACGAGGGTAGGGATTTTATAATGAATTAAAGATGTCTATATAATTTTGGAAAATCTACTTTACTATATTTTATTGTATTTCCTCGAATTATCAAGAATGTATTATTATTAAATATAGTGGTGCATCAATCTGACAATGTTAAAACATTTAAGTGTCGTTTAAGCAAATAAAGAGAATTTCTCTACCTATATGAGGATGAACGGGAGACAAATATACAACCAGGACAAGACACATATTAAAACTTGAAAACTAAAGTTGACGCCAAAGCCTTGACCACTTACTTAATCTCAGCAATTCTGTTGTTAGATTCCTCAACGTTGAAAAAGATTTGTTTTCATCGCGGATAGTTTCTAAAATAACATTACTGATAACCAAAAATCAGCGGCATATTCCATCAGAATTTCATATCGGTTTGAATAGTAAAACTGACTTAAAATTAACTCAACTACCTGTTCCGACCAATGATGGAAACAGCTCGCTTGTATTCTGCTCTTAACAATATTGCCCAACTTGGCTGGACATCTACGTCATTGCTTGGATATTAACATAATGCTCCGTATATCATCATATCCCGTAATATGTACTTATACCTTGATAATAAAATTTGACATATCGGAAAAATGGCGTCAAGTATGTTCACTTTGCACTTCCATACAACGTTGTCATCAGTTTATAAACGAATGAGGAGTTAGAAATTCAGAGAAAAAAGTTAGGTACCCTACCCTAACGTCAGTAGCCGATCATCTGGCGACGTTGCTATGACTAAAATTGCCACTCACCAACCACCCATATTGCTCAGACACCGATCAAACTGAGATACAGGAATGTCTAAGTTCGTCGCTTACGTAGGATGAGAGTGCTTTGAAAAGATTTCTGTATCAAAGTTTTGACGCCAAATTTTCGGGGAAATATATGAAGCGAAAAAAAAAAGGTTAAATATGTGAGTGGAACTACAGGAGTTAAAAACGTATAAATATTCTAACGCCAGTTAGGGTAGGAAGTAAAAAAGTAGAGATAAGTGCAGATCTAACATGAAGTAAAGTCTTAAAGCTTTAGAAGCGATCTTATCAGATTTGAAAAAACTAGTGGCATATCTCTAACCAACAGAAAAGGCTCCTCTGATAAAATATGCTCATAATTTGTCAGGCACATTCACCATATCTGACAAACAATAAATGTCTTAACACATGCAGCTTTTTTTAAAAAATGTTTGTTTTGTTTGTTTTCCTAATAAGACGTGTTTCGTTTTATCTGTTTTTAATAATGGTCACATTTCTCTAAAATAGACTGAGATATTGACAAAGCTTTCTCACATGCAAATACATCATTAGAGGCCACATTTGAACCACTTACAAGTTTAGCGCAGTTTAGTGAAAGATGATCATTGATTTTTGAAAGTAAATCGCTACTAAATCTGAATGTGAATTTTGCTAGCAAAATTCTGTAATGCCCTGTATAGTAGCGAATTCAAAATTTGGAGACACAAGTGGGCACTCTTATTTCACATGACCACTTTACAGTCATTACTTTCTGCGGCGCTGATTATGACCTTGGTCTGTTCTTGCAATGTTCTGTAATACCGCATGGCACAATCAAGACTCCAAATTTACAGTGGGTTATTTTGAAAATATTCACTATTTTAGAAGTAAAACTACACATCACATTTTTAAAACCCCTTCTCCGATACTGGTACACTCATGAACAATAGATGAATTCTGGATGGATCTCCTTCGCCAATTACACCTCGTCCTGAGCTTCTGTATGAATAAACGGATTCCATATATGCTATACCATTTGTGTCCTTTAGTTTTCATGCAATTTGTCATAGTGAATCGCCACACATCCAACAGCCAGGCGATCCACTTCCGCCGGGATAGTACTGAAAGTGAAAATACTTTGACTGTTTTTTCGCATAATGTTATTAAAAAAGAGCCCTGAGTCTTCATGTTGCCAGACTAAAATTGCGTCAGTTCTTTTTCTTTTTTATGAAGATTGTGAAAAAACCTAATCAGAATATCTTTTGGTGCAGTTGCCAAGATACTTCCTGGTGGACTATTAGGTGATAGTATCCAAATGGCAGGTAGCATTTCAGCCACCACAGGTATCATCACAGCTACCGTGGTAGAATCTGTTTTTTTTGACCGAGTGGCTCTGCTACTGTTATCTATGAATTTTTTGGTAAAAAGCAACAAGTTAAAACTTCCGGGTTGCGCATTCATCAAATTTGCATCAATGTACATCTTATTCCCTCCCTACTTCAGAGGTCTCCAAAGTTTAATTTAAAAGAGCCCCACAGCTACAAACTCGGAAAACATTTAAAGGTCGCCCAGGCAAAGGAAGGTTCGCGGTAAACAATTTTTATTGTATGCCGTTGAAAGAACAGAAGTTAACAGTTTTCGAAAGGCTCGAGGGTGAGATTTTCACACCAGTGGTTTCCCTTAAAACTGGCGAAGCTCGACTTTAATTTCCTCGCAGGTACACATAAAAGTTCCAATTGAAAAAAGCTAATTTCGTGCTAAAGAACAGACAAAAAGAAATAAGGGGAGAGAAAATGTTGGAATGATGGAAACAACAACTCTGAAAATGCAAATGTGAGAAAAACAGCTATAAGTTGTCAGTGGTGCAACAAGTGCTACAAGAGTTAGTATTGAATGCGTTATATTAAAATAAAATTATAAACTATGGGCTTTCAATGAACAATCAAGTTCTATATATTCTAACATATAAGTATGTAAAACTCTAATAAAAACATACGATTAACATGAAATTTGAGTTATTTTCTGGGTCGAAAACCCCGCTTATAGACACTGATTCTTTCTTTTGCATCCAGGCTTAGGGTAACGTCATGTATTTTCGGCCAGAAAACTGATTTCAAAAAAAAAAAATACGTTCTCGAGTTAATGGCTTCATCAAAATCTAGTCAAAATTTTCAAAAAAAAAACTCAAGTGTTTTGACAGATGGGCTGCAATTCTACGTTCTCGTTTGCCCGCTTCTACTGGCGAGAAAGTACTGTGATCATGAAAAATTTAGAAAATGACATATGTTTTCTGGATGTCACTCAATTCCGTAGGTCCGTCGGTCTGTCGGTCTGTGTGACCCATAATCCTTGGTCTATAACTTGGAAAATTCTGCTCGGATTTTGATGAAATTTTCACACGAGATAACTACTATGCCAATGTTGAAAAAGCTTTGTGATTTTTGACAATCGGAATAGTGACGGCGGCGTGGAGGGCAAAAAAACCGTTCAAACTTCGTTTCTACGTTTCAGAGGCTCCTGATCATTTTTAGAAAAAAATCTGTACGGATTAAGAAACGGGGGTTGGGGGTTATAGGGGTGAGACTTTTTTGGCAACAGTATATACGCTTTTTGCAGCAGGTCCGTCAAGTTGGCGTAAAATGCTTCTTTAACGCATACCAAAACATCATCATATGGAGCATACATTCCAAGTACGAGGTCTTCATGGCTCAGTATCTTCATTTGAACCTGGAGGATTCTAGCACTAAATTGTTCCCAAGACTTAATATAACGTTTATATTTCTTAATAATGAAAAGTGGTACTACATTCTTGGCTCTATTTGCCTTCGGCACTCTCGAATATAAGTGTATATATCCCTGATTAACCTCTGTTCCGGTTCCTTTCGTTTGTTTTTCAGTGAGCATAGCTAGGTTAGGTTAGGTTAAGTTTCTTGTGATTGCATCGATAACGATCTTCCACTGCGACTTTTTTGTCCATTGTGGCTCACACCTATTTATATTTCCCCCAGTAGCACCGACCTCCTGAGGAAGTCGATCAACTTGTTTGGAGAAATATCCTTCAGGTCCTTTGCTTGGAGTACTACGTCTCCAAGTATGTTGTACCTGATTCTGGCAATTGCAGGGCATCTGCTCAATACATGCCTGATCGTTTCACCTCCCTCCAGGCACAGTCTCCACTCAGCGTCTTCCGCCATGCCCAGCCTGCTCATGTGGTGACGCAATTTGCAATGACCAGTGTAAGAAATGAAACTCAGTGTGGTTTCGGTTCTAAACTATAGCAGGAACTTCATTGGATGAAAACAGGATGACAACAACGCTAGTTACAATTCATATTCAGTTTATAAGAAGTAAAATATAGCAAAATGCAAAGTCAGGAATGTTCTCACAAAGATAACACCTAACGCTGTAACTAGAAACCGGATGGACGGCGCTAATCACAAGGGCATCAGGACGGTGTTAGCCGTACCGTTGAAATGGTAATCATCAGGATTCCATAACTTGTACGGTCCTACTAGAGTTTTAAGGCTATTCCTGTTCAGCCGTAGCAAAGAGTCTGTTACCTTCTTTATCAAGATTGGTATAGTTGCCTTAGCATGGGTTAACCCTGCTGATCCCTCCCAGTGTTGATGGATCTTTCTGTCCATCTCTGCAGAGATTATTTGTTTAGCCGTATTGTATGCGATCCCAATCGCTAGCTCAGGCCCTATGAAGGGTGTGCTAGCCCTACTCTTTGCCAGAGTGTCAGCTGCCTCGTTTCCCTCTAGACCTGTGTATCCTGGTATCCATATGAGACGGATTTCATTTCCCTCCCCTATGTCATCGAGAGCTTCTTTGCAATTCCACAATAATTTCGATGTCGAGTAGGTGGAGTCAAGTGCTTTAAGTGCGGCTTGCCTATCTGAAAAAATAATTATAGTTCTGTGTCTCAGTTGTCGTTCTGCAATCATTCTGGCACCCATCCTATAGCATATAGCTCTGCCTGGAAGACCGATGCCCAGGTTCCTAGGCTAACAAATTTTTTAATCTTTAGCTTCGGCACGAATATACCAGCTCCAGCACCTATCTCGGTCTTGGAGCCAACTGTGTATGCACAGATATCTTTCCTTATCAGGTTAACTTGCTGTTCCCACTCATTCCTGTGTGGAATTGTCACTGAGTAGGGTTTAGAATATTTTGTTATCTTTGGCATTATATAAGAAGGCATTCTCAGACTGGGGTAATTCCACCAGCATGCCCGTCTCCTCCATAGTGATATTGTCCATTATACCATTTGCCACATGATGTAGTCTATAAGATCTCCTCCTTGACTCGCCATCTAGGTATATGTGCAAGGGGGTAAATTTAGGACGTCCATAGCTGCAGTTGGTGTTTTACGAAATGCACCAGAGCGTCTCTCTGTATTGCGCTCAGTTTGACTTGGACAGTTCTTTATCCTTGCCCTTGCCCCACCAAGCTACAGGTTCATAGGTTATCATAGGCTTAACGACCATGGTATAAAGCCAAAACATTTGTTTAGGCTCCATTCCTCAGTTCATCCCACAGACCCTTCGGGAGCACAGCTATGTCAATTTTTCGGGCCAGATGCGCCGTACTGAGCCTCTCTTCTTCGCCACCTCTGTCGTTATGGTCTACACCCGTATACTTGGGCACGAGTGCGTTATACCCCGGCAGAACTCGGTCACCGCTAATTGAGTCGGGTCCACACCCGCGAAGGTGGACGCGCTTGCTTAGCATTGCCTGAGTGGATACAGAGAAGTCTCTGCGCTCCGTCAGGCCGGGTTGATCTTCCGTTCAGACCATGAAGAAAGGTTGATTTGATCTATTTAATTTGTTTGTTATACATGTTTGTAGCTAGCTCATTGGGACTAGCTTGAGTCGAAGTAATACTTAACATGATGATGACAATGTTGCGTGCCCAACTCGCATTCTGTTAAAATGGGCTACTACCCAAGAAAAAGTAACCTCTATTCATATTTTAGTAATTATATCCCTGAGTGATGATCTCAAAAGTTGAATTGCCTTGAGAGTTAAATCAGGGTTTCCCAACCTTTTTTTTTGTTGAGGTTCCCTGGACTATAAATTATATTTTCAGGCCCCCCTTTACTTTTTCAATAAATACAAAAAACGCACATTATATAAGTAATGAGTGATTTTTTTGCTAGAATCTTTTTGGCAACACTGTTTTTGACAGATGACGCGTGAATCGTGTCTTGTGTCATTGTCAAACTTGTTCAGTTTGGTCTATAATTTAACCATGAATCGACTTACGAACGAACAACGCTTGCAAATTATTGAATTTTACTATCATAATTCAAGCTCGGTTAAGAGTGCATCGAGCATTGCTTCCAATTTATGGGCAATTTGGTCGGCCTACTGAGGGAGCTATTCGGAAGGTTGTGACTAAATTTCGAACCCAGTTTACATTATTGGACATTAAATCACCAACACGCAGACGTAGAGTGAGGACTGAAGAAAGCAGTAATTGGGCCTCTGTTACTCCACTACGTGGAAAATTTTGCGACAGTATTTGGGTGTAAAACTTTATAAGATACAACTGGTGCACGAATTGAAGCCACACGACCTCCCACAACGTTTCCTATTTGGTGAATGGGCGCTGGCAAAGTTGGAGGAAGATCCACATTTTTATCGAAAAATTGTGTTTAGCGACGAAGCTTATTTCTGGTTGGATGGGTACGTTAACAAGCAAAATTGCCGCATCTGGAGTGAAGACCAGCCAGAAGCATTGCAAGAGCTACCAATGCATCCCGAAAAATCACTGTTTGGTGTGGATTATGGACCGGTGGCATCAGCGATGATAACAAACTTTTTTTTGCCCAAAATCGAAGAGCTGGACTTGGCTGACATGTGGTTTCAACAAGACGGTGCCACATGCCACACCGCACACGAAACAATGACCCTATTGAGAGGCGAGTTCGGTGAACAGTTTATCTCACGTTTGGGGCCCGTCAATTGGCCGCCTAGATCGTGTGATTTAACGCCGTTGGACTATTTCTTGTGGGGCCATGTTGAGGCTAATGTCTACAGGGATAAACCAGCAACTATTGACGCACTGGAAGCCAATATTGAAGCATTTATTCGTGAGATACCTGGAGAGAGTGTGCCAAAATTGGACCTTGCGCATGGGCCATCTAAAGCGCAGCCGCGGCCAACATTTACATGAAATAATCTTTAAACATTAAATTATATCGACCATTCTATCGACTCAAATAAAGATTTAATCGTTTTTTCAAATTTTTTGTGTTTTTTTTTTAAAATCAAGTCCTATACCTCTTAAAAAAATCACCCGTTACAAAGACTTTTATTTTAATTCTAATAAAGGAACTTTAAAAGTTTAAACTAATAAATGTTTTTTATCGAAGAACTTGAATAAAATAAGAGTAGGTACTAATGAGACACTTGAGATTGCGTGTTCTGTACCAGTTGGTTGATCCTAGGATCTGTTTTTGCCAGAGCTATCATCAGGTCGCTTAAACTAGAGCAGAAAAATCTGTCTCACATAAGTTGAAGAAAAAGCAAGAGAGGTAAGTGTCGAATTAACAGGCAATCTTTTGATCAAACATTTCTCCAATGTTGTAAGATGGAAGTCATCTTTCAAGGACGAATCAGCCTTCATTTCTAGAAATTCTTCCTGAACTTTTTCTGGTAATTGTGACACATCAACAACAAATGGATTTCTTGTCATGTGCCATATTGGTGACTCTGAATTGATGTCTCGATAGTATCGTCGAAATTCGTCTTCCACTGCTTGCAAATGAGTTTTTATGTCAGCTTTTAAATTTGCGTCCAGTATGTTATTTTTAATTGCTTCGAACAGCCGAGAAAAATATATAATATTTTCAGAAGACACTTCTTGATTCCAAAGTTGAAGCTTTGATACGAACCCCTGAATATAATCATAATTGCTTATTATAGTGTTGTTTCTGCCCTAAAGTTACAAGTTTAGCTCATTAAAGGGGTCAAATACACCTATGTCAGTTAAATAAGCCAACCTCATCTTTGAACATTGTTAAGAAATCGTGTTTTTCTTTGAACTCAAGAAAAATAATTACCTCTTCTTTCAATTCATAAAGGCGAGCCTTTGGACAGTCAGCGTACTTCTGTGTAGAACAGAAGAACTTTGTGAGCAGAACCGAGATCCTCGCAAAGTAAAGTAAATAACCGACTGTTCAAAGCGCTGCTCTTGATGTAGTTGATAATCCCTACATCCGAGTCCAAAGTGTTGCGTAATTTCGGTGGCAATGTTTTGGAAGCCCAAGCTTACCGATGAATAACACAATGGGTACTAACCTTTGCGGGATTTTTTTCCTTGAGCTTTTTAGCTAAGCCCGAACGTACACCTATCATTGCAGGTGCGCCATCTGTGCAAAGTCCAATAAGTTTCTTCCAATCCAAATAATTTTTTTTCAACAAAATTTGATATTGAATTAAATATATCTTCAGATGTAGCACCTGCTGTCAAAGGTTGGGTGTACAAAATCTCTTCATGAATGATATCTACGCCGATGTAACAAATATAAACTATTAACTGTGCACAATTAATGATGTCGGTGGATTCATCGCAACTAATCGCAAAAATAATTTTACTGTTAATTATTTGTGACTTTATGCCTGCTGCAATGTCATGATTCTACGCTTGACCGTGTTATTCGAAAGAAGGATAGACTACATTTTTTGCTCTGCATCTTCTGCTAAAATTATCTGCGTGGCTTTAAGCACACATGGTTTTATTAATTCTTCACCGATAGTATGAGGTTTCTTTTGCCTTGCTATCATAAAAGCTATTTCAAATGAAGCTTTGAGGTGCTGCGATACACCTGTGTGATAACTTCCCGCCTTTTAAGGCGATTGGGCCTCATGTTATCATCACTTAAAACTTGCATACATATCACACACTGAGGCAATTGTAACTCGTCTTTTTCTATGAAGGTAAATCCAAACTTTCTTTTTTTCGCTGCCATTTTGCACCTATAACAATAAAACAAATAAGTAATAAATAAATAAGCAAAATACTTATATGTAATTACTAATTATATCTCACGTCCATTCCGAAGATGTATTTAACTAAGGTAGTACGCTCATGCGTACTGCGCGCCACACATTTTTAAGATGAATAGTAGCGCGAGCGCGGATATGTTCTTCCCGCTCGCCGCCGTCCGCTGTAACTGCCTCCCCGTTTCATTCGCTTTTATGTGTGCGTCGCGTCCACACGTGTAGTTTCAGTGCCCGGCTCCGCAACAGACGAAAAACCAATAGTACAGGTATGATAGTATTATTTTGCTATTCACGACATTCATAGAATGTTCTGTTACATCAGGATAATACGAAATAATGATATTTTTATTGGCACAGTCCCAGATTTTTCTTTTGCATTTTCTCAATTTCACGAAC
This sequence comes from Acanthoscelides obtectus, assembly GCA_963669975.1. Classification (NCBI taxonomy): domain Eukaryota; kingdom Metazoa; phylum Arthropoda; class Insecta; order Coleoptera; family Chrysomelidae; genus Acanthoscelides; species Acanthoscelides obtectus. Next base: position 85,382,450 of record CAVLJG010000003.1, on the reverse strand, counting down.
AAGGCTTCCTAGTTTATTTGCTGTGCATTTAATGTTAATTCGAGAAAGTGAACTATTATATACTAATCACGTTAAAATCGTTCTGGTGAGCAACTATTTCTCCACAGGGCTTGTTTTACAGCATGGGGAAACGCAAGAGAAGCCGATCCAGCGACAAACTATCGCGTAGAGACTTACAAAAAACAATTAATGAGCTTCGCGATAGACTAAACAGGCAGGAGCGAGATCGTAGGTCCCATTCACGTCGGCACAGACGAAGCATTTCTCCGAGGAGGCCCCGCTCTAGTTCGCGCAGTCGATCCTTAGTACAGGACCGTACTTCGATAAAAAGAAGGGGGGTGCCAGATTCGGAGGATCGTAACCACAATTATACGACTCGGAAACGTCGAACTTTGGACAAACCGACTTCCGAATATCAATACTCTAGGAATTCATCGAGAGAACGTCGGGTTTCGCACAGCCCAACTTCCAATCGATACCAAAATCCTAGAAATACATCGAGAGAGCGTCGGGTTTTGAACAGCCCGACTTCTTCACGATTTTCAAAAGAAAAAATAGACCGACGTAGCATGAGCCGAGCCTCGTACGACTCGGCGAGTGTCACCAGTGGTAGAAGCCCGGCATCGAACTGTCCGGCTATAAACCAAGACCATCCGGAACTGGATGACCTAGATACACTCGTACTCCAAGACGACATAAATTTACAAGCTGAAAACACTGAGAATGAGGCGGAGCAACTTCCAGAGTGCATTAAAGAGGTATTAGGCATTGACACTGACACAGAAACAAAACAGTCCTATCATCTCAATGATGCTATGAGACAAGTTTGGTCACAAACAATAGCCCAAGGCTTAGGAAAGGAAAATATGGATCAAATTTTGGATCGCCATAGGCCTCCCAATAATTTTCCTACTCTTGATCCTCCAAAAGTCAACCCGGAAGTTGCTCACATTCTTTCTCAAGCATATGTTAAGAGGGACCAATGCCATGCAAGATATCAGCTATTGGTGGGAAAAAGTACAAGTGCGCTTGGCAAATGCATGAATTATGTCATCAATGAAATCAAGAATAATGTTGATTCTGATCTAAAAATGCACTTGCTACCACATCTAGCAGATGTGGGCACATTCATGACCCAGCTATTCCATGAGATTTCGACGACCCGTAGGGAATATATTTCACAACTTCTCTCCAAATCGGTGAAAGATACCATCAAAGAGACTATTCCGGGGGAATATCTATACGGCACCGATTTGGCAGAAAAGATAAAAATGGCAAAAATTGCAGAAAAAGCTGGGAACGACTTAAGACAAGACGGTTATAGCAACAAGGCAGGGCCATCCGGCATCAGAAGAGGGGGGGGCACACCTCTCAGCGCCAGCATGGTACCTCCAAAACTGCATACAATGCTCGTACTCCATATAAAGCGACTAGCTACCGCCCGTCTTTAAACAGGCAACGCCCGCCTCGCCAGTCAGGGAGAGACTCGGGGCCGAGGAAAGGGCAAACCTCCAAGCAAAGTCGCCCCCCAGGGAGCAGATACCAATAAAGGTAAGTCATTCTAAGCTAGCGGGCAGACTATCCCATTTTGTCGAGTCTTGGAAATGTATAACGAACAATTCCACAGTTCTATCCTGGATTAAGGGATATAAGATCCCTCTCTTAGCAACACCTGTTCAGAAACAGAATCAAACTGCCCACACTCAGTGCGACCCTTTGATTGCCTTGGCAATCAGGGAGCTACTAGATATCGGAGCAGTATCATCATGTACGGAGAGGAAAGACCAGTACGTTTCAACTTACTTCCTAACTGAAAAATCCAACGGAAAGAAACGGTTCATTTTAAATTTGAAAAAATTTAATGAATTCGTGAAATACGAGCATTTCAAAATGGAAGATTTTCGGACAGTACTAAAACTATTGCAAAAGCAATACTGGATGGCAACCATCGATCTAAAAGACGCATACTTCCTAATATCAATAGACAAATCATTTAGGAAGTATTTGAGGTTCAGGTTTAATTCTAATACATTTGAATTCAATTGCTTACCATTTGGTCTCTCGTCAGCACCGTACTGTTTCACAAAAATAATGCGACCCGTCCTGGAAAACCTGCGTACTCAAGGGATTCTGTTGGTCAACTATTTAGACGATTTCCTAGTCATCAGTGACTCGTCTGAAAAATGTAGGGAACACACAAAAATTGTGGTAAACACATTACAGTCCATAGGTTTCATCATAAACTTTGAAAAAAGTTCGTTGACCCCAGAACAGAGAAAAATATTTTTAGGATTTCAATACGACACCAAAAATATGAAAATATCCCTACCGTCGGAAAAGAAAACGTCCATTAAAAACATGTCAACGTCTTTCCAAAAAAGGGATACATGCAGTATAAGAGAACTTGCACAGTTCATAGGCACCTTAACCGCAGCCTGCCCTGCGGTTAAGTACGGCTGGTTGTACACCAAGCGTTTGGAACAACTAAAGTGCTCAGCTCTAGAAGCGAACAACTACAACTATAATTGTATAGTAGTCTTACCACATAACTTTATAGATAATGACCTAATCTGGTGGGAGCGAAACATCTTAAATGCGGAAGCCGATATTAAACAGACAGGCTATAGTATGACAATATTCACAGATGCCTCACTGACTGGGTGGGGTGCATGTAGAGGACACGACAAAACCCATGGGTTTTGGTCCAATCCAGAAAAAGATAATCATATAAATTACTTAGAACTTACAGCTATTCTTTATGGCTTAAAATGTTTCGCCCGGGATGCAAGGAACTGCAGTATTCTGATTAGATCAGATAACACGACGGCAATATCTTGCATCAACCGTTTGGGCAGTATACAATCTACCAAGCTCAACAACAGAACGCGAGACATCTGGGAATGGTGTCAAGCCAGAAATATTTGGGTATTCGCTTCATACGTCAACACAAAGGACAATCTGGACGCAGACAGGGAGTCCAGAGTAGTCTCAACCGAAACAGAGTGGTCTCTGGCAGATTCAGCATTCGATGTTTTAAAACACGAATTCGGATCTCCTGACGTTGACCTTTTTGCCTCAAAAATAAATCACAAATGTCGACGATATGTATCATGGAGGAAAGATCCGGATTCGGTCGCAGTTGATGCATTTACTATTAGCTGACCGATATTTATTTTTATGCATTCCCCCCATTTTGCTTAATATTGAAGGTGTTACAAAAAATTATCCAGGATAAAGCTGAGGGAATTGTAGTAGTACCAGACTGGCGTGCCCAGGCATGGTATCCGCTTGTAGAGAAACTACAAGTTGGAAGATCTGTTACCTTTGGACCTGACGATAATCTTCTGACTTCTCCTTTCAGTTCAACCCACCCTCTGGCCAACAGATTAACATTAGTGGCCGCGAAATTATCCGGCAGGGGTTTCAACTGAGAGGAATATCGGATGAGGCGGTAGAGACCATAATCGACTCAATATCGACAGCTACGATCAGCCAGTATGCGTGTACTTACCGTCTATGGTATAAGTACTGTGAAGAGAAGCAGATACCAGTATTTCAGGCAAACGTCCTGCAGGTAATAGAATTCCTTCAGAACATTATCAATACAACTGAACTAAATTATGGAAGTTTAAACAGCCACAGATCTGCGATCTCCCTTATATCCTCCGATAGCCTAGGTTCACACCCCCTGATAAAACGGTTCATGAAAGGGGTAGCCAGAAGACGACCAATGAACCCCAGGTATAGGTTCACGTGGGATCCTCAACCAGTTCTTACAGCATTAGGAAATCTCCCTAACAACCAACTTAAAAGCCTCACCCACAAACTGGTGACCCTACTTTCACTGGTAACAGGTGGCCGCCTTCAAACGATCTCTTTAATCCGGGTATCAAACATTCACAGAGACGAAACCAGATTACAAATAATGATTACGGACCCAGTAAAGACGTCACTTAGCCTCAATGATCAGCCTTTTCTGAGTCTCCCGTTCTTCACACCAAATCCCAACATATGCCCAGCCTCAACAGTGCTGCAGTACTTAGAGTCAACGAAAGAAATCCGAAATAATGAAGATTTCTTATTTTTAACTTATGTAAAACCCCATAAAAAAGCAACAAAGCAAACCCTTGCCCGTTGGGTAAAACAGACACTTATGTCATCGGGAGTAAATACGACTGTATTTAAACCTCATTCAACTAGGCACGCAGCAACGTCAGCAGTCCGTAGGGCAGGGCTGTCGGTAGACACTATTTGTAAAACTGCAGGCTGGTCTCAGAAGACGGCAACCTTTGCAAGGTTCTACGACCGACCACTACAAGCGGATGATGACTTTGCAAACACGATACTCTCAACGAGTATAAATTAGAATATTTTCACCTTATTTTACTTTTGCTATGATAGCAGTTTTGTTCAACTTATTTCGCATATAAAACATCAATGCATATGTTTGTGGTTTGTATCTTTGAACATCTACCTTAGTTAAATACATCTTCGGAATGGACGTGAGATATAATTTAACGATCAAACGAACTTACCTGAAGTTCGATCGTAATTATATCGATCGTCCATTCCGAAGATGTAGAAACCCCCCCTCCCTGAAATGCAGTGGCCTTTCACCCTGCTCATATGCATTGAAAAACAATCTTTGAAGGAATGAAACGGGGAGGCAGTTACAGCGGACGGCGGCGAGCGGGAAGAACATATCCGCGCTCGCGCTACTATTCATCTTAAAAATGTGTGGCGCGCAGTACGCATGAGCGTACTACCTTAGTTAAATACATCTTCGGAATGGACGATCGATATAATTACGATCGAACTTCAGGTAAGTTCGTTTGATCGTTAAATTATATGCTCATTATTTTATCTAAATAACGTAATGTATTCAACAGTATATTGGCCACCGGGAGATTTATATTTTAGTAGGCAGGTTGACGTTATAATAGTAATTTTAAATACATTCGGAATCAATATTAGGTCCTTAAAGTTCGTCGTTTCAAAATTATTTTGCCACGTTGGTTTGATTGTGATGAAAATACTCAAACTTACCTTTTAACAGTGAGATACAATAATTTGACACACTCAAACAGATTTCTCAACAAAACATGTACATCGAAACGTCAAATTTTTCGCAAGTTTGTGGGAATGGATGTCACAGATGCTCATCCGCGTCTGGTAGGTACACAATTGTTTTCTAAGAGCCGTTTTACATACAAGAGAATTACTCCGAAAATTATGGTCCTAATTATGCCGAAAATTTGCATGGAAAAAATATTGAAGATTTTCTCTACAACCTGTATGACACAAGCAAACAAAATTTCCGAGTAATTCATATGATACGCCTGCGCATTAGAAAAATATTTTCGAATATTTCGAAAGGAAATGACCCTAACGAGTGTGACGTCCAATATAATCGGAAAGACAACATACGTCGTTGATTTAAATTTATTTTTGTAATCGAGATCTTGTTAATATAAAACTTCTCAATGCTTGGGACTATCGCATCAAGCGCCTGACGCCGCAAATTTCTGTTTTTGTAATTGGGTGACTTCACCTTGTACAGGTTTGGCCATTTTTGGTACTCCTCCAACAACAGTGTAACTTCTTCCCGATTCCACGACATTATGAATAAACAATAACAATAAACGCTTCTTCGTACGACTCGAACAGGACCTCACCCATAAATGTTAAGTGAGGTTATGTTGTTGACGTTGACATTTGATATTGACATGCACGCAAATAACCCTCTGCGCCGATTCTCGCGCATATTCTATAGAACGGGTTTTATATTTTTACCATGAAAATTTTCACAAGAATTCTTTTACGTGTAATAGGACAGCAAAAATTTTCGGCATAATTATGACCATAATTTTCGGAGTAATTCTCTTGTGTGTAAAACGGCTCTAAGTGATGAATGTTAAGCGGAGCGCGGCGGGGGTGCGCGCGAATTTCATGTTGTAACTTGTATAAACTGCGATTGACGACGCCGGGTTTTGAATCATATGATGATATTTAATTTCTAATTTTATGCGTGTGAGTTAAACATTACATTGTAATGTTATTTGTTAATGTTATTTTTTTTGTTTTTTCTTTCTAAAATGCAAACGCTTTCCGTCCCCCTTGACATCTCTCTAAGCCTCCCGTAGGCGGGTCTGACTGGCAGGCTCATCCCGCGGCGGTATCATGGAGGAGATCTATGAGGAGGAAAGCCGGTTGACAGAAAAGTAGAAGAGTGCTATATCGCCGACGGCGCGTCGGTGCGAAAGGGTCCCGAGACTGTCCGTTAGAGAAGGGCCATCGATCAGTCGGTCAGCCCTTCTCTGAACTGAATCGAGAATTTATATTGTAGTTCGGACGGCAACACCCCAAACATGTGACTAGTATTCGAGGCTAGGTCTTATTTGGGTCTTGTACAAAGTGAGGAGGTTATGTGGAGAAACGTACAGAGATCTGCTTGTCACTATGAATTCCTGCATGTAGAGTGCTGTCTTCAGCAAAGCTGTGGATCAGATGGATCGTACAGGAAAGGAGGTCGTTGATATGTAAGAGAAACTATGTCTCGATCTTTTATTGATCATAAATATTCGGTTCTGGAAGACACACAGGCCTAAACCTTCTTGATTACGATTCCATCATTTTTTGGCAGCTTTCTGAATGATTACGTAAGTATGCGCTTCATCTGTCCCTTAGTACTGTTAAGCCTGGCGATATTCTAGATCAAATGACATCGTCTAATGGGAAGATCAAGAAAGTAAGATCCGATGACAATTTGCAGGCAATTCCCCACTGGCACTGTTGATCACGATGCAAAACTTTGGGTGAATATGGTTCCAGCAGGATGGAGGAATGTGCCATAAGTTACAGAAACGATGCATACGAGCACTTTGCGAAGAATACCTCGAACTTGTTATGATGATCTCGAAAAAACAAAGGGTTGTGCCAACAAAGCACTATAGAGCCGCTGAAGACCAATGTTCGAGAAGATCTTAAATATATTTTTTCTGAAACCTACAGAAAGTGAAGGAAAACGCAATCAAGAGGACCCAGATCTGTGTGTCTCCCAGCGGCGGCATTCATGTTATATTGTTTTAGATACATAAAGGTTTTTATTTTTAATTGAAATTAAAATAAAATGAGAATCTATCTCATTCCATTTTAAAAATATTATGATATTAATGATAGTCTTTAATCACATAGGAGGGACGGAGCACTCTGTATGTTGGAATCCAAACTTTTCAGGACACATGATCTTTTCTACTTGAACGTGGTTCAGAAATACGCCCTTGTAATGACTGTCCATCATTATGTAGCTGTCTATATATTGGCCACCCTGAACTTTACCGTTTCGCATAATGTCTAGGAAGCTAGCGATGGAATAAAGCAAGCAGTCGTTCAAAAAGATTGCGGAGAAAGCTATTCTGAGTTAAATAACCAAGTAAAAAACGCCAACCGTTTTATCTCAGTCAAAGCTTTCTTGCATTTATCCGGCTTATTAGCGTTTGAATAAATACGGCTGGTAGCTGGAAAGGAAGAATAGGTTTCTGTGTAAGTTCCAGACAGTGTTGTCATTGATAGTAATGGTGAAGAGGCAAACTCTACCTATATTTGGCACTTTTTACTTCCTACGCCACTGGGCGAAAATGAGACATGATGGTTTTTGGATGTTACACGACATGTACATAACGAAAAACCATGTCACTCATTCCCGTCGATCTGTCCGCCTGTCTGCCTGCCTGTTCGCTAATCCTTCATTATTTCGGCCTTAGTGACTCGTTAGTCGGTCTTCAAAGCTCATATCATTCTAATAGGACACAATATGCTTATTATAATGGTTATTCTTCAGCTAATTGTACTGTTCCCTCTGGAGTACCGCAAGGTTCAAACCTAGGCTGATGATCTGAAAATCTACACCAAAATCACAAATTTGGAGAGCTGTATTTCCCTTCAGGACGATCTGCATACCATCACACAGTGGTGCGACAATAATATTCTCTTCTTAAGTATTTCCAAATGCAAAGTATGTTCATATTGTCGTAAAATGAAACCGATTTGTTGGATTACTCCATAAATAAAGCGGTTTTGGAGAAAACAACAGAGACTAAAGATCTTGGTGTAAAATTTTCCTGTAGATTGGACTTTTCTGTCCATGTAGCACGCGTCACTTCCGAAGCGACACGGATTCTAGGTTCCATAATGCGTAACTGCCGATCTTTTTGCTTCTTTGATATGGAACCCTTTCTATGCGTATTATATCAACATCTTAGAAAATATACAAAGAAAATTTCTTAAATACTGTGTTTATAAAATCGATGGCACATATCCAGAAAGGGGGGTCTTTCAATTTGTTCTGCTGCGTCGTTTTGAAGTAGAGTCTCTACAGTTAAGACGTTCTACTGCTGGCCTGTCATTCCTTCATAAGCTTTTGCACGACAGAGTGGATGCGAACTTCTACAGAGGTTAAATTTCTGTATACCACGCTTAAATACGAGAAGAACTTCTTTCTGCTGCAGTACCTCCTGTACCAATGTATTATTTTATTCTCCGCTATATTCTATATGCAACAATTATAATTCCATAGCAGGCAGTTCTGACATTAATTTTGATAGTATCAGTAAGATCTTATCGAATTTCAGATACTACGAGTATTAGAATAGCTAATTCTGTTTTTCAAGTTAGTTTTATGTATATGTTACCGCTAATATCCAAAATCCGCTAATATGCATAAAAACTACACATAATAGGAATTATGCGTAAATACTAAAACCGTCCGTTAGTATGCAAAATAACGGCGCGTATCAGGAATTATTAATAAGTACTAAAATAATCAGTTATGATGCAAATTCACTGTCCAAATTAGAAATTATGCGTATATACTGAAGCTACCAATATCTTATGTTAGTGATTAAGCATAATATCACGTAACGTCATTAACTAAGTAACGTCAAATTTGAAATGCTATGTAGTTAATGATAAAATAGAAATATATTACGAGTAAGTATACTATTACATAACATTTAATATATATGTAATTCTACAAAACTATATGGTATGCATAGATGAAAATCAAACATATTCAGGAATCAGAACGAAAAAAAAACCATAACCGTAACATTTCAAACGACTACATAAAAATTATTTATATTATTATATTTATATTTATTTATTGGAACAAGAAGAGCTTTGATGGCACTTACTATAGCATAATCGATTATTTTTTTACCGCGGTAGGTATTGTTTTGGCAGAATTTTGTGCAATTGCATCGTTGATAACCTTGTGTAATATTCGAATACTGTTTGGACATTTCGGTCTTCATTCGATCTCTTCCTCCGTGACCTATACTTCTGTGACAAACGGTTAAAATATCAAACATTTCTTCAACGGGAACAACATAGCGAACATCTCGTATGTCAATCACTATATTATTAGAATCTTCATTATTTTCCTTTCCCGTTTGCTCTTTATTTCGCGTTACAAGCTTTTCAATATTTCCGACTCAACTATTCCAAATCTTTTAAGTCTACGATACTGTAATGGAGTTTTGGGACCATTATTTGATGAAGCATCCCTAACCTAGAGAAAAACATCAGGAATTAAACGTTAAAATATAGGCACTATATTAGTTTAAAATCATTCTTACCTCGGATAAAAGCACGTCATATTCTTCCTTGAATAAAATGTTCAATCGTGAGTTTGTTCTTCCCTTCAACTTCTTAACTTCATCGACAAATTTAAATTTAATGTTATCAGTAGGTAGTGCAGTCATTGCGATGAGAAACTCCAACAACAAAACAATCAAAACATAACATCAAACTTCAACGCACGCTTCAAGGCACGACCAGTCGTATTTTGTGAAGTTACATGTATAATCACTAATATACGCAGCAGATATTATGCATAATTCCTATTGCTGTGTCAGTTATTATCAATATTTACTAAAAATATGGCGATACTTTGCATAATTACTGACGACTTTAGTAGTTATCGATAATTCCTGATACGCGCCGTTATTTTGCATACTAACCGACAGTTTTAGTATTTACGCATAATTCCTATTATGTCTAATTATTATGCATATTAGCGGATTTTGGATATTAGCGGTAACATATACATTGTATGTATTATAAGTAAAGATACCATTATATTGTCCGCTAATTGGAATAGTTCTGTTGGGCAATTATGTATAAAATAAAATAAAATAAAATCCTTGACCCATCTTTAGCTTAGAAAATACACAAGGTTACAACGACAAGGACAAAAAAGTTCTGTAGTTTTTGAAAATTGGTCCAGTGACGGCGGAGCTATGGACAAAATATGAAAAAAGATAAAAATCGCTCAAACATCGTTTTTCGACGTTTCAAAGGTTCCCAAAAAAACGCTACATGCCACAGATAATCGAAGCATTAGGGTATTCTTTCACTCTAGTGGGGAGCGTATACTATTTATTCAATCTGTGATGTGCGAAGATCAACTAAAAGCTTAAGCGATTTGTCCCTTTATTTAATGCCTACGAATATCTGAAGCGGTTTTTCAGTTTCCTATATACCATGTCCAAGGCAATGCTGACCAGGCTGTAACACAGATATGTCACAATTCATTTACCAAAAATTTATATTTTTGATGTCTCTAGTTGTTAGTTTTTTCTTAATAATGTAAGTTTTTTTATGGGGGGCTATAGGGGGATACATGGGAAAGGGGGAACGCCACACGGACTCTGGCGAGGGAACACGTGTGCATGCAACATGCACACATTCTGGCTCCGCCTACGAGATCCGCCGGGTGGTACTTCCGCGTTCGACAGTCAGAGACCATCTACCACCTACGGACAATCACAACATCCATAGCCAAGAGAAAAATTTCTCCTGGGACGGGACTCGAACCCGCACAGCGCAAGGCGACTGATCAGGAGACCGAAGAGTCTACTACTGCGGCCACCACTGCTGCCTATGTACGCGTAAGAAAATGTATGTGTTCTTTTCGGTTCTTCTCTCTTCTCACGATGCTATTATCAAGTTTTACCGCACTTTGAGGAGCATGCCGCCATCTGACCTGCTGGAAGGTAAGATTAATTTTGGAGTCAAAACGATCAATTCTTCTTGAGCTGGCGTCCATGATTGTTAGTTCTTCAAGTTTCTCCATCACAAGTGGATCGCATTTTTAAAAGCGGTTCGACCTTGACTCTTCTTACACAATTCAATCTTAAAGTCATTCAAAGCTTGCAAAACACAGAACTACTATTTTATATATCACAGATCTACAAGCCAGTGTAAAACATTTCGGGATCAGAGGTCAATGAGGACCTTGAATCTGCGCGTACCCATAAACTGTTACAGCCGTACCTCCATCTTTGAAAGATAAACTAATATCTAGGAACCCTGTTCATCCAAGGAATACTCGTTTCACGAAAACTTTAACAATGCTTCTTCCGTAATTGCTTCTCCACATACAACGCAATCATTCATTATAACAAAATTTCACATGATAAATTTAAAAGACGTGTCAAAAGCATATTCTGGATTCGTAAGTTGCTCAAATTTCATAAAAATGTTTCAATGCAACTCATAATTCATATCTTTGTATACATACTTACTGTCCAGGGTGTTCGAAGAATATCTGGAAATATTTTAGAGGGTGATTTCTTATTACATGGGTTCGGAGATGCAGAGTTTTCAAGATACAGGGTGATAACTTTAATGTTTTTTATTAATATTTATATTATATATACTATATAATATATATATATATATATATATATATATATATATATATATATATTATATATAAATAGTTACTCGATTCTATTGAAATTTGTCAATATTATTTGTAGTATTAAGAGCCTAATCTTGTTATTTTTGTTTTCCAATGTACTTTCCTTAGCAAAAATTAATGAACCAATTTTGTCCAGTGATATGCAATAAAACGGTTTCAATTTTTTTCTCGAAAACGAAGCGAGATACGAAAAAAATACACTTGGCAAAGAAGTTGTATTTTTACTCTGCATTTCCGGGCCCATGTTTGTAGAAACTTGTTTTCATATATCTTAACAAGGAATCACCCCCTAAAATATATCCATCTATTTTTCGAACAACCTGTATTTTCATTGAAGATTCTTTATACCTATTGTCATATACCTGTGTTTTAGCTCATTATTGTAACATTGTACATTTGTTTGGGATTATGTGGCAAAATAGCACTAGCTAATCTTCGCTCCTGATAAAAACGCTTATTATCATATAATAAATGCTCCATGGTATATTCGTATCAGTGAACGTCACAGAGACTTTAGTAAATTGATGGACAGTCACTGAAGACAAATGCAAAAATATTTATAAAAAAATCTAATATATTTTTTTTTTGTTTCAGGTATGTACAAAGCTGGAAAGTGTAAAATCGAGGTAATACTAGGTTCACATTTTTTAATGAAAAACTACGGTACACAAACTGGGATAAACTAGCGTAAAATAAAAATCATTGTTTACTGAACGGTCGCTGTTCCAGATTCAATTGAATACAATTTTAATAAAATGTTGCAGCAGTATGCGGTGGAGTGGAAAGCTTTAGTTTTCCAGCATGAACGCCCAAGTGCAAATATGTTTTTTAAAGTGATAAGGTAATGTAGCATGAAAAATTATTTTTAACTGAAGCCGATTAAAACATTTGGACTACGGGTTCGGATTCACCGCACCAAAAACGTTCGAGTAAGATGATTGACTCATTTTTGTCGGTATGTGCAGTAATGTGTTTGCAATCCCGTGTCCGTTATCCTGTAGATAGTAGGAAGCTGGGAGAGTACAGATACTATTCATCTAAGTTAGAGCATCAATATTTGAATTGAACCAGAGCACCAGAAGCAGGAAATTGACGACACTGTACTTAACAGCTGTAAACAGAACCGTTCGTAAGTCAATTATCATCAGACTGGCTTCCTACAAACGTGACCCGCATCACAGCTCGGCCGATTATATACGGGGTGATTCCTGAGTTCTGGCCAACAAATACTGAAACTCCTATTTACATAGATACTTTTGAAATCATAGGATGTTTTTATGATCTGTCCTGAGAGAGCAAAGTATTTTGGTAATCCTCCACATTTCGGTCCAAACGGTGAGCTTTCTCAAGTACAATTGCCATTTCTGATAATATATTTATATATATATATATATATATATATATATATATATATATATATATATTACATTCCTATACAGTAATCCTACAATAGTTTGAACGGTATTGTGACATCCTAAGATTGCGATAGTACTTTGACATTAAAAGGGAGCCATGTTGTGTGTTGTTTGACATCCTCAACAATGTTATTAAAAAATAGAACACTAGAATACTATTTGCTCATTCAGAAAATACGAGGAAAACATGCTAAAACAAAAATATACCACCAACGCTACCAAGTACCACAGGGATATATCCTCGGGCCCTATTTGTGAAACCTGAACGTTGCTGATTTGCTAGTAGAGAACATTGCAGGACGAACGATTCAGAAAACCAAGTATGTATATTGTTTTTGGACGAGTACGAACGTACCCTAAACAGATCAAGTTTGGCAGAAATGAGGAGCGAACAGTCGAAAGCCCCGTCCTCGATCAAATCCGATACCTTGGACTCAATCTTAATAAAACAGTAAGCACGGACGGCTTCAATAAAAGAAAGAACTCTTAAGGCTAATCGAGCAGCATGGCCTCAGCTCAAACGTTTCTGTAGAAGTGAAATTGAAAATAATTGAAGCAAGCATCTACCCGGTACTAACATACGATATTATAGATGCAAACGTAAAAGAGGCACTCTTAAATTAGAGAGGTGCCTTGAGAAGATATATAAAAGAGATGGGTATTTTCCCTACTACATCTTAGATGACATACTTTGGGAGATGCTACACATTTCTTAGAAATTGTGAGGAAGAGATATCAGTCGAGCCGATTTAGATCAAAGTAGATCAACCAATAAGCCAGCCAAGCCAGCGATGTCAAATCCAGCCTTCAAAATTCAAGCATCCTATCCACTACGTCTCATAATGATAATAATACTTTGTAAAATGGTTTTATCATAAGTCTCTACCCTTGTACATATTTTGAATGTAAACAGAAGGAATATATTTTTGTTTTTTTTATTGTCCTATACAAGCCATCATTATATAACATTATATAAAATTATGGTTTCAAATTGACTCGTAGTTAAAAAACAACACTAAAAGTACGAATTTAATGACGTAACTGTTTTCTATTGTTTGTATACCTGGTGTTTCAAATTTGGCCCTCACCGTTGGGATCTCGGAAACGATAAGAGATACGAAATCGCTTACATTGGGGCAAATCTGCGTATTTAGGTAACTAACAAAATGCCGCTTAGAACGTTTTGGAATTCAGAATACTTCTGGAAACAGATGAAAAAAAAAAACGAAATCTCCCTAAATTAAATTTCACATTTACATTGCTACTTTTTCTCCTCTACAAGGTGGCATAATCAGAATCTCAATATGACGTTTCACCCATTGTCTTCCAGCATCAACTTTATTTTTTCTTATGGATACCATATTGAATTTGTGCAGAGATAAATGGGGTTTTTAATTTTGACAAAAATGTGTAACTTGTCACACATTGGCACTATCAAACCTTAGTTATTACAAAAAACTGAATTTCTTAGGTAGGCATTGAAATAATCAGATAATCATTTGTTTCGTGTAACAGAGTTAGCCCAAAATCATTTATCTTATGTTTTTCTGACTTTATTTGTGTTCAAAATCTTCAATCCTCAAAGACATTTACTAAATAGTAAATTAAAATTACAGCTGTGTGACTCACAAAACATTTCAAGGATATCTCATTGTGACGCTGTATATGGACCCGCTTCATTGCAAAGTGATAAGATTAAGCTGCAACGACTTCAAAATTCTTGTTTCCGTTATTGAACCTAGAAAATCGTAGAATTTAGTCATTCAGTATCTTTAATCTATAAGACATTAATGAATAAAAAACCAGAGTACCTTCTCACAAAGCTACAAAAATTGGAAGACGTATACAACTAAGCAACAAGAAATAGTTAATCTCCAGTTATACTCCACTACTCTACATTATAGTACAAAAAAAGTTTTTCCTTCACTGCGGCCAAACACTACAAGAATTTAACCGAGTTCCGCAATTACCGTCTAATAAATTTCAAGAAAAATTTTAAAGCAATTCTCCTATGTACGTCATTTGCCTGATAATAATGAGATCAATCTACAAAAATTCAGCTAGAATAAGACTGACTGTCTGATTTTTCGAGTTATATCATATGGGCATTATGATTTTATATTAAATGACTTGTATACTTGTAACCTACTACTATAGACTTAAACATTATTAGGCAATTGTCACAAATCACATGTATTTCTCTATTGCTCTACGACTCTATTCTTATTTATGTTTTACTTTTATTTTATGGCTGAGTTGAAAAATATCTCAAGGTAACAGTCCACCATTTCGATTCTTTATTCTGAAATTTTTAGTACCTCACCTTACCCAGAATAAATAAGTATTTGTAAAAAAAAATTATACCGAAGCAGCCGCGCAGCGCAGCAGAAGCCAAAATGCCGGGACATCGCGGCTGCTATGATGATCCCAAAGAAATTGTGTTAATCCGATTTTTGTACTGCCTAAGGTTAGTAGAACTGGGAAAAGCTTTCTCTTCTGCATTGTTCCACAATCTAGACACCCTCTAGACAAAGGAGCGGTCGTGTCGACCAGTTCTGGATGTACGAAGTTCGAAACGGTTAGGATGGGAGGCCAAAGTCAGGCGGGTCTGCCTGGCAGGCACATCGCGCGGCGGCATCATGGAAAAGAGTTCTGAGGAGCAAAGCCTGTTGGTGTATCGGTAGAAGAGAGCTAGATCGACGACGGCCCGCCGGTGCGAAAAGTCTGTTAGAGAAAAGTCATCGAATAAAGGCATGTTATTATTATTATTATTTGAGATGGGATTGCAAAATAAATTACAAATTGTCATTGCCATTTTTTCCTCTACAAGATGGGGTAGTAAAATTTTCAATTCGAGGTTTGATCTTTCATCATTAACTGTGTTTCTTTCATATTGGCGCTGTATTGGACTTTTGTAATAAATACTACTAAGAATTGTGCGAAATTTATCCTGAAATAAATGAATGTATGATATTCATAACTAAACACAGAATCAAAAATTGCGTTTAATTGTGCAAATAATAGTAATATGGAGTCCATAAGAAAAAACAAAGTTAATGATGGAGCACGAAAGCAGACACGTCCAATTTAAAATTTGATCACGCCATCTTCTATTTGAGAAATATTGGAAATGCTAATATATGCAATTTATTTCAAAATCCCATTTTAAATTAAACTTGGAAACAAATAACCATTTTGCGATAAATCCGATATACGAAACAAATGACAGATAATTTCAAGACCTACCTAGGAAATTCTGTTTTTCTCAAATAACTGAACTAGCTGGCAATGCCAATGAATAAAATATACATTTTTTGAATCAGAATTATAAACTCTATTCACCTGTGCAGACATCTAGTAAAAATTAAAGTTGTGGCTGGAGAACAAGAGACAAAAAGTCATATTGAAATTCTGATTGAGCCATCCTGTAGAGGAGGAAAAGTGCCGGTGTTAGTGTGCAATTTATTTTGAAATCCCCCTACTAATTAAATTAGGAATAAATTAAAATGATTTGGGGAAATTCAGTCTTTTCCGTCTCTCTCCAGAAGTACTTTGAATTTCGAACCTTTCTAAGCGGCGTTTTGTTATTTACCTGAATATGCAACTTTGTCTCCATTTAAGCGACTTTCTATCTCCTACCGTTTCCGATATCCCAATGTTGAGGGTTAAATTGGAAACACCGGGAATATTCCAACATAATCTATATAAAATAAAGGTTTCAATTTGATTGAATCTGTTGGTATTTAGTTCGAAAAAGCCAGAGGTTTACTTTCGATAGCCGTCCTCTAACTAGCATTAATCACAGACAGTCGCAGCAGCTGCACGCCAGACATCTGAATAGTATTCAAGCCGGCAGGGTTATTACGTAAAAAACTATAAGATGTCAAAAAACGACAAAATGTCAACTTTCTGACTAGATCGTTGTTAGTGCTAGTGTACAAATAGTTCAATCCGCTATCGCTCACTGTGACCGTCACCCTAGCGTTATCTATGGAGGAAAGACTCAACGACATGATAGCGTGCTTTGTTGGTTTCAGAATGCCTGCTGTCAAGTACGTATCTCTAAGAAGATGTGAAAGAAAGAAAATTATTTGAATAGCAAGATCGCGATCAATGATATTTGCTATCTGAGAAAATTATTACGGAATATGCTACCCGTGAAGTATATTAGCCTTACTAGACAGGTGATTTGCGTTGTCCTTTCTTCTAAAGAAAGGTTATGTTCAAAGTTATAGATTACAATTTTCTCCGTTTGCATTGTGTTTTCAACAATTTTGAGAAGAATTAAATGCCTGCGTTGCGTGTAATCAAGTCAAATCACAGAAAAATAGTAATGACTCATCATACACACAAAACATTTTCGCAGTGCCTCACATCTAGGCGCTGATTTGTATTTTAAGTTATCACAAAATAAATTTCTATAAAATTTTAGATGCCGAAATAATAATTAATGTAACCTTTTCATGTTTCATAAATATTCCTATCGGTAGTCTATTTTCTCACCAGTGAGTTGTAATATACTAGAAATTTTCTTGTTTTATCTACCTCATTTTTGAAGTTCAGCAAATTTGTATATGTAATTTCCGGGATGAAGCATCCATCTCAAGTAAATGTATTTGAGACAAGACACTAAGGGCCAATTTCACCAACAACAGTCCGTTATTCTCCACCTATAGGGTAACAGACCGTCAGATACAGCGAATGAGCTTCAAGTTAGAATCAACAAATTTTAGCAACCAATAGCTATGAAATGTTGAAAATAAAATACTGTCAAAGTATGAATATTAAGAAATTACATATAATTCAGTCAAAATTTTAAGAATTTTTGAATTAAATTCATGTTTTAATTACTATTGTTGATTTTTTATTCATGTTTATATTATTTTCTCAATTGATATGTGATACTGGGTGTTTTTTCCTATAAACCTCTTGCAGATAGCCATTGAGCACCTACTTGATGACAGGCTCTACCAAAAGATATTGCTCGTTTTCAAACATTCATTCATTTACTTGCCGTTCATCAGAACCATTATGGCACCTTAGATTGATATTCCCACAAAACCATTCAGGTTTTTTGATATCCATACATCCATAAAGTTGAATATTTTTCGTTGTTCAGGAACTGAACAAACATCCACACTATATTCACAGCGATTAAGAAATTCCTAAATATATGCCTTAAAGCTACCAGCAAACCTAAAACCTGCAAAAACAAAATCTACAGATTTGCCATATTTTTCTTTTTTCAGGATTACACATTCTAGGTTATATTTATATTAGATATTATTTGAATACAGCTGATTATTGCATTTCAAGGAGTGACACATGTGTGGAATCTGTCAACTCTTGATACCAGTCACAAAACATATACTCTGAAGGTTTAATTCCATGCTATTCAATGACAACACGGTGACTTGTGTGGTTCTCAGCGGTCACTTTGTGAGGGTGCGACAGGGTTGCCAAATTGTGCATTAATATCCCGTTTCACCGTCCTGGTCCCAGTGGAGTAAGTTCCGCCAACTGTTGAAATATACTCTACTATGCTTTATAAGACTATTCGTGACATTTTTCCCAAAATCATTGCACAACACTTGAAAAAATGCAAATGAAAATTTAAAATTATTTCCATGACGCCGCAAAATGCTCCGTCGGTACCTTGGGTTATACATCTTGACAGTAGGGATGTTCGATAGGATCCTATATTCAGAAGTGTCAATACATTTCCCGAGTATCGTCATCTTTCGATCCGGACTGTGTCAGAAAGAGTGACTGCCATTGGGCTGCGACATTACCCTGCCAAATCAGACATATCTTTCATCATTTTCAAGGCAATTGTACAAAATCTTAAAATTTGTGATATTCATCCCGGCAACTGCATCCCCACCGCTAGGCGACCTGTATGTTAAATTTGATAGGGCAGCGGGTTATGCTATAAATCATATGTCACAGCGCTTGTGCACTGATTGCAACGGTTAGATGATACCAAAAATATGTTCATAAATAGGAGATCTTTCCCATTCCGGATCGAACAATCTACCAAAGATGCTTATAATCATGATACCTAGTAAATTTTCAGGAAAAAAATTCCAAACCAGCAAATGTAAAAGATTCATTTCGCACCCTCCACCACGGGACGTGATCGTCGTTAGACTTGGCAACCCTGCGAGTGACACATAGATATCCCCGCCAGTCAAAAAGACAAACATTACTAATTTTTTGGACTTAAAATAGATTATTTGTGAAACATTTTTCATAATTTTTTGTCTATGTGCATAGTAATTGCATTATGCATCAGGGAGATGTAGGGATTGACACGTCTTACACATATTATCTGTGTTTTAGAATGGAGAGGACATAATGCTTTTATTTCTTTGAAGAAATTCATTAACCCATAAATTAATAAATGATTGCTATTATGACGTAAAGGAAGATGAGGAATTGGATGGAATGTATTTTATATTCTATTTTCTTGCAAAATACAGACAAATCCACACTATTCAACAGGTATGTAATGATAACTTTCAGTATATTGAAGTTGGTAAACTCGAGAGTGCTATGCATTAACAAACGTCCAAATCTGCTGACAAATTTAACAGCTAGAAAATTTAGAATTTTCACGATTTTATTCAATATTTCAATAGAAATCACTAATATTCCGAAACCTTTGACAGCTTCTGTCAAATTGCATTTCGATAAGGTATTTTCCCATTGGTTCATAATATTAATGTTGGTGAAATCGGCCCTTAGGGAATTATCATCAACGCAGATTATTAGCACAGAAATCCTCACTATGCAGCTATGCCCGGTTATCCTTTAGCTAAGGCCCGTATCGTCAGTCGTCCCTACAATTGTAGGGCGCGTTTATGGCCTCCTTGATTGTCATAGTCCTTTCTCTCCTTCAAAAATTTCTAGATTACACTTGTCCGGTGTCAGCGTCAGCGCTCTCCTATTGTGAAGATATGTTTTCTTTTTAAATTGTAGGAAATTTCAGGCTGATAAAACATGATATAACTCAAAAGCAAGCACAATTTGATGTAAATAGATGTTTGTGATATAACCTCAAAATAGAGTTCTGACACGGAGAAGTAGAAAACTATGACAATCAAGGAGGCCATAAAGGCGCCCTACAATTGTAGGGACGACTGACGATACGGGCCTAAAGTATAGAGCTTACAGCTTAAACCTCCAATATTGCCATCTCTGGAGCAGATGTTACCGCATATCATAGCCAAACATTGATAGTTGAAGCGTCATGATGCTTAGGCAGGACATACATCTATAGAACGAGTGCATATGACGTCGACAACAGCTAGTTCTAAGTTGACATCTCGTAGAAAAACTTACATTATGTCACAAAAAATCTACATAATGTAAACAAAAACATGATGTCGCTTTTCAAGCTACGTAGTACCCCTGCGTGTCTTATTTGAGCCTTGTATAGAGTGAGGTGCTTAGATGGTGAAAAGCTCTTAATAGCCTTCAGATTGGTCTGGCAGTCTGGATGCCTGCGTGCAAGTGACTACTAAAACATGCAATTACTGACTGGACTATCAAATATCTGTTTATATGGCAGCATTTGTAATGTGGGTGGTCGACACAATGCTCGTAGCATAGTTGATGAACTCTTCACAAGTCGTTTTCAGCTTATGAGGAAATGTAATTCTGCTGCATAGATGGGTAGGTGTAGGTTTTCGTGATGTATGACCTACGATCAGCTGGTGCTCTACAGGGAGGTCGGGATATCTAAAATCTACGATGTAAGATGCCTGAAGGTATATCTAACTACGTGAAAATATAAACACTACATCTTGTCTTATATACACGGTGTACTCAAAGTTCTGACTTTCCTTTACACCGAGGTAAATATTATGATTGACGAACTACGTGTCCGAATTTAGCAGTTTGCTGTATTCATTCTAAAAGCTTACACCTATGCTTGGCTGTCTATCCCAGTTTGGACAATATTCAGAAGTGACAGAGCTGTATCTGAAATTCATTTTCGATGAACGGTGAGAGCTGTGTCATAAGTGATTATTTACTACTTACTTTTTCGATGTTATTTCAACACACATTAGCTTTGTAATTTCAAACGCAGTTGTTTCTGAAAAGGAAATTTTCAACTTATAGAACTCCCTGTATAGTGGCTAAACCGCTGTAAACGCCCTTAATGATTTGTCTAAAATCATGTATTTTTGACCCAACAGGATTTTTGACCGTTTCTCAAGGTGATTTAAAGTTACAACATAACTTTGATATTTGGAATGCAATTTTGAAAAACTATTGCATGTTTGTGCTCTTTATTTGAGTTTTAAAAATATGAATGTTCCAAAATAAAGATTTTTATTGGGTTATTTCTAAGTTGGAACCATAGAAAAACAGACGCGGAGAAACAGTCCTTGATACAGAAATATGGATATATAGGGTGTCTCATTTTCATCTCCCTACCTAAATATCTGACACCGCATCAAAATGATGGTGACTTTGGCAATTACCTTTTAGGTCATTTCAAGGTCAAGTGAACATTTCGTATAGAACCGCCTTTTTTAGATAGGGATTGAAACGCGGAAGAATACTTAGTCAGAATATAACCATCACCATGACCTTGACTATTTACCTCTCATTATTACATGGAAAATGGCAAAAACAGCAAACTCATGCGACCTTGACCTCAAAGTCAAAGTCTTCTCAAGCTCAAATTATATTTGTAGTCAAAATCACATTCGTGCGTAAAATTTCTTGCTTTTTCAGTTTCCAATATAAAAATGAGAGGCTTTGACTGAAAGATTAGGGTTTTTACTAAAATTTGTTTTTCAGCAGTAAAGTTCCAGCATTACGAGGGCGTATTGATATGTAGTTAGCTAGGTATATTTTAAATGCACAAAACAAAAGCGGGTATCTTGGCAACAAAATATAATATATTATATGAGTAAGAGAAAGACATTTTCAAATAAAATTGCCGCAAGTGTGAAAATGGATAAAATGGAATACCGAGTAGTACCTGTATTTGGAGGAGATACGGGGCAAGGAGAAAATGATAAGAGACCTGGAAAACCCGTTTCAGTGTCAACCCCGGGAAATGTCGATGCAGTTCATGATTTGCTATTATTTGACCATCGAATGAAACGTATAGCTGAGACCCATTTGAACACATTCATAACATCATTCATGTTGATTTGGATATAAAAAAATTCTGCTGAATGGATTCCCAGATGCCTGAACTTGGATTAGAAGCTAGCACCAGTGGAAACATCGTGTGGAATCCTTACTCCATTTGAAAAAGACCTCGACGTTCTGAACAGTCTCTCGGCTATGGACGAACTTTGGTTACACTTCGCTGATCCTAAGACAAAACAACAATCGATGGAATGGAAAAGAGCTTGCTTCAGTATTTTAGGACCGTCATAAGTATGTATTAGATCTGGGTATAAGTTAAACAACATATATGTTTCTCTCTATTGTACGTGTTCACGATTCAACAGAAGTTTTCAAATTACAATGTTTAGTCTACTGATGAACTCACAAATAACATATGTTCGTATTACTAAAAATTCAGACACATAACTACATTTTCGTCTGTTTGCAAAACTTTATTACTGACTCTGCTGAATAACCCAACCGGTTGTAATCTAGTTGCGGTTAACATTTTTTGAGCTGGATTGGATTATTTGTTTTCACCTAACTCGACTCTCATCAACCATTGTGAACGGTGAAGACAGGTGCAAGTGTTTTTATTCGGTAAAATAAAATAAGGTAATGAGAATATTGCGCTAAATATGAAAGTATGTTGTAGTCAGACAATATGTAAGGAAGGGAACCCCTTTATGCAGGTAGAGTAGAAGTATACTTTAAAACTATTCAAAGTATGTCTCCTTGCACAACATTTCTTAAACAGAGCAAGCAGCGCCAGAGACCTACTGGATGACCTGCTAGATATATTATTGGGGAAATGTGCAGAAGCTAAAATAGTGATCAAAAAGTAAGGTGAAATTGCTTGTAAAATGTAAATTCGTTATTTACGCTTCCAGATAATGTTTTCCGGTATAGCCCTCAAGACCTTCTTCAATTCGGTTTTTATCTCCTCAATCGTCTCAAAACGGCGTCCCCGTATTGACCTTTTGAGTTTGCTGAGTAGCTAGAAGTCGAGTCGAGCTTTTGGCAAAAAAGTCGCGAAGAACCAATGCAGTATGACATGGTGCGTTACCGTGATGAGGGAAACATCCGCGCATCACGATTCGCAGGACCGATCTATAGCTTTGAAGTATCCCAATACTTGATGTTTCAACTGAGATACTCTAGGAGGGAGAAAACAAACATGTTAAGCATGCTGATCGGTAACGTTTCCTTGATAGACAGCACAGATTATTGAAACACTACAGATAACACTCTGTTATACAGGGTGCAGCAGCATTACTCCCTTTTTTTGATTGCGCGTCATTCAGTCGAGTGATGTCGCTAGTGGTCTCGTTCAAGAGGAGGGGCTATAAAGTTGTGTCCCGACACATTTCTGAATCGCTTTAACTTAGCCCCGTTCGGCCCTGACCCAGATCGGAAATCAACTGGTTCGTAGGTCACTACGTTCAGACAAGCTGCAAGTGCATCAAGAAGAAGAACTGGAGCCCCTCGGCCTATTAGATCACCTGAAAGCATTGAGGCAGTGAGATCTTCAATATTGCGATCACCACGGCGTTCTGCGCGTGTACATGCGTTTGCCCTTGGACTTTCCGATCGTTCTGTGAGAAGAACTTTTCATGATGATCTTCATGGCAATCGAGCAGGAACTTTCTGAATGGGAGCTATTTCCTGAGGTCGCTATTGTTTCTTTTGTGTTGATGCGTCAACAAACAAAACACGCAAACATGAGCTACTGGGCTGACACCTATCTTCGAGAATTGCACAGTATGGTGCGTACTTTCCTCAGCTGAAATTACATTGGTCCCTTGTTCTTTGGAGAAAATGAAGTCGCAATGACAGTGAATTCGGACCGGTATGTAAACATCTTACAGGGATTTTTTGATGAGTTGGACTATTGGGACATTTGGTTCCAGCAAGATGGTGCAACGGTACACAGAGCGCCTCATCTTAATTAGAGGCGATTTGGAGTGTCGGCCCGCTCTCTCCATTGGGCCCCTTTTGATTTTTCCATGTAGTTATGACAAACGCCAGAAATTGGTTTATTCATTTTATGAAGAATGGGGGACGTCACCTATCTGATATTTGATCTTCAAAGCTATATGGAACATAACTTTAGGTATGCGCCTAGATTATAAAAAACAAATGAAAATGTTCTGTCAACATTAGGTTTTTAAAAAACGTCGCAACCTGTATCTTTGTGTGAAGAAAATAATTACGAAGTCTGTGACTATGAAATAACCGCTTCTGACCATTTGGTAAAAGAAATTCATGGTTCAAACTTTGGACGGTTTTTTTTCAGCTTCATGCTAACTGCAGATACCACTTCTGTGTTCAGCACGGCAGTATACTCATCTGTATATCTTCCCGTTCGCGTTGTATAATTAACTTTCTATGTAACGGAACTGGAATACAACACCGGGTTCCGTCCAGCTACACAACAATGGAAACGTAATTACGCCCATCTGGATCTGTTACTCTGTTTGTTTTGCTCCTCTGCTCTCTTCTGCTCGGATTTTGATTAGGAAAATTGCTTATCGTTCGTTACATTACATAAACGGCATATTGCGCATTACTGCGGATTTCCTTCTATAGTATAGTTCGGTATGCTGCATTTAGGCTTAATAGGTGGTAGACGTCTTTGAATATGCCACTATATCTGTGCAACAAACCCAGGTAACCAGGTTGGTTATATCCAGGTATCCACGAGTTTTCGGACTCGAGTAATACTTGACGAAAAATCCGGGCACCTGCGTATCAATAAAAATTAGGAAATTTCAGTTTTCAGCGTAATAAACTACTGGCATCTTAGAGAAAAGTCTATAAGGATCTTTTTCATTTAGAATGGCTCCAAACGTATAAAAACCTTGTCCGGTGCGAAAAAAATAGTTTTTGGAATTTGCTTATGAAAATTGTTTCAAAATCGGTCCAGTGGCGGCGGAGAAAAAGGCAAAAAACGGAAAAATAAAAATCGCTCAAACTTCGCTTTTTGTCGTTTCAAAGGATCCTGTTCACTTTAAAAACAAATCACAGTTAAAAAAATTGGAGGATTTGGTAGGAGGGTGGGGGAGGGTATATCTCAATTTTTTAATGTTGGTATATTTATACGCTCCCAGGGCCGGTAATTCTACCCACCTATTATCATAACATATGCCTCACAAGTTTTGGCACTAAATTCGTTGGATTAATTTTAATAAACACAACATAATATCAAGTTGCCTTTGGAAACAAAAGTTTGTTTAGTTTCTTTACTGTCAGTTGACATTTATTTATTTTGAAGTTTTCGCTTTAAGATTTCGTATAAATTAGAAACAGGAAAAAATATCTACAAGTTGGATGGGCGGCTACCCAAAGCTGATATCTGTCGAATATTCCACAGTGAAATCATTTCACGCAGGACCATTTATCGAGCAGTAGCGGAGTGCGAGCAGAGAATACTATGTCTGAATCTCCCAAAAAGTGAAAACCCACGTGCATTTACTGCACAGAGGTCAGAGAGATCGGTGAGAATAGGAAAAAATCAGGTTGGATTGTCAAAAAGGAGACTGGCTCGTCAGTACAGATCTTCTAAGAGTACGGATATCCTTGGAATTGAGGAGGGATCGTCTCAAATAACGAAAGAGACTTAAGTGCCCTAAATACTCTCAAGCGCAACTCATTTGTAAACCAAGATGCTGTGGTCAACTGAGGCGGGTACGCGCCGCCAATGGAAAAATTATTTTTTTAAATGCCGAAAAGTATTTCACTTTAAGTAATTCTGAAATGAAGGGAACCGGCGGATTTTATGCGGACAACGTAGAGGAATGCCCTGACAATGTTAGATACAAACATAAAGCGAAATTTGCAGATAAAATATTTGTCTGGAGCGCAATTTCTAACAGAGGTGTATCCCAACCTTTTGTGGGAAGGGTGAGGGGTGAAGTTTTGAATCGTCAGAGCTATGTCAAGGCCTTTCCAAATTGCTTCATTTTGTCCACGCACATCATGCTAATGACGGTATCATGTTTTGGCCAGACCTTGTTACAAAAAACGATAATCCTCCAAAGAAAGTTTATGGACTAACTGCATGGGTGGGTCTGTTTGACTAGCTCGATCGGTTTAATTCTCCTACTGTACATGTTCGTAACTATTTCTTATCTCAGAGGGCTTAACTTGTGTTGAACTTATCCTTTATAAACTGATGACGGTGTTGCATAGGAAGTGCAGTCAACCTACTTCACGCCTTTTTTCTTGACAGTAGTGAAAAAATAACATTACAATGATCGCGTTATTGATCTGCTTCCCGGCTTGTATTAAAAGCATAAATCCAAACATCCAAGGAAATTGGTGAGGTATGTGCCAGGGATTCACTACCGATTATTTGATTAAGCTTTTTATAGCATGTTTACGAGGTGTTTCGCACATAGGGGGCACCATTGCATTTAAGGAATTATGAATCCCGCATCGTAAACATCCTGGCGGATGGGTTTCTTTTTAAGTATTGCTTAATAAAAATCGTCCATAAAATAGACACACATTGGCGTATCAGCTATTTACCGTAAAAATTTCATCAACCTAGCTTTACTACATGCTACCGTAATTGTTGCTCAAATAGAACCGAACCCAAAATTGGATAACCCTCTGCTCAATAGAAATTGTTAGTTTCGGAAAAAAAATTTGCAAAAACCACAAAAACACGTTTGATTTTTACTGAACAGCAGATTATTATTCATTTATGTTATTTACAAGAGGTTTTCAAAATGTCTGCCTCTAACAGAAATGCACAGTGTACACCTACGTATGAAATTTTGTTTTAAATCTCTAAATGCTTGTGTGTTGTTTTTCAACACATGTGTCGCTTCTTGAATTTTGTTCCTCAATGAATTTTCATTTGCACATTCTTGGGCGAATGTTATGTCTTTAAAATATCCCCAAACAAAAAAATCAATGGGGTTGAGGTCAGGGGAGCGTGGAGGCCATCGTATCGGTCCGTTTCGTCCGATCCATCTGTCTGGGAACCTTTCGTTTAAGTAGTTTCGCACGATCGTTGCGTTGTGGCATGGTGCACCATCATTCTGGAACACCATGTTCCGTCTGGCTTCCAGGCTTGAATCTTCCAGCAATAATGGTAGGCTATTTTCAAGGAACGGCGCTTTAGCAGCTCAGCTGTACCGGGAACAACTTATACGCCGAGGCGGACCACAACCTGAGCATTACCCAGACCACCGTGTTTTTATTAACACACATAACACTTTCATGGCAGGCCGCATTCCAGGACGAGGAAGCAATGAAGGATATCCTACAGCTGATCCGGATCGCAGAGAAGTAGTACTTGAAGAAATTAGCCGGAATCCCTCAACGAGTACGAGATCTATGGCACAAAACCTTAGAATACCACGAACATCGATACAAAATATTCTTCATGAAGAAGGTTATCATGCCTATCATGTTCAAAGAGTTCAAGCGTTGATGCCTTCAGATTACCAGTTAAGAGTGGATTTCTGCGAGACAATGCTGCGAAGACAACGAGAGGATCCCGATTTTTTTGATAAAATTTTATGGACTGACGAGTCACGTTTTGAAAGAACAGGGATATTCAATATCCATAATTTACATACTTGGGCTGTTGAAAACCCCCACCAGTCAAGGCCGTCGACATTTCAACACCGTTTTAGTGTGAACATGTGGTCAGGAATATTCAATATGGAATTTATCGGTCCATTTGAACTGCCGTCAAGGTTGGATTCGGTAGCCTACAAAAGCTTCCTTGAAAATAGCCTACCATTATTGCTGGAAGATTCAAGCCTGGAAGCCAGACGGAACATGGTGTTCCAGAATGATGGTGCACCATGCCACAATGCAACGATCGTGCGAAACTACTTAAACGAAAGGTTCCCAGACAGATGGATCGGACGAAACGGACCGATACGATGGCCTCCACGCTCCCCTGACCTCAACCCCATTGATTTTTTTGTTTGGGGATATTTTAAAGACATAACATTCGCCCAAGAATGTGCAAATGAAAATTCATTGAGGAACAAAATTCAAGAAGCGACACATGTGTTGAAAAACAACACACAAGCATTTAGAGATTTAAAACAAAATTTCATACGTAGGTGTACACTGTGCATTTCTGTTAGAGGCAGACATTTTGAAAACCTCTTGTAAATAACATAAATGAATAATAATCTGCTGTTCAGTAAAAATCAAACGTGTTTTTGTGGTTTTTGCAAATTTTTTTTCCGAAACTAACAATTTCTATTGAGCAGAGGGTTATCCAATTTTGGGTTCGGTTCTATTTGAGCCACAATTACGGTAGCATGTAGTAAAGCTAGGTTGATGAAATTTTTACGGTAAATAGCTGATACCATAAGGAAGTTTTTAAGATACTTACGAATAGTAAGAACATGTTTTTTCAATTTTTTATAAACGTTCAAAGTTGTTGCACTTTTTTACTTTTTTGTTATGTTCGAAGATTTTGAAAAAAATTAAAAAGTAGTATTAGTTACATGACTTGAATGATTATATGATAGTTAAGCCTTAGGTCTTAGCTACATAATCGTGAAAAAAGCAGGCATTTATCACAATTATTAACGAAGTTATGGTAAAAATAAACACAGAACTCAAAAATTCTCGAAAAATCCGAAAAAAAATCATAACTCCTAAACTAAACAAAATCGGACCATATATATGGGGGTGATTTGGGTTCCTCTCGATGTGGGGAATCTAATTTTTTTATGACGTCACGTGTTTGGCCACCCTGTATATATATACAGGGTGTCCCGAAAAAAGTGTGCAATATTCTACCAACGGTTTCTAGAGCTTAAAATAGGAAGAAAAGTTTATGTAAACATAGGTCGACAAACGTCCCCTAAGGGCGCCACGGTCTTTTAAAGGGGCTCCCCTGAAGATGGCTTTTCCTTAATATTTCCGAAACGTGTTGAGATAAAGACATAAAATTTGGTATCCTAGCCTAGCTTTTATGCTGGATTGAAAAATATTAACAATTTTAGACAGTTTTGTTTAGAAGCGTATGTAACAGGGACGGACTCAGGTTATTTGAGCCCCAAAATTTTTGTGTGATACTATTTTTAAAATTCAATTTTAGAATTTTAAAATTTAGGGTTTTCTACATAAAAAAAGGTACTCTTATTGAATATCGATAAATTGTGCCATTTTTGAATAAAATCAAACTAAAAAATTTATCACATGATAGGAAATGTACTGCGATTTAAATGAATTGTTGAATAATTAGCCATGGCAACGAAAAAACTAATTTAATAATTGGTAAGTATTACATAAATACATGTTTCTATTGCAACGTAGCTAACATTTAGGCAAAAACAAAAGAAATAAATTTTTTCTACGAAGGAAACTGAAATTTGTTTAAAAAAGAAGACATACAGTTGGATATACTTAAAACTAGCTTTACAATAAGCGTTCAAATAAATTCCCATTTTGTTGGATACAGAGTCTCGCTCGATGAACTAATGATTGCGTAGCCCGAAAAGTGGAAATCCTTTTTCGCCTTATTTCATTTGCAGCCTGATGGATTCTTTGAAGTAAATCTTGAGTATTTACTTCATTCGAGTAAACTAGGTTTTTTAATGACCCCCAAAAATAGAAATCCAATGGATATAGGTCAGGTGAACGTGGCGGCCACGCTATAGGACCTGCTCGGCCTAACCACCTGTCTGGAAAATTGACATTTAACCAATTTCGAACATTGCGTCCAAAATCTGCAGGGGCGCCATCATGTTGAAAAAACATATTTTTCTTGAAACTGCTGGCGCACATCCAATGGTATTATATCCATGAGCTCATTCTGAAGAAAGTTCTGATACACCTCTGAATTAAGACTATTGGGAAGTACAATAGGCCCATAAGTTCAATGAAAATCTATGTTGGAAATTTGTACGGCGAACAACTTTTGGATTTTCATCTGACCAGTGATGCATGTTATGGAAATTAAAAGCACCATTCCTAGTAAATACTGACTCATCCGACCATAATATTCTAGGAATAGTGTTTTCATTTGCTAATATCCACTGGAAAAACTAGATTCGTGGTAAAAAATCTGCCACCGTTAAATGCTGCACCCGTTTAAAATGATAAGGATGTAATCCTTGCATTATTCCTATCTAAAATTATTATTTTTAGTATAACTATCAAATAGGTATTCATAAATTTTTCTTACTATTAATCGAGGTATATCCATATTTTCTGAAACATTTCGTAAGCTTATTTGCGGATTATTTTCAAACATATTTAAAGAAATATCCATACGATGATTTCCCAATGGCCTTCCTGAGCCCTGCATGCGCTGAAAACTTCCATGGTTTGACAAATTACGGTGAATATCAGTAAATATTCGACGTCCAGGTACTATGCGATTGGGAAATCTTCTTTGATATTCTCTTACGGCTGCCAACGAACTTCCATTGCAAAACCCTTACACAAAATGCATGCAGTCAGTTCTCTGTCTGTAAATCTTGGCATTTTAATTCGATTTAATAAAAATTTTGATTCTAATCTAGTAATTTTACACTGCTAACAATGTCAGCTTAACGTCAAAATAAGTCATAACAAATCTAAACAACTTTTGTTTGCAGTCATGGCTAACTATGTATAATCAACAATTCATTTAAATTCGTAGTACATTTCCTATCATGTGACAAATTTTTTAGTTTGATTTTATTCCAAAATGGAACACTTTATCGATATTCAATAGGAGTACCTTTTTATGTAGAAAACCCTAAATTTTGAAATTCTGAAAATGAAGTCCGTCCCTGTTACTTACACTTTCAAACATAACTGTCTAAAATTGTTAATATTTTTAAATCCAGCATAAAAAACTAGGCTGGAATACCAAATTTTATGTCTTTATCTCAACACGTTTCGGAAATATTAAGGAAAAACCATCTTCAGGGGAGCCCTTTAAAAGACCGTAGCGCCCTTAGGGGACGTTTGTCGACCTATGTTTATATAAACTTTTCTTCCTATTTTAAGCTCTAGAAACCGCTGGTCGAATATTGCACACTTTTTTCGGGACACCCTATAGACAGGGTGTCCGCAAAGTTGGGGTTTTCCTTTACACGACGTGTAGATCTTGAAAACATAAGCAATTTTTCTTAGTACCATATACACCAATGTCTTAAGGGAACCGAGATAAAGGGCTCTGCAATATCAAAAATATCTGAATACCGTCCTGTAGCCGCGACCCGCGATATCTCAGACCGGTACCGGCTACTAGCTGAACCCGACGACAGAACTGGGTCGGGGGTCGGGATCAGTGTGTCAGGTCAGTCTGCAAGCTTCAACCGACGGTAAAGGGTCACGCGTATAGAGGTAACGAACCCGTATAATCGATTGCGTTTCAAAAAAAATAATAATAATGGCACACTCATACACCAATAATGAACTCGTTGATATCTTGTTAATTTATGGCGAATGTCTTCAAAATGATACAGAATCGTCGCGAGTGTATGCAGATCGTTTCCCTAGACGACATCATCCAAGGCCCCGCAGATTTGTGTATCAGAGAGTCAGGGATACGGGCCATTTGGAGGAATTTCGAGGTGGGCACAGTGGGAGGCCTAGACAACCACGAATGGTGCAAGTTGAGGAAGAACTACTGAATCGCGTAGACGAGAATCCCTCAACAAGCACTAGAGACGTGGCTAGAGAAGTGCAAGTATCAAAAACTAAAGTGTGGCAAACGTCCAACGTGTACAAGCCCTTCAACCTGACGATTTCCCAGCAAGAGTGCGGTTTTGTGAGTGGTTGTTGCATCAACATGACAATAATCCGGACTTTTTGAAGTGCATATTGGTGACAGACGAATCTACGTTCACGCGTAATGGGGTGAATAACTTTCGATTTCAGGCAGAGACGTACTTAGCCCTTCTCGTCAACTGGAGAGTGAATACTTTTTCCTTTATTTTTTTTTACTTGGTCGCCCTCGTTTCACTACACATTACCTTTGTTATTTCAAGGGTAGTTGTTTCTGAAAAGGAAAACCCCAACTTTGCGGACACCCTGTATATATATATATATATACGTATATATAATTTATAAAGAAAATTTATTCTAGATATAATGGTTTAATTTGCTAGAAAAATATTATTAAAAAACATTCTAAGCCTCTTCTACATCTTGCAAGTCCACTCCTCTGAAAAAAAACTTACTAATTATGAAGTATTATTGAATATATAAGCTGCTTTCCAGTGTATTTATTGGTGCTTAGCATGGTGAGTTACCCCGAGTAGCTCATCTGTGTCACTGAAAAGCAGCTCTATAATGAACCTAAAAACACTCCACATGTTATGCCTATGATAGTTCGAGATTTGGTTAATTTTTAAGAAGATCATTTGACTAACACTTATTGATTTTTTTATAATGTGACTTTTTTTTTAGTAAGGGAGCTAACTAAGCCATAACTATTTAGTGATTTTATATTATAATTCAAGGGACAAAGGTATGGTATTTTCGACTGTTAAAATTTTTGAACGTACTATGAAAACAATAATAATAATTGAGATATTTAAAAAAAGCATTTTTGATGTATCTCGATTATATTTTCATTGGGATGTTATGAACATAATTTTCGTATCCATTCTCAGATAAATCCACCAATACCAAATAACTGTTACACTTCAAGGCTATTTATTTATGGTCTTATGAATACCTTTATACTCAGCTGCCACAATAATGTTTACTAGTCAGCTAAATTAAGCTATGTAATTAGTGAAAAACTTACCCTTTTCCACACAAAAAAAACACACAAATAATGAACCACTTGGAGGTACACAGGAATCACGCTATCATAGTGAAAGTCACAGGTAAAATGGCTGCCGGCAAACGGATAGCCTCAGGCCGACTTGCTATTATCCCATTGGTCGCTCGAGGTCACACGCACATACGCCGTAGCCGAAAATATTTAATGAATATTTTCTAAATTTGGAGAATTAATATTTTCCATTGATTGAGAAGTAAATATTTAATGAATACTATAAAAGAAATATTGTATTTAAAATATTTAAAAGATATTGAATAAATATTTGATAAAAATATTATATTACAAATATTTATTGAATATTTGTTTAATAAAACAAATATTTAAGTAAGATAAAACTATTATTAAATATTAAATAAATATTTAATGAATATTTCGTGCATTCGGGGTTACTGTCTAAAAAGCGGTAGATTGAGCAAAAAAAACCGGTAAATTTTGACGGCTGTAGAAGGTGTAGTTGAGAAGAGACATTTGCCTAGTCAATCGAAATATCCATTCCTGTCTTCCATCGTTACAAGGAGATAATATGATCATCCAAAAATTTTGATGTACCATAGGAACTTATTTGAGGAGATATGAAATAGGCCGGATTTGGAGTCGAGGCAATATATTTTCATATGAATTGTGGTGTTGTCAGGATCACAGAGAAACTTGCCGTATGATACGCCACTGTGCCGGATGCGGTCATACTTTCGTTTATAGCCCGTTCCATACTAAAAAAATATAAAAGGTTATCTTTACGATGTTTGAAAATCCAACAACACAGACTGCGGGGTCGCGTATTTCAAAATAATCGTAAAAGTCAGAAAATGGTCTGAAAGGAAATTGCGCTGGATGCGACACCGTAGATTCGGCGGTCCAACGGACGATGATGATAATAAATTTGCAGCTGGGGCTTTTATCGGGATGTAATCGCGAAGAACAGGACCGGACTCAAAGTTCAAGCACATACTATTGAACAAAATTTTCAAAAATTCTTATATACCTGCAACCTCTGACAGAACACGCGCACTGGGAAAAACCTCCTCATGTAGATTGCTTCACAATCTCGATACTCTAGGGACAAAGGAGCGGTCGAATCGGCCAGCTTTGGATGTAGGAAATTCGACACGGACAGGATGGGAGGCCGAAGCAAGGCACAACGCGCGACGGCGTCATGTTGGAGAGGTTTGAGAGCAAAGCCCATTGGTGTAGCGTTAGAAGAGAGCTAGATTGCCGACGGCCCGCCTGAGACTGTCAGTTAGAGAAGAGTCATCGATCAGTCTCAAGGCTAGGTGTTATCTGGGCCTTGTTGTTGCCATTGAGGTAATATGGGCCGCGTTCAAATATATTGTTCTTGAAAGTATTATTTTAATATAACTGGTTTTCTTTACAATTAACAAATACCAAAAATAAAAATACATTCCGATAAAACGTTTTATTTAACACAAAAACAACAACACCAATCTTTTAAAACAATGTAACATGGGTCATATTTCCGCCATTAAGGATAATATGGCCCGGCAAAAAATAGTAGTGTGAAAATATGGCCCAAGTTTATGGTGAGCAATTTGGACACACAAATTCCCCATCATCTGGGGTCAGTCCGACACAGTCTTCGTGAACCCATGTATGACACGCTACACATTGCTGGGTATCTTCAACCCGCCCCTCCGTACAGATGTAATACATCCACTCGCTGATATCAATGTCTTTCGTGCAATTTTGAGATTCAGATTTAATTCTAGTCAATCTTTGTTTTGCTTTCGTGCGTTGTGGTAATGGTTTTCCGGAAATGAGGTCTCGCTTCAGAAGTTGTACTTTATAATTAATTTCTTTTTGTCTAGGAGTGCCTTATCTTCGTCTGGCAAAATCAGGAGTTGGCAAAAGTTGATGAAACTCATTTGTGTTACTTTTTGCGTCCTCCGATGATGATGCGATCCAAAATTTTTATTTTTGTTCTAGGAAACATGTTTGTTTGCAATATCCCCTTTTTGTCAGCTGATGCAAGTTCATCCTTTGATGAACCAATTTTGACAACTTTTTTCATTTGAGTATCTGTCTTGACGCTTATATATCTCTCTCGTTGGTTTCTTGAAGAAACATCATCAGTCCAGGAGGAACATCCTGATACTACTACTTGTTGTCTTTATTTTTTTAGCTAGTACAGATAACCGTAATTCAGCGTTTGACGAATCATTTTGTCAGATTGATCAAATCCTTTAAAAGTTAGCAGGGATGAAGCAAATGCTACTTCCGGGATTACTGGGGTCAAATAATGGGTATTTTCCAGTCGGCACGTTGTATATTCGAAATGCTCATGTATTGCTTCCCGAGTGGATCTAGAACTTATCAAAAATTTTCTTGCCGCCACTTTCTTGAAGCAGTTGATTTTTTTTCTCAATAACGCAATAATTCAGCATCCCAATAATGTTGAAAAGCTCTTAAAATGGCTCTATCCAGTGGCTGAAATTCATGGGTTGTGTTGGGTGGTAAGCAGTAGAGGGATATTTCGTGTTGTACAGTAGCATCCACAAGTGAAAGGTCCAGGTGGCATGAGGCCCCATCCATAATCAATAACACTCGCCCAGCAGGCTTAGATTTAGAAAAATGATGCAACCAACGCACACAAAATTTTCTGTTCGTGCTACCATTATTGGCCATTTCAACTATGGAACCATGAGGAAGATTATTCTTGTAGGTTTCTTTTAACCTTAAATCTTTAAATATTATCATTGGTGGAACTGCATAACCCACCGCACTTACGCAGGCCACTACAGTACAATTCTGTATGTTCATTAAATGTAAGATGAGCACTACGTGATCTTTTCGAGCCAGAACTGCTTGATTAGGCTGTAGGGTTAGCCTGCAGCCCTTTTCGTCAATATTAAATATTCGCTCTGAAGACTGCTTTATGCATAGCTCATCTAAAGCTGATTACAACTTGCTGAAGTGATCTTGAGCTATCCCAGGATTTAATTTTTGTGCTTGTGCTGGGTTTCAATTCTGAGCCTTTCTCTGGTTGGTGTGCCTTCTTAAGAATGATTCATACTAATCGTATCCCGCCATTTCTTTTTCATTACCAAATTTATTATCAACACAATATCTAAAAACAATAATTTTCAATGATTTTAGAGTTATAGGGACACTCATACAAGCCAGACTAAGAATTCTACTTACAAGACTTTGCTCCCCTTCTTCCAACAAAATACTTCTTCTACCTAGTTTTCTTTTATAACCTCCGGATTTAATATGGTTTCGAAGTGTGGTTCTAGGAATTACGCATTGTTTTTCGATATCTCTCTATGACATATCTTTTTTATGTAACATGACAGCTTCACTCATAATATCTTCTGTTCAATTGGCTCGGATTACCCACTTTTCTTCCCCAACAGATCTGGCCCATATTTCCTTTAAGTACATTTTGTGAATTTTAGGTTATGTATCAAAAATAGAAAAACTAAATTTAAATGTGACAGGGTCAAATTGTGTCTAAAATCACCATGTTCCAAGCTGTATAGGTACTTACCGGTCTTACCCAATAAAAATCGAAACTAATGCGATTCAAAAACAAATTTTATAATAAATACCGTCAAAAAAGAAATGAAGGTCGTTCTGGCGGTTTATCTGAACAAATAATAATAATAATAATATTTATTTACTCAATGTACAAACATAACAAACAATATGAGTAAATAAATATAAAATCAAAACAGTGAAGTTAGCGGGAAGTCATCTAAACGTTAATAGAATTTCAAGTGTCAGACACCGGTTGATAGATGGCGCAACATATTTTAGCCCGAACCATATTATCTCAAAATACTTTACAAGGTGAGGAGGGCATGTGGAGAAAAGTATTTCCGTGCTCTCACCAAATTGCCTAGCTTTTTCCCAGCTGCTGCCTCACTGATCTGGACTCCAACCAGCCGAAATGAATGGCTCTTTGGTAGAACTCGGCCATTCATTGAAACCGGATGAGCGCTAGGATGCTTCTTGTTAGTCAAGATACTTACTGTTTTGTTTTGGAAGCATTAAATTGTACAATATTGTTGCGCCCCAAGCAGTGATAACCTCGAGATCCCTTGTCAGAGAGGAAGTCGCTGCTCACCGGCAGATATCGATTCCTTGCATGTAGACTGGTATCGGCAAATAAAAATATAATTGGCTGGTAGACTGCTTCTGGCATTGACTGGTTGGTCTCAGCTCGCCCAGTGGGAACCCAACTAACAATTATCACTCCTATTAGTTGCAAGAATGATTATACAGTATTCCTTAAACAGCATTGTATACTGTAAGAACATTTTCAAAACCCTCTTAGAACTGCTATACAAGCGGAATGGGCACACCTAATAGGACACTTCAGTCATACTACTCGTCGTTGCTTCTCAAGGCGGTCCGGAGGACCTTTGCCTTTAGGTCATAGTCACTGGAATGTCAGTGTCTGTCGTCAGTCTACTTCAGTCATTTAAGAGGTTGTATAAGGGCTGCAGGTAACAGTTATACAACAAAAGTGTAAGCCTCTTGCAGCTGCTATAGGACATTTGCGTCAGTGCAAGATTCAGTTTTTGTCAACTATACAACTATTCTGTTACGTGATTCTACTTTATTGCAGCCAAACTATTTCTTATGTATTGTATAGACGAAGAAGAATATATAACTAACACATTACAGTCATTTTGTTTACTTACATATCGGCCATTGTAAATTTCATACACAGGTATATGATAAACTTCTACACTGTGATTTAGGGCTATTGAATTACTTGCGCAGCAAATTTTACTGTAATTATCGTACAAATTAGTTACGCAATTTCTACGGGCTTCGTATTTGATTCATATTTTGATAATGATCAAAAGTATTTCTAGATTTTTAAGATGGAAAACTGAACTTATCTGCGTTAAATCTTCCGCAAATCCTATATTTAGACACAATTACACTAATGGTCATCACTTTATATCTGTAATGTCGAACTGAAACATAATTATTTAATATCAAATTTAGTATTAAATAGAGGAATAAATGTTTGCCCAATATGCCGGGTGGTTGTGTATAATCATGGCATCGTCCATGTTGTCTTATTAGAATATTTTGGTGTTGCCTGCAGGTGATATACAACAATTTGACAAATGTCTGAAATGAAATACCGACAGAGTCGAATGATTTTCCCAGAATTTGTACCAGATCTATATCTTCTGTTTGAACAGTTGATAAAACATTTTGAACCAATATGCATGCGTTGTTTGTCTTAAAACGTTGGTTATGGCATTTTAACAAAAATATGACAGCAGAAAGTTAGGTTATGGTGAAGTTGTATACCAACATATTTAGCATATGTACAGCCTTTAACAGTTGTATAAGTGCTTCCGTTGGGAGCAATTTGTTGGCTAAAGTAGTAAATTGCACAGCAAAACAACAAGGCTCGGGTTTGTTTTATAAACGTTACCATGGATGCCACAACACAACCATTTTGACTAACGTGCAAATATGCCGTATAAAATAGTTGTATAAACGTTTATGCAACAGTAATAATTTGCCCTATAAGGTGTTGTATAACTATGCTATAAGAATATTTTAAACACCTCACTTTAGAGCAAATATGTTGCAGAAAGCAAATTTGCATTCCACACAACATTAAGCCAGCATTTTGGTGTTCAGGCAACAACAATAGAGAGCTTTTACGGCTGAACGGTTCTTTTACCAAACACTACTTTGCTAGTTGGGAAGGGAGTTCGGTTCTAATTCTTGTAACATTGCATCTAAAAATATGGGGCTTTATCGAGATACTGGTGTTAAAAAATTCTTCTCACTAACATTCAATGGAAAATCCAAAGCTGTTCTGGTTAGTCACACTGTTTATATCAACTGCGCTTGGATTTTAGAGCATAAAAATTTAATAACTTCATATATGCACGTTATAATCCCAAACATAATGCCTTTGGAAGGCTCAGCTGTGTATACCAGTGAACTACCCTTCATAAATGTGGGAGTTAAGCTAACACCCGGCAGAATAAGATAGCTTAATTAATTTTTTGCAGGAATTATGCACAACTGCGTTCACTGTTTATAAAAATGATGGATGTGCTAACACTATTTAATGCTCGGCCATACATTTAACGAATTTGATTTATTGCATTTCTTGAAACAGTTTAGTACCCATATCAAAATTGGTTTTATTGCATCTTTATTGTGATAAGGGTGAGGGCTGAATATTTTTAATAAGTCCAGTAATGATATCAGGAATGAGTCAAATATAGCTGTTCTCGAAAGAAAACTAAAACATTGATAGACAAATTAATTTTTTTATAGCTTTGGTCTAATCATATTAGCAAATTACCCCGAAATAATTGTAAAGTCTGGTTTTATTGGTGCAGATTGTTCAACGGGGTGCTTAAAACATGGGCGCATAAAATGGGTACACCAATTTTTGTGGGAAAGCTTTTTATTTGACAACAAAGAATGAGAAAACGCGTTTTTTGGGATTCAATCGAAATTGTTGACAGGAACGGATAAACCTTTCATATAAGATTTTTAGGTATTTATGAGACCTACAAAATGAAACCACACGTAAAAAGATCCGTCTAATAGCAAAAATTGTATGGCCTAAAAACGAGACAAAACGCAGGTTTTGGCACTTGTTGGTAATGCCACGATAATTACACGCAACTACTTGAAATCCTTCAAATGCGTAAGATTCATACTTCTAAATAACAACAACAAAATTTGAGAATATTGGTCAAGTTGTTTTTTGAGAATTCCTAATTGTTTATCTCAAAACACCTGTTTTCCGGCCATCACTACTAGTTTATTGAGCAATATACAGGGTTCGTTCAAGGAGCATTCAATGGCAAAATACATGTGTTTAAAAATGTTATTTTTATGCGAAAAACAAAGGTTCTAAACAAATTGAAACATTTCGTATTTGTGATTAATTGAACAAATGCGCTACGATATTCGGAACACATACGTTACTGTACACATTTTAAAACAAAGCTGATGTGTCTATCATCTTTTGTTGCGAATTACTCACAAATACGAAATGTTTGAATTTGGTTAGAAGAAAAACCTAACCCATCATTTTTTGCATAAGAATAACATTTATGCTCCGGATTGGTTTGCGATTCATATCGGCTGGATAAGCTAGTGTATTTTGCTATATAATGCCCTTTAAACTAACCCTGTATATTGCTCAATAAACTAGTAGTGATGGCCGAAAAGCAGGTGTTTTGGGATAAAAAATTAGGGATTTTCAAAAACTACTTGACTAATGTACTCCAATTTTGTTGTGGTTATTTAGACGAGTCCTTCGAATTTGAAAAATTTCAAATATCTGCGAGAAACCATCGTCGTTTTGCCAACAAGTACCATAACCTGCCGTTTGCCTCGGTTTTCGGCCATAACGTTTATACTATTAGTCGGATATTTTTACGTATAGTCTCATTTTGTGGGTCTCATAAATACCTAAAAATCTTATATGAAGAGTTTTTTCGCTCCTGCCAACATTTTCGATTGATTCTCAAAAAACATGTTTTTTCATTCTATGTTGTCCAATACAAAGTTTTTCCACAAAAATTCGTGTACCCATTTTATGCGTCGATGTTTTGAATATCTCCTTGAACAAATTGCAGCAATAAAACCAGACTTTACGATTATTTCGCAAACCAGGGGTATTTTCGTAATATGATTAGACTATTGGAGGAGTATTTTGTTTAGATTTATGCTTTTTACATTTTCTCCGCCACCAATATTTTTATGACGATTTCATTTGTTATAGACTTTTCTGTTCTATTCAACAATTAAATAAAGTACCATTTATTTTTATTAATTTGATTATAAGTGGGCAGCGCCGACTGTGGTGACCTTTGGATGATGCTAGCATTAAAAAATCACTCTGTACTTTCCACAATAAGCTGTCATCAGATCAGTTTGGCACAAGTTACCTCGTCAAAAAACCTAGCTGCGAACATTTATAGTATAACAAAAGAAAAAGCAGAATACCACTGATTTTATACATTTGCAGACCAATATAAACAATCACCACACGATTTTCTTCCTGTCACATCTTTTCAGAGATACACTCTACAGACTATCTCGGCATTCTGCAATCAACAAAGCATGCTGGGGAGCTGACATGCAACATAGGTGACGCTAATGCGTACTAGGAACTATCTAGTCAGCAAGTTGACATTTTGGCGTTTTTTTTAATATAATATAGATTTTTTACGTAATAACCGTGCAGGAGTCTCTGAAACGTCAAAAAATTAAGTTTGTGTGATTTTTATCTTTTTCATTTTAGGCCTGTAGCTTCGCCATCACTGGATCGATTTTCAAAAAGCTTAAAGCTTTTCCGTTCTTGGTATAGTAGTAACCTTGTATGAAAATTTCATTCAAATCGGAGCGGTACTTTCCAAGGTATAGACTGTCCACGAATTAGCAGACGGACAGATAAACTGACAGACTGACAGACTGACAGACTGCCCTATTGACATGTCATATAACATCCAATAAAAATACTCATTTTTTATTTTCTTCTTGATCATCGTATTTCCTCGCCAGTAGGCGTGGGAAGTAAAAGTTACGTTGCAAGTGAAGTGTCACTAAAAATTCCTGATGATGATTCAGTTTTGGCCTGATTCAGTGTCCATCACGCAATCCTCCAGTCTGCGTGGTCACATTGCATTGTCTCACGACTGGCAAAGGTTTCTATTTTCACCGTGCATATCCGGGTACCGCACCATCATACCTTAAATAGATCTAGACGAAGACCCAATCATCAATCATCTATTGAGGAGCAGCAATACGGAATTACTGATAATTAAGGGTTCTCTTCCTTGTTGTCCTTGTTCTTTCGGATTGTGATGAATGGTAACTTATACCGGGTGGGGCACAATATGATGAAACAGAGATCATTATTTCATAATTAATTTATTTCTATTATCTATTACAAAGTATTACCATAACCTATTATCCAATCTACTATTCTATAAAATTAGATGCTTGCAGTATTGGCGAGAGACAACCACTTAGGTGCTACCATGCGTACAGCGCTCAAACTTATGGAAAGTAAGTGGATTCAAATATCTACACGCGATTCTTATGGAGCCTTCAATAAGTAGAGGTTTCGGAAAAAATTGCTCTGCTCCGGGGTGTAAAGTACCAAAAGACGCGTTATCCTTTCACAACCCGCCAAAAAAATCAAACACGGGAAAAAGTGCAATTAAAATCAAAATGGTTTCACTATCACTATTATCCCTTGAACTGTGAGTAACTGTAAATAATAATAATTATAATAATAATAATACTAATAATAATAATAACAATAATAGTTTTTTCTGTGACGGGAAAAAATTTGACATTTTAACTATGTTGACAGGTAACAAAATGTCACTTTTTATAATTTTGCTTTTTTCCCCGGGAAAAAAATGAGTACTTTTTCCTGGATATTGTATAAACGATTAAGCTGGCAATCATTTTTGTTACGGCACTTTGGCTACTTCTACTAATTCCGGTGGAGTAAAAGAAAACAACTCGGAATCAGACATTTTATACTTTATAGTATTAAAAATAACTTCTAAAAAACCACTAAGTTCACAATTTTTAAATCAAATCATAAAATTAAATTGACAGCTATCTGATCACTTTAAAAGCTTCCTTAGCAAGGACCAGGTCTAATTGTTGCTATAGTACAACATAGTCTACTAATTTCAAAATTCAAATTTCACATCGATAATTTATATAATTA
This sequence comes from Acanthoscelides obtectus, assembly GCA_963669975.1. NCBI lineage: Eukaryota > Metazoa > Arthropoda > Insecta > Coleoptera > Chrysomelidae > Acanthoscelides > Acanthoscelides obtectus. Next base: position 85,339,650 of record CAVLJG010000003.1, on the reverse strand, counting down.
TAATATAATTTTTCAATATTAAATCGTCGTTTTTCCCGTCACAGAAACAAATTGTGTATTATACACGAGAAAAATACTAGATTTCAGCTAAAATTTAGTACTTCTTTCTCTTGTATAATAACTAACTAAATAATAATATTTATTCACTCAACGTAATTGAAACCAACATGAGTAAATAAATATAAAATAAAAACAGGCCCAATAGGAGGCATTGTAGAATACAAAATATAAAAAAATGGGCAAGGACCGGTCACGGTGGAATAGGGGGTTTATTGATGTTTATGTTTATGAGCTTATGAAGATTAGTCCTTGATATAAAATGTAACCAGGTTTTCAAATTTCTCTTGAAATAATTTCCGAAATATAAATCGTTTAAATATTTAGGTATAATTTTATAAATTGCTGCCGCTAAATAGAGATATGGCCGCTGCATTATGTAGCTGAGGGACTACTGAACCACGAATTTTGTACCTCGTGTAATGATTATGTTTAATTTCTTGGTCGGTATTGACAAATTTATGGTAGTGTTAATATACGATATGTGAGATGAGGCTCAATCAGTGTATGGTATAGTGTACGAAGAAACGTTCCTGTCAGTACATTCGCAAGGTCTTTAATTTTATACGAAACAAATCTAGCTTTCTTTAAAATATGATTCGCATGGATGTCTCAACATAACCCATTGTCTTGCACAGTCACCAGGGTTAATTGTTTTTAGACTTTTAAAAAGTGATAAGTTGATCATAGAGAACAGTTGCTATGCTTTTGTTCGTTGTCCCAGCGACCCATCCTGCTGATGAGTTGATAAAAAGCATGAAATAACTGCCCATGGTTGGGTGTTTGTTGGGGACGGACAAAAGTTGCCTACTTACCTTTTTAAGCGAATAAAATCCTACATTTACAGTTCGACTAAGATAACATTACAAGACGCAAATGCTCAATTGCATTTCTAAAGGGTTCCATCTTCATTCTACAAGTAAATAAATTTCTCTATAATACCAGGCGTATCGATGAAATGATATGCAGTTCCGCTTGTCGCTGTCTCGCGAATACGACATAAATTCGTGTTATGATATGGACTGTAAAGAGCTGAAAATATTGGCGAATTACATGTGAACGTAATGAGGCAGATGTGAAACATTGCATGCATTTGCGTTATCATGTGCCTCTCAGCATGGTTTAGGTTAATTGTGTTTGAATATTCAATTATATAGAATCGGTTTGAGGTGCACTATATCAAATTATAACTGGAAATATTGATTGATGTCTAGACTATATTCAGTAATAATATGTGTATACCCTGTAGTTTAATTACTGATTTATAGTAATCTATTGTAATCTATGTCGTTACATAAACTTAAGATACTTTTTGGTATGATAAATGGCTTTTTGCGCGGTCTTACCCAGAAGATAGGTTTTCTTGAGAAAATGTTGGGCGACAAAGTTTGAAAAAAATCATCTAACACTGACCTTGAACATGACATTGACTAACACTTTCAAAGTCATTTGATGGTCAAGACAGTTTTCTTAATTGAAAACCTCGGAAATGTGAAGCGCGCGCTCAGCGTTCAAGTATGTTTTTGCACATGACCTTGACCATGTTTTTCATAGGTATTTGGGACAGTTCAAACAGTATGAGAAGGACAAAATATCTCCAAAAATACATTTCATAAAGGAAAATGTACCAGAAAGTTGTAAGGCTTGGAAAATGGACACAAATGATGTGACCTAGAATGTGAACTTGATTAAGTCATTCAAGATCATTTGAAGATAAAATTAATTTTTAACGGGAAGCATCAATTTCTAATTCCTGAAATACAAATGTAGGAAAATGTTACGTTGCAGTATAGCATGACCCAACTAACAATTATCACTCCTATTAGAGTTGCAAGAATGATTATACAGTATTCCTTAAACAGCACTGTATACTGTAAGAACCCTTTTAGAACAGCTATACAAGCGGAATGGGCACATCTAATACTACACTTCAGTCATTTAAGAGGTTGTATAAGGCCTGCAGGTAACAGTTATAAAACAAAAGTGTAAGCCTCTTGCAGCCGCTATAGGACATTTGCGTCAGTGCAAGATTCAGTTTTTGTCAACTATACAACTATTCTGTTACGTGATTCTACTTTATTGCAACCAAACTATTTATTATGTATTGTATAGATGAAGTGAAGAATATATAACTAACACATTACAGTCATCTTGTTTACTTACATATCTGCCATTGTGAATTTCATACACAGGTATATGATAAACTTCTACACTTTGATATAGGGCTATTGAATTACTTGCGCAGCAAATTTTATATTGCTATTATCGTGCAAATTAGTTACTCAATTTCTACGGGCTTCGTATTTAATTCATATTTTGACAATGATCAAAAGTATGTCTAGATTTTTCAGATGGAAAACTGAACTTATCTGCATTAAATCTTCCACAAATCCTATATTTAGACACAATTACACTAATTTTTATCACTTTATATCTGTAATTTCGAACTGGAACATAATTATTTAATATTAAATAGAGGAATAAATGTTCGCCCAATATGGCGGGTGGTTGTGTACAATCATGGCATCGTCCATGTTGTCTTTAGGTTATTAGAATATTTTGGTGTTGCCTGCAGGTGTTATACAACAATTTGACAATTGTCTGAAATGAAATACCGACAAAGTCGAATGATTTACCCAGAATTTGTACCACATCTATATCTTCTGTTTGAACAGTTGATAAAACCTTTTGAACCAATATGCATGAGTTGTTTGTCTTAAAACATTGGTTCTGGCATTTTAACAAAAATATGACAGCAGAAAGTTAGGTTATGGTGAAGTTGTTTACCAACATATTTAGCATATGTACAGCCTTTAACAGATACTAAACACCAGTTGTATAAGTGCTTCCGTTGGGAGGAATTTGTTGGCTAAAGTAGTAAATTGCACAGCAAAACAACAAGGCTCGGGTTTGTTTTATAAACGTTACCATGGATGCCACAACACAACCATTTTGACTAACTTGCAAATATGCCGTATAAAATAGTTGTATAAATGTTTTTGCAACAGTTAAAAATTTTCCCTATAAGGTGTTGTATAACTATGCTATAAGAATATGTTAAACACCTCATTTTAGAGCAAATATGTTGCAGAAAGCAAATTTGCATTTCACACAACATTAAGCCAGCATTTTGGTGTTCAGGCAACAACAATAGAGAGCTTTTATGGCTGAACGGTTCTTTTACCAAAAGCTTATACCACTACTTTGCTAGTTGGGTAATAACGAACCTGGCCATAACATTCAAGGACATTTGAAGTTCGAAGCAATTTTTAAATAACCTCATCACTTTTTGTCGTTCATATAAAAAAGCGAAACATTTTACGGCCAAGGTCATTATCATTTCACAATGACTGTGCTCTTCAAGGTCATCTAAGGATCAAATTAATTTTTAACGAGATGCTCCTATTCTTGCTTCCAATATAATTATTTTCACGTCCCGCGAAGTCCTCGATCATCGTAAAACATTTAAAGTCATGGATAAGGTAACGTTCAGATGAAGTAATGAAAGTTTACCAGCATTTCTGCTACCTTGGTGGCCTTTTTGAAACTACACTTCGAAATGTTTATCTGCGCTTTCATTTGGGCAGCAACATATTTATTGATCAGTTAGATAGCTACGGGAAATGTTTAAGATGTCAGGATAATGTAAAATTGTCCCTGATTATACAGGGTGCAGCAGAGAGGACAGACGTTTTTGGGATGGGTAGTACTCTCCGCCTCCGTCTAGGAAAGAGGTGGGGAGGGTGCCGTTTGATTCGTGAGATCCTAGCATTATTTCACCAGTTGTCGTTATGGAGCCTTGGACGGTGGAGCACCGCGTTTTCGCCTATGACTGTTTCGTCCGAAATAATGAGTCAGTCATCGGCGTACAGCGTGAGTTTCGTCGCCACTTCAACATTCATCGGAATAGAGCTGTTCCCTCTCGAAACACCATCCTTCGTTGGGTTGAATCACTTCGCAGGCGTGGTGAACTGATCAACCGAAGACCAAAAGGAGCGCCGCGAACAGTTCGAACTCTTGAAAATGTTGAACGCGTTCGACAGGTCTTTCTTCGCAGTTCGACTCGATCTGCCCGGAAACATGCTGCTGCACTTCGCCTTAGTGATCGTTCGGTAAGGCAAATTTTGCTTATGGATTTCCGCTTTCACCCCTACAAATTGGCCATTGTGCAACAGTTACAGCCCGGAGATTATGCACAACGAATGAACTTCGCACGTGAGATGTAAGCACTGATCGATCAAAATGAGAACCTCATTTTGCTTATGAGTGACGAAGCCCACTTTCACCTAAACAGCATGGTTAACCAGCAGAATTGTCGTTATTGGGCTAATGAAAATCCGCAACAGTTACACGAAAGACCGCTGCACTGACCAAAAGTAACGCTTTGGTGCGCTGTATCGCAAACTTCATCATTGGCCCTTACTTCTTCGAAGACGGTAATGGTCGCGATGTTACCGTGAACTCAGAGCGCGACGTCGACATGATCACCAACTTCTTTCTCCCTGAATTACGACGGCGACGTGTTCCAATCCGACGTGTGTGGTTCCAGCAGGATGGGGCGACCGCCCACACAGCCCGAGCATCCATGGACGTTATTCGCCCTCTCTTCCCTGGTCGCCTTATTTCCAGGTTTGACGATGTTCATTGGCCTCCTCGGTCCCCAGATTTATCCATATGCGATTTTCTCTTATGGGGACACCTCAAGGCTAGAGTATACGCGAACAAGCCTCGAACTCTGGACGAATTGAAGGGCGAAATTCGCGTGGAAGTCGCCCAAATTGAGAGAGCGATGTTGGAGAGAGTCTACGCGAACTTCCACATGCCTGATGTGATTTTCCACACTTGACTGTCTCAAATGCTATTTCCTTGTGAACCTGATTCCATCAATAAATCTGTTTTCGAGTAAAAATTAACTATTTTATGATTTTTTTAAAACCGACCATCCTATCTGCCGCACCCTGTACCTTTGTATGAAACACACTAGTAAAGTCGTCAAATGCTTGTTCCGGAAGTCGTTGTATCCAGTATACAACTTCTTCCCGTCCAAGTGATTGCGCACGCGTTAAGGAATACCTCAGTACCGATTGCCGGGTGGCGGTACAAGCCCGCCAACGGGCCACTTTAGGTCTATTTAACATCACTAATACGTAAAAAGAGGGTGGTAGACAAGGACCAGTCGACCGAGGCAGTACCACCCGCTAGCTTTTCCCAGGGTGTCTTATAAATGTCCGCATGTTTCCACACCCAAGCTATGCAGTCGGTTATCTACCAAAACAAAGAAATTAATGATGATGGATCCCTCGAGCACTAAAAACTCCGGACGTAAACTCACTCCACTCTCGGAATGTCCGGGTGGAGGGTGGGCTCGAGGGAACAACATCGAAGATAAAATTTGTTTTTCGAACATCTGCGGGATCAACAGCAACATTGATGCTGTTCATCACTACCTGCAATCCAATCGTCCCGCCGTGCTTTTCTTGGCGGAGACAAAAATCTCAGAGGCTGCACCGATTAACCATCTCAACTTCCCAAACTACGAGGTGCACTCCAATCTGAGAAAGAACGGGGGAGTTGTGGCTTTTGTCCGCAGCAGTCTTTCCTGCTCCAGGGATCTTTCTTTGGAATCAGACCGGAAGGACATTCTGTGGCTTCGCCTCAACTCCAAAACATCACCCAAATTTATTTGCTGCCTTTATCGCTCTCCCTCAAACCATAACTGGGATGACCTACTCGAATACCTCGCCGTCCAGATCGACTTCCTGAACATCAATCACCCCGCTTCAGAGGTAGTTCTTCTCGGTGATTTCAATGCCCATAATGAGCTTTGGTTGGGCTCAAACAAGACCGATGCAGCAGGTCGTGCAGTCGAAGCGTTCGCTCTTACTCAAGGGCTGACCCAGCTGGTGACGAGCCCTACTTTTTTCCCCCGCGTCTCGTCACACGCCAGTAGCCTGCTGGATCTCTTTCTGACCACGCATCCTGCCCCTTACAGCACTGCCGTCCTGTCCCCCCTGGGTAACTCAGATCACGGTGTTGTGGAGGTTAGGTTTCGGTCAGAAGCCGCTGTGGCAGCAGAAACTCGCACAGGCCGCAAAACTTGGCATTACGGACATGCCGACTGGGAGGGGCTCAGAGACTTCTTCTCTAGCTTTCCTTGGAGAGATGTCTGTTTCACTGACGCGGATGCGTCGACTGTCTGTTCTTCAATAACCGAAATTATCCACGTCGGAATGGAGGAATACATCCCTCACACAGTGAAAGTTCCTAAACCAGGGTCCAACGGCTGGTTCAACAAATCGTGTGACACTGCTCGCCAGCAGAAGATCAAGGCCCACAGAACCTACTTACAAAACCCCACTGTAGAGAACAGACAAGCCGACGTCGAGTCCAGAAACAAATATAATGAAGCGGTTCGCAATGCCAAAACCCAGCATGATATAAAAGTTAGGCACAGGGTAATGTCGCAGCGCAATGGCAGTCGGTCTTTCTGGACGCTGGCCAAGCAGATTGAAAAGAACTTCTCACACAGTAGCCTTCCACCACTTACGTGTCAGGATGGAACTATTGTATTCGACTCAAAGGCCAAGGCGGAAGTGCTAGCCAAGATCTTTGCTGCCAACTCCACCATGGACGTCCCCACCAACGCCCAAGTGCCGTCAATTCAAAGGGTTCCCCACACTATGCGGGAGGTAACATTCAGGCATAAGACCGTAAGACGAGTGCTCTTGTCGCTCGACATCAACAAAGCTTCTGGTCCGGACTTGATTCCTGCCATTGTACTGAAGAGATGTGCAGCTGAGCTTGCTCCAGTTCTTTCGCGTCTCTTCCAGATATCTTATGAATCCGGCACCTTCCCAGAAAACTGGAAATTTGCTCATGTACAGCCCATCCCAAAAAAAGGATCTAAAACCGACCCTTACAACTACAGGCCTATAGCTCTGCTTTCTGTTATAAGTAAAGTGATGGAGAGGTGCATAAATCGCGAGCTTCTGGACTACCTCGAACGTCACAGCTTGATTAGCGACAGGCAGTACGGTTTCCGGCACCAACGATCCACAGGGGACCTCCTAGCTTACGTCACGCAACTGTGGAGTAAACTCATCCAGTCTCATGGTGAGGCTCATGTCGTTGCTCTTGACATCACGAAAGCGTTCTATCAGCTGTGGCACGCTGCCCTCTTAAGCAAACTTCCATCCTACGGCCTCCCAGAAAAGCTTTGCAGATGGGTGGCTGACTTTATCTCTGGCCGCAAGATATCCGTCGTAATTGACGGATTCTCCTCTTCATCCCACAACGTCAACGCGGGTGTTCCCCAGGGATCGGTCTTGGCTCCAACACTGTTTCTCTTACATATCAACGACCTCCTTTCCTGCACGATCAACCCAATCCACAGCTTCGCTGATGACAGCACTCTACATGCAAGAATTCAGAGTGACAAGCCGATCTCTGCCGCTGAGCTGGAAAAAAGAAGACTAGCGACGACTTCTTCTCTGACAAGAGACCTGGAGGCTATCACTGCTTGGGGACGCAACAATCTTGTACAGTTCAATGCTTCCAAAACACAGTACTGTACTTTGACGAACAAAAAGCGTCCTAGCGCTCATACAGTTTCGATGGACGGTCGAGTTCTACCAAAGAGCCATTCATTTCGGCTGGTCGGAGTCCAGATCACCGAGGACCTGATCTGGCACGAACACATCTCTTCAATAGCTGCAGCTGCTGGGAAAAAGCTAGGCTATTTGTTTAGGGCTAAGAAGTACTTTTCTCCGCATGACCTTCTCACTCTATACAAGGCCCAGATAAGGCCTAGCCTCGAGTATTGCTCACACATTTGGGGTGCTGCCGCCCCGACTACATTGTCCATGCTCGATGCTGTCCAGAGGAGGGCGGTCCGACTGATCGATGACTCTTCTCTAACAGACAGTCTCGGGACTCTTTCGCACCGGCGGGCCGTCGGCGATTTAGCTCTTTTCTATCGCTACACCAACGGGCTTTGCTCCTCAGAGCTCTCTTCCATGATGCCGTCGCGCGATGTGCCTGCCAGACAGACCCGCCTGACTTCGGCGTCCCATCCTAACCGTGTCAAACTTCGTACATCCAGAACTGGCCGATACGACCGCTCCTTTGTCCCGAGGGTGTCTAGATTGTGGAACAAACTACGGGAGGAAGCTTTTCCCAATTCTACTAACCTTAGGCAGTTCAAAAATCGTATTAACAAAATTTCTTTGGGATCATCATAGCAGCCGCGGTGTTCCGGCATTTAGGCTTCCGCCTGCGCGGCTGTTTCGATATAAAAAAAAAAAAAAAAAAAAAAAATAGTGAGAGAATCATTAACTACGTTGCTTTATTTTCATTTCCTGAAGACACAAATCCGATAACGGTTATAATTCCACTCAAAAAGATTATGACAATTTTTTACATCGCATATTTTACTTTGTTTATGGTCAAATAAGTATGCCGATCTGAAGCTATATGCAAATTAATTGGTACAATTATTTCAGATTCGGTAAAATGCTTCGATTATAAATTGTGCAAGACACTAATTTGCAGGACGATACGTAATTAATGACCTGGACTTACAATGACTGGCAGAGCTTTTATTAACGGCTTCTTTGGATGGATTTGAAAGAAGTTGTAAGTAAATCATTGTAATTTTTCTAGGATTTCTAGGATTTCTGATCGTCAGTTCACAATCAATTATCATTCATACTATCCGAATTAAACAAACTAGTAAAATATCTTTCGTTCATCCGACCACAGTCGGCCGCCAACCATGAACAGCTGTTCCGTGATTTTTGGCAACTCGTCATTACGGTCTGCGGCAGGACAACGAACGAAAACTGAGCAACTGTCCTCTATCCAGGATATAAGGTCTATCGAAATAAAGCAGCACTAAGTGCCATCCATTACCGAAATCAACCGATATGAGAGTGAAGCAGCAAGCTTTCTGTTGAAACTGTATCCCTGTTCGCATTTGACAGTTGTAGATTCTGGTGGTATAGCAGACGCGGTCTACTCGCCATTGAACAAACTACATATGGCCAACCATGGACAGCTGTTCCGTGCTTTCTGGCAACTTATCAGCATGGTCTAGGGTTGGTCTCAGTTAGGACAACGAACGAAAGCTAGGCCATGCTGACGAAATGCCAATCAGCATGAAACAGCTGAAAATACTAGTTGCCATTCTGTCGGTCTTACGGATGAAAGCAATATTATCAGTAATCATCAATTAGCTTGGATAAATATTTATCTGGCTTACATACAACATCGTCAGCCAAACAGGAGATCAATCTTGTGTGCTTGTGTTCAGGGCCCATGAAATCCCTCGAGAGACAATCAAATCGGCTTTCTGGTCAATCGCAATGGAATGCTAAGCTGATTGACCTGATTATCACGCAACAGATATATAAATGGAATGAGGTGCGGAAACTTTATAGGCTTCAAAAAAAGTAATTAAGCACATGGGCGGCACTGTTATTTTATATGTTATAAAATTTTGAAACAGGAAATCAGTGCTTGACTAAAGACACTAAAGAAGAAAAAGACCTCTGGGAAGACTTAGATGGCCAACTAAGGAAATACATCGCTGAATACAGGACTGAAAAATCCAATTAAATATAGCGCCATATGAAAAAACAAACTTGGTGATGGAAGTTGAAAGAAGATATCTCGGAATGAGAAATAAAAACTCTATTCAACTATGCAAAAATCTAATATGGCGTATATAAGAAAAAATAAAGCTGATGACAAGAGACTAAATGTAACATTGAAATTGTACTTATGAGGAGAAAAAGTGGCAGTAGTAATGTAATTTTTATTTTGAAACGATTTTTTTCCAGCTCTCTCCGCGGATACTCGGAATTACGAAATCATTTTCTGACAGTTTCTTAGTTAGCCAAAGGTGCAACTTTCCCCTATTTATTCTACTTATTATCTATTATCGTTTCCAAGATTCCAATGGTGAGAGACGAATCTATACCACCCGGTATATTTCCAAAACCCGTCCGGCACGGGTATTATGTAAAAAACCTATAAAAGCCGAAAAAAAAACCTATAAAATGTCATCTTGCAGACTAGATAGTTTTTAGGGTGCAAACAGTCACTTCACGTCTGCTCACTAGGATCGTTGTGAGCGTCCATCTATGGAGGAACGACTCAACTAAACTACACGCCTTGTTGGTTGCATATAATTTGTGAAACCGAGTGGTCTGTAGTTTTCATCTCTGAGAAGAAAGTTGGTTGAATAGCAAGATCGCATCTGGATGATTATGTGTATTGGTCTGCGTGTGTATAAAGTCAGTTATATTTGCTGTGTGAGAAAATCATTACTGAATATACTGCCAATGAAGTATATCTATCAGCTGTGCCCGACGAGTTGTGTTGCACTTTCAGAAGAGAGGTTATATAGTTATAAGGTATAAATTACGACCAACTTTGAGGAGAATTACGGGAAATCAACACCGCACCAGCGTTGTGTGTAATCACTGTAAGCATGCATATGGCTTGTAATTCGACATTGTACAATGAATATAATCATTTCTTATCTCTCTCATTTTTGAAATTTAGCAAGTTTGCATATGTAATTTCCAGAATGGATAAGAAAAAGTGCATGCGAAACTAATTTCCAGCTTTGAATCTCCATCCCAAAGTGTATTTGAGACACGAATCCAATGGAATTATCATCAACACATACAACTTACAGCTTATACCTCCAGTAATGTCATCTCTGAAGCAGATTTTACATCACATCAGAGCCAAACATTGATAACTATAGCCTCATGACGTTTAGGCAACACGTTCTAAGTTAAAATCTTGTAGAAAACCTACATAATATCACAAAACTAGTATAATGTAAAAAAAATCGACATAACGTCACTATACAAGATACGTAATACCCGTGCGATGGTGTCAAAAATTACAATTGTTGGATGCAGGCTTGCTTAAGATTTTATCCTGGGGCCACACTCAAAATTAGCAAATGATGATTCTGTGTTCTAGCTAACCTCAATATTACCAAGGGCAGCCAATGATATGGCCCATTATTTTAGAGCCCCAGGATGTTAAAGTCACGGGACTGAACGGCATACCTCCTTGTTAGGAGAACACGTCTGAAGCCTGTCAAATACACAGTCGTAAAAGGATAGCAGGGCTATCACGTAAAAAGCCTATGTAAGGTTAAAAAAAAAACAAATGTCAATTTGCCGACTAGGTAGCTCGTAGTCTGCAATTAGTTCATTCTGCTTTAGCTCGCTATGAGCGCTGTGAGCGCCACCTAGGGAGGAATGATTCAACGACATGCTTAATTCGCTAGCATGTTTTGTTGATTTGCAGATTGCCGAGATATTCTGTAGATATATCTTTGAGAAAATGTGACAAAAAAATTGGTTGAGTAGCAGAGCAGCAAGGTGGTATCTGGATGACTCTGTGCATTGATTTGCATCTGTATAACATTTGTGATATTTGTTATGTGAGACAATTGTGAATATGCTACAAATGAGTTTATCTAGTAGCCGCACCAGACGGGCTATTTGTGTTGTCCTTTCTGAATAGAGCTTATGTTCAACGATATAAATTATGATTTTGGCCATTTTTTGTATTTAAAAAAACTGAGAAGCATTACGGGAAATCACATCGCGCTCGCGTTGTTTGTAATTAAGAAGTAAAGCCACATCACAGTAAAATTAGGAATGACGCATCACTCACAAAACATTTTCGCAGCGCCTCACAACTAGGCGCTGCTTTCTACTTGACATCGCGAAATAAGTTTCTATAACATTTTATTACTATTGCTATCTGTAGCCGATTTTCTCACCTGTTAAAATGTTCATCACCAACCAGGGATTATCTGTTTTTATCTCTCCCATTTTTGGAACTCAGCAAATTTGCGTATGTAATTTCCAGATTACAAGCACACAAATTCCCACTAAGGACCTATGGACCGCCGTTTCGCCAGTTTTCTTCCAGCTACAGCATATAACTTATAGCTTATACCTCCAATAATGCCATCTCTGAACCAGATGTTTCATCACATCAGAGACAAGCCTTGATAGCTCGAGTATAATGACGTTTACAGCTACACAACGAGTGCACAGCAAGTAAACAACACATAGTTCTGAGTTTACAACTTATAGGAAAACCTATATAATGCCACATAAAACCTTTATAATGTTAAAAAACGATATAATGTTACTTTTCAAGATTCGTAGTGATCCTGCAGGTAGACGGTGATGAGATCGTTTTGGTCGCCAGAGTTCAATCATCTTTCCTCCTAAAACCCAAATTATAGTCGCATATAAATATGACCAAATACCACGTACATACATACTATAACTCAGATGATAAATCAAAGCATGTAAACGCAATAAATCCATCTCATTATTCCTGGACTCGTGGAGTGACATTTTGTATACACTTGGACGTAATGAATTTCCTCCCACAATCGTTGAACCTCGCGAGCATAATTGCGGGACAACCGACTCTGATTTATCGTAATTGTTTTTCCCGCCGTTACAACATGAGCACTGTTTCATTTTTATGCAAACACGATGGCAGGTCGGAAGACACAGGTCAGGTCACCGAGAGGTCGCTGTCATTAACATTCTCTTGATGAACATCCATATATTAAACAAAGAAGTTGAAGAAATTGAACTTTTAAGTGTATAAGCGTGGATGAACTGGTGTAGCCTCTTCTTATTAAAGAACTAGCTTTCTGTTCCTTGGCTTAACCAAATTTCCCAAGCATGCAAGTTAGCAATTCACTAATGCCATTAAAGATACAAAACGTGATTGGAAGTTTATAGCAATACTCGAAAATGATGTTTAATTCTAGTAACAAAAAACTGTAAGCGTACACAGTCGGGGATAATAATAATAATTACACTGATCAACAGCCAAAAAATATCCTAAATAAAATCAACAAAATATTACTATTTTTAATGTGCTAAAACCGGAATGAAACTTATTTTTTCAATATTAGTTCAAGTTTAAGAGATACGGTAATCATATGTCTTCCTGCTGTGACAGTGTTAATATACTGTAATTCACAAGAATGCACGTGCTACATTTTTATATTCGGCAATGAAAGATGATGTAATCGGCATGATTGTGTTACGTTATACATACGTGTACATTATATTGTTTTATATTAGCCATTTTTTCCTCAGTTGGCTGACAGCGTTCATGCAAGATGTCTCGAAAGTGTGTAAACAATCCAGACCAGTTTTGTTACGTGTGTGGTGATGTGACTTTTGCATCTCAGAGACGGTCTATTACTCCACTAATAACAAAGGCATATCAGCTTTATTTCGGTTGTAAACTAGGTGATCAAGACAAACAGTGGGCACCCCACATCTGCTGTAATACATGTGCTTCAAGTCTGAGGAGCTGGTTAAATGGCAAAGAACGGTCTATGCGCTTTGCTGTCCCATTGGTTTGGAGAGAGCCTACAAATCATATTAATGATTGTTACTTTTGCATGGTACCTTGTGTTGGACAAGCCACAGGTATGTCCAAGAAAAAAAAATCGGTTATTAACTACCCAAACATACCATCTGCGATGAGACCTGTGCCTCACAGTGACGAAAATCCTATTTCAAAACCCCCAGAATCCTACACTTGCGAATCAGAAAACGAATCAGATCATGGCGAGTGATTCGTCAGGAAGAAGATATGCCATCAACGTCAAGAGATCCTGATTTTATCCCGAGCACGTCATGCCACCAACCGCACAAAATAACACAGTCAGAATTAAATGATCTTGTAAGAGATTTAGAACTTCCAAAATGTAAGGCAGAGTTACTTGGATCAAGACTGCAGCAGTGGAACTTGTTAGAAGACGATGTTTCGGTATGTGTTTTTCGTAAACGCCACAAAGACTTAGAACCATTTTTCAATATGGAGAATAACTTGGTTTTCTTCAGTAACATTAACGGCTTACTGGCGGCTTTAAATATAAACTATAACCCAGAAGAATGGAGATTGTTTATAGACAGTTCAACATTGAGTTTAAAGGCAGTGTTATTGCATATTGGAAATATTTTACCATCTCTTCCTGTAGGGTATGCAGTTCACATGAAAGAATCATATGACAATATGAAGTACCTATTGACATGCATAAAATACATTGAGCACCAATGGCATATTTGTGGCGTTTTGAAAGTTGTTGCACTTTTACTTGGGCTGCAGCTAGGCTACCCAAAGTTTTGCTGTTTTCTGTGTGAATGGGACAGTCGGGCAAAGGCACTTCATTACACCAAACAAAACTGGCCTGTTCGCCAATTCCTAGAGCCAGGTCAAAAAATGTACAGCATATGCCATTAGTAGATTCGAAAAAAAATTTATTACCACCACTGCATATCAAGTTGGGCCTAATGAAAAACTTTGTCAAGGCATTAGATAGAGATGGGTCAGCTTTTCAATACCTGCGCCAGAAATTTCCAAGACTAAGTGAGGCAAAGGTTAAAGAAGGTATTTTTGTTGGACCACAGATTCGAAATATTTTGAAAGATACACAGTTTGAAAACACTTTAACAGGTATTGAAAAAACTGCTTGGAATGATTTCCGTCTGGTGGTCACTAATTTCTTGGGAAATAGAAAAGCTGACAACTATAAAACCCTTGTCAAAAATATGCTGTCATCGTATCAAAAGATGGGCTGTAATATGTCTCTTAAGATACATTTCCTACACTCACACCTGGACTTTTTTCCTGACAATTGTGGAGCCGTAAGTGATGAGCACGGCGAACGTTTTCATCAGGATATTTCAACAATGGAAAAAAGGTACCAGGGAAAGTGGAATCCTTCCATGCTTGCAGACTACTGTTGGACTCTTGGTAGAGATGCTCCAGAAACTATCCATAAAAGAACAGCAAAACGACAGCGCATATAGTGATTCTTATAAGTATATGAATCTTGTTACTTTTTTCAATATATCCTTAAAAATAAAGTTTTTTTTCTAAACCGCAACTAATTTTTTTATTTCATTGTCATTTTTGGATTCAGCACCCCAAAATCAACAAAGAAGTGCACTTTTCCCACAAGATACAATTAAAAGACTAAAATTTGTTGTCCAGTGTTATCGTCTTTACTGAAACTGTACAATTCCATACAGAAAAACAAGAGTTGCAAATATTGTCGAAGCTCAGCAACACACTCTTACGCTTAATCACCCATGCAAAGAACAGGAGTTTTTAAGTATCAGATAATCAAAAATGGGAAACATCCATGTTGCATAAAATAGTTGGTGAAAAATAAAACGTTTGTATCACTTGACGGCCACAAGTTCAGTGGGGCGATGTAATGCCTTGCTGTGGCCAGCTTGACGCTGACGGTGAAGATTTTGGTACTTCTGCGAAAGCGGATTACAAAATCGACCATGAGTTCGCAGATAAAACTAGTCCTATAACCTTCCTTCGGTATCAATTAGTAAGTACAAAAATTTTTACGTCTCTCCAAATTATAGTTCAGACGTGATGCTAACAGATTGGACGAACATTGACATTTGTATTCAGGGTGTCTTCAAATTATCGTGATTTAGGCACCGCAAAATCAATCAAACCCGAACAAAACCTAATCGTATGATGCTGGCGGCGTTTTTAAACAAAACTTTTACACATTGGTTCTAAAAGAATGACAATGTCACACGCTTACACTAATATCGGAGTACTCCATATTATTTTAGTTCACGATGAGTGACTTCGAAATGCTACCGAGGCTTCGCGAGTGCATACAGATCGTTTTGATAGCAGTCACTACGTTTATATCGAATAGGATTAAGATTTATTTAGGATTTAGTTAATCTTAAATATAAGGCGTTTATATCATAGCGGATTGGATCTAGAACCATCTATTTTCACACTTTGACATGTCACATTTGCTTTAGTGTGAGATTGTCCACAGAATTTCTGAAATCGGATTAGTGTTTATATCGGTAAATCTAAATCTTAATCAAATCCTACTTATTTGGAGGATTGGTTCATCCTATTAAAGGAAGATTATAATTGTTTAAAACGGAAGTTTTGAAGCTTAATCCAAGATCAGCCTTCATAGGTGCATCCCCGATGTAAACTTAGCATGTGTTCCATTAGTCCTTCTCATTTTTTAGTTCCTACGCCACTGGAGAGAAAGTATTGCAATCGCGATAAATTTAAAAAATGAGATTTATTTTTGGATGCATACCACTGATTCTTGTCGGTCTGCTAGTCCATCGGTCTGTCTGTCTGTGGCCGTGGAGCTACGGGACAAAAAAAATAGAAATCGCTCAAACTTGGGGGTTGGGAGTTGTAGGCGATGGAGGGGGTTATATTTGAAATTTCTGGTAACCCCACGCACATATGAGACATATTTCATACATCATACATTTTCCCGACATTTGTTCTTGAAACAGAATAATAGAGAAATGGTTTTGGTACACGCATCTGCTTCTGTTCTCTAGGTTCTCCGGCTGACATCCCGGTCTCGCTAACTATACTAGGGAAGGAGCGCGATGTTGCCAGATGAAGGGTACTATCTGTAGGGTGGGAAAAAGATGTTTATGGTCTTCTTGTATGGACTTGTTTGACTGACTTGATCCATTCAATTATTATATTATTCATGTTCTTAAGTAATTTTTTTTTCAGTGGTTTAACTTGTACTGAACGCAATTCTTTATAACCTGATGATGACGGTGCCTTACTTTATGCCAGTTTTGGCACCCAATGAGAATGGGATGTGCTTAGTCAGTCTATATTGCTATTTCTTTGTGTCTAGATAGTGGAGTGATATTGGAACAAATTCAACGTCGATATAGGTACATACAGCCTACAGGTGGACCAATTTTCGCCCGTCGCCATGCTTCGGCGTCTTCGTTGTGCGATGATTAAATTTGTCGTTGTCGCTTGTCGTTGTCAGAATGCATGGCAAAGCCCTCAGCGATGGCAGAAAAATTTCATTAATTAAGTACTTACATTCTGGACTACTTTGCCTGTCACTCGTTACGATATTGCTCTGATGGCAGGGTCGGTTTATCGATCTTTGTGAAAGAATAAATACTTTTTTATTGAGCATTTTGTAAAGATGCCCAAATTTATAATTGAAATATTGACATTGCAAGCTGAATGGTTGTTGGAACTACAAAGCATTTAACAAAATGCGTTTATGTGGAATGTCAGCTCAACCACGTGTGTGGCATATTGTTTACTTATCTGAAACCGAATCCGGAGCTCAATTAGTCCGGCAATGTCTCGTTTTCGAGATGTCGGTGAGAAGTGTAGTTTTTATAAAACCGCACCGCACTACTAAATCTGCGATAAAGTCAGCCTCATAATACTTTTGAATCGGAAGAATCGATTCCGAGGCCGGAATCGGAATCGCGATCGAATCAAAGGAATCGAATCCGGGACCGAAAGGAATCGTGATGGAATCAAAGGATTAGATTCCGAACCCGGAATCGGAATCGTCAACGAATTGAAGAAATCGATTCCGAGGACAGAATAGAAATTATGAACAAATCGAGGGATTCGATTCCGATCCTGGTATCGGAATCGTGAACGCATCAAAGGAATCGCTTCTCAGGCCAGAGTAGGACTCGCGAACAATTTCAAGGAACCGGAATCGTGAATGAATCGAAGAACCGGTTCAGAAGCCGGAGTCGGAAGCTTGATCGAATCGAAGGAATTTATTCCGAGGCCGGAGTCGAAACCATGGAATCGGATCACCAAGAGGAACGATTTGGTCCAACTCTACTTCCGGGAGAATTGGATTCGATACCAAAATGCATTCTTAACATTTTTCATTTCAAAATTCTTTCAACGTGGATTATGGACCTCTCCAACTACATTCGAATGTGTCGCTAATAAAAACAGCTGAATCGATGTTCCGTTACTTGGTTGAAGCACCACCTATGAGGACCAGAAGCGTTGCCAGACTTATTGCCAGAAATAATCGTACAAGTTCGTCGAAATTATTGTACATTATCGTACACAGTGCTATAAGTCCATGGATTCATGTTTCGGCGGGAGATTACCGTCTTGTGGAGGGGGAGGGGGGAGGTACACGTTGGTGACCATTCAGGAGATATATGAATGTAGATGTAGGATAGTTCCAACACATTTCAGAAGATGGGACTAAAAAGACCATTCTCAAAATGAGAAAATATGATCATGTTTCTGAGAAAGTTGAGAATTTAAATAGGTTAGAAACTTTCTTTAGCCTTAAATACAATTTGCTAATTTTTGTACAATTAACATCTGCTTCATACCAATCACATCTCCTTCATACCTCAACGAAAAATTAACTTTTAGATCCAAGTTAAAGAAGTACTAATACGAAAATTTAGGGTAGCATTCAGTTGGTATACACATGTAAAAACATGAGATATCAATAGATAGTTTAGTGTAATGTAAAAATATGTTAAATTTGAAATTATTTATGTACAACAGCTACTATAGGTTAGATGTAAGGGTGGCTGTGAGCTAAATCTCGCCTTTTGTACTTTTTGGAAATAAAGACGATTATTATTGTTAAAATTATGGTACATTTAGCTATTTTCGTACAAGTAGTATCCTCCAGTATTTGCAAATATCGTACAAAAACGGTACGTCTGACAATGCTGATCAGAAATCTCTTCGTCCAGCAGAGTCGCTAACAAATGGGCGTGCAGCCCTTGAGCAGGCAGAGTCTGAATTAACGAGCGTAGCAGCAACGCGACGGCAGCGCCACGGCTACCGGCGGCAGTAAATTGCTTAACTAAAAAATTGCCACCACTAGACAGTGGGATTACCAGAGCAGATGGAAGACAGTGCACCCAACTGGAACGATTGCTAACGGCTACGACTTCTTTTCTTTCTATCTTAAACTGCAGACCTGCTGTTTTGCAGATGAATCATCTAAGTGTAGGGTACTTCAGTTTGTTCTCGACTATATAGGGCAGCTGAGTTCAGTTCAGTTCTTTATTATCCAGAGGAAAAAAATATAAAATTGCCAAGTATAAACGAGCAACATAAAATACATCAACGCATTCAGACACACTATACAGACAATTATTTAACGTGAATTTTTTTAGGCATGTTTTAAAATTTTCTAGTCAGGTACACAATTTTACTTCATTAGTTAAGTTGTTATACATTTTTTGACCCAAAATACTGGGCGACTTCTGAAGCTTTAAGACTTTTGCAAATGGAACAAATACACCTAGATCATGTCTTTGCTAGTACAAAAAATATGTAGATCCTTGTTAGACGTGAAGGTATAGGTATAGTTATTATAGTTTCCAAATCGTATATAAATAAAGCAGGTTGTGTTAAAATTTTATAATGCAGAAAGAGCCGCTTAGTATTGTATCAACACCGGCCGTACACCTTACCACTCTTTTCTGGCGTAAGAAAACCTGTCATGCATTTGTAGACGCATCCCAAAAGCACAAGGCGTACCTGAGTCTGGATTCTACTTTTGCGTAATAAATTTAAACCAACTGGTGTTCTGTCAAAGTTGTTCGTAAATTCTTGAAACTACATGACTGTCAGTTCAACAGAGATCAAATGATTTCAGTAAGCTTTAAAGCTGAGGCACTCATCCAAATATAAGCCTAAACATTTTTCGTGAGACATTAAAATCAATGTTGTTTATTTGTAAATTTAAAGGTGTTTTTGCGTATTCCGAAATCTCATAATTCATGTTTTTCTAGATTTAAATCAATATAATTATCAGTAAACCATTCATGGATGCCGTTCAGTAGATGCCCAAACTCATTATGTAATATGAGGTCGCTTTTGTTCGACAACACTATTGTCGCAACCTCTGCATAGAGCGTGAGGTTGGCCTGCGCAAAAGAAAGTTCAGAAATGAGATTGTCGTAATTTTGTGATAAGCACAGATAGTGGCTTCGATCACATAAAAATGAGCGAATTTAATCATGAGGTGTACCAACTAAATCATACTGACCTAGTTTCCTTAGAAGCAATTCATGGTTTATATAGTCAAATGCCCTGCTGAGATCACAAAAGACCCCAACCGTGTACTTACCGTCTTCCATTAAATCTAAAAGTTTGCCGACAAAACTCAGCAACGCCGTCTGCGTCGATACAACGTTATAAATATATAAATACGATTAACAATAACAAGAGTTCTTATTCGGATCACAAGTGTGCAAGTGTTTTAGAAAAAAAATTATGGTACATTTTATAACAACTAGAATTCTTGGCTATAACGCAAAAACTGTAGTATACAACGGCGCTTATCTCTGCTTGGGGACGCAACAATTTGGTACAGTTAAATGATTCCAAACCACAGTAATGTACCTTGAATAACAAGAAGCGCCCTAGTGTCCAATCCGGTTTCGGTGGATGACCGAATCCAAAGAGACGTTAATTTCGGCTGGTCGGTGTCTAGATCACCGAGGACTTGATCTGGCTGCTGAGAAAAAGCTACCCTGTTTGTTTATGGTTATGAAGTACTTTTCTCCACATGACCTCCCCACCCTGTACAAGGTCCCAATGAGACCTAGCCTCGAGTACTGCATGTTTGAGATGCTGCCGCCCCGAATACATTCTCCAAGCTTTACTTTGTTCTTAGGAGGGTTGTTTGACTCTTCTCTAAAGGACAGTTTCGGGACCCTTTCGCACCGACGCGACGCCGGGCCGTTGACGATCTGGCTCTTTTCTATTGATATGAAAATGGACTTTGCTTCTCAGAGCTGTCCTCTAGGATACCATCGCACGATGGACCTACCACACAGACTTGCCTGACTTCGGTATCCCATTTTAACCGTGCCGAATTTCTTAGCTCCAGAACTGGGGAACAATCTGCCCCAGAAGGCTTTCCCTAGTTTTACTAATCGTAGCCAGTACAAAAATTGAATTCTCAAATTGCATTTAGGCTTCTTACAGCAGCTGCGGTGCCCTGGCACTTAGGCTTTTGTCCACGGGGCAGCTTCGATAAAAAAAAAGTGTTACTGGGTTGAGCGGGACCACCCCCATTTTTTTCTCTATGGAATTGAATAGATTCTCGGAACCAACAATGGCAGACAGATTATCATTTTCATTATGGTAATCGACATACAACACCCATTTTATTATCTTCACTCTACGTTACATACGTTTATTCAGACAAACAAGTTATCATGGAAATTACAGTGGAATAACAATTACAAATGATACCTGTGAAGGTCGCCCATCGGTATTATATTACAGCCATGAGCACAACCTAAGGGCACAAAAATACTGCATAAATAAAGAATAAGTTCAGAACACAGCACATGAAAGTAATAGTCAACAGAAACCAGTTGTTTATACATAATTGCCACCACCTCGAAACATTTTTTCTCGTCCGAGTCTAAATGAGCTCCAAATGAGAAATCAAAGAAACCACATGTCCTACTACTGCTGTTTTTTTGCTTGTTAATTTGATTTTTGAACTGCCCAAAGTTAGTAGAACTGGGAAAAGCCTCGTCAGGAAGATTGTTCCACCCTAGGAACATAAGAGTGGGCGTACCTGCCAGTTCTGGACGTTCGAGATGGTTAGGATGGGAAGCCGAAGTCAAGTGGGTCTGTCTGGCAGGCACATTGTGCGGCGGTACCATGGAGAAGCAAAGCTCGTTGACATAGTGGTAACAATAACGGAAAGCATTTTTGAGAATTTAAATCCTTACCCAGTACTTCCTTCCAATATCTGACAAGGGTCAGTCGAGATACATAATATATCAGTAAATGGTTATGCATCTATATACAAATAATATTATATCACAAATGAGCAGGATGAAAACTGTAGCTGATGAATAGGTTCTTTGGACGTTTTCGACGTATTTTTTGTACCCTATTCTAATTGCGATGAGCTTACGCTGACTTGCTGAATAGAACATGACGAGCACGCAATGTGTACTTTTTCTCCTTTGCTAGGTAACGACACAACTACCAGCGATATAATAGTATTTATTCTGATACAGAGTGTCCGGTAAATAGTACGACAAAAAAATAGGGACGAGAGGTGAAGATATCAAAAAATGACCCTAGTAAATGTTTCACTCTTCTTGAGAGATTAATTTTTTTGTCTGTCTTTTTTTAATCTATATTTTGTTGCTGTGCCTAGAAGTAACACGATATCTCTTTGCTTTTTTTTGCAAAATATTCTCAGATAGTTGGTCTGCCATTTGAAATATCATTTCGTTAAATGTAAGTAGCTAAACTTGACAAACTAATTTCTTCTACGCAACTTTTATTTTAGAAAACTATTTTACTCAACTTTGGTATTCAGCAATGAAATAAAAATGCACTAGACTGCTACTGCAAGGTACTGCGATAAATTACCTGCTTAATCAGCAACAAAGGTAGATCAAACGAGGAAATTTTTAGAAAAAGACAAAAAAATTAATATCTCAAAAACAGTGACAGTTTTACTAGGGTATGTTGTAGATCTGCCTTTTTCCTATCTTCCGCATTTTTTTGTCGCACTATTTACCGTATTTGCAACGGGTTGCAGATAAATAATATTTTGTCTATATCATGGTTTTTTGTATGCATGGTTCACTAGTCTTCAAACCCACTTTTGGTTCCGTATTCCCAGCTTCTGGTCTAAAATGAAAAGTTTTGGTAGATTCCCACGTTATTAATATGCGCGAGTACGAGAGACCTATAACGTATTTGGGTTAATGCGAAATATGTATTACGGTACAAGCATATTATTATGTCAACATTAAGGATATATTCCTGATAAGGCGTCTGAAAAAATATCGGTTATATGATCATACTATGACACATTTGTATCTCTTAAAAAATAACCATAAAACAGCGCTATAATAAAAAATTATCTTCCATACTTTTTATGACATGGCACTCACGAGGAATATGTGTTCAATTCATAAAGACCTCAACGAAGCACTGCATCTGGTATGTAATCATAGGCGTCGATGGTTATTTTTTTGTGGGAGGTAGGGTTAATCTACGTTACTTTCCACATCGTTGCCAAAGGAGTATGACAATCGCGACAAATTTCGAAAATGAGATGTTATCGTTTTTGGGTGTTACATTACATGTATATCACAAAAAATCATGTCACTAATTTCTATTGGTTTGTCTGTGTATCTATGGTCTGTATGTCTTTTCGCTTCTCCTTGACCCCTCTATGACCTTCAAAGGGATTTGTTGAAGTTTTTACCTAAATTTACTACAATGCGAAGGACCAAAAAAGCTATGTAGCTTTTGAAAATCGATGTACTAGCGGCTGAACTACGGAAAAAGAACGAAAAAAAAAGGACAAATTGCCCAAATTTAGTGATCTCACACTTTTTGAAAAAAAAACTAAGAATATCGGCCAGAACACA
Organism: Acanthoscelides obtectus; assembly: GCA_963669975.1. Lineage (NCBI taxonomy): Eukaryota > Metazoa > Arthropoda > Insecta > Coleoptera > Chrysomelidae > Acanthoscelides > Acanthoscelides obtectus. The sequence goes on along the minus strand of CAVLJG010000003.1, from coordinate 85,316,302 downwards.
GAATGTGAGTCTTGCTGCGGGAGCTTTAACTGAATGAACGTTTTCAACATGTAACACAATACGAAGAGAAGGCGTCAAGTAGATTGACTCTATACTTCCTAGACGAAATCGGGTCGTGATTGGGTAGGTTCAACTAGATACGATGAATCTTCGACCTCTACATATGAATTTATGTATATCAAGCAAATCTATCGTATTTCAGTTTCTATGGCAGATGTAGGGAAAACATGTGTGACTTATTATGTGTAACAGGTGTGTCGTATCACTGAGATCTTCAATTTCTTTATAATTTTTACATTTTCCGGATACAGCTTCCAACCTACAATGTTCATCCCCTCCAATGTCTGAAAATGAGCAGGGACCTCTGAAACGATGTAACTCTATGTTTCAGCGATTTTATTTCCACCGCCTGTAAATCAATTATCAAAATATACGACTATCTAAGCATTGGAACTATAATATTGGAACTATGGTTCACAAGTTTATTGTTGCTTAAAGATATCTGCATCATACAAGTCCGTGTTTCTCATTTATGTCGGTTTGTCATAAGTACCAAGTCAATCTACTTAACGAAATATTCAGAGAACCATCATAGACAGAGTAACATAAATTAGAGGTTAGGCGAAATGGGTGGAAAATTTAAAGATTATGAAATTCAGAAAAATGTATGTTCAGATATAAAAACAGGTCATCATTTACAAAAGCATCGCAGGACGCTAAAGTGCTACGTACTCCTTATGTCCAAATATTGTTAAGCTATATAAATATTTCTCCTGCAGCGGTATGTCAGTGACGACACCACGGCAGACCAGTAACAGTTCGTTACCCAAGGCACAGCCGGCAGTGATCAGGAGCCTCTGAAACATAAAAAAACGAATATTAAACGATTTTATTTTTTTCGTGTTTTACCCCTTTAGCTCCGTCCCCTCTAAACAATTTTAAAAAACATGCAAATGTTTTTCCATCCTTTGGCTCATGTAACCCTTGAGTGAAATTTGATCCTTAGTCCGACTCGCTACTTTTCAGTTACTATGCGGTTATAATATTAGCGGACAGACTGACAGGCCGACCAGCTAGACCACCCGATTGACTGAACGGAAATCGAGTGGACAAGGTTTTTTTTAATATACATGTAATATAACATCCAAAAAATATATATTTTCAATTCTGTGAGTTTCGCGATACAATATTTTCTCGCGTTTTTGCATTAGGAGGTGATAAAAATCAAGGTTTAACGTCTTTTATATCACAATTCGCCTGCACTGTATGCTCTGCGCATATTGCGCAGCATGTACTGAAATACATTGCAGACTGTACAAAATGAAAAGATACCTTTAAAAGATTGAATCCTCTTGCAACTAAAAAATATGGATACAGAATGCAGAAAAAGTATCTTAATCCTACGCCTATGCTAGAATTCTTCCAACACAACGCGTTTTCGTTCGATCCCAACCGAGATCCAATAAATCTGAAAAAATATAAATGTACATCATTAACAGCAAGACTCGGTACATGGTGGGACCTTCTTCGGAAGTGCATCGAGATCTCCTATCTTGCTCTGCCAGTTATTTATTGGCCTACTACGAAGCATTTATCAATTTCCAGATTCGGTGAAGCTCTTTCTTTGCAAATAAGCTGAGAACTGAAATATGTCCTGCAACGTTGTCCAAAACGGTTGGCTGGGTATCAAGTGGCCCCTTTCGTTATGTGTCTGTTATATATTTTATTATTGATGAAACTGCACAGGTCTAAGTATTCCAAGACACACCCTGCACCGGAATACACCTGCATCAGAATATATAACAAACTTTCAGCTAACCTCAGGAATGTCAGTAGTATTGCTAGTTTTAAATGTCAACTACGAAAATTATTAGTTGAAAAATTTTTTTACTCTTTGTCTGAATACCTCGCTTTGTGATATATTTTAAAAACTTTTCTTATATGTGAATGTCTGTACACCTTAAGTTGTTCCTCTTTGTACTTTGTAAATACTTATGTTTGTTTTGTTTGTACTTTTAATTAAGTGTACGAGTACTATGTACCTCCCCCTTAGGACGATTCTTATGTCATTTTATGATCTACATGACAATAAATGTATCTATCTACCTACCTATCAGTACGTAAAAATGCCAAGAAAAGTCCAAATAGACATATGTCTGAAAGCACCATCGTTTCCATAACACACTGAATTTGTTAGATTTCCTGAAAACAAAATAGATTGAGATGAGTTTCACAAGGACATAATAGTATATCTACTGATACTAACGGCGTCTTGCTGACAAGCTTCTATTTTTTTATACAAAAACAGTCGCTTAGGCAGCGCACCGCGGCTACTATCAGGAAGTTAAAAAAACTTTGTTACTCCGATTTTTGAACTGCCTAAGGTTAGTAGAACTGGAAAAAGCCTCCTCAGGTAGATTGTTCCACAATTGCGATGCCTTAGGGATAAAGTAGCGGCCGTATCGGCTAGATCTGGATGTACGGATCTAGACACGGTTAGGATGGTAGGCCAAAGTCATGCGGGTTTGTCTAGCAGGATCATCATCGTATAGGAAAAGAGGTCCTTAATGTGCAAGAGGAACAATATCGGAGCCAAGACCGATCCTTGGGGAACACCCGCGTTAATATTGTAGGATGAAGAGGAGAACCCGTCAGTTACGATGGATATCTTGCGGCCAAAGAGGAAGTCAGCCACCCATATGCAAAGTTTCTCTGGGATGCCATATGATGGAAATTTGTACGTATAAGTGGGATGCATCTCACAACTGATCTAGCGCTTTCGTAAATTCAAGAGCAACGACACTAACGCACCATAAAACTGGATGGCTGGTGCCGGAAACCTTACTTCCTGTCGCTAATCAAACCGTGACGTTCAAGATACTCCAGAATCTCCCGATGTATGCACCTCTCCATCACATTACTCATAACAGAAAGCAGAACCATAGGCCTGTGGTTGTAAGGATCGGTCATAGATCCGTTTTCCGATCATGAGCAAATTTCCAGCTTTCTGTGTCAAGTGCTGGATTCATAAGATATCTGGAAGACACGTGGAAGAACTGCTGCACAACTTTTCACCATAACGGCCGGATTCAAGTATCAACCAGAACCTTTGTTGATGTCGAACCACAAGAGCACAAGACTTACGGTCTTATGCCTGAAGGTCACTCCCTCCATAGTGTAGGGAACCATTTGAATCGACGTCACTTAGGCATTGGGTAGTACTTCCGCCTAAGCATTTGAGTCGGTTGCAATTATTCCATCCTGGCACGAAAGTGGTGGAAGGCTAGTTCCCTGCAATTTGCTTAACCAGCGTCCACAAAAACTAACTGCCATTGCGCTGCGACATTACCTTGTGACTAATTTTTATATGCTGGTCTTTGGCATCGCGAACCACTTCATCATTATTTGTTTTTGGACTCGACATCGGCTTGTCTGTCTATATGACTGTGATGGTGGAATAGCAGGTGCTAAATCTCGCCCCATGTAATGTACCATGTTTTGGTCAATAAAGACGATTATTATTATTATTATTATTATTTATTCGAACAAAATATGTACTCCACGCACATTTCTTTGGATATTCATTGGACCCCATTCGAAACATTTGAATCTCCTCAGATTTCCTTGAATTTCACACTGGAATGGAACCCTCCCCCTTGTCACCTACTTCCAATAGGAGCCAAGTATTTAATTAACGAAGTTTCCATCGGGCTGGCAACGTTGCTTGGAAGTATCCATTATCAAGTTGGTACAGTTCCAACAGCAATCAAGCTGCCGTGGTGATCGACTACACAACGTGATTAGCACAGACCATGTGATTAGTATTCTACAAATATAATCTGCCGGTGGATCGTAAGGAGGTTAAGTCCTGATCAACATAATTGCTAGGTTACGTAAACCTGATGCGTTTAGAATTATAGTTGGATAAGATGCACAAAAATAATCAATCTGTACGCTAAACACGAAACCAACATTCTCCTTGATATCAATAATCTTTCGGAACTCTCATTTTTTGCATGTATAAAAATGGCATCAAGTAGATTCACTCTATACTTCCTACGCCTTCGTTGGAAGTTTCAAAGAAAAGGGATGAGTTAAATCATTTCAAACGGCGAAAACGAATCCTGATGAGCTAGGTTTGCTTATAATCAAGCTACATCTGTCCCTTCCCTGACGCCAAATATGTAACAATTTATGACCATTTACCGCATACAGCTTCCAACCTACAGTTTCTATCCATTCCCTCCAAACAGCGTCTGAGGATAAGCAGGAATCTCTGGAACGTTTTGAGACTATGATCCAGCGATTTTATTTTCGCAGTCCCTTAATTTCCAAAATATACGACTACCTAAACGATGGAGCTATCAAGCTCTCGATAATATTCAAACTTGGGTTCACAAGTTTTCCGTTGCTTAAGAAAATCTGCAACACACAAGTCCGTGTTTCTCATTAGTGTCAGTTTGACAGTCCGTATATCAATGCGTCATAAGTACTGAGTCAATCTACTTGACGAAATATCAAGAGAATCATCATAAAAGGCTAGGCGAAATAGGTTGTACACTTAAGGATCACGAAATTAAAAAAATATTTGTAGATATCAAAACAGTTAATTCATAATTTACAAAAGTATCCTAGAACGCTAAAGTGGTTCGTACTAAAATATAAAAATATTGCTAAAATATATAAATATTTCTCCTGTAGCGGTGTGTCAGTGACGTCACCACCGCAGACCAGTTGGAGGCTCCTCATCTCCGTCTATGATCGCTGTTTGAATATTTCGTCAAGTAGATTGAATCAGTACTTATGACGCAATAGAAAACTTGTGAACTGAAGGTTCGAATTTTATCGCAAGTTTAATACTTCCACCGATGAGTTAGTAGTAGATTTTGAAAATTGATTCAGAGGCGGCGGAAATAAAATTGCTGGAACATAGTGTTGCAACGTTTCAGAGATTCCTATTCATTTTAAGACATTGGTTGGAGGGTATAAAAATTGTAGGTTGGAAGCTGTATGCGGTTTCTTTTCGTTTTCCATTATGACATCCCTATATCCCTAGGTTGTCAATATTATGTGAACAATCTGCCTGAGGAGGCTATTAATCTGAGTCAATTCAAAAATCGGACTAACAAAGTGTCCATAAGCTCGTTTTAGCAGCCGCGGTGTCCCGGTTTAGGCGTCTACCTATGCGGCTGCTTCGGTGAATAAAAAAAATATTTATGAAAATGCTCAGAACATACTTTTTGCAAATACCAAGCAATCATGATGTGGTTGTAGGAAAAATACTGTCCAAAAGTTTTATTGCATTTTTCAAAGTTTGAAAATTATATGGAACGCTGAAGTCCTGAAGCTGTGTTCTGTATTTTGAACGAATCGTAGCAATTTTCAGGCAATTAGTAGATTCGGTCAATTAAAAAGGATCCGGTCTAGACGAACCTGTATTCATTAGTGAAAATGTCGTTCCAGTCTGGCTCCCAAACCTTTTGAAATCTATTTTAAATGTGCTGAAAAAGGAAGGTGGAAAGCAGGTGTATCTGGTAATGGAACGACTCGGGGATGTCTAATAAGTTTCGTGTCGTGGATCTAGTTATACCAGGATTATCAGAGTTCATTTACCTTTGTATGATTTTGTCTTTGCATTTGGTTACTCGCATGGAAGCTGACCCGTAGTCAATAGTAACTTCCAAGGATATAGTGAACCCATTAATGCTCAGCCAGCTTACTGGATCGATTTGTTCACTAAATGGAATATTTCTAAAATTCACTAAAGCAACGGTTGTTATTAGTAAACCAACTTTATTAACAACGAAAAGACATGTTATAAGCATATATGTACTAGTAAAGAAGTGGTTTATTCTTTTTTATCATTATTAAATGAGGTAATTTTTGTTTGTATCTTTTTCTCATAAAACCTTTTTCAGACCATTTGATTTCTAATGCTTAGTAAAACTAGTAGACTGGAGTATTCCACTTCATTTTCTTCAGCCCATTAAATTACGTTGTTAATTGGTTTGATCGCAGATCCAGATGTCACACATTCTCTTATCGATTCAACTTCTTCCCGTCCTTGATCATTTTCATCGCTTTCACTGTATCGACTGGAACATCTCTATTCCAGTCATTTTCATCAGTGGACAATAGCGCATATACTTCGAAGTTGAGTCATTTATTTCAACAGTGAGTAGATCTGATCAAAGAAATGTTTTTTTCCTTTAACATTTTTGTGGTAAAATTAAAGTAACAAAGGTATAGCCCTTTAGAAGTTTGAGTACCGCCCTGTCTCAATAATAATATTATGTGCTCGTGTTTGGCAACAACGGATATAATCCGCCTTATCGGTTCATCGCATCGGAAACAAAAAAGCGAAAGAATTTGAAACGCTGATCACGATGTTTTTATTCAGTCTGTGTCAGTCGCTAACGCGTGAGTGAATAGTGGTGTTTGCTGCGTGGCTCAAACGAAATAAAAAATGGCACATGTTTATGCGGATCGGTTTCCCAATCGAGTGCAACCAACCCCTCGTGCCTTTGTTAATGTAGTACAACGGGCTCGTGAATCAGGTGACTTAAGACCTCACAGGGGAGGGCATGCCGGTGCTCCAAGACCTCACGATCAAATACAGGTCCGCACTGAAATACTTGTCGGGAGGATACTTTATAAAACAAGGTAAAATTTTTTTTAATTTTTTTTTTATTTTTACACACATATTTTGGTTTATCTTCCTTCTACAATCATTATCTGAAAATTAATGACTCAACTTCAAAGTCAACCAGTATGTAGTAGAGTTGGCAACACGATATTCTTTGGATAAAACAGTCACTTCACCTTTCTTTAAATCTTGTAATAGCTTGGCTTTATCACTTAGTCTTGACTGTTGAATATTTTACGATAATGCGGAAACTCACCCAGTTCTGTTGACGCAATATATCGGTTGATCGTTATGCAATCTTCGAATACTGCTTCGTGCATTTCAGATCCATGAATAATGCAGATGCAGCATTCGTAATCGAAGATTGCATTGTTTTTTTCAGTTCGACCGTTTTCTCTATTCTTTAGAATTATTACAAACAAAAAAGGCGGTAAAGCGGCAGCCCCCTAAGCAGTTGCAATAGCTATTCGGTGCATACATACCGTGTGTTTATATGTTAGCATGTCATCTGCGGATACAGAACTCAGAATATTTCTCCCAATGCTTCCTTCAGCCATGCTTCCTCTTCAGTGATGTCTCCTGGCCAAAAACGTGACAAGAAGCGACATTTGAATATTCAGGCAAAAGAAATTGTCCTTAACGTTTGTAAGAGCGAAATTTTAGAGCATCCTGAAATGAAAATTCATGATATTGAAAGATGTGTGGCGAACAAAACAGGTTTATGTCCTAAGATAATTTTCAACATTGTTAAAGAATATAAAACAAAAAATTGTCACCACCACACAAGAGTTAAATAAAGCTGTTGGAAACAGTTGATAACTTTGATGAGAACGCCATCAGACGTAAAGTCCATCACTTTTTTTGAAAGGCAAGAACTTCCCACCTTAGACAAAACATTACAGGACGTTAATAGTGATGAAGACTCACCTATTTTCAAAAGGACCACATTCTATAGTTTACTCAAAGAACTCCATTTTGAGTATAGAAAACTGGGCAGAAATAATATTTTGATGGACAGCCAAGAGATTATTTTATGGAGAAGAAATTATTCAAAATCAATAAAGAAATACCGCGACCAAGGCAGGAAGATTTATCACTCGGATGCAACCTGGATAAATGCAGGACTTACAAAACCTAAAGTATGGGCTGACTCTACAATTAAATCAGCAAGGCAAGCCTTCTTAAATGGACTAACCACTGGCCTAAAGAATCCGTCAGGTACGTGTTTCTGACCAATTCGTCATTTGTGTTGTAAAAATGGTGTCAAGTAGACTGAACCTATGAGCCCACGCTGAACACTTAGCTACACTAAACTTAGCTATATCTGGTAGATTTGGAACCAACACATCTTGGATACTCTGTGGGCGTTCATTTGAACGATGGTTTGAAGAAACGCTCGCAGATATTGACGACAATGCCGTCATTGTACTTGATAATGCTGCATACCTCACTAGAAAACTAGAAAAAATTCCCACAATGTCCACAAGAAAGGCAGAAATTCAGCAAAGGCTCCTATTAAAAGATATTAGTTTCAATTAGAAGATGGTCAAAGCAGAACTTATTCATCTAGTCAGGCAGGACAAATATAAATGTTATTGATGAAATGCCTACTCCCTTATCACTGCGAATTAAATCCCATTGAAATGACTCGGGCAAATATAAAAAACTATGTGGCTTCAAACAGTAGAACATTGAAATTTTCTGACGTGAAAAATTTGTTTTATGAAGCTGTCATCAGCGTGACGGCAAACTTTTGGAAAGATTGCATTCGTCACGTTCAACAGACAATCGAAACAAAGATGTGGGATCTGGACAATATGATCGATATTCAAATTGAACATGTAATAATTAATATTAACAATTCGGACGATGATTCAAGTACTTTCAGCAAATAAAAGATTGTGAAAAGTATGTGCACTTCTTTCTATAAAAATAATCGTTTATTTTGTCAGATTATTCCAAGAATATTTAGAAAAATACGGACCTGTACAATCTCGCTTTTGGACATGTTATGTTTTGTCTCGGTGTAAATGGACTTCGAATGGTGGTGATCGCATCTAAAATGGCAGGTAGTAGCATTTCAGCCACCGTGGCTGTTTTTTCGACGTGGCTCTTCTAATGGTAACTTTGTATTCTTTGGTTATAAGTGCTTAAAAGTCAGAAAATTCATAAAGATGGCCATGTTTATACTTACTCGGATAGGTAGCAATATATTTATAGATTTTCACCAATTTGTTGGACAAATTAGTAGGAAGGTATTTATTTTAACAGAGCTTCTACAAAGGATCACAGAAATTGGGGGAGGTATAACAGTCTTGTATGAAGTACAAAAATATAAGGGTCATCCTCGTAAGAATTCATTACCTAGTACGAAAATTCCTCGTTTGACTTCCTAGCCGATAAATAAACAGTTGTTCGTTCGTGATTCGGTTTTATGCAAAGATGCTCGCGTGATTCCCTAATGGAAACCGTATTTCACAAATTACCCGAATAACTGTAACTGTTGCACTTTGCTTACTTAGATCATATGAACGGTGAACGCTTTACGACTGCACCACGTTCATTATTTCATTGCGATTTCCATTTATCGATAGATTTACTGCTTCCTAGGTTTCAGCGGATTTCGTTACTTAGCGATTTTTGTTCATACGAGTAACTACCGACGCCCACTGAAGCGTAAGACTTAAGTTAAGTGAAGGCGTATCAAATATAGACAGTGTATAACTATTGATTAACGTCTTGTATCTTAAGTCAACCTAGTGCCGTGTTCCTGCGTTCAAAAAACTATCCGAGATAAAATGAGATACCGTAGCTTCATCTATGAGAATTTTTCACAAGTGTTTCTCTATTTACTATATATATATGAGCAGTAGTCATTGCCAAAGCCAACGACCAGTTGGGCACAAAATACAATTAATTGTTAATTGGAAAATTGTCAAATTTTTTAGGCTTAAGTTGACTCTTTTGACGATAAAATCAAGCTTTCGGCATTTTCTATGGAGCCATCATCAGGATTTCGTCGGTGAGGTTGCAGCCATAAGGTGTTTCAAAACGCACGTAGAGAAGATAGAACTTGTAATCAGTATAAAAACAAAAGGACGGGGACATTGGGCTTGTTGAAAAACGACAGATACCTCCGTTACATGTTAAAAATATCCACCCGAACAAATTAAAAGGTACTACACGTGAGAAGACATTTTGGTGAAACAATCGGAATGCAGTCTCTTCAACAAGCCCATTGTCCCCATCCTTTTGTTTTTATACTGATTACAAGTTCGATCTTCTCTACGTTCGTTTTGAAACACCTTGTGCCTGCAACCTCACCGACGAAATCCTGATGATGGCTCCATAGAGAATGCCGAAAGCTTGATTTTATCGTCAAAAGAGTCAACTTAAGCCTAAAAAATTTGCCAATTTCCCAATTAACAATTAATTATATATATATGGAAAGAGACGGAAAAAACTGAATTTCCCCAAATTCGTTTTGATTTTTCCTGACTTTATTTGTCGTGAGATTTCATAATAAATTGCACATTAACACTGCCAATTTTCCTGGTCTACAAGATGGTATAATTAGAACTTGATATGACGTTTCGTCTCTTGTCCTCCAGCATTAACGTTATCTTTCCTATATCATATGAAAAAAAAAGCTGGTCTTGAAAAACGAAAGAAGGTACCATGAATTGAACATTTGACTACACCATCTTAAAAATGAGAAAAGTGGCAATCACAACATGCAATTCATTTTGATATCCCTCACAAATAAAGTCAGGTAAAAAATATGATGTGGTGATAAATCTGGTACACGAAACAAATTACTTCAAAGTCTACCTAGGAAATTCTGTATTTTGAAATAACAAAGGTTTGGCAATGTCAATGTATGGCATACTAAAACATTTTTGGAATCAGAATTAAAAACTCTTTTTACCTGTGCAAAAATCCAATATGGTGTCCTCAAGGAAAAATAAAGTTGATGCTGGACGACAAGAGATGAAATGTCATGTTGAAATTCTAACTATGCCATCTTGCAGACGAGACAAAGTGGCATTGTTAATATTCCATATATTCTGAAATCCCACGACAAATAAAGTCAGGAAAAAATGAAAACGATTTTGGTAAAATTCGGGCTTTCTCGTCTTTCTCCGGAAGTATTTCGGATCTCTAAACTTTCTAAGCAGAATTTTATTGATTAGCTAAATACGCAACTTCGTCCCCATTTAAGCGACTTCGTATCTCTTACAGTTTCAGACACCCCAATGGTGTGGGTCGAATTTGAAACATCCGGTATATAGTAAACAGAGAAACAACTGTGAAAAACTCTCATAGATGACGCTATGGTATCTCATTTTATCTCGGACAATTTTCTGGACGCAAGAATTCGAGAATATTGCAACTGGATGGCATTCCTCAGGTATAATACGGTAATCAAGTGTATTAGCGTAAGCACAAAACAATCGGAGTATCAAAACAGAATGATGAGTCGAATTACAGATAATCATGTATATTATTTCAAGTAACTCTTCCGCGGTATCATATTAGAAGTAACATTCTGTAGGTGACATATTAATGATCAATCAGGGAAATGTAAATTGTTATCCTATTGTCTCAGAAGGAGGGATATGTTTTAGGACCATTGCATCACTTTGGGTCTAGTCCAGTAACTGAATAAATTAAACACTGCATGAATTTCATACGCAACTAAGGAGGAAGCAAAATTTACAATGTACTTTCAATCTTGTACATTGGTAAAAATGTTTTTTAGTGGAATAACCAAGAGCGAGCATACTTAATTTGGTTCCTGTCGAGAGCTCTATACAGATCCTCAACATTCAAGTAGAAAATTTATTTACCAAACAACCTTCGAGCAGTTTTTGCACGGAGCTTTAGGTAAATTGAATTTTCCCCTCTCCCTTATTTAATCTTCCACAGATTCAATAAAGCGATGACGTATTCAATTTTATACAGGGGCGGGCCTAATTAAAAAATCTCGGCCAATTTACTCGGCTACTGATTTATTGAAGGTTGTTTGCACAATTGAAAAATTTCTAAAGGGGTGGGTTTTAAAAATTATACAGGTTCTGTAGTGTTTATATGAAATTGCAGTAACTTATCAGTAGAAATACAGATCCATTATGACATATATTTGCGTTGCCGGGTTCCTCTTGTTTTATACCGCAGCTGTTGCGTCCCCAAACAATGATAACCTTCAGATCTCTCGCCAAACTGGATGATTATATAGATTTTTTTTACTTTGTATAGATTTTTTGTGACATTACGTAGGTTTTTCTACAAGATGGACACGTTGTCAACTTGTTTTGTAGTTGTACGTGTTGCCTAAACGTCATGAGGCTTCAGTTATCAATGTTTGACTCTGATGTGATGTAAAATCTGCTTCAAATATGGCATTACTGGAGGTAACGGCAATGCATAGGTTCATAGTGAGGATTTGTGTACTAATAATCTGTATTGATGATAAGTCCAGTGGATTCTTGTCTCAAATACTCTTACTTGAGATTCAAAGCTAGAAATTAGTTGTGCATCCACTTTTTCTTATCCATTCTGGAAATTACATATGCAAATTTGCTGAATTTCAGAAATGAGAGAGATAAGAAATAATTATATTCACTGTACACTGTCGAATTACAAGTCATGTACATGCTAACAGTAATTACACACAACGCGGGTGCGGTGGTGATTTCCCGTAATTCCCCTCAAAGTTTTTGAAAACACAAAAAACGTAAAAAAATCGTAGTTTATAACTTTGAACATAACCTGTCTTCAGAAAGGACAACATATAAATAACCCGTCGGGCACAGATAATAGATATCATTGGCGGCATATTCAGTAATGATTTTCTCACGTAGCAGATATCACTGATTTTAAACACATGCAGACCAATGCACATAATCATCCAGATGCGGTCTTGCTATTCAACCAGCTTTATTCTCAGAGATGAAAGCTATTGACTACAAGGCTTCACAAAACATGTGCAACCAACAATACGTGTAGTTGAGCTATTCCTAGATAGATGGATGCTCACAACGATTCTAGTGAGCAAACGTGGAATGACTGTTTGCACCCTAAAAGCTGCCTAGTCTGGAAGTTGACATTTAATAGTTTTTTTGACGTTTCGTGTAGAGTGCTGTCATCAGCAGAGCTGTGGATCGGATTAAGCGTACTGGAGAGAAGGTCATTTATGTGTAACAGAAACAATCTTGGAGCCAACATCGATTCCTGGGAAACACCCTCGTTGACATTGTGGAATGTGGGGTATTAAATAATACTAACTTACTTAAATACTTTTTGACGATCCTTATGAAAGACAGATTACACGTTATTGCTTGATCCACCCCTTAAAACTATTGGATCTTTGACAGAGTTTCGTCTCTGGTAGGTGTTGGTATAGTAGAGAGACGCAACAAAATGCAAATAGGCCCAATATCCCTGTCTTCTACTGCAGACTCGTACATAACGTCAATCACCACTCACCAGAAGAAAGTCTGACCAGACAATCTTAGGGAAATAATGGAAGGAAATGAGACAAGGAAGGAAGAGAGCAAACAGAAAGAAGATAATCTTTTAGAACAGGGAGCGTTTTGGTATTGTTAAGATCACTTGACAGATTTTGATATCGTACAAAAATATTCGTTTTTTGTAAGAATTTTGTCAACATTCTCCAGTTCTAAGTCACGGATTAATTTTAATCACAGTGCGAAAGAGCAAACGTTGGTGGTGGTGAATAGAAAAGTTACAGGTCATCGAAGGTTGTTTTAATAAAAGCATGATCTCCTATAACAAATGTCCCATGCAATTAACATCATATGTTCGATGGCATTGTTCCAAGATATTACAGGGCAGAAAAACTCCATAAATCCCCAACCTTATTATTATTTACGTCGCAGCAGACGGGGCACTGTTCTCTATTAGAATTGGTAATGTATTTAAATCAAATGGTAATCAAGACACGTTTTAATAATGATAATACCGTCGGTCATACATGTGATTTATATTGGACAACGCTGCATTCGAAATGTGACATGATCTTTTCGCTGTCTCCGGTTAGGCAAGCTTGCGGAACTCCGGTAGTTGGATTGATGTTATGGTTAAGCCTCTGGAATTCAAACCACCGTTACGTACATTGAAAAGATTTTAATTGGGTTAATGTCCGGTAGATCTTCCGATGCATTCAGTTTTGCAAACGGTTCAGATCGATCTACATCTACAAAGCTTCTGGTATTGACTTAATTCCTGCCGTTGTACCGAACAGATGTGCAGAGGAGCTTGCCTCAGTTCTCTAGCGTCTCTTCCAGATATGTCTGGCACTTTCGCAGAAAACTGAAAATTTGCGCATGTTCAAAAAAAGGACTTAAGAACGGTCATAACAACTGCAGGCCTATGGCTCTGCTTTCTGTTATAAGTAAGGTGATGAAGTCTTATGGTGACGTTGATGTCGTTGCTCTTGATATCACGAAAGCGTTAGAACAGTCGTGGAATGCTGCTCTTTTATACAAATTATCATCCTATGGCATCCCAGAAAAACTTTCATATGGGTGGCTGACTTCTTCTGGCCGCAAGATGTCTATCGAATTTGACGGGTTCTCTTCTTCAACCAACCATGTTAACGCGGGTGTTCCCTCAGGGATCGGTCTTGTCACCCACATTATTTCCTCTTGCACATCAAAGACGATGATGTTCCTGCCTGACAGACTAGCCCTACTTCGTCCTACCATCCTAACTGTGTTCGTACAAAGGCACAAAAGACCGAAAAGCCAGCTGCTGGAGGACACGGGACTCAGCAGCTGATGAGTCCTGAAGAAGAGTGGTAGAACTCTCGCGAGGAAGGCATTACATGCAAGAAAGTCAAAGCCCTGAGCAGTACCGGTGGTCAGACGCCAAAGATTTGCCATGCTGAATGCACCGATCTCATTTGAGGTCCCAAATAGAGGACGACTCGTAAAAACAAAATGGAAGGCTACTCGAGTATAAATGAACATCGCAGCCGTGCATCCGCGTCGAGATTAACTTACACCACTTGTCGGTGGGGCAAAATTCCGAGGAAGGAAAAGCGAAACTTTAAAGGGGAACATTGAAGGGAGGCTGTTTGCGTACACATGAACGCAGGATGCAGGAGTGTCCAGACCACCACCTGGGCCGAAAAGAGTGAGGGTACCTAGACCGGGTTGATGGTGGGTCGCCTAGGAAACCGTGTTCCTGTTCCTAATAGTGTTTAACTTCGTATGTAATATCCAGAACAGTACAACACTGACAAAATGTGCGGCGGAGCTTGCTCCAGTTCTTTATCTTCCAGATATCTTACAAATCCGGTACTTTTCCAGAAAACTGGTAGTTTTCTCATGTCCATCCCATCCCAAAACAGGATATAAGAATGATCCTCACAACTACAAGCTTACTTTCTGATAGAAGTAAGGTAATGCAGATGTATATAAATCAGGAGCTTTTGGAGTAGCGTGATATCACGAAAGCATTCGATCAGCTGAGGCATGCTGCCCTCTTGTGCAAACTTCCATCCTATCGCCAGAGAAGCTTTGCAGGTGGGTGGCTGAGCAACAAAACAAGTCGGAATACTTTTTCGATTAGATGATAAGATACTTACTTGCTATGAGAGGTTCGCTTTTTTGCATAACAAAATTTGAAATGACAGATTTGTAGTTTTCTTTTTCATTTACTCTTGTGGCAGGAAAAATCGTACGTTTGAGTGGCAGGAAAGAATGCTCGTGAATGGGTTATAAGTGTTACTTCATGCTAATACTACAGTATGAAAACAACTTCGTTTTTTTTCTTATCGTCTTTCCAATTTTTCGTACAGTGATTAAATACATATCAACGAAAAAGTAAATAAAGATCACTTTCGTTATCCTGGAAAGGTTCGCATATCTGCATATTAATGATTCATCTTCTGTTTCCAGTTTGCTCACAAAGCAGAAGAGCGCGATCAAAAAGCGGGATATGGGAAAGGCCGTCTGATACATTTCCATGGCCATCCATATTCATTAGGTCAATTTCAGTTGTACATAAATCATGAGTAGCTGAAACGAGAGACACACGCGCAACAAAAATTGACCGTGTCTCGTCGGTTGTCGTACCTTTGTCAGGACAGTATTTGGCATGTTTTGAAGTTTTAAAGCGATTACTCTACACAGTGTACTCAAGGATCTAATTTTAACGCGTTGTAGGCCAGCATTTGATAACGAAATTGAAATCTTTTTATACAACTTACAAGTAGCGATCTCATATCCAGGTCACAGAGACATAAATTATGTACACATATATGCAGGGGGATGATGTGTAAAATATACAATAGGTGCGTAAAATTACCGGGGTTGCCCACCCTCCAACCCCCCAGAAACGTCAAAAAACGAAGTTTGAGAATTTTTTTATATTATTCGTTTTTCGTCCTTAAAATCCGAGTGGTACTTTTCAAGTTATACACCGGGCAAAGATTAGCGCACAGACACACAAACCGGGTGTTTCAAATTCGACCCTCACCATTGGGATCTCGCAAACAGAAACAGATACGAAGTGGTTTAAATAGAGGCAAAATTGCGTATTTCGATAACTAACAAGTTGTCGCTTAGTAGGTTTTGAAATCCAAAGTACTTCCGGAGGGAGGCGGAAAAACCTTTAGGCGGCTCCGCCCCGTAAGGAATGAATAAGGAGAAAATACGTTAGTTACCTTATTGTCGAAGTCTCCTACTTCCGTAGAATTATTTTACTTGTAGCAATAGCGGTATATCGCAGTAAAGTCTTAAATCTCGCACCTTGCAGAACTCTCGTATATCTTCCGTCCCTTTTTGTTCCTCTCGTGCATGTCGAACATTTGGCCCAACACTTTTTAGATCATAGGCAACCAGGATTGAAGATGAAGGATGATTATAAAAAAGCGTAAGCGTGTAACCGAATTTAGAAAAAGGTTAAATTATGATTACATGACATGCAATACCGTAATAAAAAATTTTACGAAAATGGCTATATTTTTTCCCTGTCATTATTTTTAGTGGAATTTTAAAATAAATTGTACACCAACATGGCACTTTTTCTCATCTACAAGATGGTAAAATTCGAATTTCAATATGATGTTTCGTATTTCGTCCCCAGTACTAAATTTATTTTTTTGTAATAGACATATTGGATTTTTGCATAGATGGATTAATTGATTAAAAAAATGTAAAATAATATGTCACATATGTTCACGGCCAAACCTTCCCTATTTAAGAAAATAGAATTTCCTAGGTAGGCCTTGAGATTATCATATAGTTATTTGTTGCATGCAATTTATTTCGAAATCGGATCTTAAATTAAGGCAGAAAAACTAAAAATGAATTTCGTGATAAATCTGGTCCATACGAAACTATCTGATAATTTCAAAACCTACTTAGGAAATTCTGTTTTTTGAGATAACTGAACTTTGACAATATTAATGTATGACACGTTATACGCTTTTGGAATAAGAATTAAAAACTGTATTCATATGTGCAAGTATCTAATATGGAAAAAATAAAGTTGATGCTGGTGGACAACAGACGAAACGTCATATTGATAATACCGTCTGGTAGAGGGGAATAAGTTACAAAGCTAATGTGCAATTTATTTTTAAATCCCACTACAAATAAAGTCAGGAAAAGACTAAACGATTTTGGGAAAATCAAGTTTTTCCGTCTCTTTCCGGAAATACTTTTTAATTTTAAAACTTTCAAAGCGGAATTTTCAATTCCAGCGATTTCGTGTCTGTTACCGTTTCCGATATCCAAGTGGTGAGGGTCGAATTTGGAACTCCCGGTATATGACATTCAAGCACCATTTTTCGCGGATTACAACAATTTCTAGCCGATAGTCGTGGGAAGTAAAATGGTTGTAGGACTTTGTAAGAGAAAAAAATCAATTCCTCTTCCGTCGTCGCCTTTATGTGGTCGTAAAAAAATGTGAAGTACAGATTGACAGATAAACTTGTACTCTGGAATTCTGTGCAACTTTATTTTTAGAACATCTAAATTATTCCAGAGCCATGTAATGACATTTGATTGCAGCTCACTAATTTGTATCCTGTGTTTTTGCAACCAACCTTTTATTATAAGAAACGCTATTAATTTGTTGCAGCCCATTTATATATATATATATATATAAGAGTATATATTATATATGTATATATATATATATATATTTTGAGACGTGGTCATTGTCGTCTAGACCAGTTAGGTGAAAAATTAAAGCTTCCGCCTTTTGTTGGGTACTTTGACAAAATTTAAGCAAAGGGGACTCTTTATACTTTTTTAATTCTCTCTAGCTTTCAATGGACTTTGCCATCATCATCAGGAGCTGCAATTACAATGATAACAGTAGCAACAAAAGTGTAAAATGAATTTAAATTGACTCAACTTACAGTAGTATGTGAGGATGTTGCTAATTGTTGTTTACGTATAGGATGAGGGAAACGTCCAGTAACATGGTGAGAGCTGGATAGATTGTACAATGGTCAAAATTGTATAAAATATGACAAGAACAAGTTAAAAACAGATTAAAAATTATTTAAAAAACATTAGAGCATTACATCGTGAAGCCACTTGATGATTGCACAAATTAGTGGTAACATGGAATAATGAGTGAGATGAAACCCTTTGACAGAAGGCCGAAGGATGTCAATGTCTGTGTTGAAAGATGGAACGAATTGTGGGCGTGTGCCAAACGTTGCCGAATCACTTCAGATGATGTGATTTTCAGAATTTTATGTAAGAATTTGTTAAACCGACCAGAGGCAGTTGAATAAACTATATTTTAATTAATGGGAATTTAAATTAACAAATATTAATAAATCGTGAGAAGAGAATTATTATATTTTGAGTGGAATGAAATTTACTGGTGGAATCGGCCAAAACACAGATTCTAATTATGGTTGTGAAGAGTCGAAATTTGGGGAGATATGTAAGTTCTCCAATTTTTTGCAGTTTAGCAAATATGAGTAAATGACACTCAGTTGTTTAACATCTGTCTTTTTGTTGATACAGTTGTTATTCATGAAGATGTGGGACATTTCCAGGAATAAACGTTTGGAAAGGTGTTTTTCTTTATCAAGAACTTTGATACTTGTGTAATTCATAGAATGCCCTGTTGTGTTAACATGAGATGCTAGAGCGCATCTTTCAGGATGAAGCCTAGCATCACTTTTGTGTGATGTAATCCTTCCTTTAAGAGATCTGGAGGTCTGACCTATGTATATTTGGTTGCAGTTGTTGCAATTGATGGAGTAGACTGTGTTGGTTATGCCAAGCATTAATTAATTAAAATATAGTTTATTCAACTGCCTCTGGTCGGTTTAACAATTTCTTACATAACATTCTGAAAATCACATCATCTGAAGTGATTTGGCAACGTTTGGCACACGCCCACAATTCGTTCCATCTTTCAACACAGACATTGACAACCTTCGGCCTTCTGTCAAAGGGTTCATCTCACTCATTATTCCATGACCACCATTTTGTGCAATCATCAAGTGGCTTCACGATGTAATGCTCTAATGTTTTTTAAATAATTTTTAATCTGTTTTTATCTTGTTCTTGTCATATTTTATATAATTTTAACCATTGTACCATGTATCCAGCTCTCATCATGTTACTGGACGTTTCCCTCATCCTATACGAAAACAACAATTAGCAACATCCTCACATACTACTGTAAGTTGATTCAATTTAAATTCATTTTACACGTTTTCTACTGTTATCATTGTAATTGCAGCTCCTGATGATGATGGCAAAGTCCATTGAAAGCTAGAGAGAATTAAAAAAAGTATAAAGAGTCCTCTTTGCTTAAATTTTGTCGAAGTACCCAACAAAAGGCGGAAGCTTTAATTTTTCACCTAACTGTATATATATATATATATATTCAGCCAATTTTAAGCACTTTTTGATAACCAATAAAGTAAAATCAATGAACCATGAGAATGACATGTGAGAACACCCTTATTCCCAACGTTTGTAGCGTGAGAAGAAAATTACACTTTTGATGTTCCAGAAGGATTATTTTGTTCTATTTCCGAACGCTTGGAACGGGTGCGTTAAGCAATAACGAACACTGAAATTTTTACTGAGTAGTACAAAGTTCTCTCTGTAACAATTCACGAACGCGGCCCATGGGTCGAATTTGGAATAGAAAATAAGCCGCCTGGTATCTCTTCTCAGTATACCACCGATAAAAATTTATTGTAACATTTGAAACTTATCCTGTGCCTTTCATGTCCCATGCCCCATATTTTTCTGGCCAATGAAACTACATATATGGGATATTCTTTTTCAGCATAGTATATGTTACGTTTCAGCCACAAACGTGACCTTCTTCAACACATGACACTTTTGCTAATATTTGTGTCGCCTGGATGACAAATAAATGAAATATTGTCAAAAGTGTCATGTACTCAAGAAGGTCATCGTTGTAACCAAAACGTGTACATTAAAGAAGAATTTCAATTATGGGGGATTATGGAAAATGTATTTATCAAAACTTGAGATAAATTGATTTGAAGGATCAGAAATCTAGAAAGTCGGTTCGATTCCCACCATCACTCAAAAAAGGATTATCTCTGATTTTCTTTTTAATAGTGAACTTATACGTTTGTTAGATACACCTTACGATGGTCGTGTCTACAGATCTTCAAAATGCATTTCTTTTTTCTCTATTTGAATTCACCTTTCCTTTACATTGCCACAACACTGCTACATTTTCATGCCATCAAGGACGGTTGTGCTTTTTGTCCATACGATAACTCACCAAGCATATTGTATACGTAGGGTTAATATACAATAGTTCGGAATTTACGCCATTTAATTTATATCCGACAGACAGTCGCCGTGTCGTATCTTGCCGCAATAATTATTGTCCCCGTTCCCATTCAAATGCCCGCGTCTGATTTATTCGTATTACGGAAAATCTAATGAGGCTCACAGCCTGCAAAGGACGATTGTCCGATGTTGGCGCAAGGATTCTCATCTAATTATTATAATAAACTCCTCAAGTTTTGACAGGCTAGAAAATGGTGTGCTGCCTTCTTATACGATGCCGCGGAGTAGTTTCATTCCAAGGCAACACATCATACGCTCTAGAAGCAGCGTCCAATCCTGTTTGGCCAGTGTACTTTGAACATAAGGAGTGGTAGCTGCAGAAAAAGTATTCATGTAACACCGTTTAACCCAAGGGTCTTTATCTACTTAAGAGACTTGAATATACCCCAAATGCCAATGCCTTGCAGATCCCATCCATCCACTGTTCCACCATGGAAAATGCAGATACCGAACGTCGACCCAGAGCTGCTAAATTCTTGAAACTACAAATGAACTGATCGCATACATTTCGAAAAATCCTGAATCTCTACCCTAACCAAGAGGAAATTTATACTGATGCATCCAAAATGAACGACAGTATAGGAGTAGCCACAGTTACAACTGTCAGAATAACCACTAATAAGGTTACCGGAGGAGCTAACTATCCTAAGTGGCGAACGCAATTATTATTATTATACAGGGTGGCGCATCGAAAACGAAACAGACGCATTTACTGGCAGCTCAGTTTTTTTGGAAAAACGCTCAGACCCGTCGATTTTGTTTTCGAGGGGGACACAAGTTTGGGAAAAAATCACGTGGAAAAGGGGGTCGAGCGATACCTTATTTTAAAGGTCTTTCAATTCCCTTTATAATGATGTAAAATACATGAGCTTCAGTTCGGTAGTTTTGAAGATTTATTGATTTAAAGCTTAAAGTAGACTTATAGAGGTATATGAGATTAGTTTGTACTACTTTCAGAAGAAATTTGACTAAAAGAATTTACTTAATAAGTAAATGCTTTTCTTCACTACGCCCATGGTTTGTTTATCATTTTGTTGTTGAAAATAGCTATTGGATCGTTTTGTTATGGCAAAAAAGTTATTTCTTGAAGAGAGATAAGGAAATATCTCGTACTTATTTTAAATAGGAATTTAGTACATAGTTTGCGATTGATTTGACCAAACTGTTGCTAAAATAACTTGTAACGTTTTATTACATAAACTAACCATGGTATATTCCACAGCAGAAATAGTTGAAATTATCAAAATATTTTTCGGAAATAATCAGTGTGCTAATAAAACAGCAGAAATATTTAATGAGCGACATGAGAACAGTGACGTGCATCGAAAATATGTTCTAGAACTTGTAGCTAAATTTCAGGAAACTGAGTCAGTCGCCAATAAAAAACGCAACATTGAAAATCCCATAAGGAACGAAGCAATAGAAGTGGGGGTTTTAGGGCAAGTTTATGTAGATCCTACCTTAAGTACCCGCACATTGGAGACTGTGTGTGGGTTAGTCGGCGTACTGTCCAACGGATTCTAAAGGCCCATAGTTTTCATCCGTATAAAATTTACCTGGTATAAGAACTTAATGAAGACGATTTTGATCGGCGATTACAATATTGTGAAGATATGAGTTAACGAATTATAAACGATGAACATTTTCTATTCAATACTTGCTTTTCCGACGAATGTTCATTTTTCTTAAATGGCGTAGTAAATCGTCATAACTGCCGATATTGGTCCGATGCTAATCCCATAATTTATCATGAGGTTCATACAAAACAGCCAAAAAAATGAAATGTTTGGGCTGGTATTTTTGGCGATCATTTAGTTGGTCCTTTTTTCTTACTTGGAAATTTGACCGGTGAAATGTATTTGGAATTACTGGAAGACGCCATAGATCCTGCATTAACAGCCATAATTGAAAATCAGAATGATCGGCGGTACATTGCGAATAGGTTGATGTTCCAACAGGATGGTGCCCCACCACATTACGCATTACGTGTTCGACAATATTTAGATCAGACGTTTCCAGATCGATGGATTGGCAGAAGAGGTACCATTGAATGGCCTCCAAGATCGCCAGATTTATCACCTTTGGATTCCTTTATGTGGGGTCATTTAAAAAGCAAAATCTCTGCTACTCAGCCAACATCATTAGAAGACCTGCGACAAAGAATTGTGAATGAGTGCCTTCAAATTACTCCTCAGATATTGCAAAATGTGCGGCAACGTTTTGAGCAAAATCTTTATTATTGCATGGAGAATCATGGTGGCCATTTTCAACATTTACTTGCCTAACGGGTCATTTCATTCTTCATTTTTAAATTACTTTGCTGCCAAATGTATTGATCTCCACTAATGATGATGTATTTGTTTTATTTAACCTTTAAATCAATAAATCTTCAAAACTAATGAACTGAAGTACATTCTCACTTCATCACTCGACCCCCCTTTCCATTTAAGATTTTGGGGGTAGTGTCACCCCCGCTTAGGGCTGCACGTCCTAACGTGATTTTTTGCCATACTTGTGTCCCCCTCGAAAACAAAATCGACGGGTCTGAACGTTTTTAAAAAAAAAACTGAGCTGCCAGTAAATGCGTCTGTTTCGTTTTCGATGCGCTACCCTGTACAAAAGATACCTAAGTAAGCTATTGGTTGATGATACCGGACTCTCTTAAATCGCTAAAGCTATTTAACTGACTGGTGGTAAGGACTTCGCGATTATTTGGGTTCCATCTCACGCTGGAATCGGTGGAAACGAGATGGCATAACAAAATGCTAAAGAGGCAGTAACTTCCGATAGGTACTCATTTAAACCTGAAACCGAGAGTGGCCGATACCAAAACCCACGTGAGAACTCTGATATACAACAAATGGAACAGGAAATGGCAAGCATCACCATCGAAGCTGCTAAAGTTGAAGCCAAATTTTGGGCCATGGGATGTACTAGATCCAATAGAATACACCAAGTGCTGATAAGCTGTTTACTTGATGGACACATGGATTTCTCTTCGTAAGTGAGCGGGAGCCAAGAGGTGAAGTGAAAACATGTCACACAACCTGTGTACAGAACCAGCTGCTAATAGCCCAATGGCCGATGCAGCGTTTTTTTTGTAAATACAAAAAAGTACACTCACTTCGCGTAGACCAATGTTGGCGTTAACGCACCGCACGGGTGTTATATAAATAACCTATAAAACGTAAAAACAACCTATAAAATGTCATATTGCAGGCATTCCACTTTTGCTCACTCGGATCGTTGTTAGCATCCATCTACGGAGGAATAGCTCAACTACACGTATTGTTGGTTGCATATGTTTTGTGAAGCCGAGTAGTCTATGGCCTTCATCTCTGAGAAGAAAGTTGGTTGAATAGCAAGATATCATCTGGATGATTGTGTGTATTGGTCTGCATGTGTATAAAATCAGTGACATTTGCTGTGTGACAAAATCATTACTGAATATGCTGTCACTGAAGTATCTATTAGCTGGGCCCGACGGGTTATTTATATGTTGTCTTTTCTGAAGACAGGTTATGTTCAAAGTTATAAATTACGATTTTCTACGTTTTTTTGTGTTTTCCAAAAATTTGAGGAGAATTACAGGAAATCACCTTCTTTCTATTTGAAAAAATGAAGTGAACTGAGAAAAAATAGTTTTTGCAACTTTTATAAAACTTTTGAAACGACTGTAAGGTCGTTCGTCTCAAAATCGTATTTTTCCCGTCATTCCCGGCATTCTAGATCGAAAAATAAGAGGAATAAAAAATGACTTTATTGGTCAAATATTGACAAGTGAGGCGCTGTTGAGTTCAGAATGTCATGTTTGATCGAAATCAGTAAAAATATATGGGGTGTCCCATTTAAAAATCTAAAGTTGGAGTCGTTTACGGTCAAACCGGAGGTACGTCAAAGCAAGTGGATATGTCAAAAAATGTAAATTTATCTATCATACGGTACCCACAAATTTCTTTTCCTATCTTTAGTAATAAAAAAGTTATAGGGGTGAGTCACATCAGAGAATCACCCGGAGGTATACTATACGTATATAAAAATATGTTTTTCTAAAACTTGAAAAGTTTCTCAAATAAATGAACTATGACCTATTAACAAAAGGACAAGTAACATACATGTTGCATATGAACTGCAGAGTCAACCTACTTGACGCCATTTTTTTCCAACGAGCTCACTTACATCAATTTCTGTAAGATATTTAGAATTCACCCTTATGGCAGCAAAGTAACCTGCCTTTTTAGTTTCCAGACTACCGCACTGAATTTTCTTTCTCTTTCTCGCGCACTGTTTGCTATCTATCTGACACAAATGCTTGCATTAGTGATTGAGTCCGCATCTAAGCTACTACTAACAGCAAATGATAGACTCGGCCGAGGTGGAAAAGTGTTCTAAAAGCCGTTAATTAACAGAAAGAGAATTTATGTCCGAGATACACGAAAGTTTGTTATTTAACTAATGTTAAGATGTAATTTACGATTACGTCTTTCATCGGCCGGTGGCGTTGTAATTAATTACAAACCATGAGGATTTTTGTAATCGACCAGTCGCGTGTCGAGTCGTTGACTGACGAAATCATTTGCTACTTTTCATACGCACTAGTTAGGTAGTTGGTAGTATAGTTGCCGACAGATTAAAAATGCACATTTTTCCACAGCTAAGCTATGCTGTCGGTTCAACAGCAGGATTGATGCTGTTCACCAATAGTTGAAGTCTAATCATCCTGCCATGATTTTTTTGGTGGCGACCAAAATCTCCGATTCTGCCCAGACTAATCATCTTAGTAGTTAAAATTACGAGGTGTACTCTAATCTGAGGAAGAAGGTGGTTTCGCTTCAACTCCAGACTATCCCCCAAATTTATTTGCCGCCTTTATCGCTCTCACACGCCAGTAATCTGCTGTTCCTCTTTCTGGCCACGCATCCTGTCGCTTACATCTCTGCAGTACTATCTCCCCTGGGTGACTCGTACCTCAGATCACGGTATTGTGGAGGTCAGGTTTCGGTCAGAATCGGTTGTCGCAGCAGACATTTACCCAGGCCTCAAAATTTGGCAATACGGACATGCTGACTGGGAAGGGCTAAGGCCGTATCGCCAGTCGTCGCTACAATTGTAGGGCGCGTTTATGGCCTTCTTGATTGTCATACTGCTTTCTCTTCTTCAAAAATTTCTAGATTACACTTGTCCCGTGTCAGCGTCAGCGCTCTCCTATTGTGAAGATATGTTTTCTTTTCAAATTGTAGGAAATTTCAGGCTGATAAAACAAGATATAACTCAAAAGCAGGCACAATTTGATGCAAATAGATGTTTGTGACATAACCTCAAAATAGAGCGCTGACACGGAGAAGTAAAAAACTATGACAATCAAGGAGGCCATAAAGGCACCCTACAATTGTAGGGACGACTGACGATACGGGCCTTAGATAGCTGTTTGTCTCGCTAACTGGTTGATACGACCGCTCCTTTTTTTCCTTTTTTTTGGGGGCATTAGTGTTTTTTCTTAAGGCCACTAGATGTGTTATATGGAGGATTAAATCTGTCTCCGATGAGTCTAGCACAGAATTGTAAAATGTATTTGCGACATTCAAAAAACGTATGATTGAGAGTACATTGCACATCGCACAGATCACATAAGTCGGATGCAACTATAATGATTCTGGTCAGAAAAGAAGGATAACGTTCATGTCTGCTACACATGTGACATATACAGGGTGGCCCATCCATGTGTGGACGGAATATTACTCATAAACAAATACATTTTGGAAAATCTATTTATGGAATGTTATACATGACATTTGAGGGCACACTTCTAAAATATTGGCCATTATAAAGGGTGTCCCAATTTCGACCTACATATAAAAGTTGTGATTTTTCAAATGGAATTCCTCAAATTGTTGCATATTTAGAAAAACCAATTCAAAGGAAGAAGACTGATATAACATACTGTGGGATTTTGGTAATTAGCTACTGAGGTATAAGGTGTTTTGTCTAGAAAAACTCACTACTTCGGCAACCCCTCAGTCCGCCATTTTGAAATTTGGAGTACTGTATTTTGTATCAAAAAAACTTACACTCCTCAGCATTTATCTTATTCGTTACCTTTTCGAATATTAATTTTTGCTCATACAGGGTGGTCAAAAACGCAAATTGTAGTTTTTCTCAAAAATTTCAAATGCATCACCCTGTATATTTGTGCAAGTTTAGATTCAATTTTCTATAAGCTTTGTTTTGATACTAGACACATGAGGGTTTTTACGGCTATTTTTTCGGTTATTAGTACGTCTTTTATGGAACGGCTTAATTCCCTAAAATATCGCATCATCCTTGAATCAAATAAATTGTTGATAAGTTACAAACTGTTAAAATTAGCTCTGTGAGCATTATAATAAAAACGTGTTTGAAAATGAATTTTTCTAAGGAAGAAAGTTGAGTGAAATTAGCTCGTCTGGGAACTCTAGGCACGATAATACAATGAAACAACAATGAAACACATGGAACCAACACTGAAAAATACTGAATATTAAGTATACATGTTCACATTGTTCGGATCCTGATATGACAAAAAAGCCTTTACAAAAAAGTACGACTAATGGAATGTTTTTAAAATTTGGAAGGGGAAGCCAGCTGCCAACCTGCGATCTTCACAACTGAGAAAAGTAAATCATATTTTTTTTTAGCGAAAAGAAATACCGCAGCGAGCTCTGAACTCGTTAAAAATTATCGAATGAACGCGGTGAATTAGCCGAAGCTCTTTAAATTCTGAATTCATGATGTTGTTAGCCTTAATACTATGTGAAACCATCAAAACCGGAACACTTCAGTTTTATTATAAACCGATACCAGGGCTTCGACATCGCAAAATATTTAATCAGCTCATCCCGTAAAATGTTAACAAGTTACTCAGCTCAGAAGACGATCGTGACATGCTATTGAATTCACTCGTGATTGATGCTTCTAGATTCTAGAAGAATGAGCTACTATAGCTGATTTTTTTTTTAACACTGTAGCAGCCGCGCAGGCAGAAGTTTAAGTACCAGGGCACCGCGGCGGCTATGAGGATATTAAAGAAACTTTGTTAATGTGATTTTTGAACTATCTCAGGTTAGTAGAACTAGGAAAAGCCTCCTTATGCAGATTGTTCTACAATTTCGATACCTTGGAACAAGCGGTCGAATCCGCCAGTATTTGTAAATTCGTCGTCTTAATTTTTCTTCCTCTTGGCCTTCCAGCCTACCTGATAAACCTTCCTAGACAGTAAAGCCCAAAAATCCTCGATTGAGGTAGCATGTGGCAAGTTTGAAGAACTATCGTTTTTGAGAACAAAATGTATGTTGTGCTGTTGAAGCCAGTTTTGGCATTACTCTCTACGTTATCCGTAAAACATCCGTCGTTTCCCTTCATTTCAGAATTGCTCAAAAAAATACTTTTCGTCATATAAAATAATGGTTTTTCCATTGGCAAAGTGTACCCGCATCAGTTGACGACAGCATATTGGTATACGAAGGAGTTGCGCTTGAGAGTATTTGGGGCACTCAAGTTTATTTCGATATTTGAGACCATTTCTCCCCAATTCCAACGATATCGTACTCTTAGAAGATATGTATTGACGAACCAGCCTCCTTGTTGTCATTCCAACCCGATTTTTTTTCTTCTCACCAATCTCTCTGACCTGTGAGCAGTAAATGCACTTTCACTTTTTGGGAGCTTCAGACATAGTTATTCCCTACTCGCACTCCGCTATTGTGCGATAAATGGTTCTGCGTGAAATTTTTTTATTCTGGAATATTCGACAAATTTCATCTTTGGGTACCCGAACGTGTAGATATTTTTTCTTATTTCTAATTTAAACGACATCTTAAGTAAGAAAACTTTTGTTTCCAAAGGCAAATTAATGTTATTTTGTGTTTGTTAAAATTAAAGCCAATGACTTTTGTGTCAAAAGTTTAAGGACATACCTTACTCGAGGCTGGCTCTCATTTGAGCCTTGTATTGAATGAGGAGGTCATCATCTAGTAACATTCAAAATACATCAAGAGGTCTGTCAACCAGATATGTAGACCGAGATGTATTTTGCTGCGGTCCGCAGAGTGTTCTATCGACTCGTAATCAATAAAACCCAGACGTACTATCATAATTATATAAAAACATCTTTCATGTGTACTTCGTATATTTTATTGTAAAAATTCCACTGAAAGTATGTACGGGGGGTTTAGGTGAGAGCCGTTTTATAATGGGTTCAGAGAAACTTTATTTATGAACATAAATTGTATCACAAACTAAATTATGAACATTTTTGCAGTTTTTCAACAAAGTCTTATCCAGAGCCAAACAGTCTGGACTTGTTCTGTTTTGATTTAGTTGGTCCGTAGTCCAGTCGAATTAGCATCTCCTAATATTTATTTTTATATCTCCTATCTTATTTTCATAGTTGACCTAAGTATGTTTGTTTCTCTTAGGACGTGGGAAGGATGTTTTTTTACCTTTACAGTTTTGCATATTTGTTCGTTCTTTCAAATGTGGTTTTTATATGTCTATGTACTCGTATATGTGCCATTTTTTAGAGAAAACATTTTTAACTTGTTTGAGTCTGAATTTTCATGTGGAAACTTTTCATATATACGTTCGTTTATTGTCTTCATTTTTGTTTGTTTGTTCCATAGTTTTTTATATTCTTGTGTATTTTGCAGCGAATTCTTTACCGGACTTTCTTACTTCATTGCAAAATTTAAAAATTTGTATTCTTAATGCCTTTATTACATTTTTTGTCGCACACAATATAAATAATGCAGAAACGTTGGTAATTTGAATAAAGCCATTTTTATTACCTCTTGATATATCTCAGGAATGCGATGAAATTGAAAACGTGTAATTCTCAACAATGCTTGTCCAGTTGCCATCACGGGAGGCCGCGCATTGCCATGATGCAGAAGGAGGCCGCTATCGAGCATGACTCGCTGGCGGTTTTTAGTAGCGCGCCTAAGCCTCAATAAAGTTTCTACAGTAATCTCAGCATTTACAGGACGGACTTTTTTTGCGTTTAAAAACCTCCGCTCAGTCAGCGCACACAATCAGCTGGTTGACTGAGTGACATTGCGACAAACAAAGCAGCATAACCACACAACCAGCACCGACAGAGATTTCAAACGTAATGATGGCATCACAAAACATAAAACTGAAGAAGTGGGAGCTGCACGTTAAATAATGGCAACACTGTTGACGTTTGTCAGATGGTTGCGCCGCCTACTTGCCTGGAGATCTGGAGGAACTATCGAAAGAACGCCGAGAATGCGCCTGGAATAAGGAATGCCAGGAAGGTTCTCGGGGGTTTCGTTTTCGTAATTTTAAATCTGCTGAAAGTGATATTTCCGATATTGAAGGATTATTTCCTGAACATATATTCATAAAATATCCCCAATAAGGGTAATATCTCTTTTAGCAGTTTTGCTAAGCACAAGGTTCAGAATAATAAAATCTAACACTAATTATGAAGCACAAAATATACCTATTTAATTTCAAGAAATGATCATATCCTTATCATATGTCTCATTTAATACAAAACAAAAACTTTTGTACTTTATATAATGGTGCCAACTGCAAGGATTTTAAAGCGAATATATTGAGACATGCAATTTTAAATAATCTACCAACTTCATCATGCCGATATGTTCACAGCCTACCTGTAGCACTGTGTGACTTATGACCGAGTCCTCTGAACTCCTGCATCTCCTACAATAGTCACAATACATCTTACGTATACCATCGCAGCTACTGATAGTGTTGCTTTATATTTTACATCCATTTTTTCGAAATATCTCCGAAAACATCAGCGTTGATAATCTCGATATTAACCAAAACAAACGCCATATTTGATATTTCTACATTTAGATAAAGATAGAGAATCCCAACAAGTAGCACGTCACGTGATGCCGGTAATGCAGTTTCATCGATTTTGGCTGGAGAGGATGACATTGGTGTTGCCAGTTCGCGCATAAGACGTCTCGCCCTCCTGGATGGCATAGTCAACGACTGGAAAGGAGATTCTGAGGTTGACCAGACGTCATATGACAGGACGCGCGGACACGATGCGCAATCGGTCTTGTCTTTAAACATGGTCCCGTATGTAGATATAAAAACGATCACAGGATTACATTTCCTATACCGCAGTGCTGTAGCATCAGCGTCGCTCGTTTAATCAAGAGCGGTTCGGGACGCGTATCCATCAGCGGGTGATTTAGGAGAGCATTTAACTTCGTGACACCTCATTTACCTAACGCGGCGCGCTCTAATACAATGCTCCGGCAAACTTTATTACGCAAAATTAATTAACAATTACCATTGCCAATGCCTGGCCAGGCATCGTGTAAACGGAGGTAGCGGTGACAAGTCCTGCCACAATAATCATACTGCTTTTGCTAAGATCGCTTGTGACAAAGGAGAGCTTTCACAGCTTCAGGTAGAAAATCTTGATGTAATTCCCTTCTGAAACTCGACTTCATTGTGTTCTCATTTTTGCACAACTTCAATGCCAGTATTCGTTACGGTTGAGTCTTTACTTTACATGCAGGCTAGCAAAACTGACTAAAGACCTGAGGTAATCAGTGCCTAGAGATGCATAAGTATAGTGCAGGTTATGCATATTGTCTAACTTTTGACATAACAAAATGAGAGCCATGACTTACAGAAAATTCTCAAACTATCCTTGTATAGGCCATGCATACAGGTTATTTCAAAATAAGATGTTATTGTTTAGGATGCATTTAACAGGTGTTTGTAGTAATAGAATGGCTCTGAACTTTTCCGGGTAAATGTCCCCAAACGTATTACGTAACATGAAAAGTGGCATTATGTAGTTGTTTTTTGGTATTATGTAGATTTTTTATGATATTATGTAGCTTTTCCTAGAAGACGTCAACTTGGAGCTATAGTTCTCTTCACGGTTTTTGGCGTTTCAAAGTAAAACTACAGGAATTGCTTTCATACATCCATCTCCCTCATACATACACATGCACCCTACCCCTGTGTGTAAACGTTGTCGGTAAGCATAATTTTTGAGTTGTGTGCTTCCGTCTTGAAGACTTTGTCGTTACGTATGAGTGTCCTTCAATCATATTTGTCAGAGTGACAACTTACTTGACATCGGCGTGCAATCTAAGTTGTCCTGTTATCTGTCATCAATATAAAATTGTACAGTGCCCGGAAATATGATCAATGGCCGACAGCTTGTGCTAAATTTATTAGAGTAACTATTTCCAGGAAGAATATGAAAACAGCAGTCCCTTGTTACCCACTTCATGCGTACGGGAGAGAGTAGCAGATGCGCTGAAGAGTAGTCTGCGCCGATGGTACGGAGACTCGATCTGTTTACTTATTTCATATGGCTTTGATGACGTAACTGCCAAGAACGTTGACTGCAACTATAGTTGTCTTCTACTTTATGCTCACTTGTAGCAAGCGTGGCATGAACTATTTGCACACTAGCCTATTTAGTCAATCGGTCGAGATTTTAACGGTTCTATGCTAACTTTGAACTATGAGTTCAATGGCGTCTTTGGGTTTAATCTTGAACCTATCCAGCTAAGGTAACTTTAAGGTAAACCTTTGTTTTTAAAATTAGAAGGCCCCTTATTAATAATATGTTCCAAAGAATAGAAAATTTTGCATCTGCAGGATTATTCATGGAAAAATGAGATCTTTAGTAACTTTTAAGAAGAATTTCAATGAAGACCTTGGACTCAACCTTGAAATCTTGTCATGGTCAACATTTTGTTTTTATCTGGGTAAGAGGGGGCTCTTTGATACCTGCAGATGAACATTTTACTTTCTTATGATCCATTATGACCTTGAAGGTGGGGCTCAAGGTCAATTCCAAGGTCACCGTTGAGCTCTCATGTGCGACCCTAATCGGTTACTATGCCTTAAACATTTCCTTGAATTATGAAGTGTCTCTCAAAATGTATCCAAGAAAAGCCGATCTTCGTTGGGGAGCCTCGTAAGTCATGCTTCTATTGGAGCTTGTGACCATATTTCTTTGTGTTCTTCTGGGACATCCTGTATGAGTAGTTGAGATTACGCTATTGGCACTTGACCCATTCGGACTGTCTTGCATACTGCATTTCGTGCCGTAGAACAACTAATAGGCATTTCACCGTTTTACGCGTGGTCCGTATATCACTTGCAGTTTCAGTAAAGTTGGGCGCGGTTCCTTCTTCCACTGGTAACTGCACCAGTTGCACACAAGGTACGCCAAATCACGAAAAGCTCATAAACACCAGCGGCAACAATAGCCGATGTGCTGTCCTATTACATCTGACGCGGACAAGTAATTGGACAAATAACAGTTATGTTAGACACAAAATACGTGCACATAATCTGTACGATTGCGACTGTCTCTCACATCGCGTCGTGATCAAAACCCACGACTCTGATCATTCCCACATTCCCAGAAAAAAATGGCGACAAGTAGGTTGACTCTGCACATCCCACGCAACGCTGCTATCAGTTCATATAAGATTATGCTCGGCCCCAGTTAGTCCCTTTGACATAGCTACAAACATATATAACAAATTAATTAGATGGGACAAGTCCGCCAAACAGGCCCTAAGTATCAATCTGGCAACGCTGCTGAACCACAGTAGTCAAACATGTCATAATCCACTATACTACAACATCCCTGCAGGCGATGCTGTCAGACGCAAGGCAGGGCTCGGCGTATGAAAGTCTTCATTGCATCGCATTGCTCCGCCTGGCCGCGTCTCTCTTATATAAACATTTTTCTAAGATATAAGGGCAAATGTACAACGGAATCCTTGATGTGTGCACATGTATTGATAAGTGCGTAAAATTACCCATACTATTTTTTTGAAAATGATCAAGAGAATCTGTAACGTCAAAAAAAGTTAGGGCGACTTTTATTATTTTTTGTTTTTGCCCCTAGCTCCCCCGCCTCTTGACCAATTTTTGAAAACTAAATATTTTATATTTTTTCATTCTTGGCGTAGCAATAACCTTATGTGAAAATGTCATCAAAATCCGTCAAAGATTAGCGGACAGACAGACAGACCGACGGAAATGAATGACATTGTTTTTCGTGATGTACATGTCATATAACTTCCAAAAAACATATCACGTTTTAATTTTTCGCTACCAGGAGTGGGAAGTAAGTGAACTATACGGTGAGATTTTAATGTGCAATCTATCGATAACTCCGTTATTTTGAACGGAATAAAAAGCGAAATTACATTGTAGGTAACTATATGCTCGTTATTTGGAAAACATGCCGCTCTCTGTAGGGTGATGCATCATTACGCGGAGGCACAGGCATTTCTTAATGGGATACCCTACATACTCATTTTATAATATGCTGTAAGATCTTTTCAATACAAAAAGTTTTATGTAACGTAAGGCTTTGGATCGCTAATTTTGACCTACGGCATATTTTATCCTAGAAGCACCTAAATATAACAGCTGTGAGACACTTTTGCAGATAAAGTAATAAACATCTCCTTAAAATGTGCTTCATATCCGATAGTTTTTTGTTCAACGTTTTTGTAATTCTATGCATCGTCGATATTTATGAACACAAAATTTACGTTTTCTCAGAGAAACTAAATTGGACGGTTTTTCCTTAGAGGTAATCAAAACAGACTCCAGTTTTTGTATCTTTTGTGTATTTTTAGACATGACATCTGCCTCTCAAAGCAAGGTCTTACCTCAATCTCCCTCATTTCTGAACAACGAAGTAGGAAATCCCATGACAGAAATCCGAGATGTGGCAAATTTGGCACCTAAAGATACTGATCGTCAGGTATACCGGGTGTTTCAAATTCGACCTCCACAATTGAGGTTTCAGAATCGGTAAAATATATGAAGTCACTTAAATGAGGGCAAATCTGAGTAACTAACAAAATGCCGCTTAGAAAGTTCCAATATTCAAAGTATTTCCGGCGAGAAATGGAAAAAACCATTTTTTCCAAAATCGTTTTAATTCTGACTTTATTTGTAGTGGGATTTTACAATAAATTGCGGATTATCATTGTCGTATTTTGATCCTCTACAAGATGGCATAATCAGAATTCTAATATGGTGTTTCGTCTATTGTCCTTCAGCAGCACATGAATAGAGCTTTTGATTATGATTCAAAAAATATGTATGTCATACATGAACATTGCCAAGCCAAAGTTATTTCAAAAAAATAGAACCCCTCAATTTTTTGAAGTAATTACGCCTTGATAATTCAATGTATGGCACGTTATTCCTTTTTGCAATCAAAAATAAAAACTCTTCTCTTCTGTGCAAATATCCAATATGTCGTCGATAAGAAAAAATAAAGTTGATGCTGGAGGGCAATAGCCGAAACGTCAATATTGAAATTCTGATTATGCCATCATCAGGAGAAAAAGTGGCAATGTTAATATGCAATTTATTTTGAAATCTCAAAAAAGAATCATCAGATCAATTTTCGGAATAAAGTCACTTGACTCCTGCAGAGAAATTTTTAAATCACGAGAAATCCTTACATTACACTATATTTACATTTTCAAATGTGTAACTTACGTAAAGAAGTTTAATAACCTGTTCCCAAATATTAATGCTCATCATAATTATAATACTAGAAATCAAGATCATTCAGACACATACCACGACACATTTCAAAAAATCACCCTACTATAACTGCATCAAATTATACAATAAATTACCAGCATTTTATAACATGAATATATGGAATGTACAACCTTGAGTACTTAAAGAAAGAATTGAACATTTATATGGATTGTTATATTTATATTGATTTTACTACTTATATTTTTATAAATTTTGTTCATATTATATAGCTTATTTATTTTATTTTTTTCATCACATGTACTATTCTGTATCTAAGTGGTTAATAAAGATAAAGATATAAAGTCGAGGAAAAATTAAAACGATGTTGAGAAAATTCCGTTTTTTCGTCTCCGGAAGTACTTTGATTTCTAAAACTTTCTAAGCGGCATTCAATATGG
Organism: Acanthoscelides obtectus; assembly: GCA_963669975.1. Taxonomy (NCBI): domain Eukaryota; kingdom Metazoa; phylum Arthropoda; class Insecta; order Coleoptera; family Chrysomelidae; genus Acanthoscelides; species Acanthoscelides obtectus. The sequence continues at coordinate 85,280,813 of CAVLJG010000003.1, read as the reverse complement.
TACCTGAATATGCAACTTTTACCCCAATATGCGATTTCTTATCTCTTACCGTTCACCGGGTTGAGTTGCAAGCAAGTAGTTAAAAGCGCCAAAGTATGTATGCTTAGTTTCACACAGGCACGGCTTCTAAATGTAATGGGTACCTTCTGGTGGCATATGTTAACCAAATAGCTGCTGGGGAGTCGACTCGAAGGTCCGCTAGTTCAAATCTCTGCCTTTGAGGTTAATTTCGTGTGTAAATACCTTAACTGGGTGTTTCTAGTATTACATGCACAGACGTTGTAATCAAAGATAATCTGCTTTTCTCTCCTTTGTTGACCGCTGCTACAACATTATTCCTTTCTACCAGAATATTCTAGAATCTACTAGAAATAAACTGTACAATACTGAAATCCCTAGACTAAACCCTAACACATTAGTGCCAACATGTGACTACAACCAGGCAAACATTCGTGTATGTGTGGTTGCATACTTGACAGGTACTATGGAGTCAGCAAAAAGGGTCGCCTTCCCACCGCCACTACTACTACTACTATTACTGCTACTAATAACACTACTACATATATGAAAGCTAAATTGGCAACGTGATTTTTTACTTTCTATTTCAGAAAGGATATATCAACCTGCAAATTCTTCACTATTAGAAAAATACGACTCAACTGAAACAACAAACTTACTAACAAAAGGTCACCCAGAAGAATGTTTCCTACGGTAGATTAAGTCCTTACCTACACCATTCTACTCGTACTACTGGTTGATTTGACGATATTTTCAGTCTTTGGAATGTTGCCTTGTGGGCGAGTCCAGCTTTTATTTCGTGAAACTTATTAGAATATCCCCGGATTATGAACGCTCGTGACGATTTTCCAATGTCAGAGCGAAACCACAGACTGCGATAAATTTCTAGAGTCGAAGTCATTTTATGGCGATTCTGCCATTTGGGACAAGCAAAGTGTACAAACTAGAAATAAGTAGGATCACTCATGGTCTACCCATGCCGTTGCTACGTTCTAGTGCTGGCAGATATCTCACGAAGTGTGATAGAGTAACTGATATTTCTAAGTGACGAATCACGACTGTGACCAAATAGCGTTAAAAAGCGTGACATGGTCACTACTTCTGGAATCACCTTGTTGCTACGTTGTCCAAAACGCTTTCAGTGTTGTTATTTGTGCAACGAAGTTCCGTATTGAGTCATTTTTCCAAACATCTTCATTCATCCTTGGTGTGGACTATCCCAAGCTAGGTCCACGTTGCTATCCCAAGCAATCGAGTCCAATGTTTCAGCGTTATCCCAAACATCTTTGTTCGTCCTTGGTGGGGAGCTGACTATCCCAAGTCGGGTCTACGTTGCTATCCCAAGCAACCCAGTCCAATGTTTCAGCGTTATCGCAAACGTCTTTGTTCGTCCTAGGTATGAAGTTGGCTATCACAAGCTAGGTCCAGGTTACCATTCCAAGCAACAGTGTCAGAACGTTATACCAAACGTCATGCTAGGCACAATTTGCAGCGCCGGTGAGGCATCCATACCAATATTCATTTAACTTGCACCTAAAACAGATCGGTTAGTTGATGGTGACGCCCCTTAAGAAAAAGAGGCCTGCATGCCACTTTCTAATTCTGGTCGGCGACGAAAGCAATCTTCAGGCGACCGTCGGTCGGTATCTCGTTCGACAAAGCACATCTATCGGCCAACCTTCTCTCCTGCTTTCTAATTCTAAATGTTCCGCGGATCCTCGCACTGCACTGCAAATAAACGACGCACGCCGATTAACGTATTAACGGTCGGGCACGTGAACAAGGAATGAAGGTTTATACGCGGCCAGAGGGGAGAAAGGTAGAGGGAAGGGGCGCAGTGCCGGTTTCCTTCTCTGCGCGCGCACTTTGAAATCGTGACGGTTGGGTACTACTACGAGGGTACTACGATATGTATTCTAAATATTTACTTCGACGAGGACGGAACATAATGATAATAAATGTCTTTATTAATGCACATCAGTGAGGTTAAATTTACCCATAGGACTACTCTTACATTTAACCTCACTGTATGAGAAAAAGTAAGAAAGATAAGCTCGATACACAAACAAAAAATAATAAGAAGAAAAGGAAAATTAAGAAGACAAGGTGGAAAGATGAAGTGCTTACAATAGTATCATACGACACTACGAACCAACAAAGCAAAACAATAAGAAACTGAAAAAAAGATATTTAGCCGATGCACAGTTTGAACAGTTCACATCACAGTACCTTTGAACTATCCCATCAGCTGTTTTTTAACAAGTCTCTTCATAAGTACTATAGTTTTACTGCGATAAATTGGATCAGTAGAATTATGTAACCTGACAGATTGAAATGTGAAGCTTTTTAAGAAAGGGCTGAGTAGTGGACTGGCATCGCAAAATTTAGGTTATGTTTGAGATTTCTCTTGGTAACCAGCTTGTCTAAAATATGCGGTAGGTTTTTGATGCGAACTGTTTGATGGACAAACACCTTCACATCATAAATAAACTGTGATTCCATCTTCAACCAATTTAAATCTTGAATCTTCAAAGATACATGACTATATTTACGCAGTCCAAATACAAACCGATCCGACGAATCCAAATAAGAATAGGACAAAATTTAAGAATATTGCAAAGATGACAGGATCGAGGTTTTAACTATTTTTTTCTACTCTTGATGCTTGAAATATACCTGTTAGAATATAAAGGTTTCAATTCGGCATAAGCTTTTGAGACAGGTAACTGATGTGTCTACCAAATTTAAAGTTAGAATCTAACACCCCGGCTTCTAGAATGCTCTACTAAGGAGATGGTCTCATTATTTATAATCAATATAGTGGCGTCCTATGTTATTATACATGTGTCTGAGAAAAAATAAGCATATCTGAAGTCTTTTCAAGATTTATCCGGAGACATTGCTTTTTAAAAAAATCTGTAATATTAATTAGATCAGTATTAATTTTGAACGACATATCGAGTCAAATAGACTGTGGTAGTTGGCTTCATGTGGTCTCATCACTGTATTTTCCTCAGTATATCAGTATACCCATAATCTCATCGTTTTTCGGAACTCGTGATCAGGTCACAGGATTATATGTATCACTGATATCAAAAAGTAACGATATCAGATATCACAGATATTCAAAAATGCTCAAATAGAGGCTATTGCGCAAAATAGTATATAGATGATATCATACTAAAATCTCAGCAAATTTGACATGGATTTATTTTCTATGATGTATTGATTTGACACAAAAAATTGTATAAAAAAATGTCTGTAAATTAGCAGACATACATCAGATGGGTCAAATTGGCATTGTAGAAGCTACAGCATATCTAACAAATAGTCAAAAGAAACATAATCTCGTTGGTGCGTGTCGTAAACTCACATCTTATCCGGCATTATCAAGCTTATGCACCGTGTAACTCGAAAACCCTTCATACTAAGGCCATAGCGCAAGGCATGGGTATCCGCAGAAGGAAGGGGGCAGGAGGGGATGCAGCCTCCCTAAGAATGCGGTTAGACCTTAACCTTTGCATACTTAGCATGCCTTCCTGCTTGATGATTTTCAAGATTTGTCTTCCCCTATAGGGAAATTTTGATACCCTACGATCTTCAAAAAAGTTTTGGGGGCAGGTTAACTTTCACAAAAAGTTTTCTGGCCGATGATTCCCCCACCCTGCGGAAAAATTCTGTAGGCGCCTGAGGCGCAAGGGAAGCTTCTGATATGATTTTAATAAAAATAGCGTCAAGTAGGTTGACTTTGCACTTGCTACGCAACGCCATCATAAGTTTATAAAGGATTAACAGTGCAATTTAAATCCTCTGAGAAAACAGTCAGTTACGAACATGTGTAACAGAGAAATTACACGGATTAAGTTAGTCATGCAAGCCCGTGCAATTAGTTTATAGACATCCTTTCCCTGGCCTACCGGTGGTTACCGTGCATCTGGCAACGCTGTCCCTTTTCATATCTGCGCAGCACCACCGCAGTTATCCTTAATTTCGTGCTGGGTTTGTGTCTATGTTTTTGCGCTTCAGTACTGCTTGACTAGTCAGCCGGACCTGTTCGTCAGGCCGAGCGCTTTGATAGCAAGAGATTTCCCGGATCGAAAACGTTTATCTAGCATTCTGTTTCAAAGAAATATGGCTAAGAGGTGCATATAATTACCGGGATTGGGAGCGTATAAATATACTAAGATCAAAACGTGTTCAAATACTCTCCGCCACCTCCTATACTCCCCTCCCCCGAATTTCAACCCCTACAAAAATTTTCCTGGAAATGATTACGACCCTCTGGATCGATTTTCAAAAACTACAAAGCTTTTTTATTCTAGGCATCCTAGCAAGGTTGTTTGAAAATTTCATCAAAATCCGACCGGTACTTTTCAAGTTGTAGACGGGCCAAGGAAGGGACAGCCAGGCATACTGTGATATACATGTCATATGACATCCAAAATACACTTCACATTTTCGAAATTTTTCGCGATTACAATACTTCTTCGCCCAGTGGGGTATGAAGTATAAAGATACTAAATTTCAGGCCAATTCAACCGGAGCCATTTGCCATGCAATTTGAAACTTTACACATAGCTCTGTTTTCGACAATGGCAATTTTTAGCAACAATAAAAAGTGTAGGAGCGCCCACTTCACTGATACTATATGTCACTAAAATAACATCTGGTTGCATCCACGATGTTTCTGTGAGTGATTTCACTTCTGCAATGTGTATACTTAGGCACATGTCGGAGTATATTGAGAAGAATGGTAATACTCGTAGAAAGGTATCCTTTGATAATTAACAGAACTCGGACTATAAATAAGAATTAAACCATTGAACATATAATGAGCAGCCTTTCTAAAAGGGAATTTTTAGAATGCTTTCTATTGTGTTATACAAAAAGTTTTATTTGAGAATCTGTTGTTTGTAGTAATACTCTTTAAAGGAATGTTGCAAATATCAGATATTTTAGTGTCAGTCAGGGTCGACTACAGGCGGAAAGCTTGCTTCAGGCCGCCCAAAACTCTGGAGCTGGCCCGCTGTTTGCTTATGGTTTCATAACGGCTGAAATCTGGCAAAATTTCAACTTTTAACACTACGAAAGAAACCCCACAATAAATCTTCCGCCAAGGGCCTGGAGTCTCTAAATACTTCTGCATTATCATCAGCGTCTATATACAACAAAAGGAAATACTGGGAAGAGTAACCATTACGTTAGTATTAATTTTTTTGACGTAGGATGTAACTTTTGCGCACCATGACAATAATAATAATACCCAATCCCATCTTACATGAATGTCGTATAATGGGTATAATAGTCTGGGAAATTCCAACATATTTACGAAACACTTTAGATGCATTGATGTTTGATCAACATCGAGGGGGTATTGATATCTGGTTGGCCTTGGCCATTTGGATTGCACAAAACAAAAGTGCGATACCTTAGCAATAAAATATAATTAACTATGAGTGTCATTGCAAAGTTTCATGTTAATGAGTTTAGCATTACAAGGCAAGAAACTTTCAAAGAAATCATGCCTGACGTGAGTGTGAAAATGGATAAAATGAGATATCGAGCCAACATTAACTACCGGTATTTGAAGGGGTTAGGGGGCAAGGAGAATCACGAAGACGTGGTCAGTACCCTCCGTGCTGACTGCTCTTCATAATGCTGTAACAAATTGGGTTCCCAGCTCCAAAAGAGGAAGTTATCTAATCAAGATGATGAGAGACCTGGAAGTTCCGTTTTAGTGTCAACCCCAAATAATATCGATGCACTTCCTGATTTGATATCATCACACCGTCAAATTGGAATAAATCGTATAACTGAGACACTGAAAATTTCATACGAATGCATTCATAACATCATTCAGGTTGATTTGGACATGAAAAAAAATCTGCAAGGTGTAGTCCCAAACGCCTGAACGCGAATCTGAAGCGAGCACGAGTGGAAACATCGCATGCAATCCTCACCCGATTTGAAAAAGACCCGAAGCTTCGAGGCAGTCTAGTGACCAGAGACGAAACCTGTCTACATTTCTACGATCCTGAGACAAGACAACAATCGATGCAATGGAAACATTCTGGGTCGCCAAGGACAAAGAAATGTCGTGTGCAAAAGTCTGCTGGAATAGTGCTTGCTGATTTAGGACCGTCGTGGTGTATTTTTCACTGATAACCAAGCAACGGGAGAAAGAGAGAAAATACGAGGAATGATTTTCAAAGGGTTTGTGTTCTTGCAAGACAATGCGCCAACACAAAAATCGCCCGTTTAGATGACAAAGTTTCGCGATTTGGGTTTCGAACCGATGAAACACCCTCCTTATTATCCTGTCTTGGCACATTCTTATAATAAGCTGTTTGCGAAGCTGAAAAAAAGTTTAAATGGTCGCAAATTTTTTTAGAATGACAAAGTGATAGAAGCTTTGGAAAGCTGGTTTGCAGACGAGGAGCAAAAATTGTTTTCAAAAGGTTCAGAAGCTCTACAGGATCGATTTAAAAAGTGTGTTGAGTTAAAAGGGGAATGTGTTGAATAATGAAATCTTTTTAGTTCAAACTGTTTAGTGGTTCTGTAGTAGGCTAAGAATATATCAATATCCTTGTAATTTCATCGGAGTTTAGAGAGAAACTCGCGATATGCTCACGTATTCAAGTGCAATATGTTAATCAATTCCTGAAGATACCAAACTAAAATAGGCATTACAAAGACGCCTAAAATGGTCCTAGCATCATAATATATTCAAATAATTTATTAAGGGTTGATTGCCTTAGGCTGAGATTATTTTGGTTGAGTTAATGAAAGCTATTGTTTTGATAGAAGGTTTGATCTCATGTTTATATACTAGATGTATTTCGTTTTTCTTGAAATTAACAGCAATACCACAACCACGTGTAGAAAAAATCTGTATGAACCTCATATTAAACATAAGTTCACCAAAAAAACTATTTAACGATTTTTTTTATTGAAAAATTTTGAGAGGAGGCATATTTTGCGTTTTGAGATGCCTTCTATAAATAGAAAGACATTTTAAGATTTTTTCCAGATCGTCTTAAAATCGATGATAATAAAATTTTTGTGAACAAAGATTTATCTAATCATTTAGACGTTTGATCAAATATCTAAACAATTGATAATCAAAACCATATGTAATTTAGGGCAATAAAATTTAGGGTGTTCTATTTAAAAAAATATGTTTTCTATAGCACGAAGTTATAGAACACCCTGTATATATAAACAACATTTTGGAAATACGCACTAGTAGCATATCAAGGTTTCCTCGAAAACAGATTTTAGAAATCTATTAGAGTTTACTCATAAAACTACTTTCTATTTTCGTTGGAATACCCTATACATTTCAGATTCCTTTCTGGCAATTTTCAGATAGAATACCTTAGTTAGTATTAAGAGCTTCTCTTCCGCACGGGTATCACAGATCTTGAAACGTGACATTATGCCGATATTTTTTTGACATTATGCTGGTTTTTTTGACATTATGTAGGTTATTCTACAAGATGTTAACTTAGCACTTAGTTGTACGTGTTGCCTAAACGTCATGAGGTTTGTTATCAATCTTTGGCTCTGATGTGATGTAAAATCTCATTACTGGAGGTCTAAGCTGTAAGTTGTATGTGTTGATGATAATTACATTGGGTTCTTGTCTCAAATACACATAATTGAGATTCAAAGCTAGAAATTAGTTGCGCATCCACTTTTTCTTATCAATTCTGGAAATTACATATACAAATTTGCTAAATATCAAAAATGAGAGAGATAAGAAATAATTATATTCACTGTACACTGTCGAATTACAAGCCATATACATGCTAACAGTAATGACACACAACGCGGTCGCGGTGATGTTTTCCCGTAATTCTCCTCAGTTTTTCGTAATTTATAACTTTGAACATAACCTCTCTTCGAAAAGCACAACATACATATAAATAACCCATCATATTCGGCATATTCAGTAATGGTTTTCTCACACAGCAAATATCACTGATTTTATACACATGCAGACCAATACACATAATCATCCAGATGCGATTTTGCTATTAAACCAACTCTCTTCTCAGAGATAAAAACTACAGACCCGATCACTCAGCCTCACAAAACTATGCAACTAATAATGCGTAGTTTAGTTGAGTGATTCCTCCATAGATGGACGTTCACAACGACCCAAGTGAGCAAACGTGGAATGACTGTTTGCACCCTAAAAACTACCTAGTATGCAAGTTGACATCTTATAGGTTTTTTTTGACGTTTTGTAGGTTTTTTACATGATACCCGTGCCGATTCTAGGCCTGACATACAAATTTGGCCTGCTTCTACTCATCGTAGATATATCAAGATCCGCATATTGATACCAAAAATGCCCGTACTATAAATATATAGCGTCGTTCCTCACATTAACGTCTTGTACGGATGGAGAATCCTTACAAATAGCCGAGATTTTCACATAAGAAAGAAGGCAGTGCTTTCCCGAGGAGACCGAAAAGGACCCTCCATCTTTGCGCATCTGATAAGCTTTTGACGTATGCGTACGTTGACATGCTCTTCGTATGTACGACAGATAAATTCAGACATTTATTGAGACTGACGGTACGCCGACAACTCGCAGCGGATACTGTCTCAAAAAGGAAAAGCTAACGACAAGTCTGAGGAAAATCTATGTTTGGATACGGAGATGATATTTTGTGCTTAATGGTCTTGTGGGAATCGTGCCATCGGGTTTTGGTTTGTCGATACGGGGTATCTCAAAAATGTATGTGATGCTGTATGCAACTATGACTACAACAGAGTCTCACCCACCAAACCGGGTTTGCATATCAACGTCCTCCTTTCCTGCACGATCAATCCGATCCACAGCTTTGCTGATGACAGCACTCTACATGCTGGGATTGAGAGTCGATCTCAGCCACTGAGCTGGAGAAAAGAATTCTAGTAACGAATTCGTCTCTGTCGACAGATCTCGAGACAGATCTGGAGACGCAAGAATCTTGTACAGTTTGATGCTTCTGGAATACAGTAATATACCTTAACTAACAAGAACCGTCCTAGCGCTGATCCGGTTTCGATGGATCGCCGAGTTATAGCAAAGAATCGTTCATATCGACTGGTTTGAGACCAGACCACCGAGGGATTGATCCGGCACGAACACATCTCGTCAATAGCGGCAGCTGCTAGAAAAAAGATAGGGTATTTGTTTAGTGCTAAGAAACAGTTTTCTCCACATGATCCCTTCACTCTGTACAAGGCCCAGATAAGACCCAGCCTCATGTACTGCTCACATGTTTAGTGCCGCGAATCATTATGAAGAATTCATTTCGCCTACGTTCGCTGATCTCCGTCCGATCTCACCTACCCGTGATACCTGTGTTATTAAATTTGAAAGTTTTCTAGTTTCTTTTAGCCGATTAATGATAGTTTTGTAGAAAATATATGCGACTCTACTTTGATGCTCAGTTTTTAGTCTGCGGCTTACATTAACGTAGGAAATGAATTCTCAGCAATAGAGGTACGACAATCTATACCTACTCCCTTGGTACTACTAAGCTAGGTTTAAATGTTTAGGTATATCCTAAATTTAGGGGACACACTATGAAATTATGGGCAATGTCGGGCTGTGGTGTTCCTGGTTTCGAATGATTTCAAAACCTACAGTGTATTTTAAAAAGACGAGTCAATATTTCTAGGGTAGGGAGTTCAACCAAAAATAACAAAAATAAGTTCTATAAATATGGGTCAAAAGATGCTGCCTTACCAAGATTCAGGGTGACGAAATTTTACTTACGAAATGTAAAAGACATTATATTATATCTACGGGGCGGGTAAAAATACTAATTTAGGATCTTAGACGTTTAGTAAACACATCGTCAGCAATCCATTCACACAGTTTTCCGGCTCAAACCAAACTAGGGTTGTATAAGCTGGGGTACCTGAGCCACTGATAGGAAATATTTTCTATGTCACTTGGATTTTCGGAGAAAAGATGTGGATTTTATAAAAAACCATTCAATTTTCAATAATTTTTGTCTCTTGAGGAACTATTGTCCGATCACTCGTAAAATCACGAAGGATCTTGGAAAACGATCTACATGCACACGCGAAGTCTCGGTAGCATTTCGAAGACACTCACGGTGAATTAAAATAATATGGACAACTCTGATATGGCTGTTTGCATGTGCTATGATTGTTTTGCTTTTAGAACCGATATGTAAAGGTTCTGCTTACCAACTATAATGGATATGTTACTAGAAAATCTGCTCATTTTTCCAAGATCTATACGCCGTGTAAAGGAAGGTCACAAATTTGAGTCGAATTAGTGATGGATTTGTATGCTGTGAGTGCTGTTCCCAGGTCCGATTTATTTAAACTTCGGGCAGAAGATAAAACAAATCAGGATTAAGGGACAAAAAAATAAGGAGTACGATTTTCGATCTTAGCTTGTAGCGCATACGCGTCTCACGCACATTCATACAGTCATGATTCGTGATTTAGGAATATCAATCACGAACAACATTTCATGAAATGTCTGCCACCACTATTGACGAGCCCCTCTATAATAACTAGAGTACTACCACAATAATTTTGATGAAATTTCACTTAAGATTAGTATTATTATTCAATAAACCATTCTCATTGCTCTGCACAATCGTAAACCATTTAAACCAATAATTATAATGACACCTTCCCACACACTTACCACTTTAATGACCCACTAAACAGTCAATAAAAATGACAAACAACATCTGACCGATCTTAAATATATTTATAATCCAGCCCATTTCATTTTGCAGGTAAGTGACCGTGACCATATTCCTGATCGCTATCTTTCGAGAGGTGAACCATAAACTTGTAAGTATACCTTAAAGATAATTATTAGCAAGCGATATATCGCGTCTTTAGCGTTTTTACGACTTTATTAGCTTTGTTGTGCAAATATGAGGTTGTAAATGTTGCGTAACTTTGGAGAGCCGCTAGACTTTGTCTTTAAAACGTGGGAAAGATATAAACCTTTAAAATTCGTGAATTAATAAAATTATCAGGAATTTTATTAACTAGGAAGCTCAGACAGATCAAGCCATGCTAACCGACCGGTTGCTGGTTACCGAGTCCATTCTAAGCCGTCGAGGCACCGAAGAGGTCTCCACCCTGTCTCTACCGGCTTTTTCCTGCAAAAGTAATCGATACCATATATTTCAGTAACTTCATATACGTCTCAAGAGCTATTATAATCAATGATCAAACATTGATGACAAACAGTTTCAGACCACACAACCCGTACGACACTAACTGTGGAAAGCGAGGCAGGAAAGAAAACCTACAAGGTACATCATGTGGCAAAAGGTATAATAATAATATTAATAATAATAGTTATTATTATTCATCAAAAAATAGCAGCCGAAAAACTCAGCCTCATACTTGACTTTAAGCGGGAATGCCAGCAGTTTATTACAGAGAAGGTGTGAACTTAGCAAGGAGTGAACTTAGCAGCTAAATTCCAGCAGGCAAATTCCCGAAGATACCCGAACGAACAGTGCCGTCGTTCCAGAAGGAATAATATGCTCGCATAATACTAGTTAGGGTATACATACAAAATACAAGCAGAAACAATCACGGCATCACCTGAGTGAACTTCTAAACGGGTAGCAGCCAAAAACCAGATAACTGAAAAATCGATTTCAACCCTTAGGGAATGGGTATCCTCGATGAAATGTATTCCGAAAAATCACTCATGGTCCACACTGGCCTATAAATCGTCTTCATATATGAGTAATTTTTCGAGATACATTCCATCGAGGCCACCCATTCCCTAAGGGTTGAAATCGATTTTTCAATTAGTATCTGGTTTTTGGCTGCACCCCTTTAGAAGTCCTCTCAGCTAGTTTATTCTGCCCGTGATTGTTTCTGCTTATATTTTGTATGTATACCCTAACTAATGTTGTAAGAGCATGTTATTCCTTCTGGAACGACGCCACTGCTCGTTCGGGTGTCTTCGGGAAATTGTCTGATGGAATTTGACTGCTAACTTCACATTGGTATTACAGAACTGACTCCTGCTCAACTGAAGAGCAGCATAAAAACTGCTAAAGCAAATTACTCATTAAGGCTTCATAGAGATAATCATATACCTGCATGGAATTTTCTACAGACCAATAGAGGAGCAGGGATTTCGAAGGTCTAGTGAGTTAAAGTCTGAAACTGAGATACTCATTATGGCTTGCCAAGATGGTATCTGTAATATATCGTAGTAGGCTTATGGGTGTACATGTACCCGTTGCCAGCTGCAGAGCATGTCGAGCCCGAGACACTTATACATCCCTTGTCAGGGTCTAAAGTATACGCTGGCACCGCTTACGTCTATCGACAAAACGCAGCTTTGCGAGTGCTAATATTTGCATAAGGTATGAGTCTATAAATACTCCAAGGTATTTTAAACTGTTGACTATATCGATGTTTGCTTTTTTGTCTGTGATAATTAACAGACATTTGTTCGAAGCTAGGTAACAATTTTGAATAAGATGTAAATACAATAATTTTAGTTTTTTTTTGAAGTTGGCTGTGAAAATGTTACTATCAAACCAGTTAATAATCCCCATAACATCCTTTTCAGCGATTTGCTTCGGTGTTTTCCAGTCATCACCTTTATATGTTGAATAAGTCATTTGAATAGAGATTAAATAATAGTGGGCCTAGTACTGTTTCTTGAGGCACACCACACTTGATGTATATTTCTTTACTGAATGTGTTAGAGATTTTGATAGTCTGTATCTGACCTGAAAGGTAATTGCTTAATAGTATTTGTGATGTTTTCCTAAAGCAATATCTTTCTATAACTTTGAGAAGCTCGACGTAGTAGTAGTAGGCATTTTTTAGATCAACAAAAATACTGATTTAATAACCCTGTTATGCTTAATACTCAATTTTCGAACTTTTTTCTCAATGTCATTCTTGCACATTTTGTTTCATTTAGGGTGGAGGAAGGGTTGAATGTCACTTCTGAAAAAGTAAACTTCTGTTTGGCTGCATCAATTTTCACGATCTTGGTTTCAATCGAAAGAGCTTGCACCTGAGCTCCATCCTGACAAATTAGTTCACTTACAATGGTTTTCCTTTTCAATATTGTTTGGAAAGAGCATAAAAGTGCTGAAAACGGCAGATCAATATCTTTATTCGTTATGGAAATATAATGAAAAATATGCTTAAATTACAATTTTCAAGTACTACTGGATGAAAAAAACAATTCAAACTATGAAGATTATGTAAAATATATCATTATGAGACGATTTAAAAATTATTTTATTTGCATATTTATTTTTTTATTGAGAAAGGCGTAATAATAACATCTACCGTGCCATGCCGTGACTTTTTGGGAGAGAAACAAACGAATAACCTAAAATAAATTAGTGCTCACGTCAAAACCATTGAAGTCGTGTCCTTCACATGTTAGCTTTCAAATTTTCAAACTTCTTTTTCTCAAAACATGTCTGCGGTCCAAAAGATAATCTGTTTGATTTTCCAGCGATTTGAAGTACAAGTGGATGTCTGGTCAGGGTGACAGTCAACCCTAACCTCAACCTAAATTAAACAAAATATGGAAAAAGGACATTCAGAAAAAAAATTAAAATTGAGCACTAATTGCACTTTTTTGCAAAATAATGGCGTTTGAGTTTTTGAAATAGGAAATACGCTCCCTAGCGGCCACTTTAGGAAGCTGGAGATAATTTTCAGGAATTTCGCTTGGGCACTTTTGCCACGAAATTATGGCTCTAGGTTAAGCCGTTGAAGAGATATAGCCGGCGTCCATTATTATTTAGTCACCCGGTACAAAGCATATCAATATATGCTCTGGGTAAATCAGGCCCGTAGATCAAGAATCTGATCCAAAATTACCCATGCATACCAAGTTTCTTTCGATTATACCAACAAGAGAGGAAATGGAACCCAGGTTGTCTCAATAGCTATTAACCAAACTTTTATTTGCAGACTTTCACAGCGTTGGATGTTTGAGAACTTTATTTTTCTTCTAGACTGACCATGTATTTTTGGTGAACAAAGCTTATATGCTTCATCAAAATATTCACAAAAGAGGCCGACATTAAAAATAAAACCGCAATTCTGACCCTTCAAAATAAAACCGCTGAAAATATCAATCAGCTTTGCGCTGGGGCACGCAGATGATATGACACTAATAACAAAAAACTGACGTGGTCAATAAAAAGCATTGCTAGTGGCAGCCGGTGATCGGTAACTTAATAAAGACCTGTCTATTGCATGAAAAATTGCTTGATAGTTGGCTAGGCCAATATGCCAACAGCATAGCAGCATAGACCAGGAGATTGTTTCGATAAGGTCAAATAGATCGACTCATGGCTCCACAAGTACTTGATCAAACATTAAAAAATTGAGTGTCTAGTAAGATCTTTATTTATTTGTATCACCAAGATGTAAAGAGATGGCTCCCAAGAACTTGAATAGTCTACCGAAAAGGTCTTCCGTTTTTAGGTCAAAACAAAACAAGTTTTTTTCATATCTTGTATTAACTTCATCAAATAATATAATGTACATCATTACTTATGACATACAATTGTAATTTATACTACGTCAATGCTTAATACATCTCAGTCAGTTGCTGTGATATAATTTACACATTTCTTGGCCACCTGTTGCGTTATGTGTGCGAAAATTGGCCAATGCGCGATATCAACAGTTTCCAGTCTTCTTCTTTGGTCACGCAATTGGGCAGTTTCGTACGGTACGTTGGACAACTTGGACACAACCAATGATAAGTAATTGATTATTTTAAGTGTAAATAACTGTACAGTGAGTTATTTATTGTAACTGTTTTGTCTGTATTAAAAACGCGATGTGTCTTAAAATGTCCTTGCTGTGACATGACTGTAATGAAATTGTAATCGCGAAAAATTTTATGTTACATGATATGTATGTCACGAAAAACCCATTTCGCTCATTTCCGTCGAACTATCGCTTTGCCAGTCCGCTAATACTCGGTTCATCTATAAATTGAAAAGTATCGCTCGGATTTCGATGAAATTTTCACACATGGTTTGATTACTATTATGTTAAGGACAAAAAAGCTTTGTAGTTTTTGAAAATCGAAAAAAAAATCTTTCAAACTGCTTTCAGAGAAGTAGGGGTTAAAAGCTGGTATTGAAGCGTATATCCCAATTTTTTGCGTTAGTATGTTCATTCGCTTCAAACCCCGCTAATACTGTGCACACATTAAACATATTTCAGCATAGATTTTTGTGCACAATTACCCTTAAACCATGATAGAGGTTTCATCCTCTTTGCTCTCCCTGATGCCGCTGTGTGTAGATGGAACTGCACTACATGGAAAATTGTACTAGAAACCGCTTTGAAGTCAAGCTACTTGAGGCCATTTTTTGCAGGTACCTTAATATATATGCTCTGCTAAACAAAATCTTTTTTCATTAAGATTCTTGTCGCACATAAACCAAAGAGCGTATAATGTCAAAACAGCTTGACGCTAAACTTGCTTAATAAGGACACTCCAGTTTTACTTTCACCAATAGCTATGATATAATGGATCTGCAAAAAGATAAAGATTCAGGCACACGTTTACAGTTGACCCTTGAGGATCTGGTGCCGATTTAGGGTTGGCCAATCCCAGGATATTGGACGAAAAATTTTACAATTTTCTAAATTTTGAAGATTTTAAAACTTCTGAAAGTTTTAAACATTTAAAAAATTTTGAACGTTCTGAAAATTTTGAAAATTTGGAAAATTTTGATAGATTTAGGCCCAATTTCACCAACATTAATATTTGACGGTCCCTTGGACCAATTTGAAAATAGCTTATCGAAATGCAATTTGACGGAAGCTGTCGAAGGTCTATGAATACCAGTGATTTCTATTGAAATGTTGAATAAAGTCGTAAAAAAATGGTTGCCTTATAAATAAGGGTACATTATAGATGTAATATTATGTCTTTGTGCTTTAGAATTAGGATAACTTTCATAGAATTTCCAGTTTCACACATAACGGTCAGTTATGTAAATGGACCAATCAAAATGATAGAAATAATAGGTCGATTTTCTAGCTACTATATTTGGTAGGATGTTTTCACTGTTTTTGACGACTGTTCAAGCATGGCGATCTAGTTTTGTCTGTATGTCACGTACATGGTGTTGTACAAAATAAGTACCTGTAGAAACGTACGGATTTTTGCAGTTTTGCAAAAAAAAGGATATAAAACGTATTCCAACTGGTTCATCATCTTTTGTTACATCAAAAACAATTTTTGCCAATTTATGATCTAGAAATCCACACCAAATGTAAACAAACAGCACATTCTGCATTTCTGGGTCCTAAAAAATCGATATTTGTAAAAGTATCCGCATCCACCTATTATTCATCGTCTAGATATTATAAGTCAGAATCAAAAATACCTATTTATGGAAACATATTTCCAAACATTGTTGTATTTTCTTATTTTTATTATTATAACACGTCTCGGACACAAAACATATACACTGAAGAAGGTTTAATTCCATGCTACTCAATGACAACACGGTGACTTGTATGGTTGTCAGCGGCCATTTTTTGAGGGTGCGGCATGGTTGTCATATTATGCACCAGCAACACTGCTTTGTTTCCCATTCGCCAATATGAGTTTCACCCCCCTGGTCTGGGATATCAATTGCTTTCAATTAAAGTAAACTGCACATCTGCAGTGTTGCCGAACCGGCAAAAAAATGGAATCGGCAAATAGTGTCGTTGAATTCGGTATAACGTAAATGCCGTCCCAAGATCAGTGGTAGATCAAGGACCTTTGAGTCATAAAAAACGTCTGTTATTGTATTGGGCGCGCACACAACATGTTTTTTGAGGGTACAGTTCTATATTACAACTTCTACAATGTGCATACTGGTCGTTCTTTCAAAGTACTTTGCAACCATTCTGGAAACTCCTTTTGCGATTCTTGCTTATAGTATTGTATATATTTTTCTGTTTTACCCTTGAACTCATGAACTCACCTCTCATTTTAATTAAATATTTATTTTGAAAACAGGCAGGTTTCCGTTTGTTTATTGCTTGTCCGGTGATGAGGTAATGACGGTAATCTACCAGTCTGTACCTTTTGTATGCACAGAAATCAATTCAGGGCAAGTGGGGTAAGGGATGAGGATGTGCGTTTGTAATCATAGGCAACCCAAATCTACCCCTCTTATGTGCCCGACTGCCTGAGTGTGTATGCATATGTATGATTGATATGGACTACATAAAATTAACTTTTAGCTTTATTTTTGGTTTCAGCTCATTTTCAGCAAGAATAGACATATTTAAATTATTTTGAAAAATCGTGGAGAATGATCATATCGATAAATATCCTCTTTTCGGTAAAAATACCGAAAAATCCGGTTCAAGTCCATGCATAGACAATCTGAACTTTGCAATATGAATTTATATTCTGAATTCTATGCATATCCGTTCATATTTGTCAATATTTCATTTGAAGCTTTTATTTGTCATAAGATTTTAGCAAAATATAAAATAGTAAAGGCAACACCGCACCCTGCAGCCCAGTTGACAAGAACGACAAGCTGTCAAGATTAGGGATGTTTAGATCTACGAAAAGTATCGTTATTTATCGATTCTTATCGTTTTAGGAAGTATCGATACTCTAAAATATTGGAATAAAATTATCGATATCCAGCGGAAGGAAACAAAGAAGAAAAGTAATCTGAAGTTAGTCACTCTTTCTCACACAGTCTTGATCGAAAGATGACGATACTAGTGAAATGTATTGATACTTCTACGTTAAATACAGGATCGTATCGAACATCCCTACTGTCAAGAAGTATAACCCGATGTACCGACGGAGCTATTTTGCGGCGTCATGGAAATAAATTTAAATCTTCATATGCATTTTTTCAAGTGTTGTGCAACGATTTTGGGAAAATTTCCACGAATAGTCTTATAAAGTACAGTAGAGTATATTTCAACAGTCGGCGGAACTTACTCCCTTGGGACCAGGGGGGTGAAACGGGATATTAATGCATAATCTGGCAACCATGTCGCACCCTCAAAAAATGGCCGCTGACAACCACACAAGTCACCGTGTTGTCATGGAATAGCATGGAATTAAACCTAGTTCAGAGTATAAATGTTTTGTGACTGGGACCAAGGGTTGACAGATTCCACACATGTGTCAGTCAATCGGCTGTATTCAAATAATGTCTAATATAAATATAACCTAGAATGTGTACTCGTGAAAAAAGAAAAATATGGCAAATTATTAGTTTTTTTTGTAGGTTTTAGGTAGCTTTAAGACATATATTTGGGAATTTCTTAATCGCTGTGAATATTGTGTGGATGTCTGTTCAGTTCCTGAACAACGAAAAATATTCAACTTTATGGATGTATGGATATCAAAAGACCTGAATGGTTTTGTGAGAATATCAATCTAAGGTGCCATAATGGTTCTGATGAACGGCAAGTAAATGAATGAATGTTTGGAAACGAGCAATATCTATGAACTTTTTGGTAGAGCCTGTCATCAAGTAGGTGCTTAATGGCTATCTGCAAGAGGTTTATAGGAAAAAAAAACACGAGAGGTGATGTTAAATCAGTAAAATTGCATATCAATTGAAGAACATAATATAAGCATGAATAAAAAATCAACAGTAGTAATTAAAACATGAATTTAATTCAAAAATAAAACATTTCTTTAAATTATGACTGAATTATATGTAATTTCTTAATATTCAATAAGCTGGTGATGTTTCAATGACAAGATGTCATCTCATGCTTTGACAGTATTATGTTTTCAACATTTCATAGGTATTGGTTGCTAAAATTTGTTGATTGAAACTTGAAGCTCATTCGCTGTATTTAACGGTGGAATTGGCCCTTGAGGATGTTGAACATTTTGATATAGAACGAAAAATAACGTACCCTAGAGTGATCCTCAGGGGGAGATTTAATATTTGCATTCTACAGTAAACTATCACAGGTTTTTCAGATATTTCAATTTTAAAATTTAAGAAAGCCCAACTGAGAATTTTAAAAAATTTGAAAATTATGAAAATTCATAAGGAATTTTGAAAATCTAAATATGTTTATATATAGATATTGGAAATAGTTGTATTTGAAAATTTACATATATTCGTAAATTTTGTAAATTTCAAAAATTCGGATAATGTTGAAAATATTTTTATATCAACATTCTGAAAATTCTGAAAATTTTGACATTGAACGAATAAAAACATACCCTTGAGTGATCCTCTAGTGCAGATTTAACATTTGCATTCCACAGGTTCTAAGATTTTTCAATTTGAAAATTATGAAAAATCTGAAAATTATGAATATATCATACCTTGAAAATTTGGAAATCGTAGAAATTTTGTAAATAGCCTAATATGAAAATTTAATTAAATTTGAAAATTGTGTAAATTTTGAAAATTCCGAGAACCTTGATTTTGAAAATGAATTTTAAAGATTTTTAAAATCTAATATGTGTTGTGAAAAATTCGAAAATTTTGAGAACTTAAAAAGGTCTGAAAATTTTGAGAATCCGGTATTTTTCTTAGTATCGGAGATTTTAAAAACTTCGGAAATTTTGAATAAAGCATCAATCACAATTTCACATATAACAATTCTTATCACGGGCTTTTAGATTTTTCAAAAAAAAAATTTTGAAAATCTTGACTGGAGATTTTGGAAACTGTGAAAAATCTTCATATCCTGAAAATTTCAAAAATACTGTTTATTTGGAGAAATCTGGAAATTCATAAAATTTTGAAAACCTTGAATATTTTGGGATTTTTGTTTTGGAAATTTGGAAAATCTAAGGAATGAGCCTCAAGTGGAGGATTCAACATTCGCATTTGGCAGTAGGCTAACAGTTCTCATAAAGGGCTTTCAGATATTTCAGTTTGAAGGTCGTGTAAACTGGAAATTTTGATAATCATGAAAATTCTTCATATCTTGAAAATTTAGGAAATTTTGAAATAACTTAATTTTGAAGAATTTTAAATATTGAGGACTTCAAAAATTTAGAAAATCTGGAATTTTTGAAAATTTTAGTTATTTCGAAAATCTTGAATATTTTGGGTTTTTTGAAAATTAAGAAAATTATAAAAAATTCAAAAATAATGACTTGGCGAGTCTACAAGTATCTGTAAAGTGCAAATGTTAAATCTCCACTTGAGGGTAATTCAAGGGTAAGTTACTATTCATTTGGCACTCAGTCCTCAAGCGTCGACTATAAATGTGAGCCTTAACCGTCATACTATATGTTTTAAGAATCCAATTTATCTTATACCGTGAGGGCAAGTGGGAAATCTAGTTCTCCTGGGAATCACAAGTTGTAGATTTTATAGACACCCGAGAAGTGATATATGCATAGAATGTGCTCATCCCAATCTTATGTATATTCGGAGGTCTCGCCACCAGCTAGCGAAATTTCGATCTAGTAGTCAGAGACAAATCGCCTACAGACTAATAAAGTGGATGAGGAACGGTTTTAATAAAAAGCAAACCGTCGAATACATATGGGGATACTTTCCCACTTTTCATACGGTCGCCGGGGCAAGTTATATGATTGAGAATAATAGAAAACCCTTCAGGGCATCCAAGTAAGTTTCCCAGCTCCAGACGTGTTAGGGTATATGAATCCTATTTCTATATTCGTACGGACAGAATGCTTTGTAATCAGAAATGAAAAACTGCCGCACACGCAGATTGGTTAGAAAGTTCTACAGGCTTCGTTTTGCCCTTGGTTGAAAGAATGCCAATAAAATATTACAGCACAAAGGCTTCGTACGTATAGGAAGAACGACATTCACTTTGAATGTAAATACCTTTGTTTTAGTGCCGAATTAACCGCATAGAGAGAGGCCTTAATACCGGAGCACCGCGGCTGCTATGATGAGCTTGAACTGCTTTATATTAATAGAACTGAAAAACGCCTCCTCAGGCAGATTGTTCCACAAATTTTGTTTCTTGGGCATAAGGAGCTATCGTACCCGCCAGTTTTAGTTGTGGAAGTTCAACACGATATGGAGGGGAAGCCGAAGTCAGGCGAGTGTGTCTGGAAGGCTCATCGCGTAGCGGCATCATGGAGGAGAGCTCTGAGGAGCAAAGCCCGTTGACATAGCGATAGAAGAGAGCCAGACCACCGACGGCTCGTCAGTGCGAAAGGGACCCAAGATTGCTGTTAAGAGAAGAGTCACCAGTCAGACGGAAATCCCTCCCGTCAACAGTATCAAGCATGGAGGATGTAGTCGAGGCGGCAGCACCTCAAAAATGGAGCAGTGCTCGATGCTCTGTCATATCTTGGCCTTGTACAGAGGAGGCGGTTATGTGAAGAACAGTACTTCTTAGTCTTAAAGAAATAGCCTAGCTTTTCCCACGATTGTCGAGATTCCAGATTAAGTGATCTGGTAATATGGATGTGAGGTTAGAATTTTGATGATGTTTTGAAATCTTGGAAATTTTGGAAGTTTTCGACATCTGAGGAAATTTTGGAGATAATATCGTGATTCCATAATCGATATTTACTGTTGGACCAGTATTCAATAATTTACAACCAATCGAACTTTCTAGTGAACCGAGACATTGCTGTTTCGATAGTCGACTTTCCTTCTACAAGAGATACCAGGTTATTCCTTGATTGTCCATGAATCGTTTTATTTTAAATCCGTTTCGTTTCTCTTGAACGTACCGAAATACAAAAAAGTAATATAAGACGTGTATTATCCAAAGCGGTTAGGAGCCTATATACTCCTACTGCTTCATTTGGACTAAGAACATCGGTCATTACGTATAAAGTCTTTGAAGATAACTAACGACTGCTATAAAAGAATAAGAGTAACACGCCTCAAAGAAAAAAGATTGATGTATGTGATTTCTTGTAAGATCAGTTGAAAATGGTCAGAGAGATGCTGCGAGTTTACCGACTATATCGGCCGGTATTCTCGTTTTTCAAATCGCAAAACTTTTCAAGTCACTCAAAGAATATGACCTTATTTGTAATAATTGCTTTCGATGTAAAAATGTAAAAATATGCTATTTTTGTTGGTATCACTGTGACCGCTAGAGGCTGACGACGCTGACGGTATCTGAGCCATCAAACGCGAACTGAGATGTTGACAGTTCCAAACGATAGTGCTATTCACTCTAGCAGTGGTCGATTCTGGTAACAGATGCAGCTAGGCCATGCCAATGAGTTTCCAAAAACCCAAAACAGCTGTTCATGACTTGCTGTCTGTGGTCAAATGGACGAAAGCAGGATGTATGGTTGTTTAGTAGAGAGTAGACCACATCTACGGTACCGCCAGAATCGTTAGCCTGTGGCGGTCACAGTGTTGACTGAACTATCAAACACGAACTGAGATCTTTACAGTTCTAACCGAAATCTGCTATTCACTTTCGCAGTGGTCGAATCTGTTATACCCTGGTACCGAAAAAGAAGAGATCTGATATTATGAATATAAATGTTGGAGTTCCTCAGGGCTCGATATTTGTTCCAGTATTATTCACCTATACGTCAACGAAGTAGAACGTTCCTTTGGACAGGCCAAAGTTAGGCTAAATGCAGGTTGTTCCAGAAGAATAACTATATACTTCATAATGAGTGTGGGCATCTCTTGGACGGCATCCATGAATGAATTCCCAGAAACACTTAACACAATGAAATTAATTTCCAAATGAATACTGAACTGAATATTTCGAAAGAAACTAATTTTTTAGGCATATATTTGGATGAGTGTCTCAGCTTTGAAGCTCATTGTAGTTATTTGGTTCTAATTTGAACTCGCTGTCATACATTTTCGAAAATTTACGAACAACCTTGACAAAAGACCATTTGGTTATACTTAACTACGCACAAGTGGAATCCAGACTGAGATACACATTGTGCGTTTGGGATCTGTCTACTAACCCATGTCAAGTTTTCTAAAGCCAGAAAAAAGTAATAAGGTGTATGACCGGTGCTGGTCCAACACATAGCTGTCAAGAGCTCTTTCAGTACTATAAAACTATGTTCTTTGAACATGTACGACTTGGCGATATACGTGTACAAGGACAAAGATAACGTCTTGCTACAAAAGGATCTGCATAATATTTATACTAGGCAAAGGTATAAACTGTTTTGCCTTTCGCAAAATATCTAAAAGGTGGGAAGGCGCTCAGTGTCTTGGGACCACAAATATAAAACAAGTTATCCAATGAAGTGAAACTATGTACTTTATTGAAACAGTCCAAATATCTTTAAAAGGTTTTTTATTTAATAAGTGTACATAGTTTCATAATTTGTTGATGTTTAACATTTTCTATTTTGTTTATTATTTAGATCTGACTTGACGAATCTAATGCATATTATTGTGCCTCCTGGATAATAAAGAATGATTACTATTAATCTGTTGGTAATATTGGAAACAGCATCGTGAATATTTAAAACTACATAATTCGCTAAGAGTTTTGTAAATATATTGCTTTCAAGCCGAAGAAAAAGACTACCAGCCAATGTTTGTTATATGTAGGTTAGTTATTGCTGTTTTCAATTAACGAATGTTTGGTTTCGATGTTTTATTTGAAATGATAACCCGTGACCATATGATTTATATCCCTAATGGCACACGTGGTTATTGATTTTGTGGTTGTATCTAGTAACGTACGAGCATTCGATATGCGCTTTATTTTCAATATTTTCAAGTATCCTACGAATCCTCGAATGGTAATTTTGCGTATTCATATTGAAAATACCATCTCAACATCTCCATGTCGGTCGCATCTTTTGTGAAATAAGAGATTTTTCATGAAATCCTAGACATTCCGGTTTCATTGTAGATTCGCCGAGTTCGGAAGTCGAAACTTTGCAACTCCTTAAAACTTTTCTCATAAATTTTTATACCGCATTGAGGAAGTCTTGCGCTCTTCCTCCTATATATAAACTTACTTGTTAAGAATCGACAACTGCGATTTTTCTACGGTATAATTAAAACTTTCCCTATGTCTGCCTGGAAGTTTCTATGAACTATTTGTTTGGAATAACTTCATCCAGATTCCAACTGTATTGTTCTCAGAAAATATAGATGACGTTTTCCAAGTACCGATGGTAAATACTCCAAGCAAATTACGTCAAATGACTTTTATAAAAATTTTAGCATTTGCTCACATACATTTGGGCAAGTTAATTTTTGGAGAGCTTTTTATAATGAATGTGACCAGCAACAATAGTAGAAGTAAGTAAATTGAATATCCCTAAATATCACAGCAATGAAAATCCTAAAAATCCCAAATGCATAGGAATCAAGTTGGCGTTGATAGAACCTGATTTTTGACAAGTTGTCGCCTCTGTTAGTACTCTGTGAGAATGACACCAGCCATGGTGAGACTTCTCTCGAGAACACCGAAACTCACTCTATACCTGTCAAAATATTTTGTTAAACCACGTAATATACTATAATATACCGGGTGGTCCATCTATCGTTTTTTTTTGAGTTACTGGTTTTTTGGGATATGTCAAGACTTATTTCGCATCTGATTTGACAGAACATCAGTCATATCATTCCGATTAACGAAAATGGTTGTGTATTCGCTTGAACAACGCTGGGAAATATTAAAACAATATTTCGAAAGTGGTGGTAATGTTGCAGATTGTGTCCGAAAATTACGTGCAAAAATGGGAAGAAATGAAGCACCGTCAGCACCGTATGTGAGGTATTTTGTGCAAAAAGTTCGTGAAACTGGTCTTCTTATTGACAAACCAACACGTGAAAGACCGAAAACGGTGCGTACACCCGAGAATATCGATGCTGTAGCTGAGAGTGTGGCAGAGTCTCCAAGCACATCAACGCGCCAACGTTCTCAACAATTGAACATTTCACGCACATCATTAGGTCGAATTTTGCATAAAGACCTTGGTATGAAGGCGTACAAAGTTCAATTGGTTCAGCAATTGAAGCCAACTGACCATCCAATGCGTTTTCGCTTCGCTTCATGGGCCTGCAATCAACTTGATGAAGATGTTGATTTTGGTCGAAAAATCATCTTTTCAGATGAAGCGCATTTTTATCTTGGCGGCTATGTTAATAAGCAAAACTGCCGCATTTGGGGTTCAGAGAACCCACACGCAATCGAAGAAAAGCCAATGCATCCAGAACGAGTGACTGTTTGGTGCGGATTTTGGGCTGGTGGCATCATTGGCCCATTTTTCTTTGAAAATGAAGCCGGAGCAGCAGTTACTATGAATGGTGAGCGTTACCGTACCATGATAAATGAATTTTTCTTTCCACAAATTCAAGATATTGATGTCGGTAACATCTGGTTTCAACAAGACGGTGCTCCGTGTCACACAGCAAACGCTACGATTGCTCTTCTGCGAAGTGTTTTCGGTGATCGCATTATCAGCCGAAATTCTGATGTTGTTTGGCCGCCTCGGAGCTGTGATTTGACCCCATTAGATTATTATTTATGGGGTGCCATTAAAGACCAATGTTATGCCAACAAACCAGCAACAATTGGCGAAATAAAAGAGAACATACGCGCTGCCATTGCTGAAATACAGCCACATACGATTGAAAATGTGGTCAAAAATTGGACTGACCGTATGGGCTACTGCAAAGCCAGCCGCGGCAGTCATTTACGTATAAATGATGTTGTATTCCATACTTAATCGGAAGGATTGTACTTTCAAATAAAAAAAAAAAAATTTGGAAAAATATTTAGTAGTTTTTTTTTATAGCATTTTAAAAAAAAATTTTAAATGGACCACCCTTTATTCCTCAATAAGCATATTTCAAAACTGGAACGTCATAACTGCAATCGTAAAGGAATAGGTTCCGAGAGCGGAATCAAACCACTAAAAGCACAACTCCACCAAATATATGATGATTCTTATTCTACTGTGTCTAGTTGTGTCGAATACTGACCCTAGACGTGATCTGCTCTCCTCAAGGAACCCAGCAGCATATTCCAGAGCGCGAAACTCACAATGCTAACAAGAAGATTGGCCGCGCATGTTGGGAATATCCAAATATGCACTTCGCTATTTCCGCTCTGCTAGAGGAGAGCTACTTACCGTGATAAAAGAGATAAATTCTGACAAGGTCTCTCCGTTGCCTCTTCACAGCAGACGGATAATGATTTTCTTTGCAGGCATACGTGACTCCTTTTTTTCTGGAGGTGACGTGGCGCTAACGATTGAGATACATTTATATACGCAACATCCTTTATCACCAAAAAGAAGGGTTCTTCTTTGAGAATCCATGACAATTTGGCTTTATGACAATAACAAAAGACTGATAAAAGTACAGGTGCATTCAGTAAATGGTGTCAGTTTTTCTAGAGCAGAAATTAAACAAACGTAAAGCTCATATAAAGGCTAATTCTTGGACCAGAATCGGTTTTAATATGTAAGGTAAAATCCATCTGGAAAAATCTGTTTTACTTTGAAAATTCGTTGGAGTTAGTGAGGTCTGTCACTGAGTATTGGTGAAAAGAGTTAGCGTGTTTGGTTCCGCTACCGTCTCATAGATGACTCTAAGATTTTCAATCCCCCAGATCCCGTTTTGGGTGTTACAAAATATTAAATAGATCTTCAGGAAGAATACGCTAGAAATTGTCTTTATGCCGAAGCATCTGCTATGAGGAGCTGAACGAAACTTTGTTACTCCGTCGGAGCAGCAGCACCCCAAACGTGAGCAGAACTCGAGGCTAGGTCGTATCTGGGCCAGAGACAGACTGAAGGCTATATGTAAAAGAATACCAGCCTAGCTTTGTCTCAACAGCTGCCGTCATTGACAATATGTGTTCGTGCAGGCTTCTTCCGAGATCTGGACTCCGACCAGCAGGTAAAAGAAGGGCTCGTTGGTAGAACTCGGCCATCCTTCGAAACCGAATGAGCGTTAGGGCACTTCTTGTTAATTAAGGCCGTCTCCAAGCAGTGATGTAATTTCTAGTGCTGTCATCAGCAAAGCTGTGGATTGGATTAACCATGCTGGATAGGAGGTCGTTGATATGTAAGTCCTGTTCGTATAGTAGTCGTAAACCTGTCAGTGACCGTGTCCAAGATCCAGCCACGGATGAGCTTACTCTAAAGTTGCGTTGATGTAATTTTTTTCATACTCCAACTACCACGAAGGCCTAAGGCCCCGCCTACACCCATGGGGTACCGTGGGGCTTTAGGGGGATACATCCATAGCCAAGAGAAAAATTTCTCTTGGGACGGAATTCGTACCCGCACAGCGCACAGCGACTGATCAGGAGACCGAAGAGTCTACTACTGCCGCCATCACTGCTGCCTGGTAATGTATGCTCTCGATTTATGCACCTCTCGTTGACCTTACTTATAACAGAAAACAGATCTATAGGTAGATCAGTAGTTGTACAAATCGGCTTTAGATCCTCTTTTAATATTGGCGAGGCATGAGGAGTTTTAAAATTGAATGGAAAAGATATCTGGAAATTTGCACCTTGGCAATGAGAGATTATTGGAACTTTTTAAGTTTTTTCTGTTGTAGTTCCTGATTTAGGAATATTCCTACTATTTTCGAATCATCCTGCATATGAATACACCCACGTCAGTACAAACATATCTCGATTGCAACTAATGCACTTGAAAAACCGGTACGAATCCACATAGGAATCCCTACTATTTTTTTGTTAATTTTATTTTCCTTTTGCGAAGAAAACCGCACACCTACTTTTTGTGCGGGGCATAAGAATCAAGACAAGCCAATTTCTCAAGCCAGTTATCGACCGGCTCGCATTTTATGACACCCGATACACAATTTATTAAACCCGTAATTATCTCAATTATCCAACTTCCAAGTTTGGCAGGATAAGTGGGCACCGCGCACATTCGGGTTAGGAAATTTTGAAACGGGACGTCCTTACCTTAACGAAGATATTTTTCTATTACAACAAATGTGTTCCACAACATACATATGCCACGTCGTGAGCACATGTGTCTGCAACTTTATATATATATATATATAAATATATTGGAATGGAACCTTGTTCTGATTTTTATTTGTTTCTACGAAGACCAGGTCAACCTGCGTAAGACATACACGTATTCATATGAAGCAAATTCTGTCGCCAAGGATGGTGTAGCTATGGGAAATCTAGTGGACGTAGAACATGGCATAGAGCGTCTGCTCATTGAAAAATGTCAAAACATAGGCTGCAGCAATCTTTGTATCGTCATTGTTTTGCCGAAAACTTCTATATGTTTAGAAGCTGTTTTTACAGAATGGCATAAAAACTCTTTAAAATTTAAAAAACTTAGTTTCGCTTCCGTCCACACCGATTCTTAGTAAATCTCTACAGGATTACTTGAGTTTCTTATGATGAAACTCTTGTACATCAGATCACGGAGTTCATATTTAACACAACATAATACACTTATTCAGAAAACTCCGGTGTGGAATAATTAGCAGGTTTTGTCAAAACAACGACAATATGCATTTCACTCACGTTTTGCTATGCCTTGTAGGTGTATTACTTTTTGGTTTATTACTAATATCCAATATTTCTGCTTGCCACTCCTCCGAACTGTCAAAATTGAAGTTCATTTTCTGCGCAGCGTACACTAGAGAGAGATATTCTATGCTCAGCATCTGCAATACATTTGGTACGCAGTGTACCAACTCGTTTCACCGTCGACATTTTTTGTTTCATCTCCACTCCAAGAATTTAATCTCCTATCTCTACTAGTATTCGAAATTACATTGAGTACACTTCGACCAAACATCGTGTACCGTAAATAGTCGACATAGGAAACGCACCAACATTTACTGCTATTGGCTCGACAAGACAACATAAGTATGTTGCTACGAATATCATTACGTTTGTAATTATTCTCAATAAATACATGCAGAAAACTGGAAATTTGCTCATATCCAGCCCGTCCCAAAAAATGATCTAAGATCGACCCTTACAATTACAGACTTAGAGCTCTGCTTTCTGCTATGAGTAACGTGATAGAGAGATGCAATTATGGGGCCTTCTTCTTCTGCCTTCTCATGCAAGCTTCCATTCTATGGCCTCATACAGAAGCTGTGCAGATGGATGGCTGACTTCCTCTCTAGCCGCAAGATTTCCGTCATAATTGACGGGTTCTCCTCTTCTTAATACATTGTCAAGGCGGGTGTTTCCTAGGGTTCTTGGCTTTGACATTTTTTCTATTTCAGATAAACGATCTGCCTTCCTATATTGTCAATCCAATTCTCAGCTTTGCTGATGACAGTGCTCTACATGCTAGAAATCAGCTAAGCTGATCTCTGCCGGTGAGCTGAAGAGAAGAAGATTAGCGCAACTTCCCTCTGACGAGATATTTGGAAGTTGTCACTGCCTGGGGACGCAATAATCTGGTACAATTTATGGTACTTATGAATAACCCAGTTCTATCAAAGAGCCATTTATTTCTGCTGGTCAGAGCTGAGATCACCGAGAAGTTGATCTGGCACGAACACATCTAGTCAATCACGGCAGCTAATGGGAAAAAGCGAGGCTCTGTACAAAATCCAGATAAGACATAGCCTTGAGTACTACTCACATGTTTGAGGTGGTGCCGCCCCTATTACATTATCTATGTTCGACAGACCCATCTCCTGTCCAGAACTGGCCGGTACGACCGCTCCTTTATTCGTAGGGTATCAAGATTTCCTGAGGAGGCTATTTCCAGTTCTACTAACCTTAGACACTTCAAAAATCTAATTAGCAAAGTATCTTTAACCTCTCTATAGCAGCTGTGGTGTCCTTGTATTTAGGCTGCTTCGGTATAAAAAGATTGTGTGAGTGTTAATATGGGGCGGGTAATACAAGAGAGGATGTGACAAGGCACCCACTGCATATCCTGCCACAGTTTCTTTGCTTTCATTTACTGCCCAAAAGAAAGGTTTTTTACATTCCTCATCATCAGCTGTCCAGTTCTGAAATTACCCTACCTGTTTGTCGACAGGCCGATATTGTACCTGCATGCAGGGGAGATAGGAAAAATCGAATCGAACAATAACTCTCGCACCCACCGTATATATTTCAAACTCCTATATATAGAACAACTGCCCGCTGTTTTAATGATAGTGTAGGAAAAACATCCAGTGCCGTAACCTCAGTAATGGCTTTAGCGATTTTGATACTTTTATTTTACACATCCTACGCAACGTCATCACTTCATAAATGATTATGTTCAGCACAACTTAGCCCCTCTGAACTGAACATGTATAGCAAAGAAATTAAACGGGGCAAGTCAGCCAAATATGCCGATACAACTAATCCATAGAAATGTTACCCGCTCTACTGACAGTGCGCCGACTATGTGGCGAGCTGTCTCACCTTGTCGTTCGCCGCAGTCAGCCAGTCGTAGCAGTGGTAGCCCGCCAGTTAGACGACAGCCATCTGAGAGACCGTAACGCAGTGCAGTGTAACCAGAAGCGCGTATTTCTCTTAACATTCTGAGTTTTGAGGCTAATATGGTGTGTGAACCCAGATATAGAGACAGAATAAGATAATAACTTCTCCTTAATTTGGTGCCAGCATAGTGTTTCTGAAAATACATTATAAGCAATCCGGTAGTATAAATACGACTCCCGGCCATTGTAAGCCGTTCAATACCCAGCTAGACTCCGTAACAATCACGTTTGTAAACTTTTGTAATTTTGAAGCGGTCCCGTATAATTTTCTTTAAAAATCTATTTCCAAATCCCATGATTTAAGATATCTAACAGGTCCGTATAATTACAGAGGTTGGAAGCGTACTAACATAAAAAAACTAAGATATACCCACCCTCACTCCCTATCAACTTTTAACCTCGACAAATTGTTTTAGAAAATGATCAGGAGCCTCTCAAACGTTATAGTACGAAGTTCGAGGAATTTCCTTTTTTTTCGTTTTCTACCCCATAGCCTCTGAACCAATTTTCAAAATCCAAAGGTTTTTCGTCCTTGGCATAGTACTAACCTTGTGCGAAAATGTTATCCAAATCCGAGTGGTGCTGTCGATCTCATTTTCGAATTTTTTTATGTTCACAATACTTCATCGCTAGTGGGTAGGAAGTACTAATGGCTCGAATTTGTACTGAAGTATATGTGATTTAAACTATTCCAAGTGGGTTGTACTATAAACGGTTTGTATCAATCTGTAGGCGATGCACCCTAATACAAAAATTTGGAATACAAAGTACAAAACAAGTATTTCTTGTAAGAAAACAACCTTTTTATTAAGTTTATTTTGTTACATAAATCA
The DNA here is from genome assembly GCA_963669975.1 of Acanthoscelides obtectus. NCBI lineage: Eukaryota > Metazoa > Arthropoda > Insecta > Coleoptera > Chrysomelidae > Acanthoscelides > Acanthoscelides obtectus. The sequence continues at coordinate 85,249,567 of CAVLJG010000003.1, read as the reverse complement.
TTGATCACGTAACCGTGAAAAAATATCATAGATCTGAGGTTCTGAGACAGTTCTTCAAATATTTTATCACCCATTTTTTTCAATGAGGTTTTGGTCAAGCTGCTACCTTTATAATTCAGATATTGCAGTTTTTAAGACAGTAGGCACTGTGTTTTCATTGTTTTCCAGATTGCAATGAAGGAATAAATCCTCTAACAACATATAATCAGATTTGACTTTTATTTTTGATAACACCTCCAATTTTCCTTAAAGTTCCTTTACATATTCTTGGCCTTATACCAATGTTTCAAGGGCGCGTGATGTGTAGAAATGCATAGGTGAGAATTATAGCATAATATTTACCAAATATCAAAACAGTTGTATCTAAATAAAATTTTAAAAGAGGTATCTCAGGCCCGACGTTACTATTTACTACAATAAATACATGCAGAAAACTGGAAATTTGCTCATATCCAGCCCGTCCCAAAAAATGATCTAAGATCGACCCTTACAATTACAGACTTAGAGCTCTGCTTTCTGCTATAAGTAACGTGATAGAGAGATGCAATTATGGGGCCTTCTTCTTCTGCCTTCTCATGCAAGCTTCCATTCTATGGCCTCATACAGAAGCTGTGCAGATGGATGGCTGACTTCCTCTCTAGCCGCAAGATTTCCGTCATAATTGACGGGTTCTCCTCTTCTTAATACATTGTCAAGGCGGGTGTTTCCTAGGGTTCTTGGCTTTGACATTTTTTCTATTTCAGATAAACGATCTGCCTTCCTATATTGTCAATCCAATTCTCAGCTTTGCTGATGACAGTGCTCTACATGCTAGAAATCAGCTAAGCTGATCTCTGCCGGTGAGCTGAAGAGAAGAAGATTAGCGCAACTTCTCTCTGACGAGATATTTGGAAGTTGTCACTGCCTGGGGACGCAATAATCTGGTACAATTTATGGTACTTATGAATAACCCAGTTCTATCAAAGAGCCATTTATTTCTGCTGGTCAGAGCTGAGATCACCGAGAAGTTGATCTGGCACGAACACATCTAGTCAATCACGGCAGCTAATGGGAAAAAGCGAGGCTCTGTACAAAATCCAGATAAGACATAGCCTTGAGTACTACTCACATGTTTGAGGTGGTGCCGCCCCTACTACATTATCTATGTTCGACAGACCCATCTCCTGTCCAGAACTGGCCGGTACGACCGCTCCTTTATTCGTAGGGTATCAAGATTTCCTGAGGAGGCTATTTCCAGTTCTACTAACCTTAGACACTTCAAAAATCTAATTAGCAAAGTATCTTTAACCTCTCTATAGCAGCTGTGGTGTCCTTGTATTTAGGCTGCTTCGGTATAAAGATTGTGTGAGTGTTAATATGGGGCGGGTAATACAAGAGAGGATGTGACAAGGCACCCACTGCATATCCTGCCACAGTTTCTTTGCTTTCATTTACTGCCCAAAAGAAAGGTTTTTTACATTCCTCATCATCAGCTGTCCAGTTCTGAAATTACCCTACCTGTTTGTCGACAGGCCGATATTGTACCTGCATGCAGGGGAGATAGGAAAAATCGAATCGAACAATAACTCTCGCACCCACCGTATATATTTCAAACTCCTATATATAGAACAACTGCCCGCTGTTTTAATGATGGTGTAGGAAAGACATCCAGTGCCGTAACCTCAGTAATGGCTTTAGCGATTTTGATACTTTTATTTTACACATCCTACGCAACGTCATCACTTCATAAATGATTATGTTCAGCACAACTTAGCCCCTCTGAACTGAACTTGTATAGCAAAGAAATTAAACGGGGCAAGTCAGCCAAATATGCCGATACAACTAATCCATAGAAATGTTCCCCGCTCTACTGACAGTGCGCCGACTATGTGGCGAGCTGTCTCACCTTGTCGTTCGCCGCAGTCAGCCAGTCGTAGCAGTGGTAGCCCGCCAGTTAGACGACAGCCATCTGAGAGACCGTAACGCAGTGCAGTGTAACCAGAAGCGCGTATTTCTCTTAACATCCTGAGTTTTGAGGCTAAATATATGGTGTGTGAACCCAGATATAGAGACAGAATAAGATAATAACTTCTCCTTAATTTGGTGCCAGCATAGTGTTTCTGAAAATACATTATAAGCAATCCGGTAGTATAAATACGACTCCCGGCCATTGTAAGCCGTTCAATACCCAGCTAGACTCCGTAACAATCACGTTTGTAAACTTTTGTAATTTTGAAGCGGTCCCGTATAATTTTCTTTAAAAATCTATTTCCAAATCCCATGATTTAAGATATCTAACAGGTCCGTATAATTACAGAGGTTGGAAGCGTACTAACATCAAAAAACTAAGATATACCCACCCTCCCTATCAACTTTTAACCTCGACAAATTGTTTTAGAAAATGATCAGGAGCCTCTCAAACGTTATAGTACGAAGTTCGAGGAATTTCCTTTTTTTTCGTTTTCTACCCCATAGCCTCTGAACCAATTTTCAAAATCCAAAGGTTTTTCGTCCTTGGCATAGTACTAACCTTGTGCGAAAATGTTATCCAAATCCGAGTGGTGCTGTCGATCTCATTTTCGAATTTTTTTATGTTCACAATACTTCATCGCTAGTGGGTAGGAAGTACTAATGGCTCGAATTTGTACTGAAGTATATGTGATTTAAACTATTCCAAGTGGGTTGTACTATAAACGGTTTGTATCAATCTGTAGGCGATGCACCCTAATACAAAAATTTGGAATACAAAGTACAAAACAAGTATTTCTTGTAAGAAAACAACCTTTTTATTAAGTTTATTTTGTTACATAAATCGTTGATCACGCAACCGTGAAAAAATATCATAGATCTGAGGTTCTGAGACAGTTCTTCAAATATTTTATCACCCATTTTTTTCAATGAGGTTTTGGTCAAGCTGCTACCTTTATAATTCAGATATTGCAGTTTTTAAGACAGTAGGCACTGTGTTTTCATTGTTTTCCAGATTGCAATGAATGAATAAATCCTCTAACAACATGTAATCAGATTTGACTTTTATTTTTGATAACACCTCCAATTTTCCTTAAAGTTCCTTTACATATTCTTGGAATTATACCAATGTTTCAAGGGCGCGTGATGTGAAGAAATGCATAGGTGAGAATTATAGCATAATATTTACCAAATATCAAAACAGTTGTATCTAAATAAAATTTTAAAAGAGGTATCTCAGGCCCGACGTTACTATTTACTGGAGGGAATCAAAATTTGCATCTTTGGCATAAATTTGACGAATAAGAAGATGTCTTTGAAGTGTGGATCTAATGAATCTGATGGATTTTTTGTAAGATATCTCTCAAACAAAAAAAATAAGATTTGTGGAAGATGGGCTCCTAATTGTCATATTAAATCAAGAAATACTTCATATGTCACATGATTCAGCTACAAACTTACTTTTCATTTGCGTCCGGACACAAAGGTTGACGGAAATTAAATCAATAAAAAAGATGGCCTACTCGAAAAATAAATCAAACCTGATACAATAGATTGACATTACTGAGCTTAGTTTACCTGTTAACAGGAAGATGTCGGGCACTCTACTGGACGGTACTACAATTACACGACCATGCTGCGCAACTGTGACGGTTGCAAGGTTAGAAGTAGTTGTCCTGCTGCCCAGTAGAGGGCGCGAGAGCATCCTGTTGACAATGCTGGCATTCTGTATTTTTATTTATGTCCTCAAAGAATCTATTAAGCAGAATTTTATACAGCAACAGTGGGACACTATTATTTCAATATATCAATCTTGATAATGTATCAGATTTGTATCCATGCTTCGTCTATGGCGCAAATGCTTATTTTTCCGTCTTGACGCAAATGAAAAAATAAGTTTTTGTTGCTGAACCAAGTGATTTATGTCGTATTTCTTGCCCATCTTACGCAAGTCGTAAAATGTTTCATCAGTTTGAGAGACATTTTACAAGAAATCAACTATATTTATTAGATCCATTACTTCAAAGATGTCTTCTCATTGGTTGAATTGATGACCCACGTGCTTTTCTGCCTCATGGCTTGGTGAAATTGGGCCTTAGATACAAGATGAAAATACGTACTTTGTATCTTTATTCCATATACTGGTTTTTTAAAATAAATCACATCTCTGCATTCGAGATATTGATCACTTATTCTATTACACTCGTACAGCAACATTACGACTACGTTTTTGAAATAACTCTAGGTAGCTTATACGTTTGCTACAAACCATATACGTCCCGATACGGTTACTGGACCCCGACTGATCTTACGCGACAAGACTCATATAAGCAGATAGATCACCGGTGATAAAATTCCAATCCTCCGGTTAATCGATGAGCGAAGGCATGTGAAATTCGGAGCGCATTTCATTTTGTTTTGATACCGTCCAATGAAAGCTCCGACTTGCATGTGAAACAGCCATTAAGCGCGTCGATGAGAAATGCTTCGGTTTTATGGGTGATTTTGTACGTTCTTCTTTTTCTTTCATGTTAACAAGTACCATATGTTACTTTCTTTTTCTGATCACTTCATCGAATGATTCAAGTTAGGTAGAGTACTTGAACAACCCAATCAAAATAGTCACTACGACATTAGAGAGATTAAAAACGGACTGAAGAATCCATCGCCATCTATGAGATACTAGCAGAATCAAATTATCTAACTGTTATTAAAGAACGTTCCTAAAATCATGTTTGCATTCTGCAACTTTCTAAAAAATGGCTCTAGTATCGTTTAGATCCGCATCCAAAAGCTAGAAAAATGCAAGTTCTATGGTATTTACATGTTTTTCAGTACAATAGGGTTCCTTTTGTTGTTGTTGTTTTCAAATCTGGGGCTAGTTTGCCTCTAAGAGGGCATTCGAAGGTCAGTTTAAGGTAATATCAAGGACATTTTAAAAAAAGCTGAGCAGTTGATTAAGCTTTTTTCTGCTTACTAAGTTCGAATCAGATGTCAATTAGTCATAGTGGGTTCAAGGGTTTCTGAAGGTCATTTCAAAGTCGTTCAGATAGATAGATTCAAGGTAAAATTCTAAATAAGTCCAGCATTCGAGTCCAGACGCGCGTCATATAGGTTTTCGCGGTCGTTGAGTCCAAATCAGATATCACTTTGTCTCTGGGAAGGCATTTGGAGGGAAATTTGAGGCCTCGCAGAGAACAAATTCGAAGAAGTTGGATAACGGTTTGACTACTTGTCTTAATATAGAAGCATATCAGGTTGAATTTTTCGATAGTTAGAAGAAGTTATAAAAAACTGACACTACATTTTATCTGGCACTCCTTCAAGATTCACAAACATTCACTCCAATTGGGGCAATGGCAACCTTTCTGAGTAATAGTAATATAAAGGAGTGAAGCTAAAAATAGTAATCCGTTCAAATCGCGGTTTAGATGAAAACCACAATAATGACAGATGTCTGTCACATAAAAATGAAAGTTTGCGCTCTCTTTATTGTGGTAATTATTCAGATGCTCAAATATTTTGTACACACAACACAAGCTCTCCAATTTTGCCCTTGAAAAGTAGTGTCCAATGATAACAAACTTTAAGTTTAGTGCTTTGCCACGGTAAAGATAGCGTAAGCAAAGTTCTGATACCATCCAATTCTTCGCACCTAATAGTCATACTTCGCACATATACTTTCACTGTACGTTTGCCCTCAATAGTTAAAATATTAATATACCTTAAAAAGCACCTTCTAGTTTTCTTCTCCCCAGCTCAACCACAAAAGTAGGTCTGTCATTTTGAGTTAATGTCATATAGAGTTTGAAAGTATTCTGGGCCCGATGACTATAATTATCGCATTGTTTATGACTGTATTTTAGTTGCCCAAGGTTCTTTGCTAAAATATTACCTAATTCAATTTGCAATATACACTAAACATAATATATGCCGCTTAACTCACAGAAAATCTCGATAACTTAACCTTTTTTAACACTAAATATCTCTAAAAATTATTAATTATAAATATCATAAACATTGCAGATACGAATCTCCATTGCAAAACGCCCGATAATATCCTAATAATGTCTCTCTAATATTTACCATAAATTTGCCTTCAAGCTATAAGTTGCAATAAGTGTGCATAAATTGGTAGTAAGATAAATTTAGCTGTTTATAGTGACCCATTTATTGTTAACCAAAGAGGTGTTTTATCGTATGATCTCTGAATATCGGAACACAGTGAGAACTGCTGTCAGCATATCTTAATGGTGTTAGCCTGTAGTTATGAATTTTGAAAAATGAATGCGGTATATATAACTTAATTGACAGGTTTGATCTCACATAACAGTTTGGTGTGCCAGTAACGGTGTTTTGTGCTGTCACATAGACTGGATACCTGTAATAACTTCTCTTAAAGTCTTCCATAATAAAATCCTAGTGTCTCAGACAGGCGCTGAAAGTGGTGAAGGTTGGCTTGCAAAAAGCAGTTTAAACTGAATAAGAGCAAATGTTTTGTTCGATGTGTTATATATATTAGTCATCGGCATTTAGAAAGGGCATGTGCCTCAACATTGGGCTTTTACCTAGGCATTTGTTAGGTAATTTTTAATTTATTTTATTTCGCTTTCTGTTCCATTGAGCGCTCAGTACCAATCTAAAGATTGTTAACAGAATTGGATACATAAAACAATATTGAAAAATGCAGAATATTGAAGACAACCCAAAATGTCTGATGAATACTGAAAATGGCCAACCGAAACCTTATTCTAACTAAACAGAAATTTATCCTTATCTACTTCAATTTTGAATCTATGAAGGAAGCTCAGTATGTCCAAAAATTATGAATATCAAATTAATTAAAATACATCTAAACCTTCAAAAGTACAAGAACGTCTCAATAACTTAGATTAGAAGTTTTAGGATTTTCTGTGCACTATCGGTCGGTGACCTTGTATGTGACATTTATTATGACCTTGAATGTTTTTTGAAGGTCAACTTAAAAATTTTTTTTATTAATTCCGTTAATGAAACGAGCAGAAAATTTAACGCTGAAACATGATCTTCAATGAAAACTACTACTAATGCTGGATACCGATAACTCTTCGGGAAAGCATTTCAGGGAGAAATGCTTCATTATAAAAGTTGAAGGATTTTACCTCAGTTATCAGCATGTGATTTTGGCTTCGATCTTGATTTCGAACTTGGAGACCAACTTCAAAATTTCAAATGCCCCTATTTTGACGACGGCAGAAAAAGTGGCAAGGCTAAGGGCCTTGGCCATCTAGCGGTAGTTTGACTTTGAAGATCACTGTTTTCCAAACTCTTATGTCCTTTAATTCTACACTTGATAGGTCTAAATGATTGACGGTTTTAATTTTTTTCAATCAACGCTGGTCATTCAAAGTCAAATATGAGGGTCATTCAAGGTCATATCTGAAGGTAACATTTTCCGCTAGTTTTATTGCCGGGGTCAAAAATTGAGATTTACATTTAGCGTTTTGGTATTCAAATGGCCTTCAAGGTGAAGGTCAAGATCGAATTTAAAGTTACCTTCTGATAACTGAGGAGAAACTATACAACTTTTCTGAACCATTTCCCCCTCAAATGCATTCCCGAAGAGATGTGGATATCCAGCGTTAGTGGCGGTTTGATCACCCAAGGTCAAATATGAGGGTTATTCAAGGTCATGTTTGAACGTAAATTTTTTCGCTTGTTTCATCCCGGAATTAAAAGTAGGGTCTTAGATTTGAAATTTTAAAGTTGTCCTACAAATAACCTTCAAGGTCGAATCCACGGACACCGATCGATAGTTGGGAGAAAATCCAGATCTTTTATTTGAAGCAGTTCCCCTAAAATATATCCCCAGAGAGTAATAGAGCCGTTTCGGTACTTTTGCCATACCCAGTATATTGATAATGATATACACATGTAATATTTGCAGCTGCTTCAATATAAAAACATAGGTATATAAATAGGAAGCACCATTTCAAAACAACATCAATCGGAAAAATCACCCATCTCTAAAGCAATGAACCATTCTAACATGACATCAACTTTGTCCGCCATATTTAGAAACCTAAGTATGAAACCAACCCTGCCTCATAACTTTCTCCTGTAAGCCTCACTAATTCTCACGATTGACGAGTTTCTTGCAACCCCAAAATTCGTAGACATTCCTTCCGCCTCTTGAATATTTTCATCGTGCCTCCCTAGTCTTTATTATCATCATGGCGATGAATATAATCGTAAAGAAGCTTAAAATATGTGTGGGTCTTCTGTATAAAGGATTACGGAATTGTGCTCACCTCACCTTTTTGTGAGGAGATTTAGTATGTTTAAGACAGGCAAGTCTGAGGATAGGTGTACATGAAAAGTTCATAAAAGAGATGTTTAATTTTGGCTGTGAGTTTCATCTCGAAGTTGTTGCTTTGTTCGTTACTACTGGAATTAGAAATCTCAATAGCCTGTACGTTAAAAACAAAAAAAAGAAATAGGTTGACTCTGTACTTCACAAACAATTCTTTCTTTCCCTGTCCTACATCTAGAATCGTCGCCTCTTCCCTCCCGATCTCTAATTTGGGCAGAATTGGCACCGCTATAGCGCGACCAGAGTATAGAAAACACTATTCTGTTGCACGGCAGACATACGTGTGATTCCATAACAGAACAATCAACAAGGTCCTCGCACGACAACAAGAGGCAGCCGCCGCTGATAGGCACGCGATCCGTCTCCCGAGAATATTTTTTTACTTTTCAGGGCCAACTAAAAATTCGAGGTACTGTATTTGGGAACCCTTCCATCGTAGAGGCTTGCGGTAAAAAAGTACTTAGTAAAACGGCCAAGAGAAAAATCTGTAAAATATTTTCAAGTTTCTGAAATCACCACTAGCAGGCGTAACTGCAATCTTGAATCTAAAAAGTGATGTTTCTGTGAATTCCGCTATATTAACCTAACAAAAAAATACATGATCTTTAATGTCGAGGATAATGTGAACTTTTTTGTATGACAATTTTTGCTGTATCTCTAAAAATTAAGCGGTGGGGGGTATTCAAAGGTTTCCGCCAAAAACACGCTGTTTACTTCGAAACGGCTCAGCCGGTTTTAAAAAAATTGTGCTCTTTGTGCTGTTGACAACTATTAACAATTTGAGGATTATTTATGTATGATAAGATACTTGTTTTGTTGTATTCCATGGACTGCTTCTATTAATTGTCTTTTTCGTATATATCCATAGTGAATATGCATTTAGACAAAAATATGTTGTTGTTATTAGCTTCAATTGGGTGATTTTATTCTGATGAATAAAAAGGAATTCCAGGAAAATCAGTTTAAAAAATAAATGTTTAAGGGATTTCCGTATAAAATTTTCTTTGACCTAAATTTTAGGTTAGGAACAAGGTTTTTGCGAGCCTGTTTAGACATCATTTAGCTAGTTTTTCATAAAAAAAATCATAGCAATGCATTTAATTTTTTTTGAGAAAATTAACCATTTATGTCGGACTGTCGAAAAGGCCCTGTAGCGGCGACATGTGAAACTAAAAGAACTTAGCTCTTTTCAACTAGCCCAACTTCATTAAAATTGGCTCAGCCGTTTCGAAGATACGGAAACATTTAAATACACCCCACCACTTTTTTTACAGATACAGTAAAAATGTTCAAACAAAAAATATTCACATTATCCTCGACCTTAAGGATCATGTATTTTTTTGTTAGGCTCAGCCCTTTTGAAGATATAGGGTGTTTTTTACGGAAACATTTAAATGAACACCACCACTTTAATTTTAGAGATACAGCAAATATTGTCAACTACAACAAAAAAAAATCAGATTATCCTAGAATTTAAAGCTCAGGTATTTTTTTGTTAGGTTAATACACTTCTTTAGATTCCCCCTAGCCGCCATTTCAGAAACTTGAAAATATTTTCCTGATTTTTATCATGGCCGTTTTTAATAACTGATTTTGCCGCCAGCCTCTACGTTGGATTGGTTCCCAGATAAAGTGCCTCGCACTCTTAGCTGGCCATCCTGTATAGAGAAAGTATGATGTGTGAAATATGCCCTATATGTGAGTAGAATGACCAATGTTGGGAGCCTCTAAATATACCAGCATCAAAACATGGAGATACACCCTCCAGACCCCCCTTAAAACCCCCAAGTTTCTTACCTCAAAAATGACCAGAATCCTCTATCATCGTCAAAAAATGAAATTTTTTATTGTACCGCCACTGGATCGATCTTTAAAAACTACAAAAAAAATTTCATCGAAATCCGAGCGGCAGTTCTCAAATCATATGCGGTGATAGGGTTAGCGGACAGACCGACAGAGAGGCAAATAGACCGACGGAAATGAGAGACAAGGTTTTTGTGTTGTACATGTCATACAACATCCAAGAAACATAATATCTTGTTTTTGAAGTGTCTTGCGATTACAATACTTCCCCGTCAGTAGGCGTGGCAATTAGAAACGGAGCCAAGTTGATATAGAACTCCGCAGTTTTCTTATGGAAAGTGTTGTTGAAATTTTGCATAGAGGTAGTTTTTAACATGGCAATCAAAAATCTCAATCCCCAACAACGCCTTATTGGCCCCCTACGTAATAAAGAAGTCCCCCAAATATTAGTTATTGATAGATATGTGAGGAGAACATAAGTTTTGAAGTAATGTTGTCATAGAAAATGTAAAACATACTGTTGTTGGGATTTTCCCTGACAAGAAAATGGTGACCATAGATTTGAACTTGACAGTGACGTTAAAGGTTATTGTCGAGGTCAGGTAAATTTTTCAGTGATGGATCCTACTTTTCACCAGGGACATGGACAAATCAAAAAATCGGCTTTCATGTAGTCCTTGATCATTTGGGAAATGTAACATTTGAGGGCCATCGTCAGGAAGCCCTTTCTCGACCTTCTATAGAACCCAGAAGCCCCTCAATTGGGGCGAATTGATAAATGTAGCATATTATATATTATAATGTCGACAAAGGATAAGTAAAGCATACTGTTGTTAAGGCGTATTCCAGACTGGTTACTGGTGAATATGAATTTGACCTTGACCGCGACATTGAAGGATATTTTCAAGGTCAAGTCAAATTTTTAAGTGGGTTTATCCTATATGGTATTGATATGGCTTTCTCGTCCTAGTAGTAACCTTGTGTGGAAATTTCATCAAAATCCCAGCGGTAATTTCCCATTTACAGAGAGATCAAGGATTAGCGGACAGACAAATACACAGAGAGACGGAAAGAATTGACATGTTTTTACGTAATCATGTAACGTTCAAAAAATATAATATCTCAATTTAGAAATTCCAGTGGCGTATGAAGTAAAAACGTAGGTTTACAATAACAATACAATAAGGTTATTAAAAAAGCCGAATCAGAATATTTTTCCGAGCAGATGCGAAAATACTTCCTAGAGTGCTTAGTCGCCTGAGGCGGCATTAAGGTCACATAACCTTCAAACAAGTTTCTAGTATCGATTTGGGCTCAATACGAGAGCTCTTTATAATCTAATCCAAAACTACGGGCTTCTTACAAAACATTCCACTTTCTTTTTAATGCGTGGGAAGTGAATTCACTCAAATCCATTTTACGTGTTACCATTTGCGCGACAAAGAATGATCAATATTGCTAATGAGCATCGAGTGACAAGCTTATCAGCCACAAAAAACGTGGTAATTATACTGCTCCGAAATTTGCAATTAAAGGACCAATTATATTCGCTTTATGCAAATTGGCCATTTCGCATTTGCATTCACATATCTGGCATAGGATCAATTGGGGCAATATTGGCAGGGTATAGTGGCCGGGCTGATTTCTCGATTGTGAACTTTCACAGATACATCTTAACTGTCCCACAATGGTGATGTGGGCCAAAATGTATCATGCGATTGTACAAGTTCTACAATAAAACATTGCAGAAGTAATGCGTTTCATTTTTGTTTGAAAAGTTTCAACATCCAGATTGTTCATGGTCTTCCGTCAACTAATATCGTACGGGATGTTGTTGAAGATCAACCCGGCAAATGACTGATAGGTGGATAGCGTCAACATTCTCGCCTACCTCCGCAGGGTTTTTCAAACGATCATACCCACCTATTTGCTTCTCATTCATCTGTCTTCATGATTACTAGACCTATGCCGCATTGATGAGCACGAAACAGTGCTGTCTGCAGTTGGTCGTGGTTACAGAGACAGAAAGCAAACATGTCCATTTCAAGGGCATAGATCCTAAAATATCCCATTTTGCAAGATCAGTGGCGGATCTATGAAAGCCAATGTGTCCTGTAAGAAGCTCTGTGACTGCGCAGTCTTGTTTGAACATGGTCCCGAGATAAATTCTTCCCCATGCCTACATCCAGTCACTAAGTGCCAATGTTCCTTGTGCTGGTTTCTTACCCATCCTTTGACTTGGTTCCTTATTGTGCTTTTCGGTACCCCCAAGGCAGAAGCCACTGGATTAGTCTGAGGTGCGAACATTTTGGGACCCATGTTTATATGAACTCCTTGATACTTTTCGGTGTACGTTCTACCCCAGAAATCTTGCCACGGTGTCCTATAAAAGCCTGTTTATGTGACAAAGCGAAGCCCTAACATCAATACAAAACTAATAGTATACATCCATTTTAATTTTGAATTCTCCTTTCTCTATTATTTTCATTTCACCTTCGCATTTCATTCCATTGTCATGTTTAACATATCCAAATTGACCAACTTTGAAGCATTTGAGTAAGCCTGAAAAACATTCGATAGTTTCTTCACACATAAGACTATTTCTCAACGAGATCTAGATTCTTCTTCTCTAAGCAGTATCTGGCTAGGTTATTGGTCTGAGTTAGGGTCTTGCATGAGTTTTTCTTATTCGACTCTCTGTCCAATATGTTATTCTCAGATTTATACCGACAGATATAATCGTACAGCCATTTTAGACATACAATAAGTAATGATATATTGTATACGTTGCTTGGATTAAATGATTATTTAAACGTAAACAGCATAATTAGAAAAGATGTCCAGTTGAATGTCCGTCGTGAATACTCCAGGAAAATCAGTATCAGTGATTTGACTAAACATCGGTTTCAATGGTATCAAGAACAAACAGAGGATTCCTACTAAAGTTTCAGCTGTTACTTATTATGTTATGTAGGATAGAATAAGGAACAGCTGCAATGCGGCATAGTCCCTTATTTAGCTCGATTGATGCGTTCTGTCATGGATCACTGTATCTAGTCTCGGAAACCGAAAAGGATGAGAGTACCAAAACATATCGTACGCCCATGCGTGCCGCCTTCATCACCTCGAAACGATGCCGCGTTAGCATAGGCGTGCGATGTGTTTCGATGCTCTGCTCCTTTTCAGCTATCCAGGTACATTAAACCAAAACAATAACCAGCGCATGTTCAGTGCGTGATGAGCATGCTGATACTCGTATATTCCCAGAAACAGGGTGCATAACTGTTATTGGGCAGAATCGTTAGAGCACATATACAGGATCAACGCCAAACCAGGAAGGTGGAGTGAGAAATGTCAGGGCGGTGCATGCAGCCTCGCCGGCCGTCAGTGTTAGCTCGGCGTTCAAGAGTCCAATGACGTGAAGCATGCTTGAATATGCTTTGGTTTAGTTTCTTTCTTCGATAAATGGTCTATAGTACGTAGGAAGCTATTGATTTTATTTCTACCGACGGCATGTTGTTTCCACTAAGAGACCGTCACACTCTATCTAACTTTTGAATCCTCATATCACAAGATCTGGTCCTTTTTCAGTTCTTTGTCAGACAATGAGCTGCATACTGGCTGTAACAAAAGTAGAGAACATTTTTGAATTTTTCCGTATAAAGTGTTTTTGAAAAAGGTAAGACTAGGTTTTCACAAAGGTGACCTTGGATTTGACCTTAGCTTCCTCTCCAAGGTTATTTCAATGTCAACTTTTGCTTAGTAAACGGAAGCCTTTTTTTCATCGGCCAAAAAAAGAACAGAAAATTTTACGTCCTAGTATGACTGTTAGGGTCACCTCAAAAAGGTCAAACGGAGGTAAACTGTGTGAGGTTAGAAAAATACCTACAAGTTTTCGACGAAAAAAGGTTCACCTTCAGTAGCCTTCGAGGGGGACTCCAATATTGACGTTTTATTTGACCTGAAGCCTCATCTTCAAGGGTATATTATTAAATTAATAGTAATATAGCCTGAAACTTTCCGTTGCCGCCGTCAAAGAGGGTTTTCCCCTGTTAAAAAAGTTGACCTTGAGATAACTTAGGAGTAGGAGTTCAAGGTTGAATCCAAGGTCATTATTGACGTATTCATTGAAAGTTACTATTAACCTGCCCCTAATAACTTTTTATCAACAGCTGGAATTGACGCTTGACGAGAGGCTCACTGCTGAGAATTTTGCCACGCATGTAATAATAATATTCAACCAATAGTGAGACAAATTATGCTGAAAAAGAACAAAAATTGACCAAGGAATCAATAGTAGGTTGTACATATATAAAGGTACCAATGTATGTATAGACGAGTATAATCTTTGGCATGAAAACCTAGAGCAACGCTAAAGAAATTCTGCAAGCATTACCAAGGGGTGCTATACTACAACTATTTAAAACTGTAATGACTCATACGCGTGATCAACACGTGATCAGAGCGCGATCCCGGCTTACTTCCAGTACAGCCGTATAGCGTACGACATGTCGTTTCTGTGGCTTTGCGGTGGTCAACAGCACATACAGAGATGGAAATAATGGCTGATTGTTCTCCGCCGGTAGAACCAATGAAATCAAAGACGCTCCTCGACCGGCAGACTCATAGGCGTCGGCAACGCATTGGAACGTGTTTCGTTGAGCGATCGCATATTGTGTGTTTTTATAAGGATTGTTGTGTGGTTGTTATTGTTGTGGTTTCTGTGGTTACTGTTTTGGTTATACTTAACCATGGAGAGTACAAATGGCACGAGTGGAAGTACTGAAAGCCAGGGAACAAGTAGACGGCTTCGTAAAGCACTGAAGAGGGACGCGAAAGAAATCGTGCTCAACGTGTTCAATTATCTGAACAGAACTATGTCGCAGGGAGATGCACTCGCGCGTGGTGAAAGTATGACAGGCGTTCCAGAGTGGACCATTCGCAGGGTGGTGCATGAAAAGAAGAAAACTGGAGCTACTACTGATCCAAAGTTTAATTTGAAGGGACGAAAGGCCGTTAAATTGGATGACGATAGCAAAATGGCGTTAAGGCGAACCATACATTCAGTCTTCTTTAGGAATGAGATACCAACCCTCAAGGCTGTACATGCAGCGATCAAGGAAAATGAAATTATACCCCAAATGAGCGTCGAGGTAATGAGGAAATCCCTCCACGAAATTAATTTTCGTTACGAAACGCGTAATCGGAAGTCAGTATTGATAGAGAGACCTAAAATAGTCGACTGGCGTCGAAAATACATACGCGAAATGATTGAATATAGGCGACAAAGCAGAAAAATCTATTATTTGGACGAGACATGGGTAAATGCAGGTCACACAGTTAAAAAACCTGGATAGACAAAAACGTAGTGAGTAACCGACAAGCAAGCATTGAAGGTTCGTCAACAGGTCTTCGTGAACCGTCAGGGAAAGGTCAAAGATTGATTGTAACTCATATTGGTAGCGATAGTGGCTTTTTAGAAGAGTGTGACTTGATTTTCGTCTCTAAGAAAGGAGGTGATTACCATGACGAAATGAATGCCAGCTGCTTCGAGAGCTGGTTTCAAGGGGTGCTTCAGCGAGTTGAGCCCAACTCTGTGATCATCATGGATAATGCTTCCTACCATAGTCGTCGAGCCGAACGTGTACCGACTATGGGATCTCGAAAAAGTGACATGCAGCAATAGTTGCGCGAAAAAGGAATCCCGTTTGACGATTCATGTGTGAAAGCGGAATTGTATGAAAAAATTATACAGCACAAATCTGCGAACATTAGTTACGTGACTGATGAGATGGCCCGTCAATGTGGTGTCACTGTGCTGCGGTTACCGCCCTACCACTGTGAACTGAAACCAATAGAGCTCATCTGGGCTCAAGTGAAGGGTTATATTGCGCGCCATAACACAACCTTCAAATTACCTGACGTTAAGGTTTTACTTGAGATTTCCATACAGCTAGTAACGCCCGAAGCTTGGCAGAATGCTATCCGTCATGTTATGAAGGAAGAAACAAAAATGTGGCAGCTTGACCACCACATCGACACCATCATAGAGCCAGTTATAGTCAATTTCAACGAGGAAAGCGATAGCGACAGTTTATTACTGTGAGATGTAAGTGGAAGCGGCGATGAATAAAGGTAATTCCCAAATTTTTGACTTACAATATGCTTCAAACCACTCTTTATTAAGCATGTGACAAATCTAGTTCACCCATGTTAAACATTCATACCCCGCCTATAAACAGCCGACTACTGGTAGTTAAGTGATGTTCACGTGAACATCGATGAGTCATTACAGTTTTAGATAGTTATAGTATAGTGAGTATTACGCTTCTGGAGAATCTCACACTTCGGACAGGAAAGGCCAACAGGGCAACACTGTCGTGCTTTTCTGCCTGAGAGTGGCTACAAAAGCTTTCTCCTGTCCAGAAAGAAAACTCTTTTTTTACCGTTAATCCTGCTAATTGCGATATTTGACCTTCATTTGACCTTTAGAGATGATCTTGATCTTAGACTCTGATACATATTTGGGCGGATAATTTTTCACTCTTTCAGTTGTCGATGTCAACAAGAGGTTGACTTTGAGATAACCTTGAAGGCGTCATCATTCAAAGTGAAACAAAAGGTCATAATTGTAATTGCTTGCTGGAGAAATAAGAATACACAGCCATCCCATCCCCTCAGTCACCTCCGTATAAATTTAAAAGGACATGCCGCAAACTTAGCTTTTCAACGGATTCTTGTTGTTACTACGTTGTTTGGACTGGACGTTTCCTGAATATGCAAAGTCTGTAACTAATTTCCTCGTACTGTAAAGACTAATTGCATGTTGCAAACATGGAAGGAGGAGCAGCTCGATTATTAATTAATATTGACCGTAATTATGGACCGGAGCAAAAACGTTTCTGGTTATTGCCTCGAGATGTGTCCTCTGATTGGTAGTACTGCCAGTAAAACGTGATAGTTGAAAAAGAGGCAGTTCCGGTAGGGGTACGACAGCTCGAGTTTATTAGCTCATGAATATTGCAGTGAGGATAATCAACATCTGGTTGATAGTTCTATACGTTATGGGTTTAACGTATGAAAGGCTATAACTGAAGATGATATTTTGAAATCGGTGTCGGGATTTTATTGAATAAACCATTTATAACTCAAGAAATTGTTTTTGTGAGCAATAGCGTCAATAGTGTACTATTATAATTATAATAAGTGTTACACCTAAGAGGGAATCTACCTGTATCCTCATGCACTGATATGCTGTTAATACTCATCAGATGGTCAATTGTCGGAATATTGCATAATTAATCTTGACACTACACAGTCAAATACACAGAAAACAATACGATATTAAGATTACTTGTGCTGAGTTGATGATGTAAAACAGTTTGAATAAATTTCAAATAAAACCGCATAAAATTAACTCCCTACAGTGGTGCTCTTGGACGTGGCAAATTATCTGTTCCATGAGAGGATGGGAAGATAAATGTACGTCATAATACTAAAGTAGTCCAATTGGAGCCCTAGCCAGGGAAATCGATATAAATGCCTAAGAGTTACTACCTTAAAACATCATATTATTTTATTACGAATAAGCACTTAACACCGACAGCGAGTACCGCGAAAATAACTGAGAACTGAAGTAACTTTTGTGATTTTGGGTTTTTATACAGCGCCTTATCACCTTTATGAGGATATTAATTTACTATTTTTACACCAACACAATTTTGGTACTCAGCCATCATTTATAGAGGTGGGCAGAGGTTAACAATGATTTCGGCGGTGAATTGATCGTAATGAGGTATTATCATCACATATATTTGTCAGACGGTTATATCTCATTTCTTATGTTACAAATGAGTCTTGAAACATTAACCTGTAGATATATGTTTACCATAAATTCGACCTCAAACATGACCAAACGTTTTCGAGGTCGCCGACAACGAATATGATATCCATTTGTCAGAAAAATGTTAGGATTGCACTCAAATCCGGGTTTTTTCATGTGTTTGGGGTCGCTTCTAACAAATTTGATATAAATTTTACCATATCTCAATATAGCAGGTAATTTTAAGCAGTGACACTGTTCGATTATACGCTTTTTGACACGAGCTTATTATTTACACTTTTGATTCACTTCACTATAATTCCGCATGCAGAGCCATCTTAGTGGAACTGATGTTATGATAAGATGAATCCTGTTTATTAAAAACATGTCCTATTGATTTTAATTTTAGGTCTAGCCTTTTAAGTGTGAACAAAACCTGGAAAACGCAGAATCATTCATTTTGGTCAGTTTTCTTAGTTCTTGAACCACTGTGCGATACTTTAGATTTCTTCTTCCCCATACAGGCCAGAAAATAGGTAATTTTTCCATACAACTCTGTCGTCAGTATATGGTGGTACCGTTAGATTTTATTGCTTCCTAATGATAAGTTCAGATTGGCGTCATAATGGGGCTGGAGCATTTGCTGTTATTTTGATAAACGCGTTTGATCGAAAATTTCCATGATCCTACTTGATCCTAGTAAAAAGTAATTGAAACAATTTTGATAAGAAATTGTCACATAGTCTATAGGTTATCAGAACTTTAAGTGTAAAGGTACATGTAATGACATTTTCGTTTAATGGCTAAACTATTAACCTATACAACATATAAAGACTACGATCCTCTTTTGAGAGAATAAAACTTTCTATAACCCTCTCACTGAAACAAATCAATTACGTCATATTTAGTAAATTTGAATGCCAACCATAATATAAAATCCTAAATTGGTACGTATAGTTTGAATTTCCCGGGTACATTTATGTTGGTAACAGTTTTCTGTGCTGTGACATTGTTGCAAAGCATGTCAGGTAATTAGGCCAACGACTGTAGTTTATTTGTGGTTTATTTCCTAGGATCTAGTAGTTTTAATTAATGTGGCAACCATGTGCGTCACTGTCATTTTTTGACGTTGTGACGTAACTGCTTTGATTCAGTGAATAAACTGTACAAAAAACGTCTTTCACGTGGGTATAGGTCATAATCGATGATCAAGAGTACTATCAAGGTGCCGACAAACCTTTTTTTGTAGCAAATATCTTCATGTATAGAAAATAATAGTGATTTTTGCTTTTAGATCCTTACTTTAGCCATTATAAACGGAAATATCATTACATGTGCCTTTCCCCTTTAATTTCTCGTAATCCAATTTTTAATAGAGGAAATTGATAAAGAATTTAGTTCCCCATGAAATTGTTTCTATTACTTTTACTACCCACGTCTTCTGGCGAGGAGGTAATGTAATCGCGAAAAATTCTCAAATTCGATATGTTTTTTGGATTTTATGTGACATATATATCAAGAAGAATAATGTCACTCATTCCCGTTGGTCTATCGGTCATTCTGTCGGTCTATCTGTCTGTCCGCTAATCCTTGGTCTGTCTATAACTTGGAAAGTACCGGTCGGATTTTGATAAAATTTTCACAGAACGCTACACTATTTCAAGAAAGCTTTGTACTTTTTGAAAATCGGTCCAGTGGCGGCGAAGGAAAAGGCAAAAAACGAAGAAAATGACATTCTCTCAAGCATCTTTTACGATTCAGAGGATACTGACTATTTTTGTAAAAATTTTTAGGGGTACAAAATTATTAACTATCAACTAACTTTTTTCTTAAAACATGCTGCTTTCATCCGTCCAACCAAAGATATTAAACTACAGACAACTGCTTCGTGCTTTTTGGCATCTCATCAGATTGACCTAGGATTGGTCTCTCGGCCAACGAACGAAACAATAGCAACTAGCCTCTATCCAGGATATAAGGTCCAATGCCCTGTCTTATTTCGGTAGGGTCTAGCTTGTACTGAACATAATCCTTTATGAACTGATGACGGCGTTGCATGGGAGTGTAGAGTCTACCTAGTGGACGTCATTTTTTACATAAGATCGATGGTCTTTGAGATTTTTGATAAAACGTATTTACCAAAATGGCGGCAAATGACCCAGCCGTATCATGATGCGGATTTGAACTTATAATTAGCAAGCAATAATCTAACGATGCCATCAAAATTGTAGGATTTACTTGAATAAAATCTCCCTTTTTGTTTGCCTGATATCTTCATTCGAAGTCCAACTCTGTCCAATCATGTCCGTTGCATCCGCAATATCGTCCAGTGAGTATTGACCCATATTCCCATTGCCCATTCTCTGCGCGTCTATCAGACTAATAGACGGTCATTATCTCTTTAATGGCCAGCTATTATTTCCGTTTATGTGAAACATTCAATTAGTATCGATTAGGATATTGTTCCGATGGAGATTTTTAGCTCCTCTGGTCCCACTCCTGTTTTGTGTACCTACAAAATAGACTGAATGTAGCGGTACGGCACACTTTGGTTTCTGAAGATGGAGAAAAGTAACCAAATATGGAATACCATTTTGCTTCAAGCATATGAAAAATGGCGTCAAGTAGGTTACAACTGCACTTCCTACTCAACGCTGTCATCAGTTCATAAAGGATTAAGTTCAACGCAATTTAAATCCACTGAGGAAAAAATCAGTTACGAACATGTACAACATAGAAATTTAACGGACTGTCAATTGCACAGGCCCATACAATCAGTTTATAGACATTCTTTCCCTGCCCAGCGGTAGTTACAGTCCATCTGGCAGCGTTGCCCCTTTCCACATCTGCGCATCATTGCTGCAGTGAGTTATCGTTCATTTCGTGACTGGTTCATGTTTATGTTTTTTTGCGCTGTAGTACGGATAGATTAGTCAACCGAACCGGTTCGCCGGGCGGTGAGCTTAGATTGTAGGAGTACGCGGATCGAACACGTTTTTTTAAGGCAAATGTACGGAGATATCTATGATGTATGAAATAGGGATAATAGGTGCAAAGAATTTCCGGGGCTGGGAGCATATAAATATACTAAAAATGTTTATTTCCCCCATCATACAACCCCAACCCGAATTTCAACCTTTACACGTTTTTCTGAAAATGATCAGGCCGTTGTGAAACGTCAAAAAACGATGTTTGAGCGATTTTTTGTTTTCTTTCTCCGCTTTTGGCTTTAGAGTACTCAGAGAAATAATATAAGCAACACTGTGTATTGCTTGCAGCGTACCGTATGTTTGGAACATATTTTACGTTTTACTGTGCAGATTTTATCGCCTCTTTTAAGTTTGACGTTACCTACGACATCATCACCGTACGATTTCCTTGCAAGACCTCTATTCTTGAGTTTGAGGAAGTAGAAATTGTGAGAGAAAGTGGAAAAAAGTGGGTGTGGCCAAGAAATGCAGTATTCTTGAAATCAATTCTACAGAAAAGTGAAGAAATGAATTCACTTTAGGGAGTCGCGATTTCGCTTGGTACCGGCCAAGATAAAATAGAAAAATTAGTAGAAAGTAGCGCTATATGACCTAAAAATTGCATTGTTATTATCGTTCCTGCTAAACATATTACAAAAATTAGATAATTTCAATCAACTGATCTATCGAAACGATATTATCAATGAGGATCTAGAGGAGGCAGTTGAGGAATACGAGATTGGGAGAGATATTCTTGGGCACCGAGACCCTTTCATAATTTCGGATCGAAAATTTGTACAGATTTGGTGTATGTATTGCTGGAGATATTGACTCCATCGATATAACCACCCCCACGAGCTTCTGAACTTTCGATCACAACAAAGACAAAATCAGATATTGAGTTTTAGTCATTCTAAAACGGTATCCTTTAATCTATGATTGAATTTTCCCTGGTACATTTGAGGATGTTCTCGGAGAAATTCAGTTATTTTGTCCTTTTGTTAATTTGTAATGTGTTTTTTAAAGTTTTCGGCTCCATAGATAAAATTATGAGAAAATCTTGACCAAAATCTTTGGTTAGCTTTTGACTGTCAACATTATCTCCATTCTGATTGATTTAACACGTTTACTCAAACCTGGCAACCCTGTTTCTTGATTTCCTCTCTCCTTTCTATCGCGTCATTTCAAGAATACAGTATTTTCGAATCGATAGAAAACCGGGGGAGTAGAAAAAGAGAGAGAGTGTGATTTTCTATTGAAGTCAAGAATAGGGGCACAAATGTGTAAGAAGAAATATAATATTAGATAAAATTATCTGGAGCTTATAACGCGTGAGCTTTGAATGACCTCTGTGTGACTGTATTACTTATTTTTTATTTTTATGTCAATCATTATATCAGATGCACTGCACTTACATAGACGTCTTGATGTTCCTTAGCTCAGCATAGGAGAAATCTGGGGCTGAAGGCAAACCAATTACCAACCATCAATGTGTCAATTTTCGGCAAATTTGTGCTTTCAAAAATCCACCGTCTATGACTGCTTTTCTCAATAAAACGAGAAAGCAATAATATTTTACGATGATTGGGCGTATTTTAGCAATATTTAAAGAAGACAGCGTTAGTCCACTAGTGACATACGGATGATGTTTCTTTGTTTACAATTTGTATGACGTCACATCATGGCCAATCGTGCTTTCACTGTTTAATATTGAAAATAAAATTTCTTTTTTAATTGAATTTAACACATCTATCTACGAGCCCCTTCCCACTTCAGTTGGCCCAAATATTGAAATCTTAGTTTTTTTCTTATCAAACACAAATAATAAAAATGTAGCATTGTGTTATAGGTTTGAAATATTAACAATGAATATTTTTATAATATATAGTAGAAAATACCAACTTCACTCCCTAATCAAATTTGCAGCATAAAAATAACACATGTTGCAATTACAGCATATCAACCTCTTTCATTTCAATGCAAAATAAGTCGCATAGGTGGCTGTGAAAAATAAAAGCCATGACAATTGTTTCTATTAATCACAGCTGTCAGAATACGTTTGAAATAGTTTTGGGTAGTTAAGGTTTTCAAAATGGGTAGAGGAAAGGTTATTAGTGAGAAAATCAAGTTACTGATAATTAATTTTTTTTATTATGGGAAATCAAACTCAGAAATTGCAACTTTGTTAGACTTATCGCGGTATAGTGTGAGAAATATTGTTAGAAGATATAACGTAACTGGTTCAGTTAATATTAAGCCACGATATGTGAAAAAAAGTAATATCACAAATGCCGACCGAAGAGCATTAAGAAGAATAATCGTGAAAAATAGGAGTGCCAATTATTTACAATTAAGTGCTGTGTGGAGTGACGCTGTTGGAAGGAGAATTTCGAGGTCCACAACTCATAGAGAGGCCCACAAACTGGGATTTAGCACTTGCAAGGTAAGTTTTCTTATAAAAAAAGTGAAGTAAAAACCCTAAAGTTGCACAACTTGTTTATAGGCTAAAGAAAAGCCACTATTAACTCCACTGTAAAAGAAAAATCAGCTTAGATGGGCTAAAGAACATAGACAATGATGAGGCCCGATTCGAAGTTTGTGTTGGTGACAGTCGCAGTAGAGTTATTAGCCAAAAAAATTAAGCATTCCATGTTGACTGTCTGAAGAGAAAAGTGAAATTTCCAGCATCCATTATGGTCTGGAGCAGTATGTCATGAAAAGGAGCAGGAAAACTTCATTTTATTGATGGAAATGTGGATACAAACAAATATTTGGCAATTTTAGAAGAATCGCTTTTACCAGTGATGGAAGAATGTTTGACATCCGGCCAAGATTTTGTGTTTCAGCAAGATGGTGCAGCGTGCCATACCTCAAAAAGGCTATAAGAGGGATGGAAAAAAATAATGTACCACTTTTGAAATGGGTTTCTAGCAGTCCAGATCTGTCACCTATTGAAACATTGTGAACTGAGACAAAAGCTTCAAGAAATATGTGATTGTTTTACACCAGATTTTTGCCAAAACTTGGTTAACACTATGCCCCAAAGAATTTCAGCCGTAATAAAAAAATAAAGGTGATGTTACCCAATGGTAATCTTTCAATTGTTGCTATGTTAACTTCGCGCATTTATTCGCACATTGTTTGGATGTTCTATTAGTTATAGGTCTAAGTGATTTCAAATATGCATTTTTTACGACTAGAGTGTATCTAAAATGTTTTTGAGAAAGTAAATTGTTTTAGAAGTAAATAGTTTCGTCATGTTTAGTTTATAAAAGCATATTTTGGTACAAATCTTGATGCGGGCCAACTGAAGTGGGAAGGGGCTCGTAGTGTATTGCGTTCACTTGTCGAGCAATCGATCGCTGCAGTTCTACGTAGGACACTGTAGGTTCGGCAGGATCTCGGCATTCTCTCACACTCCTTTTAGAAACTGTCGGATTCCTGCGACCTAATACAGCCATTGACTTTGCGGTATGAACATTTTTACAAAAGTTATATTTGGCTAATGGCCACTATTTACTGATCTACCGAGTTGAATTATTTATAAATCTGTCATCTGGTTAACCTTGTCACGACTTGTTGATGGATGTGCCATGAGATATTTGGAATTTCTCTCTTTTCCGTAGATCCTTAGTTTGATATTGCAGATGATTCCAGGAAGGCTTATGTGTACTAAGAAAAACGATTTCATAGAAAAACATCGACTCAATGAGACGTTAGATAACACAATCAATCGTCAACTTTTATCAGCAAAACTGGGATATTTAGGTTTGCCTCAAAATATAATAAAATTTGATGCTACTTAACTGGGAGAATACAAAAGGTTTCCATTGCAGAAGAAATATCATCATCTAGATTCACATCTCTGGTGTATCACAGGCAACTGTTTTGGGGCCGCTATTCTTCACCCTCCACACGTCATATTTAACGGACGCTGTTAGCGATTGTAAAATAATGATATATGCTGGCAATACCCAAATATAGTTATCGCTTGACCCACAAAATTATGACACTGCTACTTTCAAAATAAATAGAGAGTTAGATGCAATAATGTATACAGAGTGTTCACTTGAAAACTTCCAACCACGGATTTATTGAAAACCACTGATTAAAAGAAAAAACGCCAAGTCACGTCAAAAGATTTGTTAAGTGTCCCCCTTTTTCCCTTAAAAATGGGTATCGAGTAATAGCTTGTTTGAAGGATCTTTCGAAGTCCTTTAATTTGACATTTGATTTTTTTAAATCATTTGATTCGTTTTCAAGAAAATTAGAAAAAACACTCGAAAATATCACTTTTTATTTCAATAAGTGTTCAAAATGTTGCTCGTTATTGGCCAAATAATGATATTGGTTATAGGCAATGTTCAAATTCCTTATGATGCGTTGACGAAATTTATCCCAACTCTCAGGTTGAGAAGTAAAATCAATAGATTTCAAATTAATGACCCCGTAGGAAAAACTCTAATAGCGTCAAATCAGGACATCTAGCTGGCCATTCTTAGGCCCTCTTTGCCATATCTATTTATCTGGAAATTCGTCGTCTAGCCATTGCCGAATCGGAAGAACATAGTGGGGAGGAGCGCTGTCTTGCCGGTAATATATTTCTGACTCATCAAGTATAGGGTCTCCATCCTCTTCGATTCCGATTTCAATGGATGCAGTAATAAGCGGATTCATGGTATTTTGCATCATATCCACATAAATGTCTCCATTCAAATTTCCATCAATAAACAATGGCCCAATCACTTTGTTTCTTGAAATGCCTGCCCGTTCATTAATTTTTTGGGGGTACTGGGTATGCCCTTCTACAAAAGCATGAGGACTTTCATTGCTCCAATACCTGCAGTTATGCTTATTAACAAATGCATTTAGGTAAAATGTGCATTCATCACTAAAACATATATTCTTTACATGAATAGTATTATCATTAATCGCTGCAGTCATTTGTTCACAAAACTCAACTCGTCTATCGAAATCATCTTCGGTTAACTCTTGCAATATTTTAATTTTGAATGCATGAAATTTAGGGAGTTCAGTAACTCTGTGTATAGAACCTAACAACAAATAACTAAACAGGTATAACAATAAATATACAGTTCGCCGAGGATAACTGTGTTGATGAAAAGGTAGCGGAAAAATATTCGGGTTGTTATATGGTTGTTGCCAAGTCTAATCATCCGAATTGCTGTTTATGTTGGTAGTTTCCGTTTTGTATTATAAACGAATTGTACATTTGGCAAACCCTAACGGACAACATTTTGAGCACTCATTGAAATTAAAAGTGATATTTTCGCGCGTTCTTGTTTTCTATCTGAACAAATTAAGGTAAATAAAGATATTTTTCATTTTACTCAAAAACAAATCGACTGATTTTAAAAAACCAAACGTCAAAATAAAGGACTTTGGAAAACGTTTCAAGCAAGCTGTTACTTGATACCCTTTTGTCGTTTAAAATTTTCAAGGTAATGACCCTGGGACCGAGGGCGAAAGGGGATGAAGTAGTTTTTGGTTAAAAAGTTGTCTCCCTTGACAAATCATTTGACGTGTCTTGGCGTTTTTCCTTTTAATCAGTGGTTTTCGATAAATCCGTGGTAGAGAAGTTTTCAAATGAACAAACACCCTGTATAATAATGACTATACGCACAACACTTCCATATCAAACGCAGACAAATCTTCCAATTGAAATTCACCGAATGTGTGAAGAACCTTGGTATAGGTATTATTGTTTGATCAAAAGTTGAGACTTCGAGAACAGATAACGAACACCGTTATAAATTCTTTTTTGGTATTAAGGCTTCTATATGCGAACAAATATATAATGACAAAGTTTGTCACAAAAAATCTACGTGAGGGATAAGTAATTTCGAAAATTCTTTATTATCATTATACTGTGTACATACTTCAATATACAATAATAATATGCGACTGTTGAACGTTAATGATTTATTTAAATATTCATCACTTACTGCAGTACATAAAACAAAATTGACTGGAAAATGTTATATTTATACAAAAAGCTCATAAGTCGGCAAAAATATAATTTACTCTACCAAAATCATACGGTTTCCACATTTGTCCACCATACTCCAGCATAAAACAGCATTATTCTCCAGGTCTATCATATTTATTGCAATATGCTTATATACTTCAATTTAAAGTCATATCGGTTACTGAATATAAACGAAATTCTTCTGCATATATATGGTAGTATAATTATTTCTATTTTCATAATGCTTCTATTGTTATTGTATTAACTTAAATGCAAATCTGAATTGTTAGTAACTATTGTCACTATTAGGGTTAAGTGGAAGAATAGCCGTAGCTATATTTCACCACTATATTGTTAGTTACGAATAAAGAGCAAATATGAAAAATAGTCTATAATGGAAAACGGGTACAAAAGGCGATAAGAAGGACATTAATCTATTACAGAAAAGTCAACCATCTTTAAGCAAGTTAAATACATATAGGTACAACTGAACAGTCTAAAGACCGGATTTTCAGTCGCAGTGTAACAACGACATTGGTTTTAACTTACAGTTATTTATGAATGTTGTACATCCCGGTACAATCAGCCCATATCACCGTGTACATAAACATCCACACCACCCTGAACACTCAATCCAAAGTGACGCCAGCGCGTGCGCATGTGCAGACAGACTTTCTGTTGCTTCGATTTCGTTGTATCTAGCCCGGGTACCCGTCGGTGAAATCGTGAACCAGGACCAGGAATGAAAAAACACGCTTGAACCTCTGGACGCAACACGTCAGCTCGCGGATCTGCCAATCGATCGCGTGGTCGACCAGAGGTGAAAAAGACATTACTTACCTGTTGAATAAGTTGCTTATACATTATACAGGGTGTCCGCAAAGTTGGGGTTTTCCTTTACACGACGTGTAGATCTTGAAAACATAAGCAATTTTCTTAGTACCATATACACCAATGTCTTAAGGGAACTGAGATAAAGGGCTCTGCAACATCAAAAATATCTGAATACCGTCCTGTAGCCGCGACCCGCGACATCCCCGAGTGGTACTAGGATACTAGCTCAACCCGACGACAGAACTGGGCCGGGGTCAGTGTGTCAGGTCAGTATGCAACCTTCAACCGACGGTTACGGTCACGCGTGTAGAGGTAAATGAACCCGTATAATCGATTGCGTTTCAAAAAACAACAAGCACTAGAGACGTGGCTAGAGAAGTGCAAGTATCAAAAACTAAAGTGTGGCAAACGCTGCGTGAAGAGGGGCTGTATCCGTTTCACGTCCAACGTGTACAAGCCCTTCAACCTGACGATTTTCCAGCAAGAGTGCGGTTTTGTGAGTGGTTGTTGCATCAACATGACAATAATCCGGCCTTTTTGAAGTGCATATTGGTGACAGACGAATCTACGTTCACGCGTAATGGGGTGAATAATTTTCGCAACACTCATGTTTGGTCAGTAGAAAATCCGCACGCTGTCCGTCGGGCACAATTTCATCAAACATTTTCGGTGAATGCTTGGGCTGGCATGGTGAACGGTATGCTCATTGGACCATTTATTCTCCCAAATCGATTGGACGGGATGCAATACCTAGACTTTTTACGCAACATTTTGCCTTCCTTGTTAGAAGATGTGCCATTAAGTGTAAGACGATCAATGTGGTTTCTGCACGATGGTGCACCGCCCCATTTTAGACACGAAGTGCGTGAGTTTTTGAATGAATTATTTCCGAATAGGTGGATCGGACGTAATAGACCCGTAGCGTGGCCTCCGCGATCTCCAGACTTAAAACCATGTGATTTTTTTCTTTGGGGATAAACGAAACACTTAGTGTACAAAACTGAAGTCCATACGGTTGACGAACTTTGTCTCAGAATTGAACAAGCTGGTGCTTTCATTCGGGGGAGGGACTCCATTCTCAAAGCCTGCACCGATGCTTGGCTACGTCGTACACGCACCTGTGTTTTTGAATCAAACGGCGATAACTTCGAACAATACCTATAAAGTACGTTTACCTAAAAACTGAAAACGCGGCAACGCCGTCATATTTGTTACCTCTGTTCGTGGTCTGCACCACCGACTGCGCCTGCTCGGTAGCGCATCAGCTGATTTCATTTTCTGTTGGAGCGGTATGATTTCGGGCAGAGACGTACTTAGCCCTTCTCGTCAACTGGAGAGTGAGTACTTTTTCCTTTATTTTGTTTTTACTTGGTCGCCCTCGTTTCACTACACATTACCTTTGTTATTTCAAGGGTAGTTGTTTCTGAAAAGGAAAACCCCAACTTTGCCGACACCCTGTATATAGTCAAAATCACGAAAGATGACTATTACGTCATACCATAAATTGTACTGGAGTAATCAATGGACGTACGTCGATGATAAAATCACGATGTCAGGAACATAATGACAACGAATTTATATATTATGATTTTGCGAAGTTAGGTTATTTCACTGATTATTTTTATTTTCATTTTAATTTAATGGTTTTGAGTGATACCTTAATAATAATTTTAGTGGGGAGTTTTTGTTTTGAAAAAAGCAGTTATGAGTAGAATACCTTAAGACAGGAACACGAAAGACTAAGTATTATTCGAAAACAACCTAACCTACTTTAACATTACCTAACTATTCATCTTTCAAATGTGATCGATCATGCAACATGAAAACATCGTCTACCTTTGTCGGATACATGCAAATTAGCAATACAGTTTGTTTAGACAATAAAATTCTGTTTGTCTCTAACATATCAGAAACTTCATTAAAAATATTCACAAATCGCTGTCGTCTGTCTTTACTACAGACTAAAATGATGACGTAATTGTCGTCTTTCGTGATTTCGAGTATAATTATGCATCCAGTCCAAACCCAAGAAACGTTGTTTCAAGAAAGTAAAGTATTATATGAGACATGACGAGCACAAAAATAATGAAAAAGCGTTTTTCAATACCATGTTTACGGTAAAACGGTAGTTAACTTTAAGCATCTATGAGTTTATCTTACCTAGAAAGGCTTTGGTTAAATAGCATTAGCTGACATTTGTTGGCACAGACTTTGACGTTTATTTAGAAATTCACAAATTCATATCTATTAATTATAAATATAAATTAAAGTTAAAACGTGTTTATGAATTAGGACGTGATTGTGCATAAGAGAGACGAAGAGGCAAAAAGGCCAAACATACTCCGCCATCAGCTGAACTACTGTGATGAAATTTGACGACCTGGATTTTCTTGCAAGATTTTGTCTTACAAAGGGGACTGTAGAAACAGAACTTCTCTTGCCAAACTAAGCCACTTTTTTGTTCTCTATTATGCTTTTGTTTTTACTGACCAATGATACAAACGCCATGTCCTCATCGTTTGAAACGTTTTGAGCTCATTTTTTATGTTCTCTATCTCCATGCTAGAAAACGGAAATAGCATTTTCTTCTTCGTTGCTGAAATCCTTTCAATTTTATTAAAAACAGACGAGCTGTCATGTATGAATTGTATGTCGGTGTGAGGGTATGACACAATACACAGACGCCGAGCGTACAAAACGCATAGAATACAATATCTAAGAACCACAGATGCAGGGTTGCAACATAAATATATGACAAACTTACGTACGTCACTATCAAAATACTTAAAAAACACATGTGCAGGCAACTACAACTTCCTGGTTATAGTTAACTAACCAGAAAAATAACTTGCGATTGAAAAACTGCGACTACAGGTATCAAACAGGTATGCGTATACAGCGACTTTATCACAAAAAATATGTTCGCCTAGCGAATAAAAATCATATATCTAATATTTGTTTAATAACAACATCAAAATATAGAAATGTATAGCTATCTCGCTTAGGGGTGTATGTTAATATCTACTGATTATCTAAAACAGGCCTTGTACCACGTATAATAAAAAATATCTGCCTACCTGATTTGAATTCCACGTTTTATTCTGTCCCAAACCATTGTGCCACAAAAAAATAAATATCAATTCCTGGCATAAAAAGCATACTGTTTTCGGCAACCAAAAGCATTTTGTATTATTTCCAGCTACAAAAATAATGGATGCCGCAACACAGCCGGCCATGATTTTATCATTTTTCAATTAAAAAGCAAAAACAAAGGGCGCTCACGGTATCGCATCCAGACATCCAATTGCTTTTTTCAGTTTAAAAGTATATCTGAAGCTTTATAGAGGGTAGGTAGATCAAAGGCAAGCGGCAGTTTCTCAAGGCAATACGAGCTTCAAGAAAGAAACCTGCGTGAAATATGGATCAAATTAATGTTGCGAAAAAAAATGATCGCTAAAAATGTCACAATTTTTTATGTAGTACTCAGGTAAGTGATTGGATGAGTTTGAGAGATAGATGGAAGCTCCATCGTTCAGCTACAATCAGATGATGTGAAATTCAGTAGATGCTATTTTTTATTAACAGTCCTTGGGAGCTTTGGATAGTACAATCTCTATTGTGTTATCGGCACCTCCGACTATGATGAGTTGATAAATATCGACGATAATGGTTTGTTTATTTAGATGCAACGAAGCTATAACTGCTTTGTTTATATTATGGCAGGTGGCTAGAGAGGTACAAGGGAGAGGGGTGTGGGTCCTGGGGAAATTGTGGAACACATTCTGTACCGTACCGTAACGTGGTATATCAATTCCTCGTCTATTTATCATGAATCTAGGTAATCTATCGAAAATAGAATCAATTTCCGTGGACAAATTATTTATTAAAAACGTGTGAATAGGGTTATTAAGCGAGAGAATGGATCGTGCCAGAACAAAAATTCCGCTTTTTCTTCATTTGCGAAAAATAGGATTAAAAATATTTTTTTTTTCATCAAGTTATTTTATTGCTGGGAGAATGGACCTTCGCTCCTTTTTCTAGCTCCTGAACTCTTGCAGATTGAATTTTAAAATGCCAAAATCGGGCAACGAATTTTAATGTTATTGCAATGAAACTACAAAAGATTTGACAATTTACTATCTATTTATCTTAGTCACCTCTATTCGCACGAAACTGACCTCTAACCTTGTGATGAATATGTGATACGTCATAAGGGCACAATAATTTGATTATATTGCAGCCATTGAGCTCCGACATTATTGCTCTTACATATCAACGACCTCCTTTCCTGTACGATCAACCAAATCCACAGCTTTGCTGATGACAGCACTCTACATTCAGAAATTCAGAGCGACAAGCCGATCTCTGACAGTGAGCTGCAAAAAAGAAGGCTAGCGGCGACTTCCTCTCTGACGCGAGACCTGGAGGTTATCACTGTTTGGGGACGCAACAATCCTGTACAGTTTCAGTTTAGTTTCAAAACACAGTACTTTATCTTGATGAACAAAAAGCGTCCTAGCGCTCATCCGGCTCCGATGGTTGGCCGAGTTCTATCAAAGAGCCGTTCTTTTCAGCTGGTCGTAGTCCAGATCACCGAGAACTTGATCTGGCACGCATACATCTCGTCAGTTGCGGAAGCTGCTGAGAAAAGCTAGACTATTTGTTTTGGGTTAAGATGTACTTTTCTCCACATGACCTTTGTACAAGGCCCTAATAAGACCTAACCAGTACTGCTCACATGCTTGGGGTGCCGCCGCCCCGACTATATTCCCATGCTTGATGCTGTTCAGAGGAGGGCTATCCGACTGATCGATGACCCTTCTCTAACGGGACCCTTTTGCACCGGTCGACCGCCGGCGACCTAGCTACGCCTACGTGCTTTACTTTTCAGAGCTCTCCCTCGCGATTCCGCCGCACGATGTGCCTGCCAGATAGACCCGCCTGACTTCGGCCTCCCATCCCAACCGTGTCGAACTTCGCACATCCAGAATTGACCGATACGACCGCTCCTTTGTTCCTAGGGTATCGAGATTGTAGACAATCTACACGAGGAGGTTTTTCTAATTCTACTAGCCTTAGGTAGATCAAAAATCGGATTAACAAAGTTTCTTTAAGCTCCTCATAGCAGCCTCGGTGCCTTGGCACTCAGGCTCTGCTTGCGCTGTAAAAAAATATAAAGCGGACACTAATATGGCGTCATGTCTGATCGCAATGAGGATGTGCATTATATTGTAAACTGCGCAATTAACAAAAATAACATCAAATTATCCTCCATTTACGTTCACTTTCGCATGGGCTTGAAAAGCATTGACTGGTGCGTGGTGCCGGCCACCGCCAGCGGTGTAATCGATAGTTGTTATAATGCAACTAGCTGCATCAGAAGATTTATGTGGAGCCGTCGACCGCTAGATCTGCAAACAGCAGCAGAATCAGTGGCGTACTCTATAAGCCATTTTTCAAATGTCGTGAATATTTACTAAGAAAGACAAATGACATGACATGACATGACATGAAATGACAATCGTGAGCATGTCCGCAATAAAGGAACAAGAGCAGAAATAAAGGGGTTGGTAACCCTTGCGACATACGTTTCCGCTTATTGGCTTCATCAGCTCCAAATGGCGAACGCAGTGAAAACATATATGCCTATCACGTCTGGATACGGGTGTAACCTGAAGGAAAACAAAGATGGAAAAGGAAATACAACTAGAAGCCACCAACAAGAGCCAGCAGGCACATTTGTGGCTTCAGACAAAAGACTTCGTGCTAACGAGGCATCAACTAACATCGCCATGGAGGCCAGCTATAGCTACCTGCCGTGGTACTTCAAGTACATTAGTCAAAATAAAGGGAAACAAATAGTTTTGTGGTAACTTAGATGAAAAACAAAGGACAATCACGAGCAAGCCCGCAATAAAGGAATAAGAGCAGATGAAAGATAGGTAACACTAGCGAGGTACGTTTCTGCTTATTGGCTTCATCAAGTGGATGTGCATCGAAAACACCGAAGTGAAAATATATGCCCAACACACCTAGTTGTATTACCCTGGCTATCCTTGTTTTCCCTCAGCTTACGCCCGTATCCAGATGTGTGCATTTTCAGGGTCGCGAATAACAAACATCGAAATAGCGGTTCTAATATAATAATAATAACAATAATGATAATATTTACTTACATGAACCTGTAAGGTAAATAAATATAAAATCCTAGAAACTACGTCTGCAAAAAATGTTTTGATCGCGGTCAAGCTTAAGTTTCAAGTGTTCAAGATCACTATAACGAAAAATATCGTATGCTTGCAAAAGATTTGCCGATTGCAGTCAAATTACAATTTTCAAGAAATAATTTATTATTGAATAATGTCGCGTAATTGCCATACTTGCAGTCAGCTTCAGCCAAAATTGACATATTTCTTAACTAGGTGTCTGACAAAAATGCTACTATTCGAAACACTCTGCACTTTTTTAGTTCTTCTGGAATTCACTAATTACGGGATGAATATCAGTCACATTCGACTATACATTTTTTGGTTCCTGAACGGCGCCTATGAACTCCACGAAGAGGCAGACAAGGTTCACGGAGTACTCCCACTCCAGTCACAACATGATCGCTATAATCTGCCCATTGCCTTGAAATAAAAGCAAAAACCATATCTCCCCGTTTTCGTTTGCACCAGTTGGTTTATTTATCGATCATAATAGGCACATACACTAATTTTTATCTTGAACTAAATACTTAGTAACAACAATAGGATATTTACAGCAGTACAATGCTTCTACGTTTTGGCACCGGCAAACATGTTTTTCTGGAGATGATATGCTTGTATTTGCACATTTAGGTACAATACAGTATTTGTAGCTCTATAGTCTGAACCATTTTTTGCCCATTTTAACTAACCGTAAATCGTAAATGCAGAGCAACGTTTCTAACCGGCGCGAAGCGAGTGCGGCGGGCGCTGGTGTCATGTGACGTCATTACTCAGTCTCGCGCTCCAACAAGATAGTTTTCCTAATAAGAAACTTCTGGGTAGCATAACTTTATCATTTTTTTGAGATAAACAAAAATATTTCTCAATGCTGTGCTTCACTTAGACTTTTATTTTAAGTGTCTTATAAAAAACAGGAAACTTCCTCATCGAGAATTTTACCCTCCCGATGTCTCTGCGCCCTGAGGCGGCTGCCTCACTTGGACAGCGTCTGTAGCCAGCCCTGTTTATTGGTACGCCGTTGTCATTGCGGCTGGCTGTATCTATCAAGCCGTGGTGGCGCCTCTCTCTAACCCAGCTTCAGCCGGCGACCGATGAACAACGGTTCAATGCCGGACAATGTATTCGTTGTTCAACTGGCACGGCGGCAACGCAATCGATGCCAATACCGATGCATTTTCGCTGATCGTCCAAGCATCAGCTGCTTTGAATTCAATTTCACCAAAATAGCCAAAACTCCGCGCATAAACCTTATGAGCAATGGTTTTCTGCTATTCTTTTAAACTTAGTATTTAGTAGATCTCAACATGTAGAAGAAGTAGTGTCAATGGGCCCGAAGCAGTCGAGTAGTTCCGAGATACTGAGTTTACAATTTGGTCAGTTCGTTCTCCATTACAACCAGTGCACCATACGTAATAGTTGTTTGATATTTATTTTCATTCCTATCATCACTCCTACTGGCCGGTTCACCAAGATTGCGTTATCGACTGCTCCGCCATAGGCCGTAATAAATATTAAAGATAACGGTGTGATTATTTGGGTGCATCGACGGTATCTGCTATGTTTATATTATGTCAAGTGATTAGGGTGGTAGGCCCTGCCAGAAGTGCGAACCATGGGTACCACGCTCTAAAGCTGAATATATAGTATTTCACGCCAGCGCAAAGTTATTATTGGTATTTCCAATAACTTGAATTATTCATGTAAGTATACAAGGTATTTCATACAAAATTTCCATATGAGTTCAACCCTGTAGCACACAAATTCCTTCTAGAAGGTTCACAAGTCTGGTTAATGTCGCTCAACAAGACCGCCCCTAGGCCTGTTTATGTTATACGTTCGATTCCTCTGGTCACTTGTTCCCAGGGCGGGCTTCCAGCGGCGTCATTTACACTCAAATGGGTATAACAGTCACTGCTAAATTCAAGTAGTTCGCGGTGTGATGCTAATTCGTATAACTGTGCTATTGGTTGTCTGTTTTGGTTAGTTCGTAGATTCAAGACATCCGGTATTTGAGTACGAATCCAGAATACTGAATTTTGAATTGCATTCGAATACAAACAAAACATCATTCCAATAGGGTTTTGAGTATCAGATGGATTAATTTAAATATGAATACTTTTTGAATATTCCAACTAAAAAAAACATACATACACTTTAAAATTGATTTTTATTATGTACTTAAGTTATAAAAATATATAAAAATAAAACCTAAAATAATACAATTAAAAAATCTACTTACCTTTTTATATATAGGGTGTTCATTTGAAAACTTCTCTCCACGGGGACACAGGGTCAACTTTTCAACCAAAAACTACTTCACCATCTTTCACCATCCCCCGCCCCCCAGGGTAATTCCCTTAAAAATTTCAAATGACAAGGGGTATCAGGTACTAGCTTGTTTGAAAGGTCTTTAGAATTCCTTTATTTTGACAATTGATTTTTTAAAACCAGTCGATTCGAGAAAATTAGAAAAATCTTTATTTATCTTAATTTGTTCAGATAGAAAACAAAGAAACACGAAAATATCACTTATTACTTCAGTAAGTGTTCAAGATGTTGCTCGTTAGGCTTTGCCAAATCTACAATTCGTTTATAATTTAAAACCGAAACTACCAACATAAACAGCAATTCGGAAGATTAGACGTGGCAACAATCAAATAACACCCGAATTTCCGCATCCTTTTCATCAAAACAGATATCCTGGGCGAACTGTAATTATTGCTATACCTGTTTAGTTATTTGTTGCTAAGAGAAAGAAATAACTTAATTTGCTGTCAGTTAACTTTGCTACAATCTTGGGATAGTGATAATTAATTTATGATTCAGATTTTTCTTTACCAAAATGATATGCACATTAGCCGAAATACTGGAAATGATTCTAATTTATGGTGCACAAAATCAATGTGCTCGTCAAACTGCGGTCACGTTTAACGCGAGACATCTGGGGAAGATAACTTCGCATAGGTATGTTTTGGACCTTGTAAATTTACTCTGGATCTGTTGCAAATAAAAAATGTTATTTGAATGTGGCCGCTCAAGTTGAAGTTTTGGGTCATTTTGGAATAAATCCTAATACTTCATTACGCAAAATTGTTGCTGCGACTGGTATTTCATTAGGCTCTGTACAAACAGTTACTAAACTACATAAGTTTCATTAATTCAAAATGAAAATATTGTAAGAGTTAACCGAAGATGACTTCGATAGACGAGTTGGGTTTTGTGAACAAAGGACTGCAGCGAGCGATGATAATATCATTCATGTAAAGAATATCTGCGTCAGTGACGAATGCACATTTTATCTTATTAGATTTGTTAATGAGTTGGTTAGAAATGTGAGCAATCACTATTTCCTTTATTCTACTGTACTGCATGGTGAGAGGCTCACTGCTAACAACTTTGCCATGCATGTAAATGATGGCAAGTGGGTTGATATTCAACTAATATTGGGGCAAATTATGCTGAGCAAACAGTGAGGAAAGTCAATAACAGGTTTCGCTTTCTGCTGAGCAGGGAGGGAGGAAACGGGATTAGACAAATACCTTTGGTATGAATCATAGCACGATGCTACCTAATATTAAGTCTTTGAGATTTAGGATTGGGATAACTTCCATAGAATTGCCAGTTTATATCATTTCCAAAAAGATAGGGAACTTATTTGAATGGACCAATGACAATACAAGAAATAATGGGTCGATTTTGTAGCTATTATATTTAATAGGATGTTTTTGACGACTGTATATGCATGGCAATCTAGTTTTGTCTCTATATCACATACAGGGTGTTGTACATAATACGTACCTGTAGAAATGTAACGATTCTTTTTATCTTGCAAAAAGGGATATAAAACCTATCCTAACTGCTTCATCATCTTTTGGTACATCAAAAACAATTTTTTAGCAATTTATGATCTGGAAATGTAAACAAACAGCACATTCTGCATTCCTGGGTCCTAGAACATCGATATTTGTAAATGTATCCGCATGCACCTATTATTCATCATCTAGATATTATAAAAATACCTATTTATGAAAATATTTGCAAAAATTGTCATATTTTCTTGTTATTTTTATTATTATTAGACCTCTGGGATATTCATTGCTTTTGAAGTGATCTGCAGTGTTGCCGAACCAGAAAAAAAACGGAATCGGTAAATAGGGTCGTTGAATTCGGTATAGGGAAAATGCCGTCCCAAGAGCAGTATGATGGATCAAGAACCTTTGAATCTCGAAGCGCCGTCTATGAAAAAGGTTTATTGTATTGAGCGCGCACACAACATGTTTTTTGTGGGCATAGTTCTATATATATTTTTCTGTTTACCCCTGAACTCATGAACTCACCTCACATTTAAATTAAATATTTATTAAAACAGACAGGTTTCGGTTTCTGTATTGCTTGTCCGGTGGTAATGACGGTAATCTACGTACGCACACAAATCAATTCAGGGCAAGCGGCGTAAGGGATGAGGATGTATGTTCGTAATCTACGCCTCTCGTGTGGCTGACTGTCTGAGTATGTATGGATATGATGATTGACATGGGGCATAAAATTACCTTTTAGCTTTATTTTTGGTTCCAGCTCTTTTTCGGTAAGTTTCCGGTAAATATTCTCATTTCGACAAAAATCCGGTCCAAGTCCATAGGTACATAGACAATATGAAACTGAAAATATGAAAATACTCAATTTGACGATTCTATTTTTCATAACATTTTAGCAAAATGTAAAATAGTAAAGGCAACACCGCGCCCCGCAACCCAGTTGACAAGAACGACAAGCTGTCAAGATTAGGGATGTTTCGATCCACGAAAAGTATCGATATGCATCTATTCATATCGTTTTAGGAAGTATCGATACTCTAAAATATTGGAAAAAAATGATCGATATTATAAGTACGATACCTTTCGATACGGAGCATACACTATCGAAAACATCAGACTAGATTGTCAAATACGTTCACTCATAAGAATAGATAAAAACCTCACAATTGCATAACTTACCTCTCCCACCTAAACTCGATTTTACAAAATAGCTCGACAAATCACTTCACTATCACAATAATGTTTAGTTTTAAACTATAATTTTTAATCAATCAATACTAAAAACACTGTGTGTCATGTGTGTGTAATTCGCCGAAACCGAATCCAACTAGGTTGCTAGGTCGCTTAGCTCAGTTTCCCCAGTCGAAATGTAAAAATTCCCCAAATTCAGGATTTTTTAAAAAAAAATCAAAAAAATACAATCTATTTTTTGTCAAAGTAATTTTTTGAGCGACATGTGTTTGTTGTATAACGGAAAGACTAATATATATGTACATAATAAATACATTATGTAATGTTATTGATAAAATTATATAAAATATGTTTCCCTAAATGAAGTTCTCAGAAAAAATATCCCCAAAACCTTCCCCATTAAAATAAAAAATTTTAAATGTGGCAACCCTGGAATCGAAAATAAATTATGTGAGGCCGTGAATTGAGTTGCACGAGCGGAAGGAAATAAAGAAGAAAAGTAACCTGTTAGTCACTCTTTCTGACACAGTCCGGATCGAAAAAAGATGACGATTTTAGTGAAATGTATCGATGCACCCAAGTATCGTATATAAAAATGTAGATCCAGACTATCGGGTATCGGAAGCAAAAGTATTGATACCTCGTATCGAACATCCCTACTGTCAAGATGTAAGACCCGGAGCCATTTGGGGAGTCATGGAAATCATTTTTAAATTTTCATTTGCATCTTTTCAAGTGTTGTCCAACGATTTTGGGAAAATTTCACGTATAGTCTTATAAAGCATAGTAGAGTATATTTCAACAGTTGGCAGAGTTTGTTCCACTGGGACCAAGCGTTGAAGGATTCCACAGAATTATGTGTCAGTTGTCGATATGGAGAGTTTTGAAATATAAGGAGATAATCAGCTGTTATTCAAATAATGTCTATTATAACCTAAAATGTGTACTCAGTGAAAAAAGAATATTATTGCAAATTCTAGTTATTTTGCAGGTTTTAGGTTAGCTGGCTGCTTTACGACATACAGGGTGACTTTGAAGTTGAGTCATTAATTTTCAGATAATGATTGTAGAAGAAAGATAAACCAAAATATGTCTGTAAAAATAAAAAAAATTAAAAAAAAAATGTTACTTTGTTTTATAAAGTATCCTCCTGACAAGTATTTCAGTGCGGACCTGTATTTGATCGTGCGGTCTTGGAGCACCGGCATGCCCTCCCCTGTGAGGTCTTAAGTCACCTGATTCACGAGCCCTTTGTACTACATTAACAAAGGCACGAGGGGTTGGTTGCACTCGATTGGGAAACCGATCCGCATAAATCCGTGATGCCGCGTAAATAAGAATCATGTCCACAAGTTCAGCATTTTCGTAAACATGTGCCATTTTTGATTTCGTTTGAGCCACGCAACAGACACCACTATTCACTCACGCGTTACCGACTGACACTGACTGAATACAACTGAATAAAATAATTGTAAAAACATCGTTCCAAATTCTTTCGCTTTTTTGTTTCCGATGCGATGAACCGATAAGGCGGATTATATCCGTTGTTGCCAAACACGAGCACATAATATTATTATTGAGACAGGGCGGTACTCAAACTTCCAAAGGGCTATAACTTTGTTACTTTAATTTTATCAGAAAAATGGTAAAGGAAAAAAACATTTCTTTTGATCAGATCTACTCACTGTTAAA
The DNA here is from genome assembly GCA_963669975.1 of Acanthoscelides obtectus. Classification (NCBI taxonomy): domain Eukaryota; kingdom Metazoa; phylum Arthropoda; class Insecta; order Coleoptera; family Chrysomelidae; genus Acanthoscelides; species Acanthoscelides obtectus. Next base: position 85,208,944 of record CAVLJG010000003.1, on the reverse strand, counting down.
ATAAATGACTCAACTTCGAAGTCACCCTGTATATTGAGGTATTTCTCAATCGCTGTAAATATAGTGTGGATGTTTGTTCACTTCCTGAAGAACGAAAAAAATTGAACTTTGTGGGTGTATGGATATCAAAAATCCTTAATGGTTTTGTGCGAATATCAATCTTAGGTGCCATAATGAACGGCAAGTAAATGAATGAATGTTTGGAAACGAGCAATATCTATGAACTTTTTGGTAGAGTCTTTGTCATTAACTAGGTGTTTAATGGCTATTTGCAAGCGGTTTATAGGAAAAACACACGGTAGGTGATGTTAAATCAGTAAAATTGCATATCAATTGGAGAAAAATATATAAACATGAATAAACAATCTACAATGTTTGTGAAAAACATGAATTTTATTAAAAAATCAAACACTTCTTTAAATTTTGACCGAATTATATGTAATTTCTTAATATTTAAAAAGCTGGTGTTATTTCAACGCCAAGCTGTAATCTGATACTTTGACAATATTTTGTTTTCAATATTCCATAGCTATTGGTTACTAAAATTTGTTGAATGGATCCTGAAGCTCATTCGCTATTACCCTATAGGTGGAAAATATCGGCTTGTTGATATGACAATCCTGATAAAATCCACCCTAAATATACTAAGGGTCACTAGCTTCTAACAGCAGTGGACCAAAATGACACTTAAGCAGGGCAAACTTAAATAACTACGAGGAATCTTTTGGAAAGTCATCTGACAATTTGATCAAAGCAAACTGAATTCTCGGCTTGCATATGTTGCTTGCACCTTTAACTCCTAGTACTAGCACCTGGTTGTAAAAAGTCCGAAACACACTAATCAAAGCTCAGCCACCGGTAGCCATTAAGAGCATGTTCACGAACGCAGCACACCGGTCTGGTCATGGCTACCCCTTATTTATCTTCCACTCAAAAAGCTGGACGCGTTGCCATGCGGATTAGACCTTCCGTTGTCGGATAAAAGCCGTGTAACAGCTGTCAATAGCACGCGACGGACAGACTGACGGACATACCGATTCACGGATTGCTGCTGATCGATATCGACAGCCACCTTGCTTGCCCTTTAGCTACAGAGCTGGTGGACACTACTTCAAGGATCTTCAGAGCGAATGGTAATACAAAAATATCTAAACTCAGGGAAAGTAAAAGCACGGCGGACAAAGTATCACTGAGAATGGAAAAACATATTTTTGTAGTGCATAAAAATCATTATGACAAGCACATACCTTTGCAGCTGTTACAACGGCGACGATACAGCATATTTCACGCTGAGACGTCTCCTGAGGTGAACAGATGATCAGCAAGTGACATCTTTGTTTTAGACTATAACATTGCCAGTGATGAATCGGATTAAAATCTGGTAAAACTAAGGATCATATTAACAGCAACACTAGTTTTTGTTCACATATCTAGATACTTTCAGTGACTGGAAATCTTGGCAATACAATATATGGAGTACACATAGAAAACTGTTTATTTCTTCCCTGTGAATTTTTGCAACCGCAACAGTTAGTACCCGTCTGTATTCACGAATTGCTTGCATTGTTATAGTTGAATACATTTCATGACGGTTGTATATTTCACTTACATTTTTCTAAATTCTCACTTCTTTGACATACCTGAGTAATATTAAGATTTGATTCAGGGAATCGAACCTCTATCAATTCGGTCATATACTGCCACACATGTTGAATTAATTCTGTGTCTGTTGCATTGCTCTTCAAAATCATATCGAGTCTCAAATTCTAGATAATTAACATGATCCAAAATTTTTATCTTAGTGTATTCCTACCTGATTAGAAATGTAGTCATGATCGTCATGAAGCTATTTTGCTTGTAGCTTCTGTTTATGTCTAGGAACTTTTTTAAATGAAAGAGTTGTTAGCGAGTTCAGAATGGAACCGTAGCGTACAAAATCCACAACAAAATACGGCTCTGTCTACCTGGCGTTGACGGATCCCTCAGAATTGTGTCTCACTTGTCGATATGGGAAATTTTGAAAAAATGGTACATAAAGGAATATGATCAGATGAGAAAAAAGTCAGTCAAACAGGTCCATACAAGAGCATAGAAAGCGCTAGGCTGTTGCGTATGATTCCATACCAGAATACTGATCACGGTCGGAGCACGACGTGACGCCAGCGGCAGCCGCGGCCGATATGTACGCGATCCGTCCCTCGAGAATATTTGTCAGGTTTTCAGGGATAATGTAAAGAGAAATATGTGATGTGTGTCCATCCCCAACCCCATACAACCTTCACCCTCAAGTTTTCCTACCTCTAAATTTTTTTCAAAACTGATCATTGTCCTCTGAAATGTCAAAAAACGAAGTTTGACCGATTTTTTTTTTTTTTTTTTTTATATCGAAACAGCCGCGCAGGCAGAAGTCTAAATGCCGGAACACCGCGGCTGCTATGATGATCCCAAAGAAATTTTGTTAATACGATTTTTGAACTGCCCAAGGTTAGCAGAACTGCGAAAAGCTTCCTCCCGTAGATTGTTCCACAATCTAGACACCCTCGGGACAAAGGAGCGGTCGTATCGGTTAGTTCTGGATGTACGAAGTTTGACGCGGTTAGGATGGGACGCCGAAGTCAGGCGGGTCTGTCTGGCAGGCACATCGCGCGGCGGCATCATGGAAGAGAGCTCTGAGGAGCAAAGCCCGTTGGTGTAGCGATAGAAAAGAGCTAGATCGCCGACGGCCCGCCGGTGCGAAAGAGTCCCGAGACTGTCTGTTAGAGAAGAGTCATCGATCAGTCGGACCGCCCTCCTCTGGACAGCATCGAGCATGGACAATGTAGTCGGGGCGGCAGCACCCCAAATGTGTGAACAATACTCGAGGCTAGGCCTTATCTGGGCCTTGTATAGAGTGAGAAGGTCATGCGGAGAAAAGTACTTCTTAGCCCTAAACAAATAGCCTAGCTTTTTCCCAGCAGCTGCAGCTATTGAAGAGATGTGTTCGTGCCAGATCAGGTCCTCGGTGATCTGGACTCCGACCAGCCGAAATGAATGGCTCTTTGGTAGGACTCGACCGTCCATCGAAACTGTATGAGCGCTAGGACGCTTTTTGTTCGTCAAAGTACAGTACTGTGTTTTGGAAGCATTGAACTGTACAAGATTGTTGCGTCCCCAAGCAGTGATAGCCTCCAGGTCTCTTGTCAGAGAAGAAGTCGTCGCTAGTCTTCTTTTTTCCAGCTCAGCGGCAGAGATCGGCTTGTCACTTTGAATTCCTGCATGTAGAGTGCTGTCATCAGCGAAGCTGTGGATTGGGTTGATCGTGCAGGAAAGGAGGTCGTTGATATGTAATAGAAACAGTGTTGGAGCCAAGACCGATCCCTGGGGAACACCCGCGTTGACGTTGTGGGATGAAGAGGAGAATCCGTCGATTACGACGGATATCTTGCGGCCAGAGATAAAGTCAGCTACCCATCTGCAAAGCTTTTCTGGGAGGCCGTAGGATGGAAGTTTGCTCAAGAGGGCAGCGTGCCACAGCTGATCGAACGCTTTCGTGATGTCAAGAGCAACGACATGAGCCTCACCATGAGACTGGATGAGTTTACTCCACAGTTGCGTGACGTAAGCTAGGAGGTCCCCTGTGGATCGTTGATGCCGGAAACCATACTGCCTGTCGCTAATCAAGCTGTGACGTTCGAGGTAGTCCAGAAGCTCGCGATTTATGCACCTCTCCATCACTTTACTTATAACAGAAAGCAGAGCTATAGGCCTGTAGTTGTAAGGGTCGGTTTTAGATCCTTTTTTTGGGATGGGCTGTACATGAGCAAATTTCCAGTTTTCTGGGAAGGTGCCGGATTCATAAGATATCTGGAAGAGACGCGAAAGAACTGGAGCAAGCTCAGCTGCACATCTCTTCAGTACAATGGCAGGAATCAAGTCCGGACCAGAAGCTTTGTTGATGTCGAGCGACAAGAGCACTCGTCTTACGGTCTTATGCCTGAATGTTACCTCCCGCATAGTGTGGGGAACCCTTTGAGTTGACGGCACTTGGGCGTTGGTGGGGACGTCCATGGTGGAGTTGGCAGCAAAGATCTTGGCTAGCACTTCCGCCTTGGCCTTTGAGTCGAATACAACAGTTCCATCCTGACACGTAAGTGGTGGAAGGCTACTGTGTGAGAAGTTCTTTTCAATCTGCTTGGCCAGCGTCCAGAAAGACCGACTGCCATTGCGCTGCGACATTACCCTGTGCCTAACTTTTATATCATGCTGGGTTTTGGCATTGCGAACCGCTTCGTTATATTTGTTTCTGGACTCGACGTCGGCTTGTCTGTTCTCTACAGTGGGGTTTTGTAAGTAGGTTCTGTGGGCCTTGATCTTCTGCTGGCGAGCAGTGTCACACGATTTGTTGAACCAGCCGTTGGACCCTGGTTTAGGAACTTTCACTGTGTGAGGGATGTATTCCTCCATTCCGACGTGGATAATTTCGGTTATTGAAGAACAGATAGTCGACGCATCCGCGTCAGTGAAACAGACATCTCTCCAAGGAAAGCTAGAGAAGAAGTCTCTGTGGCCGCAGAAACTCGCACAGGCCGCAAAACTTGGCATTACGGACATGCCGACTGGGAGGGGATTTTTACGTTTTAAGCCTTTTTCCTCTGCCGCTACTGGATGATTTTCGAAAGCTACAGTTTTTGCGTCCTTGAAATAGTAGCATCATTGGGTAAAAATTTAGTTTTTTTTCAGTTATAGGTGATTATAAGATTAGCTGACAGACCGACAGCCAGACATACATACCGACGGAAAACATAATATCCGAAAATTCTCGCGATTACAATACTTCCCCGTCAGTATGCGTGGGAAGTGTAAGCGAGGTTTGACCAAAAATGTACACTAATAATTCTTTTCCCCACCTGGTCCCGGACTATGAGGTCTGAATAGAAAAACAGGGTAAGCTTGAGTCGTATCCGTTCGGCTTCCGATCCTTTAAATCCGCCTAATGGCCCAAGGCAGATTGTAGATTTTCGTGAACCACTGCTGAAAAAGACACGCGATCTCTGCTGTCCGACAAAAAAGGGAACGTCGTAATGTCAGCGGTTAGGAAGAATAAATGCATTGTGAGACCCTGCCGAGATTCTTTTTTTACTTTTTGAGCTTATTTTTGATGGGATCGTGATAATACTACACATTTACAGATGTCAAAATCAATAACCTGTTTCATATCGATTGGAATAAGAATGTGAAGAGTTTCAAGTTTCGAAATCATTTCTAAAGTGAAATATTGTATGAACGCACTTGAAACTAGGATTATCAAAGAATTCGAAAAACGAAGTACGTTGACATGGAATTAACTTGGTACAAGAAATACCTCTGAAAAACCACATGGGGAATGGCTTTCGGCAATTTTTTATTTAGTATTTCATAGATCTCAACTCGTACAACAAAAGTGTCCAAGTGCCAAAAGTTTTTCCACGAGTAGTTTCGGAGGTATAGGGTTTCCAATAGAAATGAAATTCATCACTAATAAAAACAATAGCGATCTCAAAAACGACTTCAAGAAGACTCTTACATGCTTTTATTCGAGAATTCGAGTCACGTTTAGAAAGTTTTGCTCGAATGCGATCTTGTAAGGATGGAATTGAAGATCATCATGAAGAATTCTCGTCACACGGAAAGCCCAAGCATGTTTGCACGCAGAACACCGTTGTGATTGCACCATTGAAGCTCTCACTGCCTTAATGTTTTCAGGTGATCTAATAGATCTAGAGATTCCAGTTCTTCGTCTTGGTGCACTTGTTTGTCTAAACGTAGTGATCCACGTAACAATTGATTTCCGGTCCGGAAGAGGAGCTAACGGGGCTAAATCAAAGCCATTCCGAAAGGCAGATGATGGTGACTGAACTGTGTCGGAACGAGACTACCAGCGCTCCGCTACGACACCAACCGACTGAATGTCGCGCATTCTGTACAAAATTTAAAAGAAAATATAGTCGAAAGCCATTCCCCACAATGCTTCTGCAGGACCTTTATAGCATGTTGGTTAAATATGACTGTGTATACCAGTTCTGGATATTCGTCTATAAGTAGAAAATCAATGGCTAAAGTTTAGTACTCAATCTACTGATATTCAAAAAAATAGTATCTTACTCATACTCGTGGTTTGAATTGATTTGGCGTTAAACATGCTGTTCCGTTTCTGACATATTCAATCAAGGAGAACATTCAATTTCCCATGTAAAGCATGACCATTTAAAAATGGAATTGGCAATTTGGCCTACCGAACAGCATACAAGCAATCATGACCTGCCAAATGCACTATCTTGTCACCAAAACTGCAGATATATCTCAAACCATATAGGAACTACAAATACAACTTTAAAGTCTAACAAGTATGATATAGGCTGTGCAGAGGTTTCGATTTTCTAACGGCAATCTTTTTGTTCGCCTAAGGAACATTGGGTACATTGCAGACCTTCAGCTGTCCTGGTTAATTACAAAATAATTTTTTAGTACTCAACTTTCCACAAAAATTATGTGATAACACTAAGAGACATCGCACAGTAAAGACAGCCAACCATTGACAGCTGTTTTATGCTTTTTGGTAACTCATCAGCATGGTCTAGGTTTGGAATTTGAAAGCACGAACGAAATCCACAATACACACCTGGATCAATACATCGCATCGTTTATACGTGGGAAAGGAAAACGTTACCATAACTTTAGATATCGTATCGATCGCCTACAAAATCTATTTCTTTACTTGTCCCACTCATAAAAGTACAAACTCAGCTATCGTCGATCTACGATCGTATACATAGCGAGGAACGATGTTCGCGAACACGAGTTTTCTATTTTCTGCACGTAAACGAGCGCAAATATTTAATTAAGAATCTTATAAAAGTCAGAGTGGCAACTTAAAGGGGGTATTAATTGTATTTACACCTTTACGTGACTCGCTACCGAGATGCCATCTATGGTGCGCCACGGCGCTCCGCATAGGCGGCAACAAGTTACATAGTAAACGAAGAATATCATGATGATAAATGATTCAGAGTGCTGGATTTAAAAATCTGTGTTATCAACCGTTAAAATACGTGAATTAATAAAATTATCAGGAACTGTACTAATTATGAAGCCCCGTCGCGACGGGTCAAACCATCCGTACCGCCTTTTCGCTGGACGCCGAGTGCCTGTCAAGTATCCTCGCCCTATCAACGTCCCGAAAGGGTCCCAAGATCTTATTTATGACCTGCTGTTTCCTTGAAACTTAAAAAAACAAAACACATACCAGGTTTAAACAATTGGAAACCAATAACTATTATTGCATTATCGCTCTTGATGCGATCGATAACATTTGCAAGCCTTGTTCACAAATCGAGGATTTTCGCTGCCCACACTTGCTGGCGGGGTAGTATGATGACTTGAGTCAACTTGCGACATAGTCGATTCCAGTGGCGTTCCGCGCTATCTTATTCACAGTTTGAGTAATATAAAGTTGCTGTGCTTTTGTTCGATGTCCGAGAACAAGTATCATACTCAGGAGTAGTGGGAGAAAGCTTTTACAGCCACTGTCATACCTACAGGTATGTATATGTATGTACAACACAGCAAGTAGACTGCTATTGTTGGTTTCCTGGTCTATTTTTATTATCCTGTCCTCGTTCAGCATCATCCTCCTCAGTATTGGTTAAATGCTAACCCATTTGCGCTCGCTTACGTGCCTTGTCCAGCAGTGAGTCTCTCGCCCAGCGTCCCTTACAGCTGTCTCTACCATGTTCAAGTAGATCACTAGGCGTGTCCTCATCTTCATTGCAATGTACGCAGTTTGCGTACTCTCTCTTTCCTACCATCTTCAGATATCTATTTAAACAACCATGTCCTTTGATGAACTCTGCAGTATAGTAAGGTTCCCGCGCCGCTCAATCCGGGTTTTAGTATCTGGAATCATCCTTCTGTTCCATGCACCATTGCCAGTTGCGACATATCTCTCCTGCCATCTAACAAAATGCGCATCTCTTTCAACGCCTTTAACTTCGGCGCTCTTTCTACAGAGTTCACATCTCCCCTCAGCCAGCAAATCATTCGGCGGAATACCAGCCACCACTAGCAAGGCATCTATTAATACTGTTCCGTAAGCGCATACCATGCACATCAACCATCATTCGCTAGATTCTGAACATTTGCTGTCTATATTTCATTTTTCCCAAGGCCATATTGTAGGGAGGAGCTCAGTACATCTTAATCGAGTTTGTAGGTGGCTGTGCGTAAGCTGTATCAGGGATGTAACGACTTTATTTACCTTACCAGTCATAAGCCTTATATATTTAATCATTTTCAGATCTCTGCCGAGCCACATACCCAGATACTTGATCGCATTCTAACCGTAACAGTCAGTGAAGTCTGCCAGAAAGCCTAACCAATTTTCATGGTTCCATGTGCCCTTTATGGATCACGAAAACTATTAAACCTCATTATAAATTCATCTTCGAAATAAACGGTCCAATAGAAAATTGTCAGTTTTGAAAGAAATAAACAGACAAAGAATAGGGATGTTGACGGAATTTTTTTCTACTACTGCTATTAAAATTTTGGATACTATGCCCCATTTACAACATGAAGCGTCGAGTTTCTTGAATAGTGCACAGAAACCTTGCCACGCATTTCTTCTTACACCCGTTAACTAAAATGAAGTAGCTGAGGCTATTAAGCCGAAGTGTAGAGATGTGTATGACCAAAATAGCGAAGTTTTGAAGCTACCGTTTGAGGTAAAGTAAGTAGGTCAAATATACTATTGGATTATGTGAGGTGCTGGACGGAATTCAGATCAATTTCTCTGAGCTTTTCGTAAATTCTCCGTCTTAATTGTACTTCATCTTGGGCTTCCCAGCTTCCATGATAAACCTTCCTAGACAGTAAAGCCCAAAAATCCTCTATTGGGTGAATCTGCGGCAAGTTTGGGGCATTTCCGTTTTTGGGAACAAAGTGTACGTTGTGTGGTCGAAGCCAGTTTTGGGTATTTCTTGAGGATTGGCATGCTGCTAGGTTGGCCAAAACTGATGTGAACATTAGTATGATGATGGAAGGCAGTTATCAATATAGCTTTGACTATTCAAAGCTTCACCCCTCACTCTTCCCACAAAAGGTTGGGATACAGACTGTTAGAAATTGTGCACCAGATAAATTTCGCTTTATGTTTGTATCTAATATTGTCGGGGCATTCCTCTATGTTGTCCGTATAAAATCCGCCAGAGACAAAAATGTACTCATTGCAAACACTATTATAGATACTAAATTCAAGGAAGCTTTGCTGCAAATTGTTAAAACTTAATAGAGACAAAAACAACAAACCATTCTGTCGGTGAAAATCGATTAAATGAAAACCAAACAGTTTTTCTCCGTAACATAAAAATTGATGGGTCTCCCAAATGGAAGGCTCATGTAGACTCTTTATGTAAAAAACTTATTCGCATTCCGACAATTAGATACAACGTATCTCTAAGAAAGAAGGCATTTAAGCCGCATATTTTGGCATCTTCATTCGCATCTGATCTACGGCTTCATGATTTGGAGAATGCCAAAACGTGCAGTGTGGATTATAGCAGGTGCTATGTTCAATGAGAACTGCAAACCCCTCTTCCAAATGTTGGGGATACTACCATACACTTTGCTGCATATTCATGAAAACTTGATTTACTTACTACATAATCCAATCAGAAATCCACAATAATGACACAGGCTAGATCATTGAGACTGCCACATTATAGACTAGACATTCTGCCAAAAATTCATTAAGTTAAATTTTTACAATAAGTTAGCTCAGACCATCCGTGAGCTGTATTATATTCAATTAAAAAAACAAATGAAGTGTATTCTCCTAGATCAATGTTTTTGCTCCGTTGGGGTATTTTTGAATTACAACTTTTAATTTATCTTGTGATTCATGTCTCACGTGCACTTGTTTCTTTATTGTAAATGTTTGACTTTCTTTTACTCCATGGTTCCTGCATCCAATGACTTTTCATACATATCATTTATATAGTGTGACCAATAAATTAATTATCTATCCATCTTTAATAAATCCAGCCAATCAGGTTATATTAAGGCGTGTTTGGCATAACCTGGTTACCCAGACGCTTCGCATACCGTCAGTCCGTTCATGAATAACCGAAAAGAAGTTGGATGCAATGGCAAGGCAACGCTGTTGCAATGTCAAAATGCCATCTCGCTTCTCGATTCTCCGTACGGTACGGCATCAGGCCAGCCACCACGAAGGGCGTGAAATTAATTACTGACCATTTCTCATTGGAGACTCGCAATGTCGGAGAATCTTGCGCTGTATCAACAATAAATCAATTCCACAGCCGGCTCCGATGTCTGTGGCCGGTCGACTGTGAACAACCTTTGACAGAAGCCAAGAGAACGGTCCCGCCATACTTAAACCAGAGGATGCCCGACTTAAAATTACCTGACTTTGGGTACAATAGTCTCTTGAAAATATCGCAATTTATATAATGGTAATATCTAAAAATCTTTCCTTTTCTTTTAAGTTGCAACTTTGTTGTTCACTGATGGTGCCTTTCTAGGAGGCCTCAAAGAAATGGGATGAGTCAAATCGTTTCAAACGGTGAACTCGAATCGTGACTAGATAAGTTCACTTAGTTAGAATGAATCTTCGACCTCTACATCTAAAACTATATGAACATATTTGTTTCCGCGGCAAATGTAGGGAAAAATGTCTAACAGGTACATAACATTACCGAGATCTTAATAATAGAAGGTATTTCACTGACATCAAATATCAATTAACAACCGTTGACCGCATAAACATTGCTACCTACAATATTCAACTTTTCCAAACAATATCTGAAAATGAGCGGGAACCTCTGTCACGTTGAAACACTATGTTCCAGCGATTTTAATTTTTTGTCCGTAGTTCCGCCGCCACTGAACCAATTTTCAAAACCTACAACTACCTAAACCTGAATGATGCAAGTACTGAACTCGAGATTATCCAAACTTCAGTTCACAATTCTTCTGTTGCTTAAATATATCTTCATCACGCAAGTTCGTATTTCTCACTTATGTCGGTTTGACATTCCGTGTCTGATGCATATCATTGCGTAATAGGCACTTAGTTAATCTATTGAATGAAAGATTCATACACTCAGTATTTGCCTCTCAACTGCAAATGCAATATCACACCGTTCTTCACGTCGGCGTCTTACCCTTCTACGACCATCGTACCAAAACAGAATCGCGATTCGTCGATAAAGATGACATTATGCCTCCCAATGTTGCCATTCAAATGCTAACTGCAGTGGTCCGCAGCCAGAGGAAGCACTAACCATGGACGGTACGAAAACAGGGCCACCTTCTTCTCAAAACCTTCGGTCAGTGATATGACGCGTAGTAGCAAAACGGTTTCGTAGGGCTAGCTATCTGAAGCGCCTATCTTGACGCTATGTGGTACGCCTTGGTGGACCAGTTCTTCTATCCACACACGATACACACGCATTACCGTCATTGCAGTACAATTAACACGGCGGCCAATTTCGCGATAGGACAAGCCAACATCTCGATAGGCAATAATTCTACCCTTGTCAGAGTCGCTAACATGGTGATAACTTGGACGTCTTCGAAATCGAGGCATTATGTTATGCTTAACTAACACTACTAAATAAAAGGGCAATAACTAAAAATGTCTGTACTACTCATTCAGCAGCGGTAGCCGCAGTAGTAGACTCTTCGGTCTCCTGATCAGTCGTCATGCGCTGTGCGGGTTAGAATCCCGTCCCAAGAGAAATTTTTCTCTTGGCTATGGATGTTGTGATTGTCCGTAGGTGGTAGACGGTCACTGACTGTCGAACGCAGAGGTACCATCCGGCGGATCTCGTAGGCAAGCCCAGAATGTGTGCATGTTGCTTGCACACGTCTGCCCTCGCCTGAGTCCGTGTGTCGTTCCCCTTTCTCCTGTATCTCCCTATAGCCCCACGGTACCCCATGGGCCTTTAGGCGTTAGGCCTTCGTGGTAGTTGGAATATAAAAAAAATATAAAAAAGCTCTCAGAAACTGCTTTCTTCACAAAAACTAAGGGCCATATTGTCAGTCGTTCCTACAATTGTAGGACGCCTTTATGGCCTCATTGATTTTCAATGTCTTTTCTCTCCTTCAGAAATTTCTAGATTTCAGCCGTTCCGAGTTAGCGTCAGCGCTATCCTATTGTGAAGTTATGTTTTCTTTTTGAATTGCACGAAATTTCAGGCTGATAAAACAGACGATATAAATCAAAAGCACGAACAATTTGATGCAAATAGATAGTTGTAACATAACCAATTTGCATCAAATTGTTCATGCTTTTGATTTATATCATCTGTTATATAGCCTGAAATTTCCTACAATTCAAGAAGAAAACGTGGCCTGGTAATGGGAGAGCGCTGACGCAGTGGCGAAGCGTCCATATAACTAAATAGCAAATTAGCCACACGAAAATAGTGTCTAGGTTTTGCGAACACCATGAAGCTGACTCGTCTCGACTTGGTTGTCGGTTCGGTTGTTACTATTTTCATTAATTTATGGATACACTTGGTAGTCCGTCGGAGGCTCGTGTCTGATCGCGGTCGCCCGAGTGCGTGGGGCGTTGCGACTATTATGTGGGCTTTTTACCAGTTTTTTATTGGGTTACTCACTTCTCACGCGTTAGTAGCCGTTTTGGTTACTGGATGTAGTGTGCGTGCAATTAAACATGGATGAGTTTCGCTGCGTAATCGATCAACTACTTGAAAAGTCATTCTCGTTGTATAATTTTTAAGAAAAAAAGGATATCATTGAAAATGGAAGACCAACACCTACTTTAGATAATTTTAAAAAGAAATAAAAAAACGTACTTTGATATTTTAAATTAATTTGGTATATGGAAACTCTTGGGTATGTGGTTGCAAAAAACAGATTGTATTGTTGGCGATGTCTTCTGTTTCATACAGAAAAAAATGGGTGGACCAGCAGCGGCGTCAACGAATGAAACAGTTTTGGGGCTCTAAAGAGGAGACATGAAATTTCTCCGTTACATGTGCGATGTGCAGCCAATTTAATTCAGTTTGGCAAAACAAGAATCGAAAGTTGTCTTAAACAAGCTTTTAGGCAGCACACTTCTAGATACCGTATGCTTTTTGGCAAAACAGGAATTACGGTTCATTTTGAAGGGGATGACCCTGACAATAGAGGAAATTACAGGGAATTGTTAACATTCATTCATCAAAAAAGATCCAAAATTTTCCGAACATCTATAAACGTCGACTGTTTTTTCAGACGGTTTGGTTTAGTCATAGCATAAGAGGATTAGGTATATCAAGTGCCCCAGACGCTCAGTCCAGGAATGTTTACCTTAATTTGAAAATAGTTTAAATAAAATACCGAAAATAAGCAAAACATTATATTTTGGAGGTTCAAAATAAACTTTTTTTAATAAGATTTTTCACATCTGGTTTTGGTAACAGTCTAGAAGTCACGCGTCGCCACTGGCTGACGCTGACACGGAACAGTAGAAATCTAGAAATATCCCAGCCTTTCTGAAGGAGAGGAAAGACTATGAAAATCAAGGTAGCCATAAAGGCTTCCTACAATTGTAGGAACGACTGATGATACGTTAACGTTGTTGCCACAGCATGCTTTAAATATAGTCAATATGTGTAAATATTCCCCTGTAGCGGTGTGTCCATGTCGACATCAAGTTTGAATTAGCTACCTATTTATTGCGCTTGCCTCAGTCGGCAGTATTTCGAATTATGAGCACATTGCACATCGGACCTTTATCATTTAATTTTACTGTAGTTACCGGGATCAGAGCCTTCGGAATGATTGAACGTGTTTGACTGATATTATCTCACAAATTTGAAATTCTTCTTTTAAGTATACTATAGACAAGGGGAATGTATTTGGTACAATACGTTCTGCGGGGCGGCCTTGGGCGCTGAACCGTGTGCGACCGTGTAGGGGGGGCAACGGGGTGCCGGTCTTGCGGTGGACCGCCTCGATTAGTTTTTGAGGAGACCCGCCGGAAAGCCGGTAGCCCGGCCAATCGAATGATTCGTTGAGCCACAGGTGTCTCGGATGTATATCTGGGACGCCTGCAGCTCAACGGTCATCATGGGCAATGGTACGTTACCCAACCCAAGGTGTTAAGCGATTCCGTGCCGAGGGGTGGGTGGCGGTGGGGATGCACCGTCTTAAACGGAGCCTCTGGGACACCGGGCGACCTCCCAGAGTATCCAGCCTTGCGTCCGTGTAGGGGCACCGCGGACGTCGATCACCACTTCCCCTATACTCGTGGGAACATTATGGAACCGAACGATAACAAAAATAATAAAAAACCCGAGGCCCCCCCTACAGGGGACCCCGAACATCCAGGCGGCCCCTCACCAGGGGACCCTGATCGTACTCTGACAGAGGAATCTGTCAGAAGCTTAGCGAGAGAGCTAGCGGAAAGGGTGGGCTCTCTAAAGATTAAGGTTCCGAAAGGAAAAGGGCTCGGAAGCGGAGAGAGGCGCAGATGACGGAGGGCTCGGAAGGTCGGGGCACCACTTCTGGGACCCCGGCTGGACGGACCCAACCGCCATCTGGGCTAGACGGTGCGCAATCCGGTGTGTCAGCGGAGGCCCTAAAGCGGCCCGGTGACGGGAAGCGGCAGAGGTCTGCCGGTGGGACACCGGAGGGCGCATCCTCGCGGAAGAAGCCTCGCACTGCGACGCATGCGCAAATTAGTTATGCGCGAGCGTCCCAAGCGGGTCTCAGGGTGGCCGTCGTGTCCGACGGTTATCCTGGGACTCAACTTACTAACGTACAGGTGCAGCAGGTCCAGGAGGCGGTCAGTGTGCTGATAGATGGGATCCCAGATGAGGTGACCCTTCCCAGGTACATTGACTGCTACCTCTCTCGAGGGGCAGCCATCTTTGTCTGCGAGGACGAATCCTCTAGGGCATGGTTGGAGGCCCACGTGGGGGATCTGCGGCCGTGGGAAGGCGCAAGGCTCATTACGATGAGCTTTGGAGACCTTCCCATATACCACCGCGTGATGGCCTGGTTTCCGGGTCCCAACCTAGACAACGAGGTCATCACGAGGAGACTCAGGAGGCACAATCCTGGGACTTTTCCCAGCGCGTGGAGGCTACTTGAGAGGAAGGAAGAGCCGATAGGTGTCCGACTTGTCCTCTCAGTTGATTCCATAAGCTGGAAGGTCATTGTAGGTAACGGCAACAGGCTGTGTTGCGGTGGAAGCTCGGGGGTGTTTACACTCCTGAGCAAGAAGAAGAGCAGTGGAGCGACACCTGCTGGAACTGGCCTGGCTCCAAATCAGGAGTCGGACCAGCCCAGACCGACGGGAGCTGTGGCGGTAGACCAGGCTCCTTCACAGGGGATGGGTCGGCCGGGTCAGCTCTCGCTGGAGCTACCGGAGGCTACGGACGTGGAGGCGGCGGGTCCAAGCGGGATATCCACAGAAAACATCGTGGCGGACCCTGCGATGGATCTGGTCCCAGAGGGAAACGATAGCGACTCGGACGAGGATGGAATCCTGAACCGAGTCCGAGAACTCCTCCGTGGAAGCGGAGATGAAGGCGGCTGTGGCAGCGATGACTGCGGCGGCGACGGCGGTACGCCCGAATAGGGGTTACATACCGTCATTCGGGAAGGTGTAGGAAGGGCCTCTCAACATCCATGGTAAGTTTTAATTTCATCCAAATTAACTTACAACACTGCATAGCGGCTTCGAGGGCCCTTACTCAGGAGATCACTCGAGGCCGACATGACGTGGCTCTCATCCAGGAACCCTGGCTGAGAAACGGTTCAGTAAACGGGCTTAGTATACCGGGCTATACGCTTTTTAGCGATACCCCGGACACTAAGCCCAGAGCTTGCGTAATGACTTCCGTCAACTCATGGCAACTTAAAGAATTTACATTCAGAGACTTAGTTGCAGTCAGAATTAGATATAAGAAGGAAGGCAGTGACAGAGACTTGGTTGTATGTTCGGCTTACCTTCCTTACGATTCAAGAGACCCTCCTCCGTCTAAGGAAATGGGGGACCTTGTCGCATTCTGTAGGGATTCTGGACTCGACCTTGTGATTGGATGCGACAGTAATGCCCATCACGTTACGTGGGGCAGCTCGAACACCAACAGACGGGGCGAAGACCTGATGGAGTTTCTTGGGGGCATCGAACCTTGAGGTTCTGAATGTCGGTAACATGTCCACTTTCAGCAATAGTGTAAGAGAAGAGGTTATCGACGTAACACTGAGCACGCTTAACTTAGCTCAGGACATCAGGGACTGGAAAGTGTCTCTAACACCCTCTCTATCGGATCACAGGTATATACTGTTCAAGACTGATGGAGAGATTCCGGATAAATATGCTCGGAATCCCAGGCATACTAGATGGGGGTCCTTTAGGGCAGACATTGACAGTAAGCTTGGAGCGGTCCCATACAGGCTTAGCAGGGGCTCTGACATAGAAGCAGCTGTCGAGTCTCTGAGCAGGGACTTGACGGCTGCATATGAGGAAAACTGCCCGTTACGCAAAGTACAAGGTAAGGGCAAGGCAACCTTCTGGACCAAAGATTTAGAGGATAGAAAACGAGCGGTGCACAAACTTCTCAGCAGAGTTAAGCACAGGAGAGGTTCTCCTCTATGGGAAGAATACAAAAAGGCATTGCAGGAGTACAAAAAGGAGATTAGAAGGGCCTCCAGAGAATCTTGGA
Organism: Acanthoscelides obtectus; assembly: GCA_963669975.1. Taxonomy (NCBI): domain Eukaryota; kingdom Metazoa; phylum Arthropoda; class Insecta; order Coleoptera; family Chrysomelidae; genus Acanthoscelides; species Acanthoscelides obtectus. The sequence goes on along the minus strand of CAVLJG010000003.1, from coordinate 85,192,223 downwards.
GGCACTTCTGTCAGTCCATAAATGACATTCCTGCTACTGCAAGAATACACAGAGTCCTATGCAAAGACATTAAAGCAAGATTGGGATCTCTGCATGATCCCTCGGGGGGGAACACTACTTCCGAGGAAGATACTCTGAGGCTTCTGATGGATACGCACTTTCCCGGTTCCACAGTAGCGCGATCAATCACAGAGTGCATGCAGTTGCGCAGGCCCTCAAGGGAGGACTGGCGCACGGCAAGGGAGATTGTCACCTTCGAAAGGACGGTATGGGCAGTAGATTCGTTTGCCCCATACAAAAGTCCAGGTCTGGACGGCGTATTTCCGGCCATGTTACAGCAGGGACGGATTTCGGTTGTTCCTTACCTGTTGAAGGTGTTTCGAGCATGTGTGGCCACGGGCTTCACACCTAGAAGCTGGCGGCAGGCTAAAGTGGTATTCATTCCTAAACCGGGCAGAGATAGATATACTGGCCCGAAGGATTTTCGACCGATTACTCTTTCATCTTTTGTGCTTAAGACCCTGGAAAGGATAGTTGATAGATACCTAAGGGATGGCCCACTGGAAAGGTGTGTCATTCATGCAAATCAGTTTGCATACCAAGCTGGAAAATCGACTGATCTGGCCTTACACAATCTGGTCGGGAGGCTGGAGAAGACTCTAGATCAGCGAGAAGTGGCACTCGTGGCCTTCTTAGATATTGAAGGTGCATTTAATTGCACCACAACCGACTCTATCAGACAGGCCTTGGTTAGACACGGGGTTGGATCAATCCTAATAGATTGGGTCCTCTCTACTCTGGAGGGTCGGGTAACAACAGCTATGCTGAATAACGTAAGCTGCAGCGTGAACGTAGCTAGAGGCTGCCCTCAGGGCGGAGTTCTGTCACCCCTACTGTGGTGTATTGTGGTGAACGAACTGCTCGTTAGGCTCAGCAGTATGGGTGTCTACGCGCAAGCCTATGCTGATGACGTAAGCATAGTGGTTAGGGGGCGTTTCTGTAGAACAGTCTCGGAAATTATGCAGGGCGCTCTGCGCTCCGTGGAATCGTGGTGTAGGGAAGTCGATCTTTCTGTTAATGCTGAAAAGACCGAGCTGATCCTATTCACTAGGAGAAGAAGGCTTGACGGACTGGTCATGCCTACCTTCTTTGGGACTAGATTAGTTTTGTCCCAGTCAGTGAAATATCTGGGAATTATCCTGGACTGCAAACTGAACTGGAGAGAGCATGTGGAACACAAGGTTAGCAAGGCTCGCAATTCGATGTGGGCTTGTAGACGTGTTGTCGGTGTAAGGTGGGGGCTTAAACCCAAAGTGGTATACTGGCTCTACACGACGATAGTACGTCCATCTCTCTTGTACGGCTCCCTGGTCTGGTGGCCTTGCATTAGAACTGAGTCAACTAAGGCCAAACTCAATAAAATTCAGCGTTTGGCCTGTATTAGCATTACAAGCGCAGTGCGAACAACGCCATTGGGTGCAATGGAAGCTCTGTTGGATCTCCCACCGTTGGATCTGGTGATCCGCGGTGAAGCGAGAGTAGTCGCTCATCGACTGTGGAGTCAGTGCAGCTGGGCTTTCTTGAATCCGGTCAAGGGGCATACTGCCATATTAGTCGAATTAGAAAGGGAGGACCCCGTCCTTCTAAGCAGGGGTGATCGTATTACCCCTAAATATCGCTTCAACCGCAAGTTTATTGTGGAGTACCCAACGAGGGAGGAGTGGGACGCCGGTAGCCGAGGACTCTCCGAAGTGAGCGGGCAGGTCTGGTACACGGACGGCTCGGTCACCGAAGAGGGCTCAGGTGCTGGGGTCTCTGGACCTAGAACTAGGCTATCTCTGCCTCTCGGTGAGTACACCACCATTTTCCAGGCGGAAATCTTTGCGATTCTGGCTTGTGTATCTCACATTCTGGAGGAGGGTGGGCCTAGGAGAAGAGTAACAATCTTATCCGACAGCCAGGCTGCAATGAAAGCACTAAGTGCATGTAAGATTACTTCGAGTCTTGTATTGCAATGCAGGGAGGCTCTGGATTGCCTCGCAGCGAGGCATCCGGTATTGTTAATATGGGTACCGGGGCACGCTGGGATAAGGGGCAATGAGACGGCGGACACTCTGGCGAAAACAGGATCAGCCAGCAAGCTCGTTGGTCCTGAGCCAGCTCTAGGAGTAACCGCGCATAAAGCTAGGAGGAAAATGGAGACGTGGGTTGCAAGACAACACTCTCAGAAATGGAGAAGTATCTCTAGGGTCCAGTGCTAAGGATGGACGCTTCTGCCTATCTCTGGGTAGAGCCAACCTAAGGTTGCTGGTGGGACTGTTGTCTGGCCATAACACGTTAAGGCGGCACCTGCACGTGATGGGGGTGGCTGAGGATCCCTTGTGCGAACGCTGCGGAGTAGAGGAAGAGACCTCGGCGCACGTTTTGTGTCGCTGTGAAGCTCTGAGCTACTATAGGCAGACTATACTGGGGTCCATTACTTTGGACCCTCAGGACGTAAAGGAGCTTGGACTCAAGGCGATTCTCAACTTCGCTAAAAGGGCGAGGCTTGTGATTTAAGTATTATAGAGGTGCATAAGGGCCCGCTTAAGCGGCCTATGCACTGGCTCCTTATGGTGGCCGGGATGCCTCTAAAATTCAAGATTCATTCATTCATTCATCTCACAAATAACATTTACAACCTTCTACCCCCTACAACCTCCAATCCCCAATTTTTACCCCTTACATATTTTTTTTTTCGAAAATGATCAAGAGCCTCTGAAACGCCAAAAAACGATATTTGAGCGATTTTTGTTTTTTTGTTTTTGGTCCTTTTCTCCGCCGCCACTAGACCGATTTTCTAAAACTAAAAAGCTGTTTTGTCCTTGGAATAGTAGTAAGATTAAGTCAAAATTTCTTTAAAATCCGTGCGGTACTTCTCGAGGTATAAGCGGGTATAAGATTAGCGGACAGACCAACTGCCAGACCGACGGGAATGAGTGGCAGGGTTTTTCGTGATGTACTCGTACATCCTAAAAAAAAATAATATCTCATTTTATAAATTTTTCGCAATTGCAGTGGCGTAGGAAGTAAAAACGGAATCTTGGGCCTTTGGCCAAAGTCATTCAGTTCAGTTTTTATTTTGTCTCTCAAAAATTTCTATAATATTATTAGAAAGAATATTTAAGCTCAAGAACAAAAAATTCTTGTCAAAGATCAGCATGCAGCAAAGGTTAAACGCAGGACAATGTCAATACGGAACGATTTCAGCCCGTAGGACTAACTCCTTACCCACGTCTGAGTGTCACGGTTGTCAAGGGTTCCTCATACTATGCAGAAGGTAACTTTCATACCGCAATCTTTGGGTCTTGAAGTGATGCAGTCATATACACTTATAGCTATGCTTTCTGCCGTTAGCAATAGAATCGAAAATGCTGCATTAGGACACTTCTATAGCATCTCTGGAATCACGGCTTGATTAACGACTTTCAGTCGCGAATAAAGTTTTTTTATTTAGGACCTACAAGAGAAGCTCTGTATATGGATGGCTTCTCCGGTCGTAATTTACCTGAAATTCTCCAGGTACATGACTGGTATTCCACATTTGGGAGCCAATGGAGCGCAAGAGAAGGGGCCGGTTGAGCTGAACCTTATGAGAAAAAAAACACCTTATCTCAGATGGATGTTTGAGGTCATTTTGGTTTCCCTTCTGGCTCTTTTCTCTCACTTGTGGATTCTTAGTTCAAATAGCGGGTATCCAATGGTGTCAGTATGAAAAATGACCATCGGAGAGCTGTGAGAATAACACTGTGGATTTTATAGCTGTTCTATTGAGGTTAATCTGTCGGTTCTAGCGACACTCACTGGATGTTAGCGGTAGAATGTGAAGAAAATAGGGTTCTGGAAATAACCATACTTATATGGTCTAGGGAGGGAGATTCGGCACAAACATTCAATATGGACTGAGCAATTAGGCATTAAACATAGGTTTTAATGATCCGATGCTAAATCTGTTGGAGACGTATCTAAAAGATGTGTTTTATAATTTATTCAAGTCATATAGGTGCTCAAGCACATCAGTTACCTTAAGGATCGAACTTGGGTCCCCTGCTGTTTCTTGTTTTTATAAATGTCTTAGCTTCAATGTAAAGTTTGCTCCTATAGGCTAAATCGCTCGCGCACAACTTACATAATTACCGACAGAATTATTCAGCGTAAAATAACAGTAAACGATTTGGGTGTATTATTCAATCATACTCTGTCATTTGCTAGCCGCATTCAAGAAGTGTTCAACGTATCCTGCAAATTATTAGGTTTCGTGATAAGGAATAAAAGATTATTTAACAATATTCAAATAATTAAATCTTTATATCTCATTATAACAAGGCATAAGCGTGAATACTGCTCAAACATCTGGTATCATTATCGCAACCTATACATTCAGAAATTAGAGAAGATACAACGGCGTGTCCTAAAATATTTGTCATTTAGAATCTATGAGAGCTATCCCGATCATAATATGCTTATAGATCGATTTTCTGTGTACTTTTTATACCAACCCAGAATATCCACGAGTGTAAACTATATCTTTGAATAGGTCTCCTAGAGGTGATGTCCCTGTCAATTCGCCTGTGAATGTACTTTGAATAATACTTTTCGCAGGATAACATTATTCACAGCACATTGAAACAACTAATAAACGCGATTGATTATCAGCTTAATCAACATAATAGGCATTAGTTATATGTTATCTTTATTTAGAGATATGTAGTACGGGTGGTATCATAAGAGTTGGAAATTTTGGTTTGTTGCTTGTAGTTTTGTTTTTCACTTTCTTTGACTTTAATCTGAAATAATATAGTAATATTGTCCTATAATTGTATTTTGGACGTGTTATTGTACTGTATATTTGTTTATTTATTTATTATCATCCTTCCACAAACAATGGTCAGACCATGGGCGTATTTAGAGAAAGTTTGCCTAGGTAGGCGGGGGTTGGCACACTTTGCACCTTGCAAGTTTCCTCATAAAAACAGAAGAGTCAGGCGAGTAACAGTAACATTTTTTTTCATGATTGACGATGAAAACTCCCAATGACCCCCATACCCACTCCCTTAGCTTCGCCTACGGTTCAGGAATTTTTTGGGAATTTTGTTTGATTATAGGGTATTTGGAGGACCCTATTCAGCAGGGATCTTGGGCACATGGCCCATAGGAGACGAAGTAATAGATATGTGGACTTTGACGGACACTCAATTGTGTGTGAAATGTACGTATATGATGGGAAAATAAAGAACATTATTATTATTGCTATTATTATTATTATTACTATTATTATTATTATTACTATTATTATTATTAATATTATTATTATTATTATTATAATTATTATTATTATAATTTACTCATATTGAAATTCACATAAAAATAGCGCAAAGATAAATTTCTTCAACAACTAATAATTCGATTTAATAATTATATGATTACATTTGAAAATTACATTTACAAAAATAATTATGTTAATAAACTGAAAACAGCATGTTTTCTTGTTTGATGAGTTAAATGAAGAATGTTTTTCCTAATTTTTCATTCAGAGCAAGAATAATTATTGATAGTAATAAATTCTTATTCACAAATAATAGAGTTATTACATAATAGACTAAATAACTAAACGTCGTCAGGTTATAAAAGGGTAAAAAGGCAGTATTTGTATCATACAGAGAATAAAAGCAGTATAGCTTGTAGACTGCTACAGTATTTGTATCATACAGAGGATAAAAGCAGTATGGTTTGTGGACTACTGCAATTTTTTGATCAATGACTTAAACAAGGCAGTTAACTAACTTTACTGCCTTTTACCTAAGTGCAGCAGTTTAGAAAAAACTTCTTATTATGACTCAAAGCACAAAGGAAATATGTCATGATGATTAATCCTTCAAGCTAATATGTAAATTCAACAAAAGATAAACATATTTACAGCACAATCATTATCATGCATCCGTCGGCAAGGACGAACATAGCAGTTATATTTTAGCGCTTCACATCACAATGGAAAACAAACCCATAAAGTTTATTGCACAGTGCGCTGGCTTTATCACACCTGCCGGCGGAAAAAAAATCGCGAGTGCATACGCGCCATAACGTGCGGCGTCCTTGCCAACGTACTTCGCGCTCATTCGCGCATGCAGGTATAATCCACGAGCAAATAACTCGTGTGTAGATTACATCAGCTTGTTCCAGGAAGAAGCATCTAGTTGCATAGGCGTACGAAACTAAATGTAGAGGAAGTGGTTTTTCTTTTGTTCGAATCGTCCAATGGGAAGCAACTAGGTTGTTTGTGTATTGCTTTCCCAGAATAACTACCCTCCAAGTTTTGCTGATGCCAGTATAAAGAAGAGACTACACCAAATTTATAATAAAAGAGAACGCACTGACGAACTGGACAAGAAATTTGTATCATTGCCTTATGTGGCAGGTACTAGCTGAAAATAAAAAAAAAATCTTGTATGTAGACATTCTACACTATTTCAGAAGAAACATCCTTGAAATCATAAATATGTATATATATACATAAGTAGGAAAATAATGGGCAAAATCCGCAAAAAGGAGGAAAGTCGATTCGAGCAGAAAATAGGATAGGTAACCCGAGCGATACGTATTTCTGCTGGTTGGCTTCATCAGGCCCGAAATGAATGCACATATTTATGAAACTACAAAAGTAGATACACATGCCCACACATCCGGATACGGGTGTAACCTGAGGAAACGAAGTTGGAGGGCAAAAAAAAACGACACACGAAGTCCACAACAAGAGCCAACCTACACATTGTAGTATAAAATGGCTATACGACCTCGAATTTTCAAGGAGACGTCTAACCACCACCACGCGGCGGGCCGGTTATAGCCACTTGCTGTGGTACGTTATATTCTGTGCTTTTATCATAGAGACAGCCAAAGGATTTCGAATAGGATGGAGAATAAGAAGACAAACAAATCTTTGACTGGCTTCTCCTACCTAGTCACAAATCGTTGAGACAACCCAACACAATAGCCAACAATTCCATAAAAAGCTCATCATTTGGCAGAATGCTAATCAATTAAGGCGGTTATGTATACGTGGTGTTTATGGACATAGTCGGAACATGCGTGTCCACAACAAATCAATGTGTATCGTAGCGAATATATCTGCACCTGAAAAAAGTATCTTTGTATCTGTATCATCAAATAATATACATTCATTTCCTGGACCCACTCAAAAACCCCTTCAGCCGTCTATGTGCAGAGTTAAAATAGTATTATTTGCGGATGTCATCAGCAGACGACACTGCAGTGACGTTTAATTATCATAAAATGAATATGCATTTGTCTCAACAAATATCGTAAATACGTATTCTAAATATTGGACTTGTGATACGTGAATATTTTCAATGTCGTGCAAGGATGTTGAACGGATGTCTCGTAAATACCTTAAAAATTGTTAGTTAAGTAAGTAACTACGTCGATAAGGTTTGAGTTTTACAAAAACACAAGTGGGAAAATGGAACCAGATAACATGCATCCCTTTTAAATTAAATTTAAGATTTCGTCAAAGCAAAATAAAACTACCAGATGTTTGCTCTCCGTTTTCTGCGACTATAACCAATCGTCAAGTACCATTAACTAGGTCTAGTCATTCGTATAGAGATGGCAGAAAACAAACAAGAGAAAACGGATCTATTAAAAAACTCGATATTGTGATGTGCGCTAATCAAAATAAAGGTGACACGCCACCTCATAGCAGTGGTTCGCGAACGAACTAGTTAAATCGAACGATTCTTATGATTGAAGTAAGTGAACTAGTTCATCAGTCCTTGAGAAACTCGTTCACTCTTTCACTACCAACGACTGATATTAGAGGATCCCGATGATCCAAGCAAACTAGTTGTGAGTGAACGAACGAGAACGAGATAGCAGAAAGGAGACGTGACACAACAGCAAGCAGAAGATTATACTTATAACCGGTTACCTGGATGTCATAAAAAAGATATTGGCTGACTAATTAAAAATTAGCTAACGTTTAATTATCACCCATTGCGGCTCATGAAGAAATTAAGACAATACTGAACTGAAAATGTGAATTTACTACAAAATTCCATTATTTGTTTAGCCCTATCGGATTATAGCCTATTTTTGCTGACAAGATTGCTTGCTCAGCCTTCAGATCTGGGGTATATTTTGCTCGTTCCTGGCACCAATTCAGGGGTAGAAGCGATTCATGAAAATATATATTTTCTTTGATAATGCCTGCTGCGACTAGATTTTAAACTGCGCAAAGACGTTTTACCTCAAGGTCAGAATCGTCTAATAGGTTTTCTTCTTCTTCAGTTCATTTTCCGCTTGACTTTTTTCTGCGATACTAAGAAAAACGTTCTCTCGAAAGGGTTGCCTAGGTTTGAATCATCTACCGAAAACCTTCTGAACTGGTGGGAACAAAAGAACAAAAGTGCTCATTGTAGGAGAAAACGAGTATATCTCATAGCTACATCTACAATGTGAGCGACAGTTTACGTGGAGTATTTGAATTTGAAACACAACAAAAAATAAAATGAAATACAAAAAGACAACAGTACGAGGTGTTCCGAAGCGATTATTCATTCAAATACTAACCGCGACGATCGGATAAAATATTGAGAGGTGACGCTTTCACTGACATTATTCACGTTTAAAATAGTTCGTTCGCGAAGTAGTTCCTAGTTTTAGTGAGCGCGACCTACTGAAGTAGTTCACCGAAATTAACTAGAAAGCTCATTGCTACCAATAAGTACTTGTAGTTTCGCCAGTCGCAGTACTAGCGCCAGATATATCTACCTGGAAAAATCTATCTGGATACTCATTAGATATTTTCCAGTTTGCAGTGAGAATGACGTGTTGTCGCGGTCACATCAAGGACCAGAAAACATGTTATTTATACAGGGTATCCAATTTTAATCTCCACACCTTGATATTTCAAAAAGTACTCATCCTTTTGAAAAAGTTACAAACACAAGTTTCAAACTGTTGATGGGACAAAATGATGGTGACCCTGAGCATGACCTTGACAACGGTCTTATAGGTAATTTCGAACGTTTTAAAATGGAGCTCTCCGTTTTTTTACACCGTTTT